>CM060395.1:87475833-88157081 GCA_030545235.1 Helianthus tuberosus | reverse complement strand
CAAACATGTTATATATGTTCTAGATAGCTAATTATGCATAAACGACATTTTAAGCATTATGTTGACTTTTTAATTAAAAGTTTGACCCGACATTTGACCTGGTTAGAATGGGAATTAGGGGGAACCTTTTTAGGGGTTTATTACCCACCTAATTACCAACTTATAACTACTTTTAGTTTGACTAATCGCTGGACCATTAGCGATTAATCGTTAAGTCAACCGTTAATTACGACGGTTGACTTTTAAGCTAATAACTAAGCAAAAACTAAACCGAGGAAGGTCTAGCATACTTACCCAAGTCCTAAGCTCGAGTAGGAAGGTATTGGGTCTGCTCCTAAGCTCCAGAAGTGCTCAAGAAATGCAGATGAAGGTGTGAGTGAATGTTTGCAACTCATGGCCCTTATATAGTGTTTTAAACACCACAAAAGATTGACACACAAGTCTACAACCCACCACAACTCACTTACAAGTGTCCTAGATGTTCTAGGGGTTGTTTAGGGGCCAAGGGTGATGAGGAAAATCGATTAAAAGTCAGTTGCAACGCTTAAAACAGCCAACAGCCAAGTTTCTGTTACTGGGCATCCCTAGCGCACCGCTACGCTTCTGATGTAGCGCACCGCTAGCCCTCCTCAGGGGCAATTCTTCCATTTTTCAGTTTGCATCCCTGGCTCTTGGTGCTCCGAAAGGTCAACCAAGCTTAATTCTTGCATTTTGACCCCTTATTATTTATATACAAGGGCTTTATGACTTATACTCACTTTGCCAAGTCCCTGGACACTTCCGGTTAACCCGAAAAGTCATAACTTTCACCGTTGACGCTTTAACCCCTCGTACACGAATTTGGTCATAACTTTCTCATACGATAACGAAACGTTATGAAATTTTAATCGTGCATTCTAGTGAGCATAATTAGCATTTACAAAGCTTCGGGTTTGTCAAAAGGTCACTCAGAGGTATATCTTTAAACATGTTGACACATTTAACCCCTGTAGTTTGTAATTACCCACTTTTTGCTTCGTATGATCCATGATTTATTCGTTTGAAGGTATGAGCATCTTGTAGGGTTAATATACAATATATTTATTCACTGTTGACACTTAGAATATGTATATTCACATACTTTCCATGTTTGTCAACTTTAGTCCTTCTATAATATTTCTTTCACACGTTTAAACATTATGACACGTGTCAACACATTATAGGACGTGAATTTTCGAGGTGTTACAGCCGTGTGGGCTAATCAAATGCTTTGGGCTTGTTTAGTTAATAGTCTGCATGTGGGCTTGGCCCAGCTTGTATTTAGGTCACCCTATGTAATTATAAATAGGGTGAGCCTAGGTCATTTGGAGGTTGCTGTTAATATTGTTGTTCTTCTTATCGATTTTGAGTCTTGTAATAGTTGTACCAGACGAGTTTACTCGTGTGCAATCTAATCAATTCGATTATTCTTGTCCTTATCACTTTCATTAGTTTTCCGCACTTTTGATTGTGTTGCGTTTCTGGACTTACAAGTGGTATCAGAGCCTAAGAAGTTTTTCGAAGGCTCGGTTTCTTCGGATATTGCTTGAAGAACAAGGCTGTTTGAAGTTTGCTTATTCGAAGAACTTGTTATTTCGAAGAATAGTTTTAAGAACAGTTTTGAACATCAAGAACAGTTCAAAAATTCGTATTTGATCTGTTTTGGGAAGAATTGACTGTGTTTGCTGATTTTTAGGGATTATTGGTGGAAAGGATATCTTGGAAAGCTGAATTTCAGATTTATTTCTTGATTTTCGGGATTTTGTTTTGAAAAGGCAGTCAGTGTACGGGTGAAAATAACTGTGTACGGGTTCAAGAGCAATTAGTGTGCGACCTGGAAGTATGCTGTCATGGTGTGCGGTCAAATATTGAGTGTGCGAATCTAATAATCTAGTGTGCGACTTGTGTATAACTTCTACAGTGTGCGACCTGATCTGGAATATTGTTAGTGTGCGGCAGAAAAGGACAGCGTGTGACCTGTTATAAATTAGACTATCAGTGTGCGACCAGGCCCAAGAAATAAAGTGTGCGGCCTAATTACAAGTGTATGACCCAAAATAAGTAGTGTACGGCCTAACTTGTAGTGTACGGTTTCAGGGTGTGCGACCTAAGACAAAGGTGGAATGTTAACCAGCTAACGTGTGACAACTGTGCTCTGTAATCATTGTATAATGTAAAACAATATCAATTATTAATAAAACAATGTGCTTTGGTGTTATTATATGTGTTTTGGTGTTATTATATGTGTAATTGTGTTTGATGATTTTACAATTTAATTCGATTCCGATTTCAAGCTTTAAATCGCTTTCTGGAAGGTTATACGCAAAATGGTGCGTAAACGCAGTCAGTTTAACGCGACAAACACTCCGAAATAGTGACATAGGCTTAACATACCTTAAATAACCTTCACATAACTTAGAAATAAGTTTTGGATGGTTCGGTGTGTTGAAAACAAGTCTATTCGATCACAGGGACTAATTGTGTCAAACTGTGAAACTATACCGATTTGTATAGTAACGAACATTCCGGAACATGGTCATAAGTTAAACATACCCTAAATATCCTTTAAATTGCCTAGAAATGGGCTTTGAGGGGTTCGGTATGCTAAAATAAACTTTATTGATCAATAGGGACTAAAAGCGTCAAAAAGTGCACAAGTTTGCATTTTCGCGCATATCTTACGCTCTGAATATATACGGACATCCAAAAATTTATGTAAGCATTAAAATATTTTATTTTATTTTAGTGTTTGGCATAAGAAAAATCCATTCGTCGCATAATTTGGATCGTTTTTCGCGTTCGTGCACATTTCGTCGTAATTAAGCGAATATCGCGTCCGTACAACCAAACGAACCGACATTCGGCATATTTTTGAGCATGTTTCATGTCCCTCATGTTTAGGCATCATTTTAGAGCCTTGAAAATGGTTTGACGGGCTTCAAACGGGTCAGAAACCAAGGTTTTACAGTGCAGGGACCAAAACTGCACATTCTGTCAAACTTGGACCAGGCGGCCCGCGTAGCCCCTGTCTGTCTATTACGCGGGGCGCGTAAAAGCTGCAGATCAGCAAAACAAGCTGCTGGTTTTAGCGGCTGGGTTTTATGCAATTCCAACGGTTTTGAACAATACTATGGGCTATTTTGGGCTCCCATGGTTTTTTAAATTAGTGGGCATGAGTTGTACGGCTGAGATTAAAGCTTGTTTTACGAGGAACAATCTTAACGGTCTTACGAAAACTATAAATAGCAACCCCCACTTCACTCTCAAACCACATTTGATCTGAGATTTCTCTAAGTTGTTGTGATTATTCACTACATACCTGAGAATACTTGGAATCAAATCTCTTTGGACCCTTTGTAAGTCCTCTTTCGTTCTTTTATGCGTTTTTAGCTTAAAAGTCAAACTGAGTTTGACTTTCAGCTTTGACCAGTCAATGGTCAACACAAAGTTCATTTGAACTTTGCAACGTGAGCGTAATCACGATGGTTATAGTCCCTTGTGACTATACCTACTGATTACCACGTTGACCAGGCGTAGTGACGAGTCGTAGTTTCGGCCAAAATGCGCATTTGTGCGTATTTTGTAACCAAACTACTCTTGGGTATCAAAACCATTTGTTTTGATACCAAAACCTGTTTTCTAACTTAACTAACCATGTTTTAGCATGTTTAGCTCGTCACTTTTCGTTTAGTGCTTGTGTAGAGTCGTAAGTCAAGCGGACTAAACACCCGCTTAGACTTTCGAACTAGACCCGTTTGGTCGATCATTAGGATTCGACCAAGCATGTTTAGTGACCATAGTTGTGTAGGGAATAACCTTCCGAGGTTATACCTTATGGTCACTTAGTTTAAGTAGTCATATGATAAGTAGTTTATATGCCTTAGGTAAATGACCAAAATGCCCTTTTCATGCATAATTGGTAATTAAGCATATGTAACATAAACTTTTGTCATGTAACTGATTATGCAACATATTTAAACATGTTTAGGCATATAATACTTGTCATAGGATAGTTAGATGTCTTGAACGCGCTTATGCGCGCACGACGCGTTAAAGTAGCGTAAGCTACCTTAATGGGTCGTAACGGGTCGAAAGCACTTAGATTAGGTTCCAATCTAGAATGTAGACTTTGTTAAACCATATCACATGAGTTCCAACACTCATTTGGTTTACAAGACCTCATTCTATCCGATCTTCCGATTGAGGTGTCGATTATTTGACTAGTGATTCTATTACTAGGTGCTGCTTGATTTCTTTGGTTTACTTGAGTTTGTTGAAGTTCTATTGATTGAGGATACTTTGCACTTCATGTGAGTACATAGTTCCCCTATTTTACTGTTTTCAATTGTTTTGGGGTGATTCATATGTATCAAAACGATTTTGATATTTTAACGATGGTTTCAAAAACGATTAAGATGGTTTATACTAAACTAATAACGATTTTGATAATGTGAACAAACTTGTTGGTTGTAGTTACATAACGAATGACATTCATTAATTTTGGCCGAACCGACCAGTATTAGGTTATGGTACCATAGGATATGACAAATCCCGTTATCAGACTGCACCTATGGTTATGTATGGGTTATGTGGGTAACGACTGAATCTGTGATTGTTAACTTACCCTTTTGTGGTTTGTTAATACGAGAAGCGAGATAATCGAGTCACGAAGGTTTGGATGTTATTAGCGAGACGACCAAAAATAGTTTTCACAATTAAAACGAGGATGATTTAAACGAGTTAATGATTTGGAAACGATTTGAACAATTTAAACAAATGGGATAAACGATTGGTTTTTTGTTAAGTGTTTAGATAACGGGACGGGTGTAATAAGGTGAAAACATGGTAGATACGCCGCTGGTACTTCTTATATATAAGTGTTTTCAACATATTACATACCGTGGCGTTATCTGGTTCACTTGGGTAAACGATTTTGAAACAATGTCACATAACGATGTTTTCAAAAGGATAATCATACGAGATTTATTAACGAGTTAATACGAGATGTTTTACAATTTGGTTTATTAAAACAGATGTTTTTGGGTTAAGAATCATGGCTACGAGGTTTTATAAATTATAACCCGCTTGATTTGAGTTGGTTAATTATGTTGCAATACTATACTCTTTTCAAAACAAAGTTATAATAAGGTATTGCAACATGTAAACTAGCCATGAATCCGACACTCCTATAAAACCTATGTGCTCGCCAGCATTTCTTTGCTGACTTTGTTTTTACATATGTTTCAGGTGTTGTTGCTTGATGTTGATTGCTAGGATGCATGAGTCACATAGGATCTGGACGAGGCCTTAGTGACATAATAACAGTGATAGTCGATATGTAACTTGTTTGTTTCGTGTTAAAACAATGTAAATTACTTAATGGATAAATAAAACGAAACTTTTTGTATTCCATGGTTGTGAAGCAATAATTATGTTACAACACTCCCCGATGTTTTCGCCACGATTTGTTGTTTTATGTGGTCGGGGTGTGACAGAAGAGTTGGTATCAGAGCCAATGGTTATAGGGAATTAGGTTATTAGCAATGCTTTGACCTAGACTATAACTTTTAGGACCCTAACGCAAGGAAATTTGCGTTTAGATTTTTAAAAACAAAACCGTCACCTACCCTTAAGTGATAACCACAATGAGAACACAAATTCGAATCTGCTTCGAAAATTAATCATTCGTTCTAGGATGATTGATTACTAGGTTTTGAACCCTTCCAGTTTGACTCATATTTGGCTTAGTGCCTTTTGAGTTTTCAAAATCTCGTCAAAGTTTGGGTCTAAATAATGTGAACACGTGCAAACTGGAAGAGTGAATGCCTGTACCCTGAGTTTTCTGTCTAAGGCTAGAGTGTTCGTACAAATCCACATAATCGGACCAGTCACTCTTACATAGGAACTCTTGGGGTGAGTGTTCACTTATAGGCGAGCATGTCTTCGCGATACATTATTTTGACTCATTTACTTTGATTAGTCACCGCGTGTCATTTGTTTGTTCGAGGTAACGAACAAATAATCGCCTTCCTTGTGTTTTGTCGATATTTTCAACACCTCTTTTGTTTTTCCTAATTGTCGACCTCACTCGTTTCTCATATTTCCTTTTAGACAATGCCTCCTCGACGGGATGCACAATCTTTTACTGCTGAAGAAGTCGCAACCCTTGTCTCTCAGCAAATGGCTGTTGTGCTTCCAGGCATTGTGACCCAAATCCACGAGTTATACAACAACAATAACAACAATAATGCTCAGTGTAATTTTAAGAATTTCAATTCTGCTAAGCCGCTAAAGTTTTCTAGGTCACAAGGAGCAACTGCGCCCCTGCAGTGGTTTGAGAGTATTGAGAGCACATTCAGACATGTGCAATGTCCGAATGAGTGAATGGTTGAATTTGCATCAAGTGTGTTCGAGAAACGTGCTCTTACGTGGTGGAACGGAGTGATGCATGAAAGGGGTGCCGAAGTGGCATTGGCACAGACATGGGAAGAGCTTCGAGCTCTCATGATGAAAGAGTTTTGCCCCCATCATGAAATTCGGGCTTTGGAACGAGAGTTTGACGATCTAAAGCAAGATGGGGGAGAACACCGTGCGTATACGGATCTTTTTGATGAGCTCAGTCTTCTGTGTCCTACTATGGTTACCCCGTTGGAGAAAGCGATAGAGAGGTATATCGATGGTTTACCCGATTCCATACAGGATATTGTGACTGGCATTAATCCTACTACTGTTCCTCACGCGATCGAGTTGTCTGCTACCCTGACTGAGTCTCAAGTCAGGAAGGGTAAACTTACCCGCAAGGGTGATAAGAAGAAGTCGACCGATTCTGTCAAGGAAAAGGGTAAGGGTAAGAAAGGTGAGTCGTCGAAGAAGTCGAGAAAGCGAAAGGGTGCTCAGAACTTTGCAGTTACTGCTCAGAACCCCCAGAACCCACCGACTTAACCTCCTGCAAAGAAAGTGTATGTTGGTACTGCACCTCACTGTGCTCGCTACAACGGTCATCATGTTGCACAGCAAGCTTGCAAGCAATGCACAACGTGTGGTAAACTTGGGCATCTGGCCAACATTTGTCGTCTGGGTCAGAATCAGTTGCTCAGGTTCCAGCACAGGTTCAGGGGAATGCTGCTAGATTCCCACCGGGTTCATGTTTCAATTGTGGAGAGTTTGGTCACTTCCGCAACAACTGTCCAAGATTGGTGAATGAAAATGCGAACGCAAATGTCAATGCAAATGTGAATCCCGCTCGTGGGCGAGCGTATAATCTGAATGCTAACGAGGCGAGGGCTGACAACGAGGTTGTCAATGGTACGTTTCTTGTTAACCATCGACCTGCATCTATTCTTTTTTATTATGGTGCCGATAGAAGTTTTGTTTCGTTATCTTTTGAACCTTTACTTGCAATACCTAGAACTAAATTGAGGAAACCCTTATCTGTCGAAGTTGCTACTGGTAAACCTCTTGTTCTCGATTATGTTATTCGTGATTGTCAGTTAAACCTTGATAACCATCTTTTTCCTATTGATCTCACTCCGATGCAACTTGGGAGTTTCGATATTATCGTGGGGATGGATTGGTTAACCAAACATCATGCTGAGGTGGTTTGTTTCGATAAGATTATTCGTATTCCTCTTCCGTCTGGCGATGTTCTGGAAGTTCATGGCGAGAAGCCATCTAGTGGTTTGAAGCTTATGACGTGTACAAAGGCCCAAAGTTATTTGCGAAAAGGATATGTTGCTTTTCTGGCACATATCACCGAGGAGAAAGGCAAGAGCAAGAGTATTCAGGATATTCCGATTGTTCGGGATTATCCAGAGGTGTTTCCTGATGAACTGCCTGGTTTGCCTCCAGTTCATCAAGTCGAGTTTCATATTGACCTTGTACCCAATGCCAACCCGATTGCGAAAGCACCTTATCGTCTTGCACCGTCGGAGATGCAAGAATTATCAAAACAACTTCAAGAGTTATCTGATAAAGGATTCATTCATCCGAGCTTTTCACCATGGGGCGCTCCTGTCCTCTTTGTGAAAAAGAACGATGGATCTTTTCAAATGTGTATCGATTATCGTGAGCTTAATAAGCTTACCATCAAGAATCGATATCCCCTACCTCGAATTGATGATCTCTTCGACCAGCTGCAAGGTGTTTCGAGTTTTTCTAAGATCGATCTGCGTTCTGGGTATCATCAGCTTCGTGTATTCGAAGAAGATATTCCCAAAACTGCTTTCCGTACGAGATATGGGCATTACGAGTTCACTGTCATGCCTTTTGGTTTGACAAATGCCCCAGCTATCTTCATGGACTTAATGAATAGGGTCTGTAAACCTTATTTAGACAAGTTCATCATTGTGTTCATCGATGATATTCTCATTTATTCGAAGTCTCGAGCCGATCACGAGCAACACCTTCATTTAACATTGGAACTCTTGAAGAAGGAACAACTTTTTGCTAAATACTCCAAGTGTGAATTTTGGCTTAAAGAAGTTCAATTTTTGGGTCATATTGTCAACGAGCAGGGTATTCATGTGGATCCATCCAAGATTGTTGCTATTAAGGATTGGAATACACCGACGACACCTACAGAGATTCGATCTTTTCTTGGTCTTGCTGGTTATTATCGTCGATTCATTTCTAATTTCTCGAAGATCGCGGTTCCACTCACTGCTTTGACTCAGAAGAATAAGCCTTTTGAGTGGGGACCCAAGCAAGAAGAAGCGTTCCAAATGCTCAAACAGAAGCTTTGTGATGCTCCTGTTCTATCTTTGCCTGAAGGAAATGATGATTTCGTTGTCTATTGTGACGCGTCGAATTTAGGCCTTGGTTGCATTCTTATGCAACGAGGTAAAGTCATAGCTTATGCGTCAAGACAGCTGAAAGTTCACAAGAAGAACTACACAACTCATGATCTTGAGTTAGGAGCTGTGGTTTTCGCGCTTAAAATCTGGAGACACTACTTCTATGGCACAAAGTGTGTGGTTTTCACAGACCACAAAAGTCTCCAGCATATTCTTAATCAGAAGGAGCTGAATATGAGGCAACGACGATGGGTTGAGCTCTTAAACGATTACGATTGCGAGATTCGCTACCATCCTGTTAAGGCGAATGTTGTGGCCGATGCGCTAAGTCGAAAGGAGCGAGTCAAGCTTCATTCTGTTTGAACGGGTTGAGAGCCTACGGTGCACTTGTGGTTGCTAGTTTTTACCAGTTGTGGTTTGCCATATGCTTGTCGTATGGAAAAGTTAGAAAAAAATGGTAATTAATCATATTGACTCTTGGCTTTTATGATTTCACTACCTAATTTACTACCATATGTTTTCGTTCATAGGTCAGGAGATCCGAATCTATTCGATAGACGTGTTCTGGAAGAAGCTTGACTTCAAGCCAGCAAGGAATAAGATTGAAGATATCGATGTAGACGCGGAATTTGAAAAACTGAAACAATAAATTAATCCAACACCCCCTCAAGTGAAAAAGAGCTACCTTGAAAAATTTAAACAAATCATCATGCCAGACAACAATACCAAAAAACCTCTTGTTGTTCAAGTATTCACGTCCAACAAAGAAGACACAAGAACAAAGGACATCAGAAGCTGGAATAAAAAAGCTCGTTTATATCGTCAGAACAAAGTGGGCTTGACGTCTCGGACGATCTTCCCCATCACAGCTCGCACGTATTGATGTGCTAAAAATACAACATATAAATTGTATCAAATACGGCGTAAAAGCAACCCTATTTTAGTACCGATGTTGGAAAAAGCTTGTGTTTCTGTTCCTTTTTAATAAACAATGTTAAAAGAGCTTAAATGAATAAAAGAAACAAAAAGACAGCAAAAACCAACATAAAATGCAATAAAGAGGGATTGACGGAACTTGCCGAGCCCCAATCCACATCCAAACCCAAGAAATAACAAAATCAGAAGCTCTGACACGGCGCCGTGCTCACCTAGCATGGGCTGTGCCCAGTGGGATTTCGTTGCAGTAGAAAAAAACAACAAAATACAAATTCAAAGCTCAACACGGGGCCGTGCTAAACCAACACGGGGCGTGGTCAACTCGTGGATTTCCAGAATCTGAAGAAGTGCAGCAAGTACATTGGCCACGGGCCGTCCCATTAACACACAAGGCCGTGTTAGTACAAGTTTGACACTGCAGTTAATGTAGAAGAGAGAGACTGATGGCCACGGGGTCGTGCCAGGCAGGCACGGGCCGTGGTGGGCGTTCTGTTTAAAGCTACAAATAGGAATGCTTGGTTTCACTTCAACTCATCCCTTGGCAAACAACTTCTCTTTCACTTGCCACCACTCCACCACCACTACAACACCATCATCCACCACCATCATCCATTTTCCATCTTTTAGAGTGTGTGTAGTCTCGGGATCCAAGATTAATAGTAAGAATCTTTGTCAAACAAAGGCTATGCTTGGCTAAATTCTTACATCACTTGGTGAAGATATATCTTTTATGTATTTTCTTTTAAGATTTCCAACCTTTGGAAACTTTTTAATTGGGTTTGTATTAATGACTTTAAAAACTAGTTTTTTTATATTGAAGACGAATTTATTTAATCATTCTTCATATGTGGTTGATTCACATATTCGTGTCTTTACTGTCTATATAAAGCGCGTTAACTACTTGGAAAGGGGTTAGAAGGATGGTTGGGTAATTCTATGTCTCGTGTAGTGTATAGATCCTGCGAGAACCTGGTTCAAGTTTAGTACTACTCCATGGATTGCTCAGGAATGACTGACCGGACTGAGAGTAAGAAACCACTTGAAACTCTTATTTATAAACTACTATTAAAATTTTAAACCAACACTGCGAGGACTGTATCCCTGCTGACTCAGACCAACGGGTTGAGGGTGTCGCTACCTGGAAGGGGGCCCACCACATTTTGCATTAATAACTTACTTAATTATCTTTCAATATTCTGACCTACTGGGATTGTATCTGTCACACCCTGGCTTTTGCGAAAGCGTGGGTTTATTTTGGTGTGACTTCTTAATACCATAGCAACAATCATAACAATGTTATTTGAAATAAAACACATGATGATCATCCATTCATTAAATTTAAAGTTATCACAACATCATTGTTTAAATTGTCAACACATAAAACAAGTTACAACTATGAATAAAACGTGTTCACATGACACAACGAAAGACTTGTATAAAAACATGGTTTAAAGACGTGTAACCCGTCCAGGCAAGGGTCACACCTCCTAAACCCGGATGGCATCATTATTCCCTACGCAGCTTGACGTGATTACATACCTTGCCAGATCCACTAATTTCCTGAAATACATGTAGTTTGAAAAATCAACAAAAAGTTGAGCGAGTTCATGTAAAAGTGAGTATGTATAAACCTTTCAAGTATGTATAAAAGTCCCTGGTATGTAGCATTAAGGAAAAAGAGATCACCACTGAGTTGCAAAGCCACTGGTATGTGTGAAAAGGTGCAGGAAAACTCAAACCTAGCAAATTTGTGCGTCGGGCACATAGTCACCGCCTGGTCCACTCAGCGGACTCGGGAGTGGGGCTCGCTACACCCAAATAGATCTATCACTCATGTCCCTCGGTCCTAACAACGAGGATTAATGGCCTTAAGTGTTGTACCCACCCTTCACATGATCTAGTAGTATAAACCCTCCCTAAGCTAACCATACCATGTAAATAGATGTTTGTAATAATTGTCGCATGTATTTCACCCCCGAAGTATAAAACTGAAAACAGTAAAGAGAAAAGGGGGACATGAACTCATAGAAGTGCGTATCCTGTAATGTCAATCTCAAACTCGAACTGCTGCGTGACGACCTACACGTACTAATGTCTATTAGACGGATGGGTCGTGCCTTGGCTTAGGGTTTAGTGTTTTGAGTTGCGTTACTATGATATTATACTTGTTAAAATAATATTAATTATTTTAACTTAACTTTTGTATCTAGGAAAATAGTTAGGCAACTATTTTGTATCCACACTTCTTAATTATTTTATATGTGTATTCCCTTCCTAAGGATGAGGGTATTTATACATGTACACTTGTAATTCCGAAAAATATATTTTAAGTCCCACTTAGAAAATATATTTAATTTACTTGTATAAAATATCTTAATTCCAAAATATATATATTTTTCCCAAAAATATTATATTTTACTTCATAAACTTTCCAAAATAATATTTTACCAAAATATACGTATAAGAGTATTTTTTCTGAAATATGCATAAGTTACGTTTTAGCGTTTCGTATAGCAACAATACCTGTGTAACTTAAATATTTATTTCGTGAGAATTTTAGTATTAATTTTGGAGTCATAATTTCATGACGTTATAAGTTATATTATTTTTACCCTAAAAATAATATAACTAGTTCTCAAAATAAACAACTAATCACACAAGAGTTTTAGTATAAAATATATATTCTAAATATATATTTATCAAATTTTTATTTATGAAAATCAACCTCCGGCACTTTAATATTTTTGTAATAAAAATCATGGCGAATTTATTTCGAAAACCAAGTTAAAAATATATTTGTGAACACTTACTAGAAAAATATTTTCTAAGTGTTAGATTTCTAGAAAATTTTTGCCAGAGTTTCCTTTGTAAATGGAGGCGTCCACGCTTACTAGCGTATCATTTTCTTTTGTAAAATCATTCAAACATTCATCAACCAACAATATACAATCTCTAATCACCAACCTTGACAAAAATAAGCATGAACTATAAGCTTATGAACTTGAAAGATTTGTAAAAGTAAGTAGTAACTTACTAGCATAATTAGTAAGTCTTGTTATCTTTAAAAATATGATTGGTTCTTTAAAAATTTATTTTTAAAGAGTTTGAACTTTTACAACTTCTAGTCATATTTCTAAAAATATTTCTTTGTGAAATTTTCTTTTTACACAAGTGTTCCTACACTTGTTTATCCACTAAAAATGTGGTGAGTTTATGTAAGATCCGAGTTTTAACAAAATTCATATTTTTCACTTGGTTCTTTCGAAAAACCACTCATAGATCTTTAGATCTACAAGTTTACAACTTATTTTGGTCTTTATTTTTCAAGAAAACTTGTATGAAATCAAGTTCATAACTTATGTGTGGATGATTTCATCATCCACAACATTTTTAACCTTCACATCTTGCTAGTTCATGTCTTTAAACATGATCTAGCAAGTCTATGTGATGAACCATAACATTTTACTAACAAACAACATACACTAAGCATAACAACGCAAGATCAACATGATTTCATCATTACTTTAACCATTATTCATCTCTAGTTAGTTTATACTTCAAGACTTTGATTATGTTCTTTAGAGTTCTTAATATTTCATCATCCTTTTCACTATTAACCACCAAAAATATGAACAAGATGAAGATCTAAGGCACTTACTAATAGCACAAGGCTAGGGAAGTTCAAGAGTGCAAATGCGATGGATAAAAGAAAACGAGAGCGGTCCTTGAGCTTCCGAGTGCACCAAGCTTACTTGTAGGGTCTCTTACACCTTTGGGTATGTGTAGATTGCTCAAAGAAAAACTTGAAGGTGATGATGGTGGTTATGGGGGTGGCGGCCAAACACAAGAGAGAAGAGAGGAGGAGAGCTTGCAAGTGTTTGAGTTTGTGAAATGAAATGTGTAACTCTTGTGTTTATTTATAATCCAAGTTCATCATTATCCAACATGTAATGTGCTTCTTAGTCCACTAACAAGATCAATTAAATAAATGAAAGAAATCCATGGGTGGGTCACCCATGGTGACCGTCCCAAGGGGGGGGGGGGGGTAGAGGGTTGGTTTCCAATGGTTAGTTACAATTCTAGTTAGAATGTAAAGGTTAAATTAGTATGTTAAGGTGTGTTGTTAATTATATAGTGTGTTAGGGTGTTCGGAGACCCTAACTAGCTCAGAAAAGTAAAAACAATGTGTTTGTCAATATTTTTATGTTCCGGGTAAAGTCCGGTTGTTCGGTTGGGTGTTGTCCCGTTAAAGTGCTAAATTAATCCATAAAGTGTCTTTTATGATACTTTTAGTGACACAATTAATTCCCAACACTTTGGAAAGTATCTAGGACTATTTTGCCCAGTTTCTGCACTTTACTAGCATAGTTAAATGCTGAATTTTGGTTATTAAGTGCAGAATTCTGCATTTAAAGTATGTTTTTTGGCACTTCCCGGCACTATAACTATCTCCTAGTGACGCAGTTTTATGGTCTTCACTTCCCTACACTCCCTACTAGTGTAGTACCCTATCTCTGGCTCATATTGGCCTCAAAAATATTGTCTGTCTATGTGCTGGCATTGTCAGCATGTTTTCTGGGTTATCCGCTCACTGTGCCAACTGTGCTTTGTGCATCAAGTTTGTCACTAATGTTTGTGTGTAATAAATGGAGTGACAGTATAATATGTGATGCATATGTATGTATGTAACAGAAATCAGAAAGCAGTTTAATCACAGTTGTAATCAAGCACAATCATTAAGCACAAATTAAGAATTAACTAATTGTACGGATACCTGTAATTTTGCGGGTTGTCACATTCTCCCCCCGTTAGAGAAATTTCGTCCCGAAATTTTAGGCTCTGCTTCTAGTTACAGGGGTCTTAGGAAATAAATGGGGGTATTTCTCCTTCATACGATCCTCACGTTCCCACGTGAATTCTGGCCCATGTCTTGCATTCCATCGAACTTTGACGAGCTTGACACTACTCCTGCGTGTTTTGTTAACTTTCCAATCCGTAACCTCGACGGGCTCTTCGGTAAAGTGGAGCGTGTCGTCGATATGAACTTCGTCAGCAGGAATGATCACTGTCTCTTGTGTTGGACTCTTTTTCAAATTCGATACATGGAATGTATCGTGAACACCATTAAGTTCAGCAGGTAGGTCCAACTTGTATGCCACAAGTCCAATCCTTTGCATGATTCTGAACGGGCCAATGTATCTGGGATTCAACTTCCCACGCTTCCCAAAGCGTGCCACACCTTTCCAGGGTGAAACCTTTAACAAAACCATATCCCCAACTTGAAACTCCAAAGGTTTCCTCCTTTGGTTTGCATAGACTTTCTGTCTGTCACGAGCCGCCTTGATGCGTTCTCGAATCTGTGCAATCTTGTCTGTCGTCTCTTGGACCAATTCCGGCCCAACCAGCTGTCTATCACCCGCATCAGCCCAGCACAGTGGTGATCGACACTTACGTCCATAGAGAGCATCAAATGGCGCGGCTCCAATACTGGTGTGGTAGCTGTTGTTGTACGAGAATTCGACCAATGGTAAATGATTATCCCAGCTACCACCCAGATCCATAACACATGCTCTCAGCATATCTTCCAATGTCTGAATAGTTCTCTCGCTCTGGCCATCTGTCTGCGGATGAAATGCAGTGCTCAGATTCAACTGCCAGCCAAAAGCTTCTTGGAAGGATTGTCAAATCCTTGACACGAATCTTCCATCTCTATCTGAGATGATTGAGAGAGGCACTCCATGACGTGCAACAATCTCCCTCATGTATATTTTGGCAAGTTTACTCGTGTTGTCCTTCTCCTTGATTGGCAAGAAGTGCGCAGATTTCGTTAAACGGTCCACTATCACCCAAATCGTATCGTGGCCCTTGGGCGTCTTTGGCAATTTCGTTATGAAATCCATTGAAATCTGTTCCCATTTCCATTTGGGTATTTCAGGTTGCTGTAGAAGACCTGAAGGCTTCTGGTACTCGGCTTTCACTTTGGCGCAAGTTAAACATTTACCAACATATATAGCAACATCGCCTTTCATCCTTGGCCACCAGTAGAAATCCTTAAGATCTTGGTACATCTTATCCGCTCCTGGATGAATCGAGTACCGTGACTTGTGAGCCTAATCGAAAATAACCTTTCTCAATCCACCAAACAGAGGAACCCAAATCCGTTTCATAAAGCATAAAGTTCCTTCCTCGTTTGGTACCAACTGCTTCTCCATCCCACGGAGATATTCATCCTCAATATTCCTTTCTTTGAGAGCTTCTCTCTGCGCGACACGAATTCGCAACGAGAGGTCTGTCTGGACAATCATTTCCAAAGCCTTAACCCTTATGGGCTTAATCCTTTCTTTTCGACTCAGGGCATCAGCGACCACATTTTGCTTTCCCTGGGTGATACTTGATCTCGCAATCATAATCATTCAGCAGTTCAACCCAGCGTCTTTGCCTCATGTTAAGCTCCTTTTGGTCAAATATGTGTTGCAGGCTCTTGTGATCAGTGAAGATTGTACATCGCGTACCATACAAATAATGTCGCCAGATCTTCAACGCAAATACCACCGCGCCCAATTCCAAATCATGCGTGGTATAATTTTTCTCGTGAACCTTCAACTGGCGTGACGCATATGCTATAACCTTCTGGCGCTGCATCGGTACGCAACCCAAACCTTGACGCGAGGCGTCACAATATACCACGAAGTCGTCCGTTCCTTCGGGTAGCGATAAGATCGGTGCGTCACAAAGTTTGTTTTTCAATAACTGAGACGCTTCTTCTTGCTTGTCACCCCAATCAAACTTCTTGTCTTTCTGTGTGAGTGCGGTCAGAAGTTTAGCGATTTTAGAGAAATCCTCAATGAACCTTCGATAATAACCAGCCAAACCTAAGAACTGTCGAATATCGGTTGGCGTCTTTGGAGCCTCCCAACTCTTGATTGCCTCGATCTTTGTGGGATTAACATGAATTCCATTTCCATTAACCACATGTCCAAGAAACTGGACTTCGCGTAGCCAAAACTCACACTTCGAGAACTTAGCGTACAACTTTTCCTTTTTAAGTAGCTCCAAGATGGCTCTTAAATGTTGTTCGTGCTCATCCTTCGTCTTCGAGTAGATCAGAATGTTATCAATAAACACGATCACAAACTTATCCAAGTACGGCTTGCAGACTCTGTTCATTAGATCCATGAAAACTGCCGGTGCGTTTGTTAATCCAAACGGCATAACCAGGAACTCGTAATGTCCATAACGAGTCCTAAAGGCCGTCTTCGGGATACTTTCCTCTTGTATCCTCAACTGATGATAACCTGATCGAAGGTCGATCTTTGAATAAAAGCTCGAACCTTGCAACTGATCGAACAGGTCATCAATCCTTGGCAAAGGATATCTGTTCTTGATAGTCAACTTATTGAGCTCGCGGTAGTCTACACACATACGAAAACTACCATCCTTCTTCTTAACAAACAGAACTGGAGCTCCCCAAGGTGAGAAGCTTGGCCTGATGAATCCTTTGTCCAATAGCTCCTGACAACTCCTGCATCTCCGAAGGTGCAAGTCTATAGGGTGCCTTGGCTACAGGCGCGGTGCCTGGAACCAAGTCAATGTGGAACTCGACTTGTCGCTATGGCGGCAATCCTGGCAAGTATTCGGGAAAGACTTCAGGATATTCTCTTACGACTGGAATGTCTTCTATCTTTAGCTCCGCGGCTTCTTTATCCATGATGTGTGCCAAGAATGCAACACATCCCTTCGGTAGACACTTTCTAGCTTTCAGACGGCTAATAATCCTCAGAGGCGTATCACGCTTCTCTCCGTGCATTACGATCGTTTCTTCATCCTTCATAGGGATGCGAATGGTCTTCTCGTAGCAAACAATCTCGTCCTCGTTGCTCAATAACCAATCCATCCCTACCACCACGTCGAAGCTTCCCAACTTGACTGGCAGTAGGTCTAGAGTAAACTCGTGTCCTCCCAGTTCAATCACGCATCCTCTGATGACCTCACCCATTTCAACTAGTTTCCCATTCGCCAATTCAATCGAGTATGGAACATCTAACCTACTAGTGGTCAACCCAAGTAAATTCTTAAATTCTAACGATACGAAACTATAATCGGCACCAGTATCAAACAGAACAGATGCAAAGCGTTGGTTTATAGGGAACGTACCAGTGACAACGTTGGATCCTGGCGCGCTTCCCTTGCGCCGATGTTGAATACTCTCCCACGGGCTTGATTCAGTTTCGGACATTCCCTCTTAAAGTGCCCAACATCCCCACAATTGAAGCATCCTGGCCCTCGGCCATTTCCATTTCCATTCCCGCCCTGATTTCCGTCTGCTCCCCGGTTACCAGCTTGATTTGCAACATTTCCACGATTACCATTTCCTCCATTATTCCCTTGCGGGCGGTTTCCATTACCACCACGGTTGTTGTTATTGAAACCCCTTTGGGCACCCTGGCCTGAACTAATCCAACATGTATCCTTCGAGTGGCCGTTCTTCCCACATGATTCGCACTTCCTCAATCTGCACTGGCCAGAATGATGGCGCTGGCATGTATCACACTTGGGTAGAGTGCCCATGTAACCCTTTCCTCTGTTTTTGACACCGGTTGTAGCTCTTGCCGGTGCGCTTGACTCACCCTTCTTGTTCACATTACTGGTACCTTGCTTGAAGTTGGAAAATTTCCGTTTGTTTTCTCCAGTCGACTCGACATGTGTTTCCTTTTTCTTTTGATCAGAAACTGAGAACTTGTTCAACCTAATGGCCTCCTCAGTAAGCGCCACACTTAGGTCGATGGCTTCCGTAATCGTTGCAAGCTTGGACGTGGTAACCATACTCATGATTTAGGGTGCCAATCCCCAGATGAATCGCTCAACACGTTTAAACTCGGGTGTGACTATGTATGGCACTACGTGGGACAAATCGTGAAACCTCTGAACATATTCCGCGATCTTGGGACCTTCCATTCTCAGATTCCAGAACTCAGTCTCTAACTTCTGTATTTCAGCACGTGAGCAGTACTTCTTCCTCATTAACTCTTTTAACTCGGCCCATGTTAACGCATAACCAGCAGCTTCTCCTAAAGTTTGCACTTGCAGATTCCACCACGATAGGGCTCCATCCAGAAACAGCCCTGAGATGTAGGTCACTTGTTACTCGGGAGCGCATTTGCTTATTCTTAAAACAGAATCTGTCTTCTCAGCCCACCGGACAAATGCAACAGCACTCCCAGTGCCGTTGAAAGTCACAGGCTTACAGTCGAGGAATTGCTTGTAGGTGCACCCTGCACAAACGTTAGAATTTACAAATGGTATTAGCGGTCGTGCTATAAATATCCAAATGTATCGTAATATGTCTCAAACGACTTCACGTTACCATTGGGTGGATTGTTATTGCCGTTGATGTTTTTGTTGTTCGATGTGTTCCTGCTTGTTTCTGTTTGGGAGGCCGCATACTGTGCTATAGCCGCGGCGATTATCCCCTGGAGTTCCGCCTCGGTAGTAGGCATGCGTACATCACGTCTTGGAGGCATATTCTAAGAGATGATCATGTTGGTCAGGTCATAGTAAGTATACTAAATATAGATATACAATAACATCCATCAAGCACATAACATCTCATGTTATAAATTAAAACATATAACTCAACAAAGCATGTAGTGAGAACGTTGCCATTGAGCTTTTCATTAATCACGACCACGATATTGTTTTACATGTTTAATAGTACATCACATATCCAAATAAGATCACGGGGCTACATCACCCCCAAAAATACAAGTCTGTCTATATATATCATATACAAAAAGTGTGATCTCTCAAAAGTCTTCGTAAGCTGGCTCAATCGCGACTTTCTCACCAAAAATGATCGACCTGCATCAAACCAAAAATACCTATACTAATGGCGGAGGAGGAGGAGGAAAATGAGAGAAAAGTAAGCGACGCATGAGCAACCAGTCCTCCTCTAAGGCACGACAGACGCGCAGCAAATATGCAATCTGCTGCTCAGATGTCAAGAAACGAACGTCTGAATCAGGGGAAAGCGGACGTGGAGTGTGCAGTGCTGCAAAGGGGGTCTGACAGTGACAGGACGGACGGACGTGGAGCTTTCTTCAACTCCTGAATACGACGGCTCAGCGCGTCCTGCTGTAGCTGCAGCGACGCAAGTATATCCTCCGTGGTGTACCCCACATGAAATGGATGGTACGAGTCAGACAATGGCATAACAGGGGGCGTAGTCCATAAAAATGGCTCGCTCAATGGTATGAAAGACGGTGCAGTAGGTGGTGCAACATGAGGAAACTATGACAGAAACGGAAAAGATGATGTCACGGGAGGAATGAAAGCATGTGGTTGCCTCGATAAACCCTCTCCAGGACGAGGTGGCGGTATGTCCTGGAGGAACGTAATGGGAAGACTAGTACGATGGGCGTCTGTGGTGTGTGGGGGAAACAATGGGATATCAGTGGGTGCAGAAACAGGTGCTACTGGAGGTGTGACAGGTAGCACAAATGGTGGGTAATCATCATCGTCGATCCACCCGTTGTGGGTGTCGGCGTATCGAGGGTCAACATGCGCGGCGAATGGCGCATGGTCGACAACAGGTGGTGCAAAAATGGGTGCATCAATAACAGGATCATCCACCAATGGTGGAGCAACAACAGGAAGGTCAGCAATGGGTATATCATCAACAAGAGGTGCAATGGCCGGTGCACCCATATCTGGTGGTGCAACGGCTGGGGCAGCATCAAGAACAGGGCCATGGTCAACAACAGGCTTTGGTGCTACGGCGAGCTCAGGGTCGTCAAGGTCCATATCAAAATCGGCAGGAATGTCAAACAACGAATCAATGGGAGCTACTGGCGCCTCTAAGGGCTGGTCCACATGAATAAACTCGATATCATGATCAGGATCGAAACCATGGGGAAAAACTGGATCAAAATCGTCATCGACCTCATGGTCAAACTCAAACTCGTGTGACGGACCAGGTGCAGCTGACATCGCCATGTCGGGGTCGGCGTCAGGAGAGTGATGCTGCACACCCTGGTCGTGCAAGGAGGCGGATGCCACAGACTCCAACGAGTCTGGGACAGGTGAACCAAAAGGAAGCTCCTCTACAGGGGCCTCAGCAATAGGAAGGATAGCATCAGCATCGATCGGGGCCCCGCCCTCATAGTCGTCCTCAGGGGGACCCTCCTCAAATAGATCAATGTCGTCATCAGATACGGCATCGAGTGGCACATCCACCATGGGGAAAGCAGCAAGCGGAATGGGAGCAGGGATCACCGCAAGAGGTAGATCCCCAGCAGGAATGCCATCAGCAGGCTGAATCTCAACTCCGATGTCTGGCAGCGCGAACGGCTGAAAATCATCGTCATCTGTACTCGTGGTGTCGGACATGTAGACGTCTCCCTCTTATGGTATCTCATCGTCTGACACAACTGCCATGGGGTCCACTGTGTCTGATACTCCTGTGTCGGAAGAAGAAACCATGGTGTCTGTAACACAATCACATATATGCACATATATCAATCATGAAGTTAAATAAACATGTAAGTCACAATAATGCGAGTAAGTAATCCTCCTAGTCTTCCCAGACTACCCCTCCCAGCCTCTCAGACTGAACTTCCTAGCCTCTCAGAATAACTCCCTGGTCTCTAAGACCATCCTCCCAGTCTCTAAGACTAAACATCCCCAATCTCTAAGATTGAACCCCTCAGTCTCTAAGACTGAACCTCCCAGCCTCTAAGGCTAAACCTCCCCAGCCTCTAGGCTGAACCTCCCTAGCCTCTAAGGCTGAACCTCCCCAGCCTCTAAGGCTGAACTCCCTCAGTCTCTAAGACTGAACCATGAGTTTTGAAAAAGTGTATTTGTGCCTTTTATTTGTAAAAATGTTTTGTATCCGGGATCTGGACGTTTAGTGTATGCAATGTAAAAATGTTTTCATGAGAGCCCTAGTGATCATAGTCTAGACTCGAGAGAGAATCCTAGTTCGCTATGATCAAGGCTCTGATACCACGCTGTCACACCCTGGCTTTTGCGGAAGCGTGGGTTTATTTTGGTGTGACTTCTTAATACCATAGCAACAATCATAACAATGCTATATGAAATAAAACACATGATGATCATCCATTCATTAAATTTAAAGTTATCACAACATCATTGTTTAAATTGTCGACACATAAAACAAGTTACAACTATGAATAAAACGTGTTCACATGACACAACGAAAGACTTGTATAAAAACATGGTTTAAAGACGTGTAACCCGTCCAGGCAAAGGTCACACCTCCTAAACCCGGATGACATCATTATTCCCTACGCAGCTTGACGTGATTGCATACCTTGCCAGATCCACTAATTTCCTGAAATACATGTAGTTTGAAAAATCAACAAAAGTTGAGCGAGTTCATGTAAAAGTGAGTATGTATAAACCTTTCAAGTATGTATAAAAGTCCCTAGTATGTAGCATTAAGGAAAAAGAGATCACCACTGAGTTGCAAAGCCACTGGTATGTGTGAAAAGGTGCAGGAAAACTCAAACCTAGCAAATTTATGCGTCGGGCACATAGTCACCACCTGGTCCACTCAGCCGACTCGGGAGTGGGGCTCGCTACACCCAAATAGATCTATCACTCATGTCCCTCGGTCCTAACAACGAGGATTAATGGCCTTAAGTGTTGTACCCACCCTTCACATGATCTAGTATTATAAACCCTCCCTAAGCTAACCATACCATGTAAATAAATGTTTGTAATAATTGTCGCATGTATTTCACCCCCGAAGTATAAAACTGAAAACAGTAAAGAGAAAAGGGGGACATGAACTCACAGAAGTGCGTGTCCTGTAACGTCAATCTCAAACTCAAACTGCTGCGTGACGACCTACGCGTACTAATGTCTATTAGATGGATGGGCCGTGCCTTGGCTTAGGGTTTAGTGTTTTGAGTTGCGTTACTATGATATTATACTTGTTAAAATAATATTAATTATTTTAACTTAACTTTTGTATCTAGGAAAATAGTTAGGCAACTATTTTGTATCCACACTTCTTAATTATTTTATATGTGTATTCCCTTCCCAAGGATGGGGGTATTTATACATGTATACTTGTAATTCCAAAAAATATATTTTAAGTCCCACTTAGAAAATATATTTAATTTACTTGTATAAAATATATTAATTCCAAAATATATATATTTTTCCCAAAAATATTATATTTTACTTCATAAACTTTCCAAAATAATATTTTACCAAAATATACGTATAAGAGTATTTTTCTAAAATATGCATAAGTTACGTTTTAGCGTTTCGTATAGCAACAATACTTGCGTAACTTAAATATTTATTTCGTGAGAATTTTAGTATTAATTTTGGAGTCATAATTTCATGACGTTATAAGTTATATTATTTTTACCCTAAAAATAATATAACTAGTTCTCAAAATAAACAACTAATCACACAAGAGTTTTAGTATAAAATATATATTCTAAATATATATTTATCAAATTTTTATTTACGAAAATCAACCTCCGGCACTTTAATATTTTTGTAATAAAAATCATGGCGAAGTTTATTTCAAAAACCAAGTTAAAAATATATTTGTAAACACTTACTAGAAAAATATTTTCTAAGTGTTGGATTTCTAGAAAAATTTCGCCAAAGTTTCCTTTGTAAATGGAGGCGTCCAGGCTTACTAGCGTATCATTTTCTTTTGTAAAACCATTCAAACAATCATCAACCGACAATATACAATCTCTAATCACCAACCTTGACAAAAATAAGCATGAACTATAAGCTTATGAACTTGAAAGATTTGTAAAAGTAAGTAGTAACTTACTAGCATAATTAGTAAGTCTTGTTATCTTTAAAAATATGATTGGTTCTTTAAAAAAATTATTTTTAAAGAGTTTGAACTTTTACAACTTCTAGTCATATTTCTAAAAACATTTCTTTGTGAAATTTTCTTTTTACACAAGTATTCCTACACTTGTTTATCCACTAAAAATGTGGTGAGTTTATGTAAGATCCGAGTTTTAACAAAACTCATATTTTTCACTTGGTTCTTTCGAAAAACCACTCATAGATCTTTAGATCTACAAGTTTACAACTTATTTTGGTCTTTATTTTTCAAGAAAACTTGTATGTAATCAAGTTCATAGCCTATGTGTGGATGATTTCATCATCCACAACATTTTTAACCTTCACATCTTGCTAGTTCATGTCTTTAAACATGATCTAGCAAGTCTATGTGATGAGCCATAACATTTTACTAACTAACAACATACACTAAGCATAACAACGCAAGATCAACATGATTTCATCATTACTTTAACCATTATTCATCTCTAGTTAGTTTATACTTCAAGACTTTGATTATGTTCTTTAGAGTTCTTAATATTTCATCATCCTTTTCACTATTAACCACCAAAAATATGAACAAGATGAAGATCTAAGGCACTTACTACTAGCACAAGGCTAGGGGAGTTCAAGAGTGCAAATGCGATGGATAAAAGAAAACGAGAGCGGTCCTTGAGCTTCCGAGTGCACCAAGCTTACTTGTAGGGTCTCTTGCACCTTTGGGTATGTGTAGATTGCTCAAAGAAAAACTTGAAGGTGATGATAGTGGTTATGGGGGTGGCGGCCGAACACAAGAGAGAAGAGAGGAGGAGAGCTTGCAAGTGTTTGAGTTTGTGAAATGAAATGTGTAACTCTTGTGTTTATTTATAATCCAAGCTCATCATTATCCAACATGTAATGTGCTTCTTAGTCCACTAACAAGATCAATTAAATAAATGAAAGAAATCCATGGGTGGGTCACCCATGGTGACCGTCCCAAGGGGGGGTGTAAGGACCTTCAAAAATGTACCAAATTGACCCGTAAGTGCAAACCCGGACGCCGAAAACCCTAAACCATATTAAAAATCAAGAAAATTAGAAATCTGGTTCCCAGGCGGGCCGCGTAAAGGTTAAGCCTACCCTACGCGGGCCGCGTCAAGGTGTGGTTTGACCGGATAAGTATTCCTGAGCCACGTGTTGACCAACTGTCGAACCTACTTATGACCAATCAACCCTACTCGTAGACTAGGCGGCCTCGCGGGCCGCGTAAAGATTGAACCAAGGTTCACGCGGGCCGCGTGAACCCTATTTTTCACCTATAAATAGCTTGTCGCATGCACAGTTCACTGGTGTCGAAATCCAAACACAAAAACGAATTGCTACTGCTCTGAAGTTGAAATTACAACCTCAATTAGTGGGGTGCTGCTACGATACATGGTATTAACTCGATCGCTGCTACGATTCAATGTCCGATCGATTAAAACTATCCGATGAATGTTTAAGTGCTGCTCAAATTGGGTTTATACTGTGTCATTCGTCGTGAATTCGATGGATGTTTAAGTATTGCACTTTGTCATTCATTGTGAAGGTTTTAATCTCGTGAGTTATCGTAAATGATGTATTAGTTACTAACCTAGTTCGGGTGCATTGTTGTTAAATTAGGTTATCAGGCTAAACAGTAGGCTAAACTCTGCCCGTATAAATCTGCAATGTGAGTCATTCTCTTTTTATCAACCATTTTCAAATGTTATAATTACAGGGATTAAGTCGTGGTTATCTTGAATCACTGGCTAGTGGGGTATTGTGCACATTACTAATTTTCTCACGGGTTAGGCTAATAAATCCTCTCTGTGATAAACGTCATTACTTGAGGTGGGACCCAATAGTGATATGACCATCGTCACACGGGTGGCAAAGCACCAGATAAAAATAAGATAAAAGCCATTGTAATCGCTCTTTTGCTGTAATTAATAACTATGCGTCGTTTTATGCAAAATGAATGATTCACCAGTATTTCCCCGCTGACAAAATATTTTTAAAACATGTTTCAGGCGACCTGCTGTAAATCAAGGAAAACGTGCTACGGAGCACTAACAAGCTTGAAGAGGTGGCTCAGTTAAAATGAATAAACGTGTTTTAATAAATCAGGGAATTTCCTAGTTAAATTCCTCTATTGTAAACTATGGGGTTTATCCCGAAATTATGAAATAAAATAATCGGGCATTTTCAAGTTTTAACAGATCCTGTTAAAAGTCTTCCGCTGTCGCATTAAATAAATACCACGGGTTTCTGTCCCGCGGCTCCTGACCGGGTCAAACCGGGGCTGGGGCCGTGATAGGAAAAGGTGGTATCAGAGCCACTGATTTAAGCCAATTAAGTATTTAAGAAAATACTTAATTTTTCTAATTGCTATTTTGTGATTACGTGTTTTATTATTTGAATATTTGTTTACAGTATGGGTAAACAAAGACTTTCGGACATCTATCATAAATTAGATACTACACCGAAGGAAAAAGGATCATCATCCTCAAAACACTCAGTGAATACTGAGGAAGGAATATTTGTCCGTAAGGCACAATATGAGAAACCACTTTCTCCTAATAAAAGAAGTTTAATTATTAGGAAAAGTCAAGAGAAACTAAAGAAGTCCAAAGAAGGGAGGAGTAATCAGGAAACCCAGAAATTAGGCAGTAACCCACCATGGGAGGATGGATTAGACGAAAAATGGGCAGATCTCTATATGTTAGCAACTGTAGCTGTAAACGCTAACCTTTAAATATCCTGACCCAGTTTTAGCACCCATATTAGCTACAAGCTAGAAACTTTAAAGAAAATGTTACTCAGTAAATAAATAAATTTACAATAAACCCTAGTATGTTTTATTGTCCTTTGTATTAAATTAGTTTCAAGGTATGCAATAATACTTAAATATTTTATTATAAATTTTTAACTTAACCTTTTGTGTGCATTTTTGCATATATGCTAAAACAACATGAATGAGTTATCTGAAGCCCTTCAGAATCTCAACCTTTATCCAGTGAAAGTGGAAGTTTCCAATGACTTTACTGGTTACATAGCCAATGTAGAAGAACCTATGGAATTTTGTGTTCCACCTCCGGAGAAACCATAGCCTAAGAAAAGGAGAAGATTTGTTGGCTGGAGGCGTGTACGTAGGAGGAAACCAGCAACTAGAAAGGTTCCCAAAATAGAGAATCCCATAGACAAAGGAAAAGGAATAGAAATCGGGGAAGGTTCTAGGCAAATAGAAATGGAAATTGGAGAAGGCTCTAGGCAAGTCGAGGAGTTTCCATTTCAGGAGGAATTGGATCGCGCGTTGGCAAGCTGTGATATCATTAGACCTATCAACACCAACCTCTACCCTTATCCTGCTGAAACCCAACTTCCCATAAACTTGGAACCCGCAATCCCAAAACCTTTGATCCACACCCAACCTCTAGGAATGGACGAGTGGTGGACGAATGATTGGCAGTTTCTAAACCTCCTTAATAACCCTTATACCTTTTTCCCTCAGTTCGACCCAGAACCTATACCAAACCCACCAATGAGTAATGAAAACTTAGCTGAACTCCGCCATTTTGGCGAAGAGCTGATAGGTGCAGGGAATAGGATTCGGGAGGTAGGAGAACAAATCTCATGGAAGTACGACGAGAGGGAACGTCGTTACTAAAGTGTCAATTGATGAGGGATAGTGGGGTTGTGAAACTGTGATTGTATAATAATAATAGTAGTACAATATAATCTTGTAAAATAACTACAAATAAAACTTTGTAAGATAACGGTGTGTACTGATGCATATTATATAAAAATGGGAATCGAGAAATAGATAATTTTGACTATATATATGTATTGTGAAATTGTGTGATTACTTGTATATTGCTGTTAATCATTTTATGCTAATAATTTATATATATTAATTATCAGATGGAAAATGCTAATAATGAACCAGTTAATGAAGTAAACCAATCTGAGCAAAATCCGGAAGATCAATTTATGACTAGGCAAGATATCGAAAATATCGTTGCTCAAGGAATAGCCAATGCTATTCCAGCAATCCTTGCTGCTGCCCAGAAACCTGTTGAACCTCAACAAATAATTCCTAGTAAACGTACTCAAGAAGATAACTTCAGTAATAGTGTAAATGGAGGCTGCAATCATACTAACAACGATAATGATCCACGGCAGGCCCCACTTCCTAAGAAAATGAAAGTTGCAATGCCTGGTTGCACTTACAAAGAATTTCTTGCGTGTAAACCAGCTGAGTTCGCAGGCAATGAAGGGGCAACTGCAACACTGCATTGGTCGGAGAAAACCGAAGTAGTACTTATGATAAGTAAATGTGCTGAGGAAGATAAAGTCATGTATGTGTCGCATCTTTTCAAACAAGGGGCTCTAGAATGGTGGAATACGGTACTTCAAGCCAAAGGAAGAAATATGACCTATGCCATGAGTTGGGAAGAATTTAAGTAGCTAATGGAAAGAAAATTCTGTCCCGAATATGAAAAGGAACAAATGGCAAATAAATTCCTGAACCATCGGATGATTGGTGTAGATTGTCGAGGGTATACTTCGACATTCTTCGAGTATGCAAGAGTAGTACCAACCCTGGCTTCGCCAGAACCGGTACTTATTTCCCGCTATATTTGGGGATTAATCGGCGAAATCCGTAATATCGTTAAAGCTGCGAGACCTCGCACTATTGACGATGCTGTGGAATTTGCTAACACCCTAACTGACGAGCTGGTACGCACAAGAGAAGAAGATCGGAAAAAGGAAGTAGTCCAAAAGATCACCCAAGGATTCCGTGTGGGTAATAGTGGCAACTTCAGGAAACGAGGGAACAGGCACATTCCCGCTATTTCATTCTACAATACCTGTAAACGAAAGCATTCAGGAAGATGCAAAGGGTATTGCAATTTCTGCAAAATTCCAGGGCATCAAGAAGAAGATTGCAGGAGAAAGAAATCCACAATTTGCTACAATTGTGGAGAAGCTGGACATTTCAGGCCAGATTGCCCGAAATTAGTTAAACCAGCTGACAACAAAGCCAAAACTGCAGAAGGAGCTACTAAGCAAATGCAAGAGCTTTCCAGCTAACTACTCAGGAAGCCGAGCTAATCCCTGAGGTGATAGCTGGTACGTTCCTAGTTCACAACGTTTATGCAAAAGTATTATTTGACTCTGGTGCAAACCAAAGTTTTATAAATACTTCATTTTACCAAGATCTTAAATTACCCTTAACCAACCTTAAGCAGATTTTTACAGTCGAAACAGCAGATGGAAACTCTGTTAACATAGATAAGGTTTTGCATGAAGGAAAGATAGAACTCTTAGGTCATAAATTTTCTGCAAATCTGTTACCTATGAATTTAGCAGGATTTGATGTAGTATTAGGAATGGATTGGTTAGTAACCAACCATGCTCGAATTCTTTGTGATAAAAATGCCATAGAAATACATACACCCACACGAGAGGTAATTCTAACTACAGGAGATAAACCACGAAAGCCACTGAAATTCATTTCAGCAATAAAGTTGGCCAGTTATTCAAGAAAACAGGCAATGGTGTATATGATTTCAGTAATCTTTAACACGAAGGGAAAAGAACTTAAGGAAATTCCTGTAGTTTTAGAATACCCAGATGTATTCCCAGAAGAACTCCCAGGATTACCACCCGACAGGGAAGTAGAGTTTAGAATTCATCTAATCCCTGGAACTATACCGATAGCCAAAGCACCTTATCGATTAGCACCTACCGAAATGTTAGAACTGAAGAAACAACTTGATGAGTTGCTTGGTAAAGGATTCGTACAACCTAGTTCATCCCCTTGGGGAGCACCAGTGTTGTTTGTAAAGAAAAAGGATGGTTCGATGCGAATGTGTATCGATTATAGAGAATTAAATAAAGTTACAATTAAGAATCGATACCCATTACCTAGGATTGATGATCTCTTCGATCAACTCCAAGGAGCTAGATATTTTTCTAAGATCGACTTACGCTCCGAATACCATCAGTTGAAGGTACAAGATGAAGACATACCTAAAACTGCTTTCAGAACTAGGTATGGTCATTACGAGTTTACAGTCATGCCCTTCGGACTAACGAATGCACCTGCAGCATTCATGGACATGATGAATAGGATCTGTAAACCGTATTTGGATAAATTTGTAATTGTCTTTATCGATGATATACTCATTTATTACAAAAGTCAGGAGGAACATTGTGAGCATCTGCATGCACTCTTAACCTTGTTAAGAAAAGAAAAGCTTTATGCCAAATTCTCGAAGTGTGAATTTTGGCTACAGGAAGTGCAGTTCTTAGGGCACATGGTGAATCACGAAGGTATTCACGTAGATCCCTCTAAAATAGAAGCAATCACCAAATGGAAAGTCCCACAAACAGCTATGGAAATTAGAAGCTTTTTAGGATTAGCTGGATACTATAAGCGCTTTATTAAGGATTTTTCTAAAATAGCAGTACCATTAACTAAGTTAACCTGTAAAGCAGTTAAGTTTGAATGGGGACCTAGGCAAGAAGAAGCCTTTAGGATTTTAAAGCAGAAGTTAACAAACGCTCCAATTCTAGCCTTACCAGAAGGAACTGAAGATTTTGAAGTATACTGTGATGCTTCAAAACTAGGATTAGGATGTGTGTTAATGCAACGCAAGAAGGTAATTGCATATGCATCAAGACAATTGAAGAAGCACGAGGAAAACTATACGACTCATGACTTAGAGTTAGGAGCCATAATTTTTGCCCTTAAGATTTGGAGACATTATCTGTATGGAAGTAAGTTTACTGTCTATACGGACCACAAAAGTTTAAGGTACATATTTGGGCAAAAATAATTAAACATGAGGCAAAGAAGATGGATGGAAATACTAAGCGACTACGACTGTGATATTCAATATCACGAAGGGAAGGCAAATGTAGTTGCAGATGCCTTAAGTCGTAAGTGTCATGAGAAACAATGACGAGTTCGTGCTCTTAGATTAAATCTACAATTAGATTTAATAGAACAACTAAAGACGGTTCAGGAAACAGCAATCACGGATGATACTGAAGGAATGAAAGGAAGAATAAAGGAATTAGAACAAGGAAGTGATGGAATTTGGAGATTCCATAAGAAAAGAATTTGGGTACCTAAGCAAGGAGAATTAAGAGATAAGATTTTAGAAGAAGCTCATAAATCTAGGTATACCATGCATCCTGGTAACAATAAAATGTACCAAGATTTAAGAAATAATTTCTGGTGGATAGGAATGAAAAAGGACATAGCTAGATATGTTTCTAAGTGTCTTACTTGTTCACAAGTTAAAGCAGAACACCAGAAACCTTCGGGTCTACTTCAACAGTTAAAAATGCCTGTATGGAAATGGGAGCTTATAACAATGGATTTTGTTACTAAGCTACCCAAAACCAGAAAATGGAATGATGCGATTTGGGTAATTGTGGATCGATTAACCAAATCAGCTCTTTTTCTACCCATGAAAGAAACCTTTAACATGGAAAGGTTAGCCAAGTTGTATGTAGACGAAGTAGTATCCTTACATGGAGTTCCACTCTCCATTGTATCGGATAGGGATAGGCGTTTCACTTCCCATTTCTGGACAATTTTTCAGAATGCAATGGGAACCCGACTTAATTTAAGTACGACATATCATCCTCAAACAGACAGACAAAGTGAAAGGACAATCCAAACTCTGGAAGACATGCTTCGAGCATGTGTGATAGATTTTGGTGGAAATTGGGACGATCACCTATCTTTGATCGAATTCTCCTATAATAATAGTTATCATGCAAGCATTGAAGCTGCCCCATTTGAAGCACTATATGGACGAAAATGCAGAACTCCAGTATGTTGGGCAGAAATAGGAGAAAATCAATTGTCAGGTCCTGAAATTGTACAAGAAACTACTAACAAGATCACTCAGATCAAGGAAAGACTGAAGACTGCTCGAGATCACTAAAAGAGCTATGCTGACAATCGACGCAAACCACTAGAATTCCAAGTTGGAGACAATGTACTCTTGAAAGTTTCTCCTTGGAAAGGAGTAGTTCGGTTTGGTAAGAAAGGAAAGCTAAGTCCACGATACGTAGGACCATTTTCAGTGATCCAACGTATAGGACCAGTTGCCTATCGCTTACAACTACCAGAAGAATTAGCTGGGGTACATGACGTATTTCATGTATCCAATCTCAAGAAGTGTCTGTCAGACGAATCCCTCGTGGTACCTCTTCAGGATATAGAGGTAAATGAAAAGTTGAAGTTCGTAGAGAAACCGCTCCAAATAGAAGACAGGAAGATCAAGTTTCTCAAGCACAAGCGATTGATACTAGTCAAAGTTAAATGGAATTCCAAAAGAGGACCCGAATACACTTGGGAGCTGGAATCGGAAATGAAGCGAAAGTATCCTCACTTATTCCAGTAAAATCTCGAGGACGAGATTCCAAATAAGGTGGGGAGGATGTAAGGACCTTCAAAAATGTACAAATTGACCCGTAAGTGCAAACCCGGACCCCGAAAACCCTAAACCATATTAAAAATCAAGAAAATTAGAAATCGGGTTCCCAGGCGGGCCGCGTCAAGGTGTGGTTTGACCGGATAAGTATTCTTGAGCCACGTGTTGACCAACCGTCGAACCTACTTATGACCAATCAAGCCTACTCATAGACTAGGCGGCCTCACGGGCCGCGTAAAGATTGAACCAAGGTTCACGCGGGCCGCGTGAACCCTATTTTTCACCTATAAATAGCTTGTCGCATGCACAGTTCACTGGTGTCGAAATCCAAACACAAAAACGAATTACTACTGCTCTGAAGTCGAAATTACAACCTCAATTAGTGGGGTGCTGCTACGATACAGGGTATTAACTCGATCGCTGCTATGATTCAATGTCCGATCGATTAAAACTATCCGATGAATGTTTAAGTGCTGCTCAAATTGGGTTTATACTTTGTCATTCGTCGTGAATTCGATGGATGTTTAAGTATTGCACTTTTTCATTCATTGTGAAGGTTTTAATCTCGTGAGTTATCGTAAATGCTGTGTTAGTTACTAACCTAGTTCAGGTGCATTGTTGTTAAATTAGGTTATCAGGCTAAACAGTAGGCTAAACTCTGCCCGTATAAATCTGCAATGTGAGTCATTCTCTTTTTATCAAATGTTTTTACAATACTCTATTTTCAAATGTTATAATTACAGGGATTAACTCGTGGTTATCTTGAATCACTGGCTAGTGGGTATTGTGCACATTACTAATTTTCTCACGGGTTAGGCTAATAAATCATCTCCGTGATAAACGTCACTACTTGGGGTGGGACCCAATAGTGATATGACCATCGTCACACGGGTGGCAAAGCGCCAGATAAAAATAAGATAAAAGCCATTGTAATCGCTCTTATGCTGTAATTAATGACTATGCGTCGTTTTATGCAAAATTAATGATTCACCAGTATTTCCCCGCTGACAAAATATTTTTAAAACATGTTTCAGGCGACCTGCTGTAAATCAAGGAAAACGTGCTACGGAGCACTAACAAGCTTGAAGAGGTGGCTCAGTTAAAATGAATAAACGTGTTTTAATAAATCAGGGAATTTCCTAGTTAAATTCCTCTATTGTAAACTATGGGGTTTATCCCGAAATTATGAAATAAAATAATCGGGCATTTTCAAGTTTTAACAAATCCTGTTAAAATTCTTCCGCTGTCGCATTAAATAAATACCACGGGTTCCTGTCCCGCGGCTCCTGACCGGGTCAAACCGGGGCTGGGGCCGTGACAGGGGGTAGAGGGTTGGTTTCCAATGGTTAGTTACAATTCTAGTTAGAATGTAAAGGTTAAATTAGTATGTTATGGTGTGTTGTTAATTATATAGTGTGTTAGGGTGTTCGGGGACCCTAACTAGCTCAGAAAAGTAAAAACAATGTGTTTGTCAATATTTTTATGTTCCGGGTAAAGTCCGGTTGTTCGGTTGGGTGTTGTCCCGTTAAAGTGCTAAATTAATCCATAAAGTGTCCTTTATGATACTTTTAGTGACACAATTAATTCCCAACACTTTGGAAAGTATCTAGGACTATTTTGCCCAGTTTCTACACTTTACTAGCATAGTTAAATGCTGAATTTTGGTTATTAAGTGCAGAATTCTGCATTTAAAGTATGTTTTTGGCACTTTCCGGCACTATAACTATCTCCTAGTGACGCAGTTTTATGGTCCTCACTTCCCTACACTCCCTACTAGTGTAGTACCCTATCTCTGGCTCATACTGGCCTAAAAAATATTGTCTGTCTATGTGCTGGCATTGTCAGCATATTTTCTAGGTTATCCGCTCACTGTGCCAACCGTGCTTTGTGCATCAAGTTTGTCACTAATGTTTGTGTGTAATAAATGGAGTGACAGTATAATATGTGATGCATATGTATGTATGTAACTGAAATCAGAAAGCAGTTTAATCACAGTTGTAATCAAGCACAGTCATTAAGCACAAATTAAGAATTAATTAATTGTACGGATACCTGTAATTTTGCGGGTTGTCACAGTATCCTTGCTGACTCAAACCACTAGGTTGAGGGTAGCGTCGCCTTCATAAAAAGGGTCTACTACTATAACTAATATAATCTCTTAAAATGCCCAAAGTGCGGAGATCATCAAAAGGGTACATGAAAGATAAGTCGGATCCATGTGATTCTTTCTTGTCTATCTATTTTTAATTTAATTTAATTTTTTGTTTTAATCTTCTATTTAGTTTAAAAATCTTTTCTTAAAGTTTGGTTCGATTAGACGTTGACGATAAGCCGGTATTAAAAGCCCCTGTGTCCTTAGCGACCTTGGTATCTTGCCATCACTATACTACGTCCGCGATGGGTGCACTTGCCCTAACGTGTGTATAGAGTGATAGTAGAATATCGTGTTTTATAAATTTAAAACTTGAATTGGCGAGTAAAAAGAGCTAAAAATATACTAAAAATATACACACACCCGCACACTTCAGTATCATCCCAAGACTCAACAACAACCGCTTAACCTTCACACCGATTTCCCAATGATCACATTGGGTCCTAAGTCAGATATAGCTATCGAGAACTGTGGATGTCAAATTCCAAAAGTTTTTCACCCATACATCTCGAAAGTAAAGGATGTGAAACAAACAAAGTATTTGTATATCTGGCGACAACCTTTTGGAGTTGCGTATGAACGAGGGTATTTGGAGGCAAGTCTTAGATCCGGAAAACGTAGGACATTATGATGAGTTGTTTAATACGATAGATTTTCATGGTGTAGGTAGAGTAGAGCGCCAAAATTTGAATAGAAACCTATCCAATACCTCTCCCAAACCATCTTTGGAATTTGAATAGAATAAAGAGTGCAACAGCCTGGCATGACTTTTACAAGGATCAAATCAACGCGTATCAACGGGTAATGTACACACCCACGGACCTTAATGTTTTTCTAAATGTTCAAGATGTAGGTTAAGTATGTATAATTCTAATCCAATTAAATCAGTTATAATCCAAAAGTGTGTTTGTGATTGTTATTGTTCAATAGATGTGCTTCTATCATGTGTCATGCCAACCCGAATCTCACCCACACGACCCGGCCAAAATACGCCATAATACGTCAAAACAAACAATATGCACACTAATACGGTGCTTACAGACAATCTACGCACTAATACATCACTTACAGACAACAAACGTCACGATACCGAATGTCACCGACATGACCAGTACGACCAAAATACGTGATAGTACGGAACAATAGTGACAATAAACGTCATAATACGACATTTAATGGCAAAATACGTCAAGTACTGATGTGGTGGGACGTATATGCATAAAACACGGCACGTTGGACTGCAGGTGAAATCAAAACAGAATCACACGAAATCATGGAATACGGCAACACACGTAACCGAACTTATCCGGAATGTGCCGTATAGACCATAAACTTCCTAAAATGACGAGTAATGGCAAAGTACGTCACAATACGACAAGTATAGGTGCGTTTTTTTTTAATTAAAATCAGTTTTAAAAAAATCAAGAAAACACCAAAACGCCGTGCTATGGCCAAAGCGATGCGGTTTGGCCATCAAAATTTACATTTTTGACCTAAAATGCAGTGCTTTGGGTCAAAAATGTAAATTTTACCCCTAAGCACAGCGCTTTGGCCAAAGCGTGCTTAGGGCCTGCGTTTAAACGCAAAGCGTTCCAACTTTACTCATATCAGTTCAAACACAAAAACACACACTTAAAGGTGCGATCACACACAGTGGCCTTATTCGAGCTCGATTAAACACCGTTTTCGACGAGACAAAAGCTATAAGGTAATATTTTCATTCCCCGACTACGTACATTCATTAATTTTCATGATTTATTTGTTTATTTGATCAATTGGTGGGGTGATTATCGCTGTTTGGGGGATTTGTTTTTGAAAAACACAAGGCTAAAGCGTTGCGCTTTGGCCCCTATTTTTTTTTTGGAACTATAAATTCGTTTTTAAATTTGTTATATAATTGTTTTTAAAATTAGAAAATTTTGGTTTTAAATTTGTTATATATTTGTTTTAAAATTATAAAATTGTTTTAAATTTGTTATGGAATTGTTTTTAAAATTACAAAATTGTTTTTAAATTTGTTATAAAAATGTTTTTAAAATTATAAATATTTTTTTAAATTTGTTATAGAATTGTCTTTAAAATTATAAAATTGTATTTTTAATACACAGATGTGGATATGGATTTCGACGACATGGATGTGGATTTCGATGAGGAGGAGATTCAGCAGGTGCAGCAACAACAACAACCCACAGCTGATCCACTTGACGGGCACGCGTATCTAACATTCCTGTTGGGGTCGGATAGGCATGAGAGGTGAGCGAAGTTGTGTACCATGGTACCATGGAGATAGGGGGACACGTGGGGATTGATTGGGAGCTTTTAAAGTCCGTGACAGAGGTCGCGAGGGCGAGGGAGATATTTAGGTTGGACACTCTGTTTGCGCTTTTGTTCCAGATTACGACGGAGGACTCGTATCGTGAGATTACATTCGAGTTTCTATCGTCATCTATATACCAGCCGCATCCGGACGATTATGTGGAGGACCCGGACCATCCGGTGCATGAGATTACTTTTCCGTCTGGCCGACCAGGAGTTTCAGATGAGTCTGCGGGATTTCGCCGTCCATTCAGGTTTGTACACACATGCCGAGCTTGATACAGATATTTATACACAGGGCCACAAGGGGTTTGAGCCTTAGACATGTAGACCCTTATAAGTTTTTGGATGGCTATTGCGAGGGTTCCCTTTGGGAAATCCTCACAAAAGTTCACCGCCATCAGAGACCCCCTATACCGATACCTTCACCGCATTATTGGGTCATCGCTCGTGCCCCGATCTCACAGCCGGGACAAGGTCAACCTGGGTGACCTTTTCTTTCTTTACTGCCTATTGCGGAGCCAGCCGTGCGCGCTCGCGGCGTGCCTGGAGGAGTACTTTGCTGGCGCATATCATAGGAAGCAGCGCGGGAGGCTCCACGGCGGGTCTTACGTTACCACTATCGCGCGCTCACTAGGGATCGTGCCTGAGAGTGACCCGCTGCTGTCCCCGACCATTCCATCGACTACATTATGCCAGGCGTCAGTATCCAGCATGCATTTGACGCACACATTTTACAGGATTGGTGTACGGTTTCGGACGCGAGATTACCAATTTTTTCTCCCAGAGGTGTTGCCGGATGTGATCCTAGTTGTTATTGAGCTTAGGGACGGAGTACTAGCGCCTCCGGTTGTTCAGGCTACGGCTCGGCAGGCCCAACTTGAGGCACTGGGTCTGGCTGAGGCTCAGGATCAGCCTCGGCCTCGGCCTCCGCCTCTGGCTGATCACGTCATTGACGACGAGACCCCGCCACCGCCGTCGCCGCCACCTTCGCACCCGCCGCAGTACCCACCACATGTTTATGCAGACCTGCCTCCTGCTGCGCAGGCGGTGGCTTGGGACTTCGATAGGCGTCTCCGACGTTCTGACCGATACCAGATGTGGATTATTGAGACGCTCATGGAGCTCCGGGCTCACGCGGGATTGCCGCCCCATCCACTGCCACCTTCCCCACCACCAGAGGATCAGTAGCTTTAGTTTGTTTTGTTTTTATTTTGTATTAGACATTTAGTTGTACTTTTAATTTGTATGTACAAACTGATTATATATATATATATATATATATATTTATGCAGTTGATCTTTTATTTACACGATGTTTGTTTGGATTGTTTGCGCTTATTTCATATGTCTCTTACGCAACTTAGTGTACAGTGTTTTAATTAAACATGTTCGTGTAATTGAACAAAATAAAATCGATTAACGCTTATTGTACGGTATCTTATAAACGACTATTATCAATCAACTATAACCGGCACACTCACATTAAACGACCGTTATACATCAACTTTAAATTATATATGTTTTATAAAAATAAAACACAAATCTACTACTTTTCAACAAAAAAACACAACCAAATACAAACAAACACCCCACTTTTTCCACCAAAATACAAACACACACCTATGCGCCGCACTTTGGCCAAAATGCAATGCTTACGTACAAGGTCAACATACAAGGTCTGACATGTTTAGTCCTTGTCTGTTGACTTTACATCTAAACGTTACGCTTTGGCTAACGCTCAGCACATATGCGTATGTAAAAAGCCAACAAGCATGCGTGAATAGCCAAGGCCATATAAAAAAGTTATTATTCATGTGTTTTTAATTAAAATTTCTAAACTGATTTCATTCAGCAAATAAAACTTTCAAAAGAATATCAAATACGATTTTGGAACATTCTTTTTGTTTTGTTTTTTTTTTCAAATAGTTAAAAATCGCTAATTTTTCTCTCTCCTTTTCAGTAAATAATAATTTTTATACTTTTATCATATCTTTTCTCTCTTCTCTATCTACAACCACTTTAAAAAATGTTAAAAAATTATAGAGGGTAAACAATATTTTCTCAAAATTCACTGATTAATAGTAGAGTTAATTGCCAAAATCGTCCCTAAGGTTTGGGCAGGTTTGCCATTTTCGTCCAAAATGACACTTTTGTACCAAATTGCCCCCAACGTTTGTAACTTTTTTTCATTTTCATCCAAACCACTAACTTAGTTTATTTTATTTTTAAGTTGAGGATATGTGGATAAAACTGACAAATATAAAACCACAGGGACGATTTTGGCAATTTACTCAAACTTTTTTAAATTTCTTTTATTTAATTAATTTTGTTACATATATAATAAAAAAGATTATACATGCAATTTTTATATGAAAAAAAAATAATAGCTTTGTCACATAATTTTTTATAAATTTTCATTCAACCACTAAGTTAAATTTTCTCTTAAGACGAAGGATGTTTATAAACTAAGACAAAAATTAATTTCTAATTTTTTATATAGATCAGTTTTATAAAGATAAAATCTACTTAAACCTCTAAATTTTATAAAACTAAAATGCTGGTGACCTTATTGAAAAGGGTCAAATAAAAAAATCTTATCATATGTACCAAGTTTGTAATTCATCTTCTAATATTTTAAATTCGCTGCTAAGGAAAAACAGAAGCCAGTGCCTCCCCCCCCCCCCCCCTCTATCAAACAACGTATCGTTACCAAACCTTAAAATTACCCATCAAATTGTAATTATAATGCTATGAACCAAAAGTTTCTTTACTAAGCCACTCAGAATAAGTATTAGTTAGTTACCCTCATAATCTTAATTAAATAAATATTTTATTTCTACCAACATATTTCCTAGGTGCTCAACACATTTAAAAAAATATGTAACGTTTTACAATTTTTTTCTATCTCTACAACTGATAAATACTAAAAGTTGTAATCGATTGTTATGTGTTGCACACCAATGCCGTTTTCTCTTTATAAAACTGATTTATATAAAGAAGCTGCAAATTAATTTATGTCTTAATTTATAAAATTTAAAACATCCTTCACCTTAACAGAAAAAATAAACTGAGTTAGTGATTTGGATGAAAATTTATAAAAATTATGTGACAAAACTATTAATTTTTTTTTCAATAAACTCCATGTATATTCTTTTTTTATTATATATGTAACAAAAATAATTAAATAAAAGAAATTAAAAAGGGTTTGAGTAAATTGCCAAAATCGTACCCATGGTTTTATATTGCCAGTTTTATCCAAATATTCTCAACTTAACAGAAAAATAAACTAAGTTAGTTGTTTGGATGAAAATGACAAAAAGTTACAAACCCTGTGGGCAATTTGGTACAAAAGTGTCATTTTGGACGAAAATGACAAACGTGCCCAAACCCCAGGGACGACTTTGGCAATTAACTCTTAATAATAATTATATTCTATCTCCTCTACTCACAATTACTCATAACCACTCTATATAATATAGAGTACACACTCACATAATTATAAAGGATCAAATGTGATTGCTCTAAAGTTTTTTTTTAACGGTGAGAATCTTTAACTTGTTGTGAGGGAGATCTCATACCCCCCTAAATAGAGGGCTCTAACCCAACTCTGGTCAGACTATGCTGTCTTAATCAGGCTCATGCTGGCGTCAGAGTTTGGCTAATGACGTTCCCCGATAAACCATAATCCACTGCCAGTAGCAGGGGCTTGCGCCGCCACAAGAAAGAATCTCTCTGGCGTAACACGTGGTGGACTAAAACCCAGGGTGGCTCGGGCTTAAACTCTTGACCTAGGGTCTAAGAGAACTAGCCTTTATTGTCTTTATCCATCAAATGTGGCACTAGTGAGGATTAAACTTGAGTCTCCAAGGAGAACACAAGTCTTTTCAAACCACTAGACCGATATGAATACTCTAAGGCTATGCGGTATGGGGGACGTCCCCGGTTCGTCCTGGTCCGGCGCCGGAGCGCACACCGTGCCGCCCCCTCCCGTCGTCGTCGTGAACGGCGAGTGTAAGACGTTGAGGACGGGCTGCTAGAGGACAAAACAAATGATGTTTGTTATTTTACTTTTTTTTTTTTGAATTAAACATATAAAAATGAGAAAGAAAGAAAGAAGCTTAAAAACAGAAAGAAGCTTGAGTAGAAGGAAGGAAGAAGCTAGTGAGAAACCATGGAGAAAATAAGTAGAAGGAAGATTTAAAAACAGGTTAAAAGAAAGAAAGAAGCTTGAGTAGAAGGAAGGAAGATATCGTGTAGCCTTAGTGCGTATATACAGGTTAAAACACAACGTCTCATAGCAACAAGAAAGAAAGAAGCCACTAAATTTTTGGGTTAAGTAACTTGGAGAAGATGAAGATGAGATAGAGAAGCACAGTTGGTGTGGTTTTGTCTCATAGCAACAAAGAAAAAGTCATAAAAACTCAATTTAATAAAATTCTTGAAGTCCGAAGTTGTTCAATTTGCAAATTGAATTAATTAATTTCTTTGAAACTTAAAACAGAAGATTTAAAAAATAAAAAAATTGGAAGATTTAAAAAATAAAAAAGTGGTGGGGTGGGATAATGCATAGTTATTAAAGGAACTAGGCGCACTCAAGGCGTATAGGCCTCGCCTGGGGCCTAGGAGCAAGGCGCAAAAAAAAAAATGAGGGCCTGAGAAAAATAAAGCGCTCAACGAAAAAAAATTAAAAATACTTTATGTATTATAAAATTAACATTATTCTTAAAAAAATAAACTAAAGATATTATATATTATTTACTATCATCTATTTAGTAGCAAAAGCTATAAAATATTAGTGTATTAGCATAGAAAAGTAGTTTTCATTAGATAAAAGTAGTAATCTAGGTGGAATTTTATCAGAATTTAGAGAATTTGGCCGGAAACTCTCCGGATCTAGGAATCTCGGTGGAATCTGCGCCTGAACCAATACCTGAAGACTTAAAGCGCAATTGCCTTGACTTAAGGCGCAATTGTCTCGCCTCGCCTGGAAATTGGGCCTAGGCGCAAAAGGCGATGACTTTTAACATCTATGGGTTAATGTTAAAAAAAGTAGAAGATTAAAAAAATAAAAAATATAAAAGTGGTGGGGTAGGATCATCTAGGACCATCTTCCATACCCACTAGTTTTGTGGGATGGACCATCCTTAGGAGAACTATGATGTGGCGCTTACGTGGCGGATCATCCTCCCTTAGAGGACCATCACCATACCCTCTAGCCTAAAGTTGGAAAACTTATCACAAACATTTTTAAAACGTATCTAAATTTATTTCAATTAAAATTCATTTGTTTATCTTTATTTTTTTGGAAGATAATATTTATTTAATTGATTGGCGATATCTTTACAAAAGTAAGAATACAAATTTATTTGAGAGCAGATGGAATTATTAATGATGAAAGGGAAGGGACATGGTGGGAATAAGAAATGATTAGTAGAAGCAAGGCGTGGCGCGTGGGGTTGAAAACCTTGTAGTGTCTAGTTTTATAGACATAAAATGACGTACACACGAAAATTAACGGATATATAAAGCCGAAATTATCGTCTTAACTTGCATTCACTAATTTAAATTGGTGTTTATTTATAAGTTTTGTTAACGACAAACTTTCATTAAAAGTTAATTTATTGATGGTAGTTTTGAATTTAGACTATGGGGTATGGGGCTTGGGTTGGGGCGTGGGTTGGCTGAAAACGCCAAAGCCATCACCCCGGGGCTTGGTTTGGGGCGTGGCCCTTGGGGCTTGGGTTTGAAGCCGAGCGTGAGGCGCGCTAGCAAGGTGACATGGCGGGCTCTCAATGGCCAAACCTCATGCCCCCAACCCAAGCCCCACCATACCCCATGGGCGTGGGTTTGAGTTTGTTTTCCACATGTCAACTCATGCCCCCAAACCCACGCCCACCATACCCCATAGCCTTAAAGTGTTGGTTGCTATCATCTTGATATCACATACAACTACGGTTTTTAAAACCATCGAAACCATGTTTAATCGCTAGTGAAGAAACATGATCCAACTATAGCTTCCGACACGGTGATTTGATAGGGAATAGATCTGCACCCCAATGAGCTGAAAGTTCGGGATGAGAACCCAAAGAAGAAAAAATTTGTCTCGTCACAGAGAAGGGGCTCTTCTTATGATCACCATCCAACGTGAAAATAAGTATATATATATATATATATAAACGAAAAAGCTTAGTAGCGAGAGAAAGAAAGAGAATGACCCGAGCTCCTTTTATCCTAAGGTGTGTCCCCTGGGTCGTGGCAATCCAATGATGGCGTCACCTTCTCTCCTCTTAAGCCTTGGGCGGTGGCAGACCTTACCACAGTCGTGGGTGAGCGGTCGCACCACTTGAAAAAAAATTATTGTATATTTTAGGCAAAAATTCAACCGCACCCCTTGAAAATATGATTAAACACCTTATCTGCACCCCCAGTAAATAATTCTTGCGTCCGCCACCAGCCTTGAGGTATACTTTAACCCTTCTTAACTCCAACTAGGTGACACATCACCCATTTTTCCTAATTTCATTATACCTTACCCTAAGGAAATAGTTTAATCATATTAACTCGATCCAACCTTATTTTTTAATGGTTTTTTGGTTTAAAAAGAAAATAATAATTCAATACTCATAAGGTATATCTTACCCCACATTAAGACCGTGGGGTATGGTGGGGCGAGGGTTGGGGGCATGGTGCGGCACGTGGAGTATGGGGTACCCAAGACCAAAAACCAATTTCAAAGGGGTATGGTGGGGCGTGGCTGGGGTGGCGTGGCTAGTGCTCTTGGCCAATGAGGTTTCACCATGTCATGTAGGTAGCATCGCCCAACGCCCGGGCTGAATCTCACGCCAATGGGGCCACACCCAAACCCACCCAGGGTGGTGACTTAGACGTTTCTCTCCAACCCACGCCCCAACCCTCGTCCCATACCCCATAGTTTAACTTGACGCCACATCACCTACAAGGAAATGATTTAACCTCTTCACCTTGTCCATTTCTTTTTTTTTTCTTTTCAATATTACACGTTTAACTAAAATATAAAAATAAATAATAATATTAATATTTAATTAATTTCTTTATTAAAAACAAACATTGATAATAATAAATAAGACATTAAATATATAAAAAAACGAAGAAATCATGTATGTTTTCGTTATGTCTTGTTTTATTTCTTTCGCCAATTGACTGTTTAAATTCGTGAGAAATTTGGTTGTCTCAACTGGCGACGGCTCGTGTGGATGGTGCAACTCCTGTCAAGTGGCAGGGGGCCCAAAATTTTCTCGGGGAAAGCCATATTCCCATTCTACTGAGGCATGGGCCCGGTTAAGACAACATAGTCATCAGGACAAAATGGGGCGGGGTCAGGGTTTCCTGGCGTGAATCATCCGTCTGTTGAGAAGTTCACCTTTCAAAAGAAATATTATTAATTATTTTTATAATAACTGTTGACTTATAAATCTTTAGTTGCTCATATTTAAAAAAAGGAAAACGTAATCGATTCAAAGCTTAAAAAGAGTAGTTAGCAACTTTCATGCTTCTTTGCTTTACGTTAACATATTAACGAATGGAAGCTTTGAACTCCCTTAACACCAAGAGAGAGTGGTTTATATGACCCGTTAACATGTCATGTCATCTTTAACACCCGAGGCGTTAGAGGTTCGGTTAACAAGTTAACAGGTTTTTTTTTTTTTTTTTTTGAAAGGTAAACTTCATTAACACGGCCGGCCTGACAAAAAACACAGGACCGTACCAACCAATTACAACATATACAAAGGCCAATTACACCATTCTCTCCAAACAACATTACGACATTTGGATAACATGTTAACAGGTAACCCCTTTAACGCTCCTTAACACAAGGAGGAAGTGATGTGCAACGCCGGTTAACATGCCATGTCATCTTTAACGCCGTAGGTGTTAGAGTACACCTCAAAACCTTAATGAATGATTCAACACGCAAAGTGTGATGCCTTTCCACGTCAGCATCCTCACATGCTCCATTCGTGATTTATTTGAACAAGGAGTTTGATTATGATTAGGTCTGACCTAACCGATATTAATATGGGGCATGAGGATTTGGTACCCGGATCAATCTATTTGGTTACGGGTCCATACCTCTTCAGCCGACCAGATTAGGAGTGAACCGGTTCTATTTATTGTTTGAAAAAGCCGTTATCATGGTTTCATTTACGGTTTAGGACTTGCCAGCAGAATTAAACGGTTATAATAAGTAGAGTAAACTGCAATTTTACCCCCTGAGGTTAGGGGTCATTGGCACTCTTACCCCCCCCCCCCCCCCTAAGGAAATAATTGCAATTTTACCCCCCCACTGTTCACTGTTATGTCGCAACCTTACCCCCTAAGCTCAATTTTGTTGACTGATCTGTTGACTTGGTGGTGAAATGACTATTTTACCCTTTTATTTTACCCCCTGACCCCCTGCCACCACTGCCACCGCCATTCACCACCACAACCACCACTGCCACCTCTAGCCACCACCCTCAACCACCACTGCCACCGCCATTCACCACCACAACCACCACTGCCATCTTCTTCCTCCCCCCCTCTCTCTCTCTCTCTAAAAAATCCACCACCCGCCTTCATCTTCAACAATCACCACCGTCATCTCCACACCCCAGCCACCAATCATACACATACATACAACCAAACCATTCATAATCACCACTGTAAGACAACAACCACCTCCGCTGCAACAACATCCATCTCTGCAAACACCAATCTGATTCAGAATCACATTGACGATTTGCACCAAAATAAAAAGACCTCTTGCTTTCTTTAAATTTGTGCAAAAAGATTTAATTTAAATCACCAGATCTATGAATTAAACCATCAAATCAAATCAGCCAACTTGAATTTTAAATGAAATAATTTTGTAACTTCTACCAGAAATTGAGATGAATCACTGGTTGCAGGTTATCCAAACAAGATTTGATGGTTTGTGCAATCACCTCAAGCATTCCACTTCTAAAAGCAAAACACAAATTCATACAGATTTACAACATGATGAAGTGACTTGAAACATTAACCATCAAACAAAAATTCATACAGATTTACAACATGATGATGTGGGTATTCATAAAATTGCAAAAAGATTCAATATTTAACCAAATAAAATCACCTGGGTTGTTGGACGAACTGGGTGTGTGAGAAAATGGAAAAAAAAAATTCAAGAATTCAATGTTATTGAGAGTTCAGATTCCTAACTTCCACAAAAACAATTTAAAAACCCCACTGATTTGTCGAACTATTCTGCTAACATACCCCAAACTTCAATATTTATTTACCATTTTTTATTCTTAGTCATAAAGATTTGTGTCATCCAGACATGAATATCACCAAGTGAAGTTCTTCAAATAATTCTGGATCGGTTAAACACTACACCACATCGAAGCAAGTTATACAAGTTGAAAACAAAAAAATGCTCAGATGCTATTGACCGGACGGCAGTTTGTTGACAGAGTTTTGGACACTTTCTCTCCACCCACCTCCGACTTCCTGGACCTATTGAGATGAATCACTGGTTGTGGCGGGGGTGGTGATGATGGCGACGGTGATGGTTGTGGCGGCAGTGGTGGTTGTGGTGTTGGCTGTATTTTTTAAATTAGGGTTTTGGACTTATCAATAACGAAGAAGACAAGACTGGTTGTGGCGGGGGTGGTGATGATGGCGACGGTGATGGTTGTGGCGGCAGTGGTGGTTGTGGCGGTTCAGATGGCGACGGTGATGGTTGAAGATGATGATGATGGAGGTTTGTGGCGGGGGTGGTGATGATGGCGACGGTGATGGTTGTGGCGGCAGTGGTGGTTGTGGCGGTTCAGATGGCGACGGTGATGGTTGAAGACGATGATGATGGAGGTTCAGATAATGGTTGAAGATGATGATGATAATTGCAGTTTACTCTATATATAATAAAAATAAATATAGGGTAAGATTACCAAAATACCCTTACATATAATGGTCAAATTATCGTTGACTGAGCTTAGGGGGTAAGGTTGCGACATAACAGTGAACAGTGGGGGGTAAAATTGCAATTATTTCCTTAGGGGTGGTAAGAGTGCCAATGACCCCTAACCTCAGGGGGTAAAATTGCAGTTTACTCTAATAAGTATATATTCTTAAGTAGGTTTAGTTATAATAAGTATATATTCTTAACTTAATCGATTTCATGTTATTACTTATTTTCTCACCTTTTTTTAAACCCTTTAACAATCAAAAGTAAAAAGGTTTGGTTTGATTTTTTTTTGTAAACCTATGATATTTAGAACTTTCGATAATCTAATGGTACGGTTCCGTGCTAAAAAACAACCCAAATCAGCAAACCATTATAACCAAACCGTTTTGGCCGACCAAACCAATCTGGTTGGCTTGGTTTAGTTTTCTCAAAAACTGCACTTACTAGTTCAGCCAAAAGTTTCGTCAAAAGTCATCTGAACCAGAACCGTGACCAACACATAATCATCTTTTTTAACTAGTCACTTTGAAACAATGTATGATTAAAAAATGTATGATGAATCGACTATACTCAATTGTCGAATACATGTATAACGCATTAAAACGAGTATCACATACCGTATAGATTCAATTTATTTTAAGGTGTATACATCATAATTTACTAATTTCCCTTAAAATTATAACCATATCCACTCAAATGCGTAATAATACATAACAAGATCATTTACTAATGATTATATGCTCAAAAGTATAATTTGTACACCTATAAACAACTTTATAAGCTTTTTTGTATATCTATTTCCTTCTATAAACAGAAAATACATTTATCTAGCCTAGGATAAGGTTTGATGACCAAAATATGTAGTATAAAGCATTGACAATGGCTTTTGGATTATAACACACACAGGCCTAGTATATTGGGCTGGGCTTATGGACATCTAATAGACCAATACAGGCTATCTTTGTACTTTTGTAGAGTGGTTGATGTATGATGCATCACTATCGTCTAATAACATCATGTTTATGGTTAATCCACAAGCCTAATAAATAATAACCGAAAAACTTGAATCATTTTTCTTATAGTTTCAAGAAGAGAATCCTCGATGAACATGACTTGCTCGAGTGGGGAAAATGTCGGTTTTTCATACCCGACCCAAAATATACGGTGACAACAAATTCAAGCGTCTATCCATATCATTTAAATCCACTTAAACGAAATCTAAGATTTAAGGCTTGATGTTAAAATCCGGGACGAATACCAAAGAAGCTTTTTACTAGACGTGGCATTTTCAACCTGTTTGTTTATTATACGATTAATTTTGGCTTTTTAAATTGGAAAGCGTCAAGTGAGTCAAACGAATGAAAGTTATGTGGAATGTGTTTCTAATGTAACACTTTTGTTACTTGCTTTATTTAAAATTCATATTATTATAATGTGGTAATATAGTTAAAAGCCATACTTAACTTTCGGAAATAAAAAGTTTATAAAAAGGAGGCCTAATAAAAGTGGTAGTCCATCAACCCGATTATATGGTCTAATTTTTACTAAAAAATTAAAAATTGACTTATTTGACCCATTTCGTAACTTATTTGACTTATCAGCATGCCTTTGTCTCCTTGGCGTTTGACACGTTCGGCTCCTTGGCGTCGGAGGCGGTTTGGTTCTTCGCTAGAGTTCAGCGTGTGGTCCACAGCAACTTTTCGACCTCTCAGGGGCGAGACTTTGTTTTTAGTATATTAGGATTTTCTATTCAGAAGGGGATGACGGCACAGTTTGTTGCTCGTTTAACTGTTATTCTTATGTAATTTGCCCTGTTGATTAGAATGAAATTTTCTTTTCGGAAAAAAAAAACTTATATTGGGTGTCCTTATGTTCATACTGATGTTTGGATCCTATCTTGGTATCATTGCATTCAACATAAGCATAACACTTTCAAATTTGTTCTCACTAAACAAGATGGTCGGTTTTGCTGATCGCGTGTCTATGTATGACTTTGTTTTTAGTTACTTATTTAGAGATTTTACGCGAGTCATCTGACCTTAAATTTCTACTAAAACAAACCCTTTTATAAAATGTAACAAAAAAAAAAAAAAAAACAAAGTCGTAACCTCCTATCATACAAACATAACAATATTTCTCGGTAAACAAGTGACAATCACATATATTTAACCAATCATCAAACAATAACCACTCACAAACAACTAAACGTATTATCATCAATATACAAACATTTGTTCTATAAACAAACTTTTAAGGGGTGCGATCAAGATTTTCGGCTATAAAATTCACTATAAAATTTGTTCAATAGGTGCGCCTGCCCACCCACCCACCACAACATCCGCCCATGATTTACACTACATTCAATCAGCGACACACCGGAAACCGTCGCAAACCCAAAGCCATATCACAAACAAACTAACACAAACCACCACATCCATACACAACACCACCATCACTTGCTTATCCCACACACACCTACACCTACTCGAAACGCCGTCGTCTTCATCCGATCCATCTTTCGAACTCACTTCCCATTTCGCACCTACGAGTTGCCTAAAAACCGGACTCAACTCTCGTTGCAAACAATGAGAACTCGGATTCATCGTGCCTGAACTCAACTTATCGCATTCGATCATACCAGTAAACACTTGTTCTACATTCTTGAGGAACAACAAACATTTGTGTTTATCGAGCGAGTGGTCGAAGATTCCAAAGTATACAAAGGGATCGTTGATGAAGAACATGTATGTTCTGTTATGAACAGTGTGTGAGAAGACAGAATGGAATGCAGGTGTTTTTTCGAGGCATTTGTTAGCTAAATCGGTAAGATCGGAGGAGTTGTTCGGATTGAATTCTGCGAGGATTGTAGTGTGTTGTGCAATGCAGGTGTAGAAGATTGAATTTGGGCTCCAATTCATCTTTCAAATGGAGTTGATATAATGACAATATGACATATAGAAGAATTATTTATGAACTATTGTATGAAGTATTATGGTTATTCTTTGCATTTGGAATAGGGTTTGATAAAAAAAAAAAAAAAAAAGGACTAAAGGAGAGAGAGAGATCGATGCTTTTCCACAAATTCACGTCACAAATTGGTGATGGAATATTGACAAGTATGAAAATGAGGGGACTCGACTCGTTTAACTCAAGATAGCTCGAGGTCGATTCGTTTAGAAATTTATTTTTGAGTTAATTACTTTTTCAGTCCCTGAGGTTTGCAAAAAATAACGGTTTCAGTCCATTAGTTTAAAAATTGTCATTTCAGTCCATTAGTTTCATTTTCATAACCATTTCAGTCCACAAACTTAACTCCATCCATTTATTTTGTTAACTTTGGGGTGAAATTACCAAATTACCCCTGCTAACATAAAAAATCCAAAAAAATCATAAAAATTCCAAAAAATTCAAAAAAAATCATAAAAATTCCAAAAAATAAAATTTTTTTAAAAAATTCAAAAAAATAAAAAAATTCCAAAAAATTCTAAAAAATCAAAAAAAATTTAAAAAATTCAAAAAAATCAAAAAAATTCAAAAAAATCTAAAAATCAAAAATTTTTTAAAAAATCATAAAAATTCTAAAAAATTCAAAAAAATCCAAAATGTTTCGAACCCGAACCGTTTCGACCCGTACCGTTTCGACGCGAACCGTTTCGACGCGAACCGTTTCGACGCGAACCGTTTCGACCCGTACCGTTTCGACCGTTCCGTTTCGAGCCGAACCGTTTCGACCCGTTTCGACCCGTACCGTTTCGACGCGAACCGTTTCGACCCGTACCGTTTCGACGCGAACCGTTTCGACCCGTTCCGTTTCGAGCCGAACCGTTTCGACGCGAACCGTTTCGACCCGTACCGTTTCGACGCGAACCGTTTCGACCCGTACGGTTCAGCGGGTTCGCGTCGAAACGGTTCAGCTCGAAACGGTACGGGTCGAAACGGTTCGCGTCGAAACGGTTCGGCTCGAAACGGTACGGGTCGAAACGGTTCGCGTCGAAACGGTTCAGCTCGAAACGGAACGGGTCGAAACGGTTCGCGTCGAAACGGTACGGCTCGAAACGGTACGGGTCGAAACGGTTCGGCTCGAAACGGTACGGCTCGAAACGGTTCGGCTCGAAACGGTACGGCTCGAAACGGAACGGGGTCGAAACGGTACGGCTCGAAACGGTTCGGCTCGAAACGGAACAGGTCGAAACGGTTCGCGTCGAAACGGTACGGGTCGAAACGGTACGGGTCGAAACGGTTCGGCTCGAAACGGAACGGTCGAAACGGTACGGGTCGAAACGGTTCGCGTCGAAACGGTTCGCGTCGAAACGGTACGGGTCGAAACGGTTCGGGTTCGAAACATTTTGGATTTTTTAGAATTTTTATGATTTTTTAAAATTTTTTTGATTTTTAGATTTTTTTGAATTTTTGGAATTTTTTTGATTTTTTTGAATTTTTTAAAATTTTTTTGATTTTTTAGAATTTTTTTTAATTTTTTTATTTTTTTGAATTTTTAATTTTTTTTTTTATTTTTTGGAATTTTTTTGAATTTTTTGGATTTTTTTTTGAATTTTTTTGGAATTTTTATGATTTTTTTGGATTTTTTATGCTAGCAGGGGTAATTTGGTAATTTCACCCCAAAGTTAACAAAATAAATGGAAGGAGTTAAGTTTGTGGACTGAAATGGTTATGAAAATGAAACTAATGGACTGAAATGGCAATTTTTAAACTAATGGACTGAAGCCGTTATTTTTTGTAAACCTCAGGGACTGAAAAAGTAATTAACTCTTTATTTTTAGAGTTCATGTTGGTTTGTTTAGAACTTTATTTATATTATAGTAGTTAGGTTCGTGGGTAGTTTTTTAAGAGTTCGTGTTGGTTTGTTTAGAACTTTATTTATATTATAGTAGTTAGGTTCGTGGGTAGTAAGGGTTATTATTTATCGTTACACACATGCTAGTATTAGACTATCCACTGTCACAATCCAACCCAATCCAATTTCTTTTATTAAAAAACTAATTTCTCTCTTTTCCACCTATACAACCCAACCCAACCTAATTCAAATTTTCACTCACATTCACAACCCAACCTAAATTAATATATTATTAAATACTAGGTTATTGCCCCGTGTAATACACGGGGTGAATCATAATTATAATGTAAAATAAAAAAAATATGTTCATAACATGATCTAAGTATATATGATATAGAGTAATATGCAGACCAAATACGAAATGAATATTGAAGTTTGTATAGCCATTCATAATAATATGATCTGTTATTTGTTTTAGGATTTGTCATAGGAACTTAAAATTTTGTACCACTGCTAATATTTATTGTGACATTTTCTTGTTCAACGGTAACGTGTCTGATTTTATCTGATAATAGATTATTCTGACGGGTTAATGTTGGCATGATATTATATTTTCTACCATCCAAATATAGTTTCCTCACTTTCGCTATCATTAACATTAATATAAGGTATGCTCGTATACAAAGCTATAAACCAATATGAATTGTACGAAATGATTACTTTTATCACAATTAGTAAGGAAACCAATAAAAACTATTGATAATGTAATATGTCTCATACCATTTGAAAGTTCTGAAAAGGGACTTGTAGACAGATAAAAGTAATGTAAATGAATAGACAAAAAATAACTATAGTTGAGAAAATACTATGTATAGTTTAATACTTTGCATGTACAATTGAACCAATGAAACATATATATAAGTGAAAAAAATAAAAATAAAGACATGAGACACCATAAGTAAATCTAAATTTAAAAAACAAAAAGTTATGACATTCCGAATGTGAAGATACCTTTCACAGACCTCTACATCCTAGTTACAATTGGAAAAAATATGTATGTTAATAGTTTACCTTGTTTTAAAACACATATATCTAACTTATCTAAAAATACATGATGTTTTCTATGTGACATAGATAATATGCATATTACTTATTTGACATGGTAAACTTATCTAAAAAACATGATGTTTTCTATGTGACATAGATAATATGCATAGCATATGAAGAGTAAAAAAACATACCTAGTATTTAGAATGAAGTGGAGTTTACAATAAATTACATTTATTCAACTCATGTAATATACGTGGTTTTAAAGATATAACTTTTTTCTTTGATATATAAAATTACATTTATTCAACCCCATGTAATACGTGGGGTTATAACCTAGTTTTATTATAATCATAACTACAATGGAAAATTTCCTTAAAGTATAGCAATATTAGAAATTATAAAACATCGATATGATGAAATTTAATCATTAAAAACATACGAAACTAAGACGGTTAAATAAGTGGGTTAAGCTTGGTTGGTTAAACACAATCCAGATCGAATAATTTATCTTATCAATAGATTTACAATCAAAATAAAATTCTAATATAATATTTAAATGTTTTTAATTTAAATTTATATTTTATCAATAAATTATTGATACCCTCATTAATGACATGTATCCCAAATCAATCAGGTTTATTTTATTATATAGTATATAGATAGATTTTCAAAAAAAAAAAAAATTATTAGTGAATTCGACAAGCTGTACCTAACGTCAATGATACATAAATATTATCGCTTTTGATTCCCAATTATGTTATTTTTTATTAAATAATATTGGATTAGAAAGGTAAATCATTATTTTCAAAACAATGGTTTAAATCCATAAATTATAGATTAGATTTAAAACACATTTTAGACTTTAGATTCAATCAAAATAAAATTCTAATATAATATTTAAATCTTTTTAATTTAAAATTTAAAATTTATCTATAAATTATTGATGCCCTCATTGAATGACATGTGTCCCAAATCAGGTTTCTTTTATTATATAGTATAGATATGATTTATTATTATTGTTTATTCATATATATATTTATATAATAACAAATTGAAAGGTCGGTGACCACCATTCTCTTTCAATCTTTGTGTCCACCTACCCTTATCCTCTTAATACACTCATTTTCTTCCAGATCTTTCTCATTCTCATTCTCTGTGACCATTGTTGCTACCATAGGTGTGTATCAATTCCTTCTCTTTTGTGTTTTCTTTTTTCTAAAAACCCTAGACGCCGTCGATCTGACGTTTTCTTTCCCGTTCCGCTCAGCAGCCCGTCATCACATTCTCACTCCGGTCAGTGAGTGAATCAGTCGGCTATCTTCACACTCAAATCTCACTCACTCTAGAGGTACATCTCACTTAAATTCACAGATATGTTTTGATTTTATTGGTTAAATTAGTAGAATGTCGTTTAAATCATGTTTCAATAGTGTTGATAATTTCGTCCTCATATATACTTGGCCTGGATTCCCATTTCACGACCTTTTCCGATCCTTTATTGTCTTACTTGGCATCCCTAAAATTTTTAATTTTTTCAACACCACACAACACAGATCCTAAAGAGGACCCTACTATGCTTGAAAACTAAGTAACTCATTTTCTTCGTTTCTTTAATAAGCATTCTTTAAAAGGAAGATGAAAGCTTGGAATTTTCAGAAATGGTGGGTCCATACACAAAGTGGTAACTTACCAGGGAGAAAAGGGAAAGTGGAATGTGGTTGACGAGTCTGAAAAAAAAATAAGCATTTGACAAAATAATTTGATGACATATATAATTTCCTTTAACTCTTAATCGGTAATAGTTACTTATTTTTTACTAATGTACATGACAAAATCAAATATTGGGAGTCCGTTATAACACGGTTAGTTATTTCTATAGTAAGGATTTTTTTTTTGTAGTATGTTTCTGTTTCGGCTATAACATAGTTTGCAATAAATGGGGATGTTTCGGCTATTCAGTGTAACTATTAAAAACTCAAATGGGCGGGGTTGGGGCGTGGGTTGGGTAAAAACGCCCAAGTCACCACCCCGGCTGGGCTTGGGTTTGGGCGTGGCCTGTCAACCCATGCCCCAAACCCCCGCCCCACCATACCCCGTCTTCTAAATGGGGATGTCTTTCGTTATTTGTTCGGCTAAAAACAGTTGTCTTTAGCAATATTAATGAGGGTTAATAAGCCGGAATCAAAGATTTAAGAGAAAATTGGTAAATGGCTGCGTGGGTAAAAAAGGCAGGTGTAAAATACATATACAAAAGCGGGTTTTCTCAACCAAAAAATGGCAAGTTTCTAATGTGGGTTTCCTAAACCGAAAAATTTGTAGCTTATAGTTTTCGAATGTGCAAAATTAACAATTAACAAACTTTGTAGGTATAAAGTACATATTTTTTCCCGTTTAGAAGATTAAATAGTTTAGAGATTTTTACTTCTGAGGTTGCTTAAAGTGTTTAGAGTTATGTGCAAAAGATTAAAATTTTATGTGTATTCTTAAGTTTGTGGTTTGTATGATCTTGGAATATGTTCAAGTACCAAACTTTGTTGTTCTTTTCCAAACGTTAAAAGAATACTCTTATGAACATTAGTTAATTATTAGTTAACCATGTATTAATTAGTAACAATTGGTTTGAGTTAAATTACTATATTCAATTTTGTACAAATTATATGAAGAATAGACTACGTATTTGGGCCATATCAGTGTAATGAATGTGGGTTTTTAATAGTAATGTAATTCTATTTATTGGCTGCCTGTAATTATGTTTTCTTTGGGAATGCTTAGGCTGCATATAGATTGCAATGTATAAACAGTTTTTGAAATTTTAAGTTCTGGGGTTAGGACAACTTTTTACCCTTTTGCTTTTTTTTTTCAGGTGGCTTGGATCGTTTGAAGATTCTCTAAAGTTCGTTATTGTACTTTTAAGGTAGCTCTTAAGAACTTATGTTTTATGCCTTATTGAAAGTTTCTTTGTTTCTTTTGTGGTTTACTAAAATTTTTCTTAACTTTTCATCTGGATATGCATACATGTTAGACGCTAATACTATTATCGTGTTTGCTGTTATGATAATTTTAGTCATGTTTTAAGATGTCAAGCGTAGCAGGCTCTCTTCTTAGGCTAATACTTATTATTACGATCACCCGTTTGCTTATGCATACATGTTAGAGGTTAATACTATTGTCGTTTTACTGTTATGCTATTTTTAGTTGTATTTTAAGATGTCATCATCACGTAAGCGTACTAGGGTCTCTCCGTCGGTTGACGTTTCTTCTTCTTCTGGTCATTCCTTATATTTGGACAATGGAGACTGTACTAATGTTTGTGAGCATTGCGGTGCTTTTTTTTGGTTTGATGAACGTATAGCTGCAACATCTACGACCCGTCATCTTCGATATAACCAATGTTGTAAAACTGGACGTGTGAAGCTTCCGCCTCCTAATCATCCTTTGTCGGTTTTCGTTGATCTGTTTGGCCAAGCAGACTTTCTAGCAAATATACGTGCTTATAACTCTATGTTCTCAATGACTTCTTTCGGTGGCAAAGTAGACGAATCTGTTAATACTGGGTCTGCGCCATATGTGTTTAAGGTTGAGGGCCAGGTTTATCATTCGTTGGGTTCATTGTGCCCCATAAATAATGAACCCCCCAGATTTTTACAGATGTATATCTATGATACTGATAACGAAATTGTGAACAGGCTTCGATTCTTTGATGGCGCTACACGTTCATGATTAAGTGTTGATGTTGTTTCTACAATTCTTACAGCCCTTGAGGGATGTAATAAACTGGTGAGGCTTTTCAGAAATGCTAGAGATTTGACTCTTTCGTCTAACTTGCCTTCGTTTTCAATTCGTTTGTACAATTCGTATAATTCTTTGTCTTATGATAGACCTGGTCCTGATTGCATTGGTGCGATTGTCACTGACCAGGATCCCAATTCTGATGGATATGGCATTGTTATTCGGCATAAGGCTACTGGTCCTCAACGAATAAGCAATCTTCATCCGTTATACATGGCTTTGCAATATCCTTTGTTGTTTATTTACGGTGAGAGTGGTTGGTCTCCTGACTTACGTCTTTCTGGTGTTTCCGGAAAAGAGGACAAAAATCTGACTATGAATATGTTCTATAGTTATCAACTTCACGATCGTCTTAACGTCTACACATTGTTGCTGCGAGGAAGTCGTCTATTCCAGCAATATTTGGTTGACGCCTACGTGTGTATAGAGCAGAATAGGCTAGAATATTACAGACGTAATCAAAGTTCTCTAAGAAGTGAGGTGTTGAAAGGCATACATGATGCTATTCGTCGTGGTGATACTGAGGGACGTGATATAGGAAAACGTACTATTCTACCTTCATCATTTACGGGGGGTCCACGATACATGTACAAGCATTATCAGGATGCGTTAGCGATTTGTAGAGTACATGGAAACCCTCAATACTTCATCACTTTTACGTGCAACGTTAACTGGCCTGAAATTCGTAGATATTTGACTAAGTATCCAGTACTTAAAGCACAAGACCGTCCCGATATCATAGCTCGCGTTTTCCATATGAAAGTTGTCTCATTTGTCAACTTTCTTCGTAATAACAGGCCATTTGGGAAAGTTACTGCGGATTTATACACGATTGAATTTCAGAAGAGGGGTCTACCACACTGTCATTTGTTGTTATGGATAGATGAAACTAATAAGATAACCGACGCTACTCATCTTGATAGGTATATTTCAGCAGAAATTCCAGATCCTGTAATGGACCCGGATCTGCATAGGATTGTTACCGACTTCATGATACATGGACCATGCGGTACTGTTAGACCCAACGCGCCATGTATGTCATTTGGTATGTGCTCTAAGAACTTTCCAAAGGCTTAGCAACAAAGTAGTGTGATTAACGAGAACGGATATGCACATTATAAAAGATGGTTGACTGGGAATACTGTCCTTAAAGGTGGCGTTGCTCTTGATAACAGCTATGTTGTCCCATACAACCGCACCCTACTGTTACACTTCCAAGCACACATAAATGTAGAGTACTGCGGGTGGAGCATGTTGATAAAGTACCTCTTTAAGTACATATCAAAGGGCTCTGATCGTATTCGTTTTAACATTAGTAAAGGTCCTTCTTCTTCTGGTGATACCGAAGGTGACACTACGTTTGAAATCGACGAGATTAAGAACTATGTTGATGGAAGATTCATATGTCCACATGAGTCAGCTTGGAGAATTCTTGATTTCCACATTCATCAAAGGAATCCTGCAGTACAGGTTTTAGCTGTTCACTTACAAGAAATGCAAGGTGTAACTTTCAGGGACAATGAGCAATTAGAAAACATTGTTAGAAACCTGTTATCAAGGTGTACTACATTAACAGAATGGCTTTACAACAATTGCATTGATGAGAGTGGACGGCATCTGAATTACGTAGACTTTTTATCAGAGTATAGATGGGATGCCCCAAGTAAGACGTGGATACGTAGAATAACAAACAGAACACCAGCGATTGGGAGACTTATCTACGTACACCCAACATGTGGTGAAACTTTCTACCTGCGTCTATTGCTGTCACACCAGAAAGGTTGTCGATCCTTCGAGGACATTCGTACAGTTTCTGGAGAGGTATGCTCAACATACCGTACTGCATGCGAAAGGCTTGGATTACTAGGTGATGACAAAGAATGGTCATATACCTTCGTTGAGGCTGCTGCTCGGGCTACAGCTTCTGAGTTACGACACCTATTCATACATATGCTTTTATATTGTGAGGTGTCAAACCCTAAACAATTGTGGGATATGCATTGGCATAGAATGGCTGATGACGTTGTGCATAGACATCATCTCTTAAACGATGATGATAAGATGCAACATGTTTTGTATGAGCTTGAACTATTATTGCGGACTGAATCGTCTTCCTCATTGTCGGAGTTAGGGTTGCCAAATCCAACAGTTGTTGCATCTGTGACAAATAGACTACTCATGGAAGAAAAAAATTACGACATGCAACAACTTGCAATCGAACATATATCATCACGGTCTGCTCTCAATCCACAACAAAAGAGCATATACGATTATGTTTTGTCTACATTAGAACGAAAGGAGCAAGTAATGGCCTTTGTTTATGGCTATGGTGGAACAGGCAAGACATTCTTATGGACTGCTATCATCTCGGCCTTACGCTCTGAAGGTAAAATTGTGTTAGCAGTGGCTGCATCTGGTATTGCGTCTTTGTTACTTCCTGCTGGAAGAACGGCTCATTCGCAATTTAAGATACTGCTCAATCTAACAGATCAGTCAACCTGTTACATAAAGAAAAACACTCATCTAGCTCAGCTGCTAACAGAAACAACACTCATAATATGGGATGAAGCACCTATGAATGATCGTAGATGCTTTGAGTCACTTGACAGAACACTTAGAGACTTGCTAAATAGACCTCATCAACCTTTCGGAGGTCAGTCCATATTACTTGGGGGTGACTTCCGACAAACTTTACCAGTAATACCAAAGGCTTCAAAAAATGTAATTTTATCATCGTCTCTTCCAAGATCATATCTATGGAGACATTTTAAAGTGTACAAATTAACAGAAAAATGCACTTGCAAAGTACGAATCTAGACGCAAATCACAGAGCCAAGATTGCAAAGTTCTCATCATGGTTGCTTGATGTAGGTGACGGGAAATTAGGAACTCCAGACGTTGACGATCCCCAAAACACTAGAAACATCGAGATCCCGTTAGACTATGTGATACCTTATAGTGATAATGCACTTCAAGAGCTTATTCAGTTTATCTATGATGACGCCACTTTGCAGAATCCGACAACTGAAATTCTTCACAACAAAGCAATTGTTTGTCCTAAAAATGAAACTGCACAAGAGATTAATAACATGGTTCTTGCATGTAGCCCTAGGAATAGCAAGATATATCTCAGCACTGACACAATGATACCCAACTTAGGAAGCCATGGTGATATTGAAATGCTTTACCCGACAGAGTATTTAAACTTGCTGAATTTTAGTGAACTGCCGCCACATCAGTTAGAGCTAAAAGTAAATACACCAGTTATGCTAATACGTAACATCAATCAAACAGCTGGTTTGTACAATGGCACAAGATTAATAATTACACAATTGCTTCCAAGGGTGATTGAGGCACAGATAATGACTGGTACTACAATTGGCCACCGTGTGTACATACCACGTATATCTCTGACACACACAGACAACGAACTACCTTTCACTTTCAAGAGAAAGCAATTTCCGATTAAACTATGCTACGCCATGACAATTAACAAAAGCCAAGGCCAATCACTTAACAAGATCAGGGTATACCTTCCCGAGCCAGTGTTCGACCATGGTCAATTATATGTGGCATTATCAAGGGCAATATCCCCAGACTCTTTAAAAATACTAACAACCCCAATGAAGGATATGCCATCCAATGTTACGAAGAACATAGTCTACTTTGATTTTCTACATCAGATAGACATTAACCAATCTTAAGGTTGGTTCAGTCATTTGAGACATTTGTCTCTCTTCATAGCCATTCTAATAAGGACCCTTTCAGGTACAAGTTATGTGGTCCTACATAGCTCTTATGTCCGTACAATAACTCTTACGTTTTATATTAATTTACATTTACCAAAGAGACGAAAAGTATCATGCTTTTAGTTTACCATCCATTATAGGTAGAATTATTAATGAGAAATCACAAGTGTGACATAAAAGTAAATACAACAGAATGATATATGACATATCTTTTGTCTTCACAATTTTTGTAGTAGTAACTCATCTTTAAATCTCACAAGCTTTTATTAACGTCTACTACTGTCTAAAATCCAATATAATAAATGCTATAACTTTCCCTTTTTGACATTGCATTAGTTACTTATTTTCTTTTTTCTACCCGTAAATTAGCATCCAAGACGCAGTTACTATGCCTCCAAAAAGAGTGTCTCATGTCAAGCCAGAAGACCCACCAGAACCCCTTGAAGTTAGAGTTCTAAAGCGGTGGATCCCCTACTTTAAAAACAAGGAGAAAATGATCGACCTATGTTACCTATTAGTTGATATACATGTAAGTTACTAAACATCAAACTAAAGTTCCTTCTATAATGTCAATTAACTTACGTTTTTACTAGCCAGAAATTAACACCATCTATTACAGGGAGACGCAATTGAAGCAGTGGCAGATGTTACCAAAGCAGAATACTATGACTCACTTATCAATGTACAACATTGTTACACGGTTGACAAGTATGTCTCATCTCCACAACGCCAATACATGCCATCGGTACCACACGTCGCTTCACTGAAAATTGGGAAAAGGGCTACTTTTACACCTTTACTTCACAAAGACATACCCACTTACTATTATAACTTTGCAACCTATGATGATCTTGCGCCAAGAATGAAGCCACCAAAGCTACTTACAGGTAAAAATAAAAAAAAAGATATAATTAATAAAGAAATCAATGTTACTTACTAAGAAGATTATTATGAATAACCAGACTACATAGGTCGTGTCGAGGAGGTATCACCCATCATGTTTAGAAGTGGAAAAAAGCTACGAAAGATCATCATTCAAGATGAAAGGTAAAGTATCAACTTAAATCTAAAAGTAATATTACAACTTTACCAATAAATAGACATTTGTTGTAGGCGTAATGAAATCGAAGTAACACTCTGGGATGAGAAGGCAGACATGATTGAAACAGAGGACATCATTGGCAAAGTATTTGCAATAACTGCTACCATGGTAACTTATTTCAAAAAACTACAACTTGAGTCCACAACATCAACTACAATTGTTATCAATCCACCAATCCCAGATCTTCAGACATACGTGAACAGGTATACAATGAAAGATTGAGCTATGTTGATAAGACATTCAACTCTTTTGATAAGACATTCAATTCTTAAGACTAAATTATTATTTATAAATAAGAAACTAACAATTTTTCCATTTATATGTTGTTATAGATTTCAAGAATTAGTGCCACTTGCAGAACAACGTGCATCATTAAACCACATCACCATTGTTGAACTGAAGAAGAAAATTTACAACAAGACTGCGGTAAACTAATTTTTTCCTCATGTACTTTATTTATGAATTATGTCCTTTAAGTTTATATAGTGAGGAAATAGTTTTATGTTGAACTAATTGTTTTACTCCAACCTTGCTTTTAATACCTCTTAATCATAACGCAGCAACAAGGACACTACACATGCACTGCAAGAATAACAAAAATCGATGAGTCATGCACCTGGTTTTATGTGAAATGTCCCAAATGTGGCAAGACAGCATTTCCGGAAAAAGACCGATACGTTTGCTTGGACGATGATATAGAAGAAGAAGAACCGATTTTCAAGTAAGTCTCACACTATATTGTTGTCAATTGTGGTGATATTTGATGAGTTGAGTAGTTTATCTATGGTGATTATCGTGTGGTGTCTAATTTTTTTAGATATGAATTGGTTTTAATCGATTTGAGGTTAGTATGAAAAGTAGTATTTTGGTTAGGCCTGGTTAAGTGTAATAGGCATTATGTGCTATTGGTTACTGCTTATGTTAACAGTTAATCCACCTGTTTGAGCTTTTGTTCATTAATCATTAACCTTTGAAGTTTGGGGGAATGTTTTCAATCGTATGATTAGAAAAGGAATTTACAATACTGGGGATATTTGATAGGACTACAATTTAAGTGCGGTAGTTGTAGTTAGAGGTTATTGCTGATGGCTTAAACGAAATCAACTTTTCCAAAAAGTTAGTTTGTTGTTATGAGGGTTGTGTGTTACAAATATATTTATGATCCAGTATTTAAGAATAACTAAGATCGATATAGTTACGATAGAAATTATTCATTAAGGATTATTAGGCTTTATGTATGAAAGTAATCTATAAGTTCATAGAGGATCAGAGGTTTATGATCTAAAATAGAAGAAATGTTCGGTCGGTACCACTTATCCCATACTCCCATCCCGCAAAATTGTCTAGCTTCATCAGTTACTTTTTCGTTATTGGTTAGATTAACTGATATGTTAAAATCAATTAAAATTTAATCAACAAATTTAAGTGATTATGTTTGTGTGATTTTAAAACTTAACGAAGTTGTCATATCATTTCATATTGTATGATTTTAAAACTTAATGAAGTTGTCATATCATTTCATATAAAGTAAACAAATAAATGTATAACTTACTTTAGAATTACATTAATATTTAAGTAAAATGCTCAGATGGTCCATGTGGTTTTGTAAAATAACATCTATAGTCCTCAACTTTTGGAAATTAAGGCTAACTAGAATTACGACCCGCCGCAATGCGGCTGGGATTCTTTAGTAATAGCTAAGTCGATTTAGGACACACATGTTATGTTGAACCTGTGAAACGGGAAAAAATAGACGATGTAAAAACGTTCACCCACACACGCATGTTGCGTCGTGTCAACTCGCAAAATTTAGAACGAAACGTAAAAACGTTAAACCAAAGACGCACGTTGCGATGTGTTAAGTCACAAAATTTAGAACGAAACATAAAGCGAAAAATTTGCGGAAAATGAAAACTATAAAGGACCAAAGTTGAAAGTAAAAAAAGTTGTCAGGATAGATTTCAAAAGATAAAAAAAATTGTGTTAAAAGTAAAAAACAAATAGTTTTGGGTTAAAAGTAATTTATAAAATACTTTTGGGTGAAAAGTAAAAAAATCAAATTTAAAAAAAAAACCCCAAAGTCAAGGTTACAACAACCATATGCATGAGCATTTTTTCTTTGAAAACCCCCCAAAGTCAAGATTACAACACATAAGTAAAAAAATCAAAGTAGTTAAATCGCAAAAGATGGAAACTTTTGAATTAGAAGTGAAAAATCAAATTAATCAAATGGGTTAAATTGAATATGATGGAAACTCTTGAATTAGAAGTGAAAAATCAAATTAATCAAAGGGGTTAAATTGAATATGATGGAAACTCTTGAATTAGAAGTGAAAAATCAAATTAATCAAAGGGGTTAAATTACCAAAGATTAAAACTTTAAACTTAAATTGTCAAAGATTAAAACTTTAGGTTAAATTGTCAAACACTAAAACTATAGGGTTAAAAAGGAAAATTTTACTTTTTTTTGGAAAACTCCCAAAGCTTATGGTACAACTACCATATGCATAAATGAGTTGCTAAGTTATACTTTGTTAATACTCGCATGTTGTCCTATGTCTACAGGTATTGCCTCAACGCAAAAATAACAGATAACACAGACTCCACAGAGGCAGTCTTCTACAACGAAGCCCTTAATGATATTGTCAAGATAAGTTGCGTGACATGGTAATGAATCTGGGAAACATAAACCCAAAGGTGTTGCCAGACAAAATAACTTCAACAAAGGGGGAACCAAAGCTGCTACACATCACGGTGAAAAATGATAATAGCATTTCCGTGAACAAAGCAGTAAATCTTAGAACAATCCAACCAGCAACACCAGACCCCAAGAAGCCAGCAACCAAAAGAGCTTTACCACAATTGTCAGGTAAATTGCCCTCACCACATCAACAAATATTATACATAATATCGTTCAGTCGAACTATACGTATGGTAAATGCCGTAAAATTAAATTTAAATTAAAAAAATGGAGCACACCGGTTGGGCTATAAATAGCAAAAACTATACATCATACCGTTCAGTCGAACATAAAATTTCAAATCGAATGTTATATTTGATGATTTACGTTTGTATGTTTTTTTTATTGGACCCCTTCAATGTTAATTTGGACCCAAAGTTTACAAATAAGATTTTCAAGGGTTTCAATCTGCATTTCAGTGTGGGCTCTATTTTTTTTTATTTTACATTTTATTTTTTGGATATTCAATTATTATGTTTCAACTAATACTAACCAAAAGGGTTTCATTTCATTAATAGACTCTGACAAGAAGGCAAAGCTCCCAGCATAACCAACGCATGTAAAAGAACAACAAGCTTTCGGAACAACTTTTTGGAAAACCGAAGACTAAAAAATGACTTTTGCTAACGCACAAAAACACAGGTCCTAAAGTACAGTAATATAAGACCTGCCTTCTATGGGGAAAACAAGACTAGAAGATTGCCTTTTGTAAAAACTTCAGTGTCAACTAACGTATGTAGTATAACCCCAGTTTGTAGCTGTTAGGTAGTACTTCCTATGGGGAAAATATGACACAAAGACGGCCTTTTGTAACAACTTTAACGCCGCCTAATGAATTTAATATAACCCCAGTATGTAGTTTTATAATTCTCTCACTTAAAATCATATAACTATATATAATGTATGCATTAAAACCGTCAACAACCATATTTCCGCCGACTATAAACAACCTAAAGGTTGCCGCCGCAACGCGCGGCATATGGCACCATCCTAGTATGTATTAATTTAAAACATTTGGATGAATAGTGCTATACTAATTTTTCTTTTTTCTTTTTTCTTTGGTTTTTGACTTTGTCTTTTTGTTTTTTTTTTTACTTTTAACCTTTAACTATCAGTATTAACTCTCACGACCCCATAACTTTCTAAATACTTTTTAACCGAGTTTTACGTCTTTATTTTTATTTACGTGTCGATATAAACTTAAGTTGATTTACGTTTCGACATAATTTTTTTTGTGTTTTCTCAACTTTCAGTATTCACACTGACAACCCTTTAACTTTCTAAATACTTTTGTAGTCGGTGATTTTTTTTGTCTTTTTGTTTGTTTTTTTTTTTTACTTTTAACCTTTAATTTTCAGCATTGACTCTTACAACTCTTAACTCTCTAAATACTTTTTAATCGACTTTTACGTCTTTATTTTTATTTACGTGACGATATAAACTTAAGTTGACTTATATTTCGACATAATTTTTTTTTTGTATTTTCTCAACTTTTAGCATTGACACTGACAACCCTTTAACTTTCTAAGTACTTTTGTAATCGAGTTTTCCGGTCGATGTAAAACACGTGTCGACATACTTTTGTACTTACCACGACTTTATTTTGTAAGTTTTCTCTTTCGACTGCTATATCGGATCAAAAATCGGGTCGTCCTGCCGCGAAGCGCGGCTATAACCCACTAGTTATAATTATTTAGAAATAATAAAATAATATTATTATTCTGAAACTAATAAACTATTTATATTAAACAAGTTAAGTCACTACGTACATAACATCTACAAAAGGTGTGTTCATGTAGCTAATTGGGTTGACATACAAGTTAAGTCACTAACACATCATCTGCTAGTTCCCTAGCTTGTACAAAAAACATGTTTCTTGAGCTATAACATCTTCTTCCATGGCTTCACGCCGCTGTTACGTCATCATTATCAGCTACCTAAAAAAACTGGTCACCAACTGATTCATCCTACCTGAAGTGCCTTAGTTGCAGGGCCAAAATCTGCGCACACGTTGACTATTGTTAGTAAACTGTTCTTACTGTTTAACAGAAAGCATTATTGGGCTGCATATGATGGAATTCAGATTCAGATTTATCGGTTTAAACGTAACCTATTCAGTGTGGTTGTATACTACTAAAGCGCATTTTCCTTACCTGGTGAATCGACATAAGAACGTTTGTTGATGTTAACTTTTGGGTCTGGAGTTGTTGGAGGCACTGCTGATGCTAGAGTTCCTACATTGCTTCCCTCAGCATCACATGTCTCAGCCAGATCTGTAACGTTGGTGACTACGACATGACCTTCCCTTCTAACAGAGACATGCATTATTTTCCTAATGCCTATAACGTCAGAAATATGTTGTGCAGTGATTTGGGATCAGTGTAGCCATGTTTCAAGATCAAATCCTCACAGCTTGTTTTCAGGAGGGCAGTCATTCCCTTATCGAAGAACGTGACTTCAGTTGGTTTTGTTTCATCCGTAATGAGCGCATTAAAAAAGAGTACCTGAAAAGAATAATGGTTGTTAATACTAGTTATAAAATTCACCTATGTATGTGTGATACTTACAAGAACTTGGGTGTTATGTCTTCATCATCCTTGCAAACGAACTTCAATGACCCGTCTTCCTCCGGATAAACCATTTTGTCGCAGGTTGAACAGTGTACATAAAACCATCCACGATTCAGGTCAAATTTCTCTATCCATGCGTGACACCTGAATCTTGTAGAGTGCTATGTTTGATCATTGCGTAAGAACATGTTAGGTGTCTGCACGGAAAAGCATTACTAACAACCCCCTCACCCATTTACGTTAACACAACATATTGATATATGATGTAAGTAACTTAACCTCATTAGGAAGGTTTCCTAATGTAGGTGACGGTGACAACCTGATTTTTTTCTTTCTAAAATAGACGGTGTAGGTATGTTTTACCAGGCATTGTTCCCTTAAATCCTCATTGCTATAAGTTTTTTTCATGAAAATACGTGTTGAACATGACTATGCATAATTTATATTCGATTAATGAACCTAACAGTTTTATTTACATCGTTATGCTTAATGAACATGAGAATATTGTTTACATGTGATGCCTTAGTACCTTTTTCCCAACAATGTTACGAATCGTCAACTCATGAACAGTAATTATCGGATCGTCTTCGTCATTGGGATGAACAGGTGGTAGGTCCTTAAGCCTATTTGTTTTCCAAATGTAGGAAATGTAAGGAAGTTAGATGTAATTTTGTAGGATTCAAGTAATAGGTATTTATATGTCTATATGTGCTTACCTCTTTGTATACTCGATAGTTTGTGGCATTTCCGGGTTGATAGCTGTCACGGCCCCAGCCCCGGTTTGATCCGGTCAGGAGCCGCGGGACAGGAACCCGTGGTATTAATTGATGCAACAGCGGAAGATTTTACATGATCTTTTAAAAACTTGATATTGCCCGATTATTTTATTTCATAATTCGGGATAACCCCCGTATTTTACAAAAGAGGAATTTCACAAGTAAATTCCCTGATTTACAAAACATGTTTATTCATTTTAACTGAGCCACCTCTTCAAGCTTGTTAGTGCTCCGTAGCACGTTTTCCTTGATTCACAGCAGGTCGCCTGAAACATGTTTTGAAAATATTTTATCAGCGGGAAAATACTGGCGAGTCATTCAAGTATGCAAAACGACACATTAGTTATCAATTACAGGATAAGAGCGATTACAATGGCTTCTATCTTATTTTTATCTGGCGCCGTGTCACCTGGTGACGATGGTCATACCACTATTGGGTCTTTCCCCAAGTAGTGATGATTATCATTGTTAGGATTTATTAGCCTAACCGTGAGAAATAAGTAATGTGCACAATACCCCAATTAGCCAGTGATTCAAGATAACCATGACTTAATCCCTGTAATTATAACTTTTGAAAAATGATTGGAGTATTGCAAAATATTGTTGATAAAAAGAGAATGACTCACATTGCAAGTTTAAACGGGCAGAGTTTAGCCTACTGATTAGCCTTGTAACCTAATTTAAATAACAATTGATGTGTGTAAAATGCAACATATAAATTACATCAAATGAGGCTTAAAACTAACCCTTTTTAAGTACTAATGTTGGAAAAAGAGTGTTTTTGTCTTCCTTTTGTATTTTCAGGATTAAATGAGCTCAAATTCACAAAAGAAGCAAAAAGACAGCTAAATCTAACATAAATACAAGAAAAGGAACATAAGTGGACTGCCCGACCCCTCAACGGCATCTTCCCAAGCAAAATAGAGAAGACAGAAGACTGAACACGCCCCGTGCTCAGCCAGCACGGGGCCGTGCCCAAGAAGCAGCTGATGTGTGTAAAATGCAACATATAAATTACATCAAATGAGACATAAAACTAACCCTTTTTAAGTACTAATATTGGAAAAAGAGTGTTTTTGTCTTCCTTTTGTATTTTCAGGATTAAATGAGCTCAAAAACACAAAAGAAGCAAAAAGACAGCTAATTCCAACATAAATACAAGGAAAGGAACATTAGTGGACTGCCTGACCCCTCAACGGCACCTTCCAAAGCAAAATAGAGAAGTCAGAAGATTGAACACGCCCCGTGCTCAGCCAGCACGGGGCCGTGCCCAAGAAGCAGCAGAAAAGACAAACCTATAGAAGCTTCTATTGCCCACCACGGGGCCGTGCCCAGCGGACACGGGGGAGTGTCAAAAGTACAGCAGGCGCATTTATTGTAATTGCGAATTACAATTAATGAGGAGAGAGAGTGTCAGACAGGCACGGGGCCGTGCCCAGCTCTCTGTTCAGCCTATAAATAGGAGTGCTTGGATTCATTTCAACTCATCCCTTGGCACACCACCTCTCTCACACTTCATCCACCACCCACCACCATCACAACACCATCATCCACCACCATCATCCATTGTCCTTCGTAAAGTGTGTGAGTCGTCTCGGGATCCAAGATTGATCGTAAGAGTTCTTGACAATCAAGGCCATGTTTGCCTAAGTCTCTTACATCACTTGGTGAAGACAAAGTGTCTAGTATAATACTTTTTATTTCTAATCTTTTGCACTTTTTATTTGGTTTTGTATTAATGACTTTAATAACTAGTTACTTATGTTGAAGGTGATCTTTCCTTATCGTTTGTCCGTGGTGTCTTGGCATTATTTTACTGTCTATATAAAATAAAGGATTTTCACCATTCATATCTCCACGGTCTATATGGAGGTAAGTTGGCTACCTGGTCGGGGGTTAAGGGAACGGTTTGGTAAAGGTCTTGCCATTGTTCAGCGTTTAGAGGTCCTGCAATGGACCTGGGTCAAATTTAGTAGGACCTCCTTCAATGCTTCACGGTATTGGATGGCGGGGGTCCAAACTCTTTGATCCCCTCATAAGTTAACTACTATTAATACTATAACCCGGCTATTTAGGACTGTATCCGTGCTGACTCAGACTACTTAGCCGAGGGTAACGTCACCGCCAAAAGCGGGGCCTACCACAATACTGCATTAATAACTTAATTCATTGTCTTCCAATAATCCACCCTTTTAGGATTGTATCCTTGCTGACTCAAACTACTGGGGTGAGGGTAACGTCACCTTCAAAAGAGGGGCCTACTACAATAACTAAGATAATCTCTTAATTATGTGCAAAAGTGCGGAAATAATCAAAGGTTATAGTAGATACGGGTCGGAACCAAGTGATTCATCTTGTCTATCTGTTTTTTATTTTATTTTATTTTTCAGCATTTTAGTTAGTTTTTATTTTTCTTAGCTTAAAACATTTTTCTAAACTTTTATTTTGGTTAGACGTTGAGGATAAACCGGTATTAAAAGCTCTTGTGTCCTTGGATGACCTCGGTATCTTACCAACGCTATACTACGCTCAACGATGGGTGCACTTGCCCATATGTGTGTTTAGTGTTAGTAAAATATCGTGTTTTATAAATTTAAAACTTGGCTAAAATAAGTGTTAAAAAGGGCTTAAAATATACACCTAATATATATAACACTTCACACGCATCAAGTTTTTGGCGCCGTTGCCGGGGACACAAGGATTTTAAGAAAGTTAGGAATCAACGGCCTAATCATCTTTTATTTTTCTTTTTAATTTTTTAGGATTTTCTTAGTTTTTCAGCTTCTGCAGAGCTCAGCACGGGCCGTGCCCGCTGAACACGCCCCCGTGCTCAATCATTGGAACTGGCAATCCTGTTTTACGTCAGACAGTAAGCTGAACACGGGGCCGTGCCCACTCAACACGCCCCCGTGCCCAAGTTTCAGTTACTGAAAACAGAACCGTTAGATCCCGGCGGTTGGTAATTTCTGACATAAACATGAGTGATAGTAATTGTTTTTACTTTCGGCACTCTTATGGTACGTGGTGTCAATTATGTGGTGGCAAACATGAAGAAGTAGATTGCTACTTTCTAAATTATAGGCCCCACTACATGGACCCACCGACTTCTTACAACCTTAAGAGGGGCGAAAGTAAAAATAAGCACTATTTCTCCCTCGAATGCGCCCAGCCAGATATTCTAGGGGAAATGCTCCTTGATGAGTTATTTCAACTAGAAAAGCTAATTCTGAATTGGTTAGAAGAGCTTAGGAAGGATTTTATTAATCCAACCCAAGACGATGACCATGACGAAATGCTGGAACCGCATTCCGACAACCTCGTTGCTCCCGAAAATACCTTCGTACCTAGCAAAGACTTGGACGATAGTCGTCCCTGTGTCGATTGTTCCGTGAAGGACTCTCCATCGACTTCGTTCGATGCATACATAAACCTGAGCGATTCGGCATACACCTTCTTTAACGAGAGCCCGGGAAAGGGTTGGACTTGTCCACCTAGAATGAAAATAGGAATTACCCTCACCGATAACCTCTTGCGTTCGCGCCTTAGTCTAGGACAATTAAGGTATCTTAGGCACTTTGGGGTTGTTCCAACCAATCAGGAGCCACCCGATACTAACAAGTTCCTTAAAAACTAGACAACTTCATAAAACAGTCCCTCGTCACGGGGCCGTGTCCAGCCAACACGCCCCCGTGTCCATCAAAAGATTCCATTCTGATCAGTACGTCAGAATACGGACAAACTGTGTCAGAACTCCATCTGCACACGGGGCCGTGTCCACTGGGCACGGGGCCGTGTCCAGGATGCTGTCGGTTTCTATAAATGCAGCCAAGAATTCTGCACATTTGGACCAACTTGGGGCAGAGATTTGCAGGAATCTTCTCTCAAACTATCCTAGGTAAGTCTAAAAGAAGGTTCCAACAACCCATCTTGTCCTTTCCTCTTTTAGCCATTTCCTTCTTCTCCATCTTTCTCCAAGAACTACCATTAAAAGTTTGGAATTCTTCCAACTTTGTGGTAGGGATTAATGAGTTTTGTTCAAGGAATCTTGGTAAAAACATGTTGTGTAACATTGTTTTAAGTTATTAAAAGCTAAAAAGGCCCCACAAATTCAGAAAATAACTTAAAAATCCAAGTTTCCTTGCTCCAAAATTCTGCAGAAAGATGAACACGGGGCCGTGCTCAATGAGCACGGGGCCGTGTCCGGTCACTGTTTCATTAAATAAACTATTTTCAGTTTATTTTTCGTAGGATGACGAGTGAAAACAGCGAAACATCTTCTGTGCATTCGTCAAACAGCCGAAGAGGAAGGAGACCCTCCATTGAGGCTACACTTGTGCACTATGTGGTAGCATTAAGGGAGGCTCTCGACGAAATGACTTCAGTAGAGGAGGTCCTAATCGACCGTATTAACGATCTTACGATGGGACTTGAAAACAACTTCCAAGAAATTAACCTCTTGCACCAGAGGTTAAATATTCTTGTAGCACCCCCAATGGAACCAGTCCTTCCTCAGCAGGATTGGAACCTGGCACTTGGAATCAACAACCCTACCGGGTGGGAAGACTTTCCGGCGGAACCTCCCGTGGAACACCAACAAGAGATCCCGGTGGAAGTTGAAACTCCTCAAACTAATGCCAATGAGCCTTCTTTTCTCCTTCCAAGGGAGGTGGAAGAATGGCTCACCGACATTTGAGGAGAACCGCACGCGGAAGAAGGAGTTCAAAAAGGCCTTGTTTAACCAAGATTAGTTACTTCTTGGAAATTTTGCTAATTAAAATAAAGTAAAGGCTAGGACTCCATGATTTATTATTTCCTTGTTTTATCTAGTTTAATTTAGGATTATGTAAGTTCTCTCTATGATGAAATGAAATGATGGTTTTGAAGTTTGGATGGTTTGTAATGAATAAAACACACTCATGGTGGTAAAGGATGAAAAGGGGAACGAGAAAAATGAACTCATGCACAAGAACAAGGCAACCAAGCAATTCTCTCCATTTCAGAAGGTTCAACACGGGCCGTGCCCAACCAACACGGCCCCGTGCTGAACCACCTGCAGAAAAACGCCCAGTTCAGGTAACTGGACACGGGCCGTGTTCACCCAACACGCCCCCGTGTCCAGACTTCTGTTTCTCTTGTTTTAATTTTGTTACTGGCACCTGAACACGGGGCCGTGCCCGGATAACACGGGGCCGTGTTCAGTGCCCAGTAACACAAATTTTTGCTTTTTAAACACTATTTTACACATCTAATCAACCTAAAAATTTATTTTTGGGACACATTGAGGACAATGTGTAATTTAAGTGTGGGGGGGATGCTAAAACCTTGAATTTTGCAAGTCCTAAATACAAGCCTTACACAAAACTCTATTGGAACCGCTAATCACCCCAAATTTTTTCAAAAATTTCATTTTTTTTACTTGTCTAGGTTTAACTCGGGAAATTCAAGTTCTCAAAAAGGTTATATTTTTACAAATTTACAACCGATAGCGTAGTGATAAAAAGAACCAACATAAGAAAATTATGAAAAGGCATGGCAAACTTAGTTAAAATTTGATTATATATACTTGATCACATAAAAACCCATTCCCACAAAAGTGAGTTTTGAGCCTTTATTGAGCATACAATTACATATCATTAGACTAAATGCTCATTTTTCGTTTCTTGTGTGAATAGCTGCTTGGTTCTTACAACTCTAGAACTTGCCATGACGATACATTCCCGGTCCTTATCAACTTAAACCCGAGTAAGTAAATGATGGAGGCATCAGGACTAACCCTTTTTATTTCTACACCATTATTTTTCTTTTTTTTACCACCTACCCAAAAATCCCCCTAGTTAACCCCTTTGATCCTAAACCTTTTCATTTCATCACCCAAACCAAAAACCCTTTTACCCACCAAAACTTTTTATTTTATTTTTAACCCTTTGTTTTAGTAACAAGTTCGGTTTTTCGTATGAAAAAAAAAATTTGTGGATGATGAAGCAAAAAGAAAATAAACAAACAAGTTCATCAAAAATAACTTTGTTTGAATAAAAGCTTCATCAAAATAAAAATAAAAAGTCTTACGAAAACCGACACTTGTTACGCTTTTCGCCCTTTTTCTACTAACCACTAACCACTATCCCAACCACCTACCTTTAACCCAAGCCTAAACCCACAAAGTCCTCTTGATATTTACAAAGGTATAAAAGTTAAAAAGGAGGAGGATTGATTGCTTGGCAAGCTTATGGTAGGAATAAGTTCCATGTCGCTCTCGAGTGATTCACTAAAAATACACCTTCGGCCGAGTGTGAGTGATTTCTCCCGTGAGGTATGTGAACTTGTATATAAATGGAATTTAAAAAAAAAGGCATGTTATGCCCAAATAAGTAATTTCTCCTATGAAACGTTCTAAATAAATCATTACGAATAGGATTGTAAATAGATAAAAATAAAACCCAAAAAGATCTTGGATATCCCGACACTCTACGACAAGCCCAAAACCTTCTCTTCTACCTATTCCATTTGGGAGTGTAAGCCACATATTAAAGAGTTTTGCTTGAGGACAAGCAAAAGTTCAAGTGTGGGGGTATTTGATGTGTGTAAAATGCAACATATAAATTACATCAAATGAGGCATAAAACTAACCCTTTTTAAGTACTAATATTGGAAAAAGAGTGTTTTTGTCTTCCTTTTGTATTTTCAGGATTAAATGAGCTCAAAAACACAAAAGAAGCAAAAAGACAGCTAATTCCAACATAAATACAAGGAAAGGAACATTAGTGGACTGCCCGACCCCTCAACGGCACCTTCCAAAGCAAAATAGAGAAGTCAGAAGATTGAACACGCCCCGTGCTCAGCCAGCACGGGGCCGTGCCCAAGAAGCAGCAGAAAAGACAAACCTATAGAAGCTTCTATTGCCCACCACGGGGCCGTGACCAGCGGACACGGGGGCGTGTCGAAAGTACAGCAGGCGCATTTATTGTAATTGCGAATTACAATTAATGAGGAGAGAGAGTGTCAGACAGGCACGGGGCCGTGCCCAGCGGACACGGGGCCGTGCCCAGCTCTCTGTTCAGCCTATAAATAGGAGTGCTTGGATTCATTTCAATTCATCCCTTGGCACACCACCTCTCTCACACTTCATCCACCACCCACCACCATCACAACACCATCATCCACCACCATCATCCATTGTCCATCGTAGAGTGTGTGAGTCGTCTCGGGATCCAAGATTGATCGTAAGAGTTCTTGACAATCAAGGCCATGTTTGCCTAAGTCTCTTACATCACTTGGTGAAGACAAAGTGTCTAGTATAATACTTTTTATTTCTAATCTTTTGCACTTTTTATTTGGTTTTGTATTAATGACTTTAATAACTAGTTACTTATGTTGAAGGTGATCTTTCCTTATCGTTTGTCCGTGGTGTCTTGGCATTATTTTACTGTCTATATAAAATAAAGGATTTTCACCATTCATATCTCCACGGTCTATATGGAGGTATGTTGGCTACCTGGTCGGGGGTTAAGGGAACGGTTTGGTAAAGGTCTTGCCATTGTTCAGCGTTTAGAGGTCCTGCAATGGACCTGGGTCAAATTTAGTAAGCCCTCCTTCAATGCTTCACGGTATTGGATGGCGGGGGTCCAAACTCTTTGATCACCTCATAAGTTAACTACTATTAATACTATAACCCGGCTATTTAGGACTGTATCCCTGCTGACTCAGACTACTTAGCCGAGGGTAACGTCACCGCCAAAAGCGGGGCCTACCACAATACTGCATTAATAACTTAATTCATTATCTTCCAATAATCCACCCTTTTAGGATTGTATCCTTGCTGACTCAAACTACTGGGGTGAGGGTAACGTCACCTTCAAAAGAGGGGCCTACTACAATAACTAAGATAATCTCTTAATTATGTGCAAAAGTGTGGAAATAATCAAAGGTTATACTAGATACGAGTCGGAACCAAGTGATTCATCTTGTCTATCTGTTTTTTATTTTATTTTATTTTTCAGCATTTTAGTTAGTTTTTATTTTTCTTAGCTTAAAACATTTTTCTAAACTTTTATTTTGGTTAGACGTTGAGGATAAACCGGTATTAAAAGCTCTTGTGTCCTTGGACGACCTCGGTATCTTACCAACGCTATACTACGCTCAACGATGGGTGCACTTGCCCATATGTGTGTTTAGTGTTAGTAAAAAATATCGTGTTTTATAAATTTAAAACTTGGCTAAAATAAGTGTTAAAAAGGGCTTAAAATATACACCTAATATATATAACACTTCACACGCATCAGCAGCAAAAAAGACAAACCTATAGAAGCTTCTATTGCCCACCACGGGCCGTGTACAGTGAACACGGGGGCGTGGCGAAAGTACACCAGGCGCATTAATTGTAATTGCGAATTACAATTAATGAAGAGAGAGAGTGTCAGACAGGCACGGGGGCGTGTCCAGCGGACACGGGGCCGTGCCCAGCCTTCTGTTCAGCCTATAAATAGGAGTGCTTGGTTTCATTTCAACTCATCCCTTGGCACACCACCTCTCTCACACTTCACCCACCACCCACCACCACCATAACACCATCATCCACCACCATCATCCGTTGTCCATCGTAGAGTGTGTGAGTCGTCTCGGGATCCAAGATTGATCGTAAGAGTTCTTGACAATCAAGGCCATGTTTGCCTAAGTCTCTTACATCACTTGGTGAAGACAAAGTGTCTAGTATAATACTTTTTATTTCTAATCTTTTGCACTTTTTATTTGGTTTTGTATTAATGACTTTAATAACTAGTTGCTTATGTTGAAGGTGATCTTTCCTTATCGTTTGTCCGTGGTGTCTTGGCATTATTTTACTGTCTATATAAAATAAAAGATTTTCACCATTCATATCTCCACGGTCTATATGGAGGTATGTTGGCTACCTGGTCGGGGGTTAAGGGAATGGTTTGGTTAAGGTCTTGCCCTTGTTCAGCGTTTAGAGGTCCTGCAATGGACCTGAGTCAAATTTAGTAGGACCTCCTTCAATGCTTCACGGTATTGGATGGCGGGGGTCCAAACTCTTTGATCCCCTCATAAGTTAACTACTATTAATACTATAACCCGGCTATTTAGGACTGTATCCCTGCTGACTCAGACTACTTAGTCGAGGGTAACGTCACCGCCAAAAGCGGGGCCTACCATAATATTGCATTAATAACTTAATTCATTATCTTCCAATAATCCACCCTTTTAGGATTGTATCCTTGCTGACTCAAACTACTGGGGTGAGGGTAACGTCACCTTCAAAAGAGGGGCCTACTACAATAACTAAGATAATCTCTTAATTATGTGCAAAAGTGCGGAAATAATCAAAGGTTATACTAGATATGAGTCGGAACCAAGTGATTCATCTTGTCTATCTGTTTTTCTTTTATTTTATTTTCAGCATTTTAGTTAGTTTTTATTTTTCTTAGTTTAAAACATTTTTCTAAACTTTTTATTTTGATTAGACGTTGAGGATAAACCGGTACTAAAAGCTCTTGTGTCCTTGGACGACCTCGGTATCTTGCCAACACTATACTACGCTCACGATGGGTGCACTTGCCCATATGTGTGTTTAGTGTTAGTAAAATATCGTGTTTTATAAATTTAAAACTTGGCTAAAAATAAGTGTTAAAGGGGCTTAAAATATACACCTAATAAATATAACACTTTACCGCACATCAAGTTTTTGGCGCCGTTGCCGAGGACACAAGGATTTTAAGAAAGTTAGGAATCAACGGCCTAATCATATTTTTTATTTTTCTTTTTAATTTTTTAGGATTTTCTTAGTTTTTCATCTTCTGCAGAGCTCAGCACGGGCCGTGCCCGCTGAACACGCCCCCGTGCTAAATCATTGGAACTGGCAATCCTGTTTTAAGTCAGACAGTAAGCTGAACACGGGGCCGTGCTCACTAAACACGCCCCCGTGCCCAAGATTCACTTACTGAAAACAGAACCGTTAGATCCCGGCGGTTGGTAATTTCTGACATAAACATGAGTGATAGTAATTGTTTTTACTTTCGGCACTCTTATGGTACGTGGTGTCAATTATGTGGAGGCAAACATAAAGAATTAGAATGTTACTTTCTAAATTATAGGCCCCACTACATAGACCCACCAATTCCTTATAACCTTAAGAGGGGCGAAAGTAAAAATAAGCACTATTTCTCCCTCGAATGCGCCCAGCCAGATATTCTAGGAGAAATGCTCCTTGACGAGTTATTTCAACTAGAAGAGCTAATTCTGAATTGGTTAAAAGAGCTTAGGGAGGATTTTATTAATCCGCCCCAAGACGATGACCATGAAGAAATGTTGGAACCGCATTCCGACAACCTCGTTGCTCCAAAAAATACCTTCATACCTAGCAAAGACGTGGACGATAGTCGTCCCTGTGCCGATTGTGCCGTGAAGGACTCTCCATCGACTTCGTTCGGTGCATACATAGACCTGAGCGATTCGGCATACACCTTCTTTAACGAGAGCCCGGGAAAGGGTTGGACTTGTCCACCTAGAATGAAAATAGGAATTACCCTCACCGACAACCTCTTGCGTTCTCGCCTTAGTCTAGGACAATTAAGGTATCTAGGGCACTTTGGGGTTGTTCCAACCAATCAGGAGCCACCCGATGCTAGTGAGTTCCTTAAAAATACTAGACAACTTCATAAACCAGTCCCTCGATACGAGGTCGTGTCCAGCCAACACGCCCCCGTGTTCACCAAAAGATTCCCTTCTGATCAGTACGTCAGAATACGGACAAACTGTGTCAGAACTCCACCTGCACACGGGGACGTGTCCAATGGACACGGGGCCGTGTCCAGGATGCTGTCGTTTTCTATAAATGCAGCCAAGAATTCCGCACATTTGGACCAACTTGGGACAGAGATTTGAAGGAATCTTCTCTCAACTATCCTAGGTAAGTCTAAAAGAAGGTTCCAACAACCCATCTTGTCCTTTCCTCTTCTAGCCATTTCCTTCTTCTCCATCTTTCTCCAAGAACTACCATTAAAAGTTTGAATTCTCCCAACTTTGTGGTAGGGATTAATGAGTTTTGTTCAAGGAATCTTGGTAAAAATATGTTATGCAACATTGTTTTAAGTTATTAATGTCTAAAAAGACCCCACAAGTTCAGAAAATAACTTAAAATTTCAAGTTTCCTTGCTCCAAAATTCTGCAGAAAGATGAACACGGGGCCGTGCTCATTGAGCACGGGGCCGTGTCCGGTCACTGTTTCATCAAATAAACTATTTTTCAGTTTATTTTTCGTAGGATGTCGAGTGAAAATAGCGAAACATCTTCCGTGCATTCATCAAACAGCCGAAGAGGAAGGAGGCCCTCCGTTGAAGCTACACTTGTGCACTATGTGATAGCATTAAGGGAGGCTCTCGACGAAATGACATCAGTAGAGGAGGTCCTAATCGACCGTATTAACGATCTTACGGTGGGACTCGAAAAAGGCTTCCAAGAAATTAACCTCTTGCACCAGAGGTTAAATATTCTTGTAGCACCCCTGATGGAACCAATCCTCCCTCAACAGGATTGGAACCTGGCACTCGGAATTAACAACCCTACCGGGTGGGAAGATTTGCCAGCGGAACCTCCCGTGGAGCACCAACAAGAGATCCCGGTGGAAATCGAAACTCCTCAAACTAATGCCAATGAGCCGTCTTTTCTCCTTCCAAGGGAGGTGGAGGAGTGGCTCGCCGACGTGTGAGGAAAGCCGCACCCGGAAGAAGGAGTTCTAAAAGGCCTTGTCTAACCAAGATTAGTAGCTTCTTGGAAATTTTGCTAATTAAAATAAAGTAGAGGCTAGAACTCCATGGTTTAATATTTCTTTATTTTCATATCTAGTTTAATATAAATTTAGGACTATGTAAGGTCTCTCTATGATGCAATGAAATGATGGTTTTTAAAGTTTGGATGGTTCATAAGGAATAAAACACACTCATGGTGGTAAGGGATGAAAAGGGGAACGAGAAAAATGACCTCATGCACAAGAACAAGGCAACCCGACAATTTTCTCCATTACAGAAGGTTCAACACGGGTCGTGCCCAACCAACACGGCCCCGTGCTGAACCCCCTGCAGAAAAATGCCCAGTTCAGGTAACTAATACAACATTTACGATAACTCACGAGATTAAAACCCTCACAACGAATGACAAAGTGCAACACTTAAACATCCATCGGATTCGCAACGAATGATAGAGTGCAATACTTAAACATCCACTGTTTTCACGACGAATGACAAAGTATACCCCGAGTTCGGGTGGCACTCAAACATCCTGTCGGATTCACGACTAATGACAAAGAATAGCCCGAAGTTGGGCAGCACTTAAACATCCTGTCGGATAATTTCAATTGATCAGATATTGAATCGTAGTAGCGATCGAGTTAATACCCGGTATTGTAGCAGCACCTCGCTATCTTAATTTCGAATTTTGAGCAGTGAGAATTCGTTTTTATGAAATGATTTCGACACCAGATGAAAGCTCATGATCCGTTCTATTTATAGCCAGAATTTGAGTCTTACGCTGCCCGCGTAAGACTACTCTTGATCTTTACGCGGCCCTCGAGGGGCACCTATTCGTAGATTAGGGCTAGCGTGTCACACCTAGGGCCGCCACGTGTGTGATGCGTGGCCCGGCATGCTTATCCGGTCAACCATACTTTAACGCGGCCCGCATAAGACTATGCTTACTCTTACGCGGCCCGCCTGAAACTCAATTTTCTGGATTTCTTGATTTTTTATGTACATTAAGGTTTCAGGGGTCCGGGTTTTCACTTACGGGTCAATTTGGGACATTTTTGAAGGTCCTTACATCCTCCCTACCTTATTTAAAATCTCGTCCTCGAGATTTACTGAAATAAGTGAGGATACTTTCGCTTCATCTCCGATTCCAGCTCCCAGGTGTATTCGGGTCCTCTTTTCAAATCCCATTTGACTTTGACCAGTACTAGTCTTTTGTGTTTGAGAAACTTAATCTTTCTGTCTTCTATTTGCAGTGGTTTCTCTACAAATTTTAACTTTTCGTTTACTTCTACATCTTGAAGAGGTACTACGAAAGATTCGTCAGATAGACATTTCTTGAGGTTGGATACATGAAATACATCATGTACCCCGGCTAGCTCCTCTGGTAGTTGTAAGCGATAAGCAACTGGTCCTATACGTTGGATTATTGGAAATGGTCCTACGTATCTTGGACTTAACTTTCCTTTCTTACCGAACCGAACTACTCCTTTCCAAGGAGAGACCTTTAATAGTACCTTGTCTCCTACTTGGAATTCTAGTGGTTTGCGTCGATTGTCGCCATAACTCTTCTGGCGATCTCGAGCCGTCTTTAGTCTTTCCTTGATTTGAGTGATCTTGTCGGTAGTTTCTTGTACTATTTCAGGACCTGATAATTGACTTTCTCCTATTTCTGCCCAACAAACTGGAGTTCTACACTTACGTCTGTACAGTGCTTCGAATGGGGCAGCTTCGATGCTTGAATGATAACTATTGTTATAGGAGAATTCGATTAAGGGTAAGTGGTTGTCCCAGTTTCCACCAAAATCTATCACACATGCTCTAAGCATATCTTCCAGGGTTTGGATCGTCCTTTCACTCTGTCCATCTGTTTGAGGATGGTATGCAGTACTTAAATTTAGTCGGGTTCCCATTGCTTCCTGGAAACTCGTCCAGAAATGGGAAGTGAAACGACTATCCCTATCCGATACAATGGAGAGTGGGACTCCATGTAAGGATACTACTTCATCTACATATAACTTTTCCAACCTTTCCATACTAAAGGTTTCTTTCATTGGTAGAAAATGAGCCGATTTGGTTAATCGATCCACAATTACCCAAATCGCATCATTACCCTTTCTGGTTTTGGGTAACTTAGTAACAAAATCCATTGTTATGAGCTCCCATTTCCATACCGGCATTTCTAGTTGTTGTAGTAGACCTGAGGGTTTCTGGTGTTCTGCCTTAACTTGTGAACAAGTAAGACATTTAGAAACATATCTAGCTATGTCCTTTTTCATTTCTATCCACCAGAAGTTATTCCTTAAATCTTGGTACATCTTATTGTTACCAGGATGCATGGTATACCTAGATTTATGGGCTTCCTCTAGAATCTTATTTCTTAATTCTCCCTGTTTAGGTACCCAAATTCGTTTCTTATGGAATCTCCAAATTCCATCAGTTCCCTGTTCTAATTCCTTTATTCTTCCTTTCATTCCTTCAGCATCATCCTTGATTGCTGTTTCTTGAATGTTTTTCAGTTGTTCCATTAAGTCTAATTGTAAACTTAATCTAAGAGCACGAACTCGTCGTTGTTTCTCATGATATTTACGACTTAAGGCATCAGCAACTATGTTTGCTTTTCCTTCGTGATATTGAATATCACAGTCGTAGTCGCTTAGGATTTCCATCCATCTCCTTTGCCTCATGTTTAATTCTTTTTGCCCAAATATGTATCTTAAACTCTTATGATCTGTATAGACAGTAAACTTACTTCCATACAGATAATGTCTCCAAATCTTAAGGGCAAAAATTATGGCTCCTAACTCTAAGTCATGAGTTGTATAGTTTTCCTCGTGCTTTTTCAATTGCCTTGATGCATACGCAATTACCTTCTTGCGTTGCATTAGCACACATCCTAATCCTAGTTTTGAAGCATCACAGTATACTTCAAAATCCTCTGTTCCTTCTGGTAAAGCTAAAATTGGAGCATTTGTTAATTTCTGCTTTAAGATCTTAAAAGCTTCTTCTTGTTTAGGTCCCCATTCAAACTTAACTGCTTTACAGGTTAGCTTAGTTAATGGTACAGCTATCTTGGAAAAATCCTTAATAAACCGTCTATAATATCTGGCTAACCCTATAAAACTTCTAATTTCCATAGCTGATTGCGGGACCTTCCATTTGGTGATTGCTTCTATCTTAGCAGGATCAACATGAATGCCTTCGTGATTCACCATGTGTCCTAAAAATTGTACCTCCTGTAGCCAAAATTCATATTTCGAGAATTTGGCATAAAGCTTCTCCTTTCTTAACAAAGTTAAGAGTACATGCAGGTGCTCACAATGTTCCTCCTGACTTTTGGAATAAATAAGTATATCGTCGATGAAGACAATTACAAATTTATCCAAGTACGGTTTACAGATCCTATTCATCATGTCCATAAATGCTGCATGAGCATTTGTTAATCCAAAGGGCATGACTGTAAATTTGTAATGACCATACTTAGTTCTGAAAGCAGTTTTAGGTATGTCTTCTTCTTGTACCTTCAATTGATGATATCCGGAGCGTAAATCTATCTTAGAAAAATATCTAGCTCCCTGAAGTTGATCAAAAAGATCATCAATCCTAGGTAATGGGTATCGATTCTTAATTGTAACCTTATTCAATTCCCTATAATCGATACACATTCGTATCGAACCATCTTTCTTCTTTACAAACAATACTGGCGCTCCCCACGGGGATGAACTAGGTTGTATAAATCCTTTGTTCAGTAATTCATCTAATTGCTTTTTCAATTCTAACATTTCGGTGGGTGCTAACCGATAAGGTGCCTTGGCTATCGGTGTAGTTTCAGGAATTAGATGAATTCTAAGTTCTACTTCCCTATCAGGTGGTAGTCCAGGTAGTTCTTCTGGGAATACATCTGGGTATTCCGATACTACTGGAATTTCCTTAAGTTCTTTACCTTTCGTGTTAATGATTACTGAAATCATATACATCATTTCTTATTTTCTGGAATAACTGGCCAACTTCATTACTGAAATAAATTTCAGTGGCTTTCGTGGGTTATCTCCTTTAATCACTACTAACTCTCCTGTGGGTGTATGAATTTCTATGGAATTTTTATCACAAAGAATTCGAGCATGGTTAGCTACTAACCAATCCATTCCTAACACAATATCGAATCCAGCTAAATTCATAGGTAACAGGTTTGCCGAAAATTTATGACCTAAAAGTTCTATTTTTCCTTCTTGCAAAACCTTATCTATTTTAACAGAATTCCCATCTGCCATTTCGACTGTAAAAATCTGCCTAAGGTTGGTTAACGGTAAGTTAAGAGCTTGGCAGAACGAAGTATTTATAAAACTTTGGTTTGCACCAGAGTCAAATAATACTTTTGCATAAACGTTGTGAACTAGGAACGTACCGGCTATCACGTCAGGAATTAGTTCTGCTTCCTGAGTAGTCAACTGGAAAGCTCTTGCGTTCTTTTTGGTAGTTCCTTCTGCAGGTTTGGCTTTGTTATCAGCTGGTTTGACCAATTTTGGGCAGTCTGGCCTAAAGTGTCCAGCTTCTCCACAGTTGTAGCAGAATGTTGCTTTCCTCTTCCTGCAATCTTCTTCTTGATGCCCCGGGATTTTGTAGAAATTGCAATACCCTTTGCATCTTCCAAAATGCTTTCTTATGCAGGTATTGCAAAATGGAACAGTGGAATATTGCCCAGTTCCCTTTTTCTTGAAATTACTTTTGTTACCCATACGGAATCCTTGGGTAATCTTTTGGGCCACTTCCTTTTTCCGGGTTTCTTCCCTTGTGCGTACGAGCCCGTCAGTTAGGGTGTTAGCTAATTCCACAGCATCGTCAATAGTGCGGGGTCTCGCAGCTTAGACGATATCTCGAATTTCGCCAATCAATCCCCAAATATAGCGGGAAATAAGTACCGGTTCTGGCGAAGCCAAGGTTGGTACCACTCTCGCATATTCGAAGAATGTCGAAGTATACCCTCGACAGTCTACATCCACCATCCGGTGGTTCAGGAACTTATTTGTCATTTGTTCCTTTTCATATTCGGGACATAATTTTCTTTCCACTAGCTGCTTAAATTCTTCCCAATTCATGGCATAGGCCATATTTCTTCCTTTGGCTGGAAGTACCGTATTCCACCATTCTAGCGCCCCTTCTTTAAAAAGATGTGGTGCATACATGACCTTGTCTTCCTTGACACATTTACTTATTATAATTACTGCTTCGGTTTTCTCCAACCATCGCAGCGCTGCAGTCGCCCCTTCATTACCTGCAAACTCAACTGGTTTACAGGCAAGAAATTCCTTGTAAATGCAACCAGACGTTGCAGCTTTCATTTTTTTGAGAATTAGGGCTTGCAGTACTTCATTGTTATTGTTATTATTGTTGTTGCCGCCTCCGTTTACACTATTACTTAAATTGTCTTCATGAGTACGTTTGCTAGGAATAATTTGAGGTTCAACGGGATTTCGAGCAGCAGCAAGTATTGCTGGAATAGCATTGGCTATTCCCTGAGCAACAATATTTTCGATATCTTGCTTATTCAGAAATTGGTCTTCGTTGTTTTGCTCAGATTGATTAACTTCATTAACGGGTTCATTACCAGCGTTTACCATCTGGTAATTAATTTATATAAGTGATTAGCATAAATAATTAATAACCAAATATAACAAAACAATTGCACATAATCATATTAACACGTATAGCCAAAATTGTCGATCTTTCGACGTTCGATATTTTATTTATTATAATAGGCATCCGTACACACTGATTATTTTACAAAAGTTTTATTTTTAAGTTATTACACCTAATTATATTTTTATTATTAAACACACATTCCTACAACCACATACTATCCCGCCGGCTGGCTTTTCAGAAACGACGCTCCCTCTCGTCGTATTTCTAGGTGATTCGTTCTCCCACATCCCTAATCCTGTTTCCTGCATCTATTAGCTCCTCGCCATAGTGGCGGAGTTAAGCCAAATTTTCAGAGCTCATAGGTGGGTGTAGTGGAGGCTCTGGGTCAAACTGAGGGAAAAAGGTATCAGGGTTATTTAGGAGATTTTGGAACTGCCAGTCGGTGGTCCACCATTCTTCTAGTTCTGCTGGTAGTGGTTGCGTGTGGATGATAGGATCTGGGATTTTAGGTTCTAGATCAACTGGAAGTTGTGCTTCTGCTGGATAATTTAAAAGGTTTTCACCGGCAGGTCCGATGAGGTCACTAAGTGCTAATTTATGATCCAGTTCCTCCCAAGGTGGCATTTCCTGGTTTTGCCTAGAACATTCCCCAATCTCTATTCCCTTGCCTTTATCCATTGGATCTTCCTTCTTGGTAGCTTTTCGTGTCGCTGGTTTCTTCCTGCGCACACGCCTCCAACCCACAATTCTTTTTCTCTTCTTTGGCTTGGGTTTCTCTGGTGGTTGGGTTTGAAATTCCATAGGTTCCTCTATGTCAGCACAATAACCAGTAAAATCTCTAGAAACCTCCACATTAACAGGATAGAGATTGAGATTCTCAAGAGCTTCAGACAATTCACAAAATGGCAATCAGAAAATCTAATATTAATTACGGATATCTAATAAACCATTTTAATGAAACAAAATATTTATTTGTAGTACAACTAAAATTTGAAATATACTAGTGATTATTTATTATATTAAAGTTTCTGGCTTGTAGGTAGCATAGGTGCTGGTATTGGTTTAACGATTAAACTATAGGTTAGCATTTACTGCTATAATAGCTAACATGTAGAGATTTGCCCATTGTTCATCTAACTCATCTTCCCATGGTGGGTTATTCCCTGTTTCCTGAGTCTCTTTATTAATTAATACTTCTTTTGTTTGTGACTTTCTTATTTTCTCTTGACTTTTTCTAATAATCCAACTTCTTTTCTTAGTGGTAAGCGGTTTCTAGAACTGTGTCTTTCGAGCAAATATTCCTTCCTCAGTATATGCTGAGTATTTTGAGGAATTTGAGTGGGATGAAGTTCCCTTATCTTTCGGTGAACTATCTAATTTACGATAGATGTCCGAAATTCTTTGCTTACCCATACTGTAAATTAACAGATAGTCAAGATAGAAACACATAATCACATAATGACAATCAGGAAAATTAAGTATGCTTAAATACTTAATTGGCTTAAATCAGTGGCTCTGATACCACCTCTTCCTGTCACGGCCCCAGCCGCGGTTTGACCCGGTCAGGAGCCGCGGGACAGGAACCCGTGGTATTAATTGATGCGACAGCGGAAGATTTTACAGGATCTTTTAAAAACTTGATATTGCCCGATTATTTTATTTCATAATTCGGGATAACCCCCGTATTTTACAAAAGAGGAATTTCACAAGTAAATTCCCTGATTTACAAAACATGTTTATTCATTTTAACTGAGCCACCTCTTCAAGCTTGTTAGTGCTCCGTAGCACGTTTTCCTTGATTCACAGCAGGTCGCCTAAAACATGTTTTGAAAATATTTTATCAGCGGGGAAATACTGGCGAGTCATTCAAGTATGTAAAACGACACATTAGTTATCAATTACAGCATAAGAGCGATTACAATGGCTTCTATCTTATTTTTATCTGGCGCCGTGTCACCTGGTGACGGTCATACCACTATTGGGTCTTTCCCCAAGTAGTGATGATTATCACTGTTAGGATTTATTAGCCTAACCGTGAGAAATAAGTAATGTGCACAATACCCCAATTAGCCAGTGATTCAAGATAACCATGACTTAATCCCTGTAATTATAACTTTTGAAAAATGATTGGAGTATTGCAAAATACTGTTGATAAAAAGAGAATGACTCACATTGCAAGTTTAAACGGGCAGAGTTTAGCCTACTGATTAGTCTTGTAACCTAATTTAAATAACAATGCACACGAACTAGGTCAGTAACTAATACAGCATTTACGATAACTCACGAGATTAAAACCCTCACAACGAATGACAAAGTGCAACACTTAAACATCCATCGGATTCGCAACGAATGACAGAGTGCAATACTTAAACATCCACCATTTTCACGACGAATGACAAAGTATACCCCGAGTTCGGTGGCACTCAAACATCCTGTCGGATTCACGACTAATGACAAAGGATAGCCCGAAGTTGGGCAGCACTTAAACATCATATCGGATAATTTCAATTGATCGGATATTGAATCGTAGCAGCGATCGAGTTAATACCCGGTATCGTAGCAGCGCCTCGCTATCTTAATTTCGAATTTTGAGCAGTGAGAATTCATTTTTATGAAATGATTTCGACACCAGATGAAAGCTCATGATCCATTCTATTTATAGCCAGAATTTGAGTCTTACGCGGCCCGCGTAAGACTCCTCTTGATCTTTACGCGGCCCGCGAGGGGCACCTATTCGTAGATTAGGGCTAGCGGGTCACACCTAGGGCTGCCACGTGTGTGACGCGTGGCCCGACATGCTTATCCGGTCAACCATACTTTGACGTGGCCAGCGTAAGACTATGCTTACTCTTACGCGGCCCGCCTGAAACTCAATTTTCTGGATTTCTTGATTTTTTATGTATATTAGGGTTTCAGGGGTCCGGGTTTTCACTTATGGGTCAATTTGGGACATTTTTGAAGGTCCTTACAATAGCAACTGTTGTCAAATATGTAGCCTCGAGTTGAATCGAACCTATAAACAATATTTTTAATGTCTGATGTAAAGTGCTTTGATAAATCTGTTTCAGTAGCGAGTATGTTATTTTTCAGGAAACATACCATAGTAGTTTGAAACTTGTGTGGCTGCTATGGCAACTATGTTGTCAGATCCAACATGGTCACCGATTAGATGTAACATACTCGGCCAAAGAGTGATCTCAACCTTGTTTTGACTGTATAACAGAAGATGTATTAAGAATCGTATTTGTTAATAATTTATTATCATTTATGAGATAAGTTTGTGACACACTTACCGCTCGTCGCGTAGCACAACCTTCCTAACTGCTAAAATCTTACCTGTTGGTTGGAGATGATTGCGGTCCACATGGCCTATGAAATCTACAATTATTTAAATATTTAGGGCTTAGTGTATAAATTATAAACGTATTTTCTATAACTATTGATCATAGTATACGTGTACCAGTTAGCAATTTGTTAACTTTGATGCGACCCCTTAGCACCTCGTAGCTCACAAAGCCGAAGTATATGTTTGGTATATATGCGCTTTCTATGGGAATAAACTTTGCTTTCTTACATATTATAAGCGATGTTGGGTGGTTTATAGTAGCCATGTAGTCTCGAGGCATGGTGCATACATATCCAGTAACCCTGTAGCATGATTGCAGCCTTATTATTTTGTCAAAGTATTCTATTTTGTTACCATCAGCTGTAGCTTCAATACCGTCTCCATGCGTTACAGGTAATCTAATAGTGTTATGATGTCATATGCCTTTGGAAAAAAAAACATAAACTATAACCTTGAAACACTGACCAACATATAATATCATACGTTTTCTAATATCACAACAGGAATTGATAAGGATGGAATAATGACTTACATTTCTATCAATAAATCGATAGCACAGGTCGTTTCTCTTAATGCCCGGGACTTTGCTGGTAGAAATCCATTTTTTAATCACTCTAATCTCGATAGCTGTTGCCTTTTTTCTTGGTCTTATGTCCTTGACAGCCCTGGAGGACATATTCGCTTGTTACCTTATAAAGACCAAAACAAAGAGTAAGCTATTGTATCGTAGTTAATATTTATGATGATATTATTCGAATATTGCTCATTTATGATGTTCGTTTAAAAAAATGTATATAACCTTTTGCATCGGCCAAATCAAATCAGTAACTTTGAGGGAAAATGTAAAGATAATATGAATATTCAACATGTACATAATTCTTTGAGTATCAATTTAGATTAAGAAAGAAAAGGCGATTAGCCAAATCCTAAATATATTAATTTTCAATCTTATATAACAATAAACCTATTGATTTCTATTGTTAATAAAGTAATAATAGATAACTAGTTACTGCAAATCCTTAAAAATTCAAAATTAAAACCTATAGAAAGAATTGTTATCTCCACCAACAAATCAACACAAAGATGTGTCATCTCTACCATAGATGCTCTACACCTAAAAATAATCAACTTTCCTCACATATGTAAACCAAACCTCAGACTAAACCTAAAATTTGGTAACCCAAAAAAACCATGAAAACCCCATAACAAAAATTACTTCATCCTATACAACAATTGCCACATATTATAACTAAACAACGAACATTGGTGAAAAAATTACAAAATTAAGAGTAGGAAAACCCATTTAGAAATAAGATTAACATAAATCAGAAAGACCTTCCTTCAATCAACAGTTGTGTGAGCGGGATAAATGAACCAGAGAGATTAGGGCTTGATTCAGTTCTGAGGAAAGAGTAAATGGCATTTCTGGGGGTTTAAACCCTAAAACGTGATGGAGAAAGACACGTATGAGAGGCACTTGGCACTTTGTAATCAGGTTTATAACTCAAACCATCATCAGATAGACACCTAATGAACAACTGGAGATCTATATAAAACAGTTGGCAATCCTACTCTATTTACAACAACTTATACAACTGGTACTACATATACTGCAGGTAGTACAACACATAATGCACAACAATGTTTTAAATTAATAATATATAAATATAAAAACCAAAAAGTCAAAACATTGATATCTATTTTATACTAAAATATAATTTTTTGAAAGAACTATATTTTTAATAAAATTTATATCGAGATGTTCATAAAAATAAACTAAAAAATATAGTGTATTGAATTTTGTTTTTAGAGTAAAATGCACGGATAGTTCCTGTGGTTTTGTAAAATAACACCTATAGTCTTCAACTTTTGGAAATTACACCGGTGGTCCCTGTGGTTTGACAGTTTGTTACTCGGATAGTCCCTGGAGTGGATGTCCGTTAGTTTTCTCCGTTAACTCCATGTAAAATGACCAACATGCCCTTAGTACTAAAAAAATAATTCCACTGTTTTTTTCCTACAAGACACTCTTAATAGTAAAAAGCTACTTCATCATTTTAAATCATAAATTCACGAACGCAATGCATCAATTACTTAACTAGAGCCAATTGAGTTTCATAATCAGATTTGCAATTCACAATTGATCTGCAAACACCCACACCACCACATTCATCTGCAAACACCCTCATCACCACCGCCATCATTCGACCACCATAACCACCGCCTTCACTCGACCACCATAACCACTGTATCAAAACCCCAAATTCAAACCCATATCAAAGTAATTCCGATCGGTGTAATTCCAAATCAAAGTATTAAACCCCCAAATTCAAACCTAAAATTGAAGCCCTAAAACCCATATTCAAATCTAGTGATAATCACAGTTTGCAGAACAACGGCACTGAGAACGGTGATGGTGATATGTCATATAATGTTGTGTTTAGTCATGATAGTGGCAATACAAGTAGGAAATTCACTGGCATGCCTCCTAAATATCAGATAGGAGTTTAATTACATGTTTGAAAGAATATAAAATAATAAAACTGACACTTTGATATGAAGCTCCTGTTACCTGTTATTCCGCATATGCAGGGCACCATTTAAAGGTCCTTGTCAGATGGCAGCATTCTTCATGACGCCAGCTCAGATAGCATGCAAATCCTGAAGAACATGGGGGTGGGTGGTGGTGGCAGACAGTGGTACCGGTGGCGGTAGGTGGTGGTTTTCCTTGAGAAAGAGAGAGAGAGAGCTGATGTGTGCAAAATGCAACATATAAATTACATCAAATGAGGCATAAAACTAACACTTTTTAGTACTAATGTTGGAAAAAGTGTGATTTTGTCTTCCTTTTGTATTTTCAGGGTTAAATGAGCTTAAATGAACAAAAGAAGCAAAAATGCAGCCAAATCTAACAATAATACAAGAAAAAGAATAAACGTGGCATGCCCGACCCCTCGACAGCATCTCCCCAAGCAAAAACAAGAGAACAGAAGGCTGAACACGCCCTGTGCTCACTGAGCACGGGGGCATGCCCAAGTGTCTGCAGAAAAGACAAAGCTGTAGAAGCTTCTATCACCCACCACGGGGGCGTGCCTAGCGGACACGGGGCCGTGGTCAACGCAAAGATTCGCAGAATCTAGGCAAATCTTGATAGTACAAATACGCTTCTGCACACGGGGTCGTGCCCAGCGGACACGGGGACGTGGTCAACTAATGCAGACAAACTGCATTTAATGAAGAAAGAGAAGATGGGTGGACACGGGGCCGTGTCCGGGCTTCTGTACAGGCTATAAATAGGGGTGCTTGGCTCACTTGCAAATCATCCCTTGGCAAACCACCTCTCTCACACTTCACCCACCCACCACCACCATCACAACCCACATCTACCACCATCATCCAACATAAAGTGTGTGAGTAGTCTCGAGATCCAAGATTGATCGTAAGAGTTGTTGACAATCAAAGGCCATGTTTGCCTAAGTCTCTTACATCACTTGGTGAAGACAAGTGTTTAGTGTAATACTTTTTATTTTTAATCTTTTCGCACTTTTTATTTGGTTATGTATTAATGACTTTAATAACTAGTTTCTTATGTTGAAGGTGAGTCTTCCTTATCGTTTGTCCATGGTGTCTTGGCATTATTTTACTGTCTATATAAAATAAAAGATTTTCACCATTCATATCTCCACGGTATATATGGAGATATGCTGGCTACCTGGTCGAGGGTTAAGGGAACGGTTTGGTAAGAGTCTTGCCTTGTTCAGTGTATAGATCCTGCAAGGACCTGGGTCAACTTTAGTAGGACATCCTTCAATACCCACTGGTATTGGATGGCGGGGGTCCGAACTCCTTGATCCCCTCATATGTAAACTACTATTAAAACTTTAACCCGACTATTTAGGATTGTATCCCAGCAGACTCAAACTACTTAGCCGAGGGTAACGTCACCTACAAAAGAGGGGGCCTACCCCAATATGCATTAATTACTTAATTAATTATCTTTCAATAATCCAACCATTTAGGATTGTATCCTTACTGACTCAAACTACTAGGTTGAGGGTAACGTCACCTTCAAAAGAGGGGCATACTACAATAACTAAGATAACCTCTTAAAAAGTGTAAAAGTACGAAAATAATCAAAGGTTACACTAAATACGAGTCACATCCAAGTGATTCATCTTATCTATCTGTTTTTACTTTTATTTTTCAGCATTTTTAGTTAGTTTTATTTTTCTTGTTTAAAACCCTTTTACTAAACTTTTGATTTGATTAGACGTTGAGGATAAACCGGTACTAAAAGCTCTTGTGTCCTTAGACGACCTCGGTATCTTACCAACACTATACTACGCTCATGATGGGTGTACTTACCCATATGTGTGTTTAGTGTTAGTAAATATTGTGTTTTATAAATTTAAAACTTGGTTAAAAGTGTTAAAGGGCTTAAAATATACATTAAAAACTATATAACACTCACGCACATCAAGTTTTTGGCGCCGTTGCCGGGGACACAAGGATTTTAAGAAAACTTAAAATCAACGGCCTAATGAGTTTTCAAAACCTTTTTAAAACGCGCGCATTTTTTCTGCATTTTAGTTAATTTTTGCGTTTACAGTAGCCTGAACACGGGGCCGTGCTGCATTTTTTTTTATAAAAACACCCAGTTACAGAGTCCGAACACGGGGTTGTGCTCATTGAACACGCCCCGTGCTCCACGAAACCAATCACTTTTATTAAAACGCCCAGATACAGATTCTGAACACGGGCCGTGCTCACTGAACAAGGGGTTGTGTCCAGCCTCTGTTTCCGTTTTTTTTTTCTGGTCTCGAGACTCTGTTGTGATTTGCTGAGTGATTCTTATGGATCAATACTGAGAAGGTTACAACTACACCTATGAGGAGGATGATTATAGTGAAGATTATTGCACCAATTGCGGTAACTCTCACTCGGTACAATATTGTGACTTATTTCAACCATCCACTTCATACACCTACTATGAGGAGCCCAGGTACGAGCCATCAACTTCATACACATCCTATGAAGACCCAAGGTATGAACCTCCTCCCTCATACTCATATTTTGAAGAACCAAGGTATGAGCCTTCATACTCATACTTTGAGGAACCAAGATATGAGCCACCACCTTCATATGCTTATTATGAGGAACCATGGCGTGAGCAACCCACCTCATATGAGTATTATGAATAACAAAATTACGACACTTATCCATCATATACTTACAATGAAGAACAATGGTGTGAACCATCTACTTCCTATGAGTATTATGAGGAACAAAGGAAGAATTAACTTGTAATAAAGAAGAGATAGTTGAAAATGTGAAAATGGAAGAACAAATAAGTGTGCAAAATGCAACATATAAATTACATCAAATGAGGCATAAAACTAACCATTTTTTTGTACTAATGTTGGAAAAAGTGTGCTTTTGTCTTCCTTTTGTATTTTCAGGGTTAAATGAGCTTAAATGAACAAAAGAAGCAAAAATGCAGCCAAATCTAACAATAATACAAGAAAAAGGAATAAATGTGGCATGCCCGACCCCTCGACAGCATCTCCCCAAGCAAAAACAAGAGAACAGAAGTCTGAACACGCCCCGTGCTCACTGAGCACGGGGGCGTGCCCAAGTGTCTGCAGAAAAGACAAAGCTGTAGAAGCTTCTATCACCCACCACGGGGGCGTGCCCAGCGGACACGGGGCCGTGGTCAACGCAAAGATTCGCAGAATCTAGGCAAATCTTGATAGTACAGATAAACTGCACACGTGGTCGTGCCCAGCGGACACGGGGGCGTGGTCAACTAATGCAGACAAACTGCATTTAATGAAGAAAGAGAAGATGGGTGGACACGGGGTCGTGCCCAATGGACACGGGGCCGTGTCCGGGCTTCTGTGCAGTCTATAAATAGGGGTGCTTTGCAAATCATCCATTGGCAAACCACCTCTCTCACACTTCACCCACCCACCACCACCATCACAACCCACATCCACCACCATCATCCATCATCCATCATAGAGTGTGTGAGTAGTCTCAGGATCCAAGATTGATCGTAAGAGTTCTTGACAATCAAAGGCCATGTTTGCCTAAGTCTCTTACATCACTTGGTGAAGACAAATGTTTAGTGTAATACTTTTTATTTTTAACCTTTTCGCACTTTTTATTTGGTTATGTATTAATGACTTTAATAACTAGTTTCTTATGTTGAAGGTGAGTCTTCCTTATCGTTTGTCTGTGGTGTCTTGGCATTATTTTACTGTCTATATAAAATAAAAGATTTTCACCATTCATATCTCCACGGTCTATATGGAGATATGTTGGCTACCTGGTCGGGGGTTAAGGGAACGGTTTGGTAAGAGTCTTGCCTTGTTCAGTGTATAGATCCTGCAAGGACCTGGGTCAACTTTAGTAGGGCCTCCTTCAATACCCACTGGTATTGGATGGCGGGGGTCCGAACTCCTTGATCCCCTCATATGTAAACTACTATTAAAACTTTAACCCGACTATTTAGGATTGTATCCCTACTGACTCAAACTACTTAGCCGAGGGTAACGTCACCTTCAAAAGAGGGGCCTACCATAATATGCATTAATAACTTAATTAATTATCTTTCAATAATCCAACCCTTTAGGATTGTATCCTTGCTGACTCAAACTACTGGGTTGAGGGTAACATCACCTTCAAAAGAGAGGCCTACTACAATAACTAAGATAATCTCTTAAAAAGTGCAAAAGTACGGAAATAATCAAAGGTTACACTAAATACGAGTCGGATCCAAGTGATTCATCTTGTCTATGTGTTTTTATTTTTATTTTTCAGCATTTTTAGTTAGTTTTATTTTTCTTGTTTAAAACCCTTTTTTCTAAACTTTTGATTTGATTAGACGTTGAGGATAAACCGGTACTAAAAGCTGTTGTGTCCTTGGACGACCTCGGTATCTTACCAACACTATACTACGCTCACGATGGGTGCATTTGCCCATATGTGTGTTTAGTGTTAGTAAATATCGTGTTTTATAAATTTAAAACTTGGCTAAAAGTGTTAAAGGGATTAAAATATACATTAAAAACTATATAAAACTCACGCACATCAAGTTTTTGGCGCCGTTGCCGGGGACACAAGGATTTTAAGAAAGCTTAAAATCGACGGCCTAATCAGTTTTTCAAAACCTTTTTAAAACGCGCGCATTTTTCTGCATTTTAGTTAGTTTTTTGCATTTACAGTAGCCTGAACGCGGGGCCGTGTTCATTGAACACGGGGCCGTGCTGCATTTTTTTTTATAAAAACACCCAGTTACAGAGTCCGAACACGGAGTCGTGCTCATTGAACATGCCCCGTGCTCCACGAAACCAGTCACTTTTATTAAAACGCCTAGATACAGATTCTGAACACGGGTCGTGCTCACTGAACACGGGGCTGTGTCCAGCCTCTGTTTCCGTTTTTATTTTATTTTTCTGGTCTCGAGACTCTGTTGTGATCTGCTGAGTGATTCTTTTGGATCAATACTCAAGAGGTTACAACTACACCTATGAGGAGGATGATTATAGGGAATATTAATATTATTGCACCAATTGCGGTAACCCTTACTCGGTACAATATTGTGACTTATTTCAACCATCCACTTCATACACCTACTATGAGGAGCCCAGGTACAAGCCATCAACTTCATACACATCCTATGAAGACCCAAGGTATGAACCTCCTCCTCATACTCATATTTTGAAGAACCAAGGTATGAGCCTTCATACTCATACTTTGAGGAACCAAGATATGAGCCACCACCTTCATATGCTTATTATGAGGAACCATGGCGTGAGCAACCCACCTCATATGAGTATTATGAATAACAAAATTACGACCTTATCCATCATATACTTACAATGAAGAACAATGGTGTGAACCATCTACTTCCTATGAGTATTATGGGTAGTCTTAGACTGTGGGGTATGGGGCTTGGGTTGGGGGAAAACACCCAAGCCACCACCCCGGGTGGGCTTGGGTTGGGGCGTGGCCCTTGGGGCTTGGGTTTGAAGCCGGGCGTGGGGCGGGCTAGCGATCCGATGTAACGGCCTCTTATTCGCTATTTTTTTAATAACCTGCCAACCCACGCGGTGCACCCACGCCCCGCCATACCCCACGGACACGTCACTCGGCGATGGGGGGCTCGAACTCCACGTATCAACTCATGCCCCCCAACCCAACCCAACCCAACCCAAGCCCCACCATACCCCACGGTCTTAAACCCGCATATGTTGTGGCCCACTAAACTACCAAATAATTAATGCCGTTGAAACCTTATAAAATAATTTATAGAGTTAATTGCCCGGATAGTCCCTGTGGTTTGCCATTTTTCACCTTTAGTTCCCACTTTTTCAAAATAGCATGTATAGTCCCTGTGGTTTAACAAACTATTACTCTGATGGTCCCTGTAATGGATGAGCGTTAAATAATTCAGTTAAAGGGGTATAAAATTACAAAAATACCCTTGTAATTAGAAAAGAAAAATAAAATAATAAAGAAAAAAATACAAAAGAAAACACATGACCCACCCTTCATCTTCTTCCTCCTCTCTCTTTCTCTCTCTCCCCATCTCATTCCCTCTCTCTCAAAAACCCACTAACTGAAACACCACCCGTGTAATTCAAACATTAATCCACCGTTACTCGTTCCGTTTCTCCATATAACCACCTTAAAATCCGTACAACAATAGAATTATGTTACAATTGTCCAACAAACCTCACCTGAATCACAGCCTCTCAGATCAACGATTGTACACTGATTCGATTCAGATCAAATCTGTTCAGATCTAACGGTTGTGATGGAGACACCGATTCGATTCAGGGAGCTTTTGTTTCGACTTCCGACCGTGACGGAGACACCTATTCGATTCAGGTAGCTTTCGCTTTGACTTCCAATTCATCAACAGCCACTGTACGGAAGCAACAGTGTGTTCGACATCAGCGGAGCCGTTTAAACTGTAAGCTTGGTGGTCGGTTTTTTCTCCAACGTGGTGACTGATTCCATTAAATCTCAAAATGAGGTGGAGGTGGTGGGTTGAAGGTGATGGTGGAGGTGGAGGTGGTGGTGGGTTGAAGGTAGGGGTGTTCAAAAAAATCCGAATCCGAAACCGAATCCGAAATATCCGAAAACCCGTATCTGAAATATCCGAATTTTCGGATATCCGAAAATCGGATAATCCGAAAATTCGGATTCAGATTCGGATAGTGATTTTGAGAATTTTCGATAATCGGATTATCCGAAAATATCCGAAGTATCCGAAAAATATCCTAAGTATCCGAAAAATATCTGAAATATCCGAAGTATCCGAAAAATATCCGAAATATCCGAAATTTATATTCGGATATTTGAAACTATCCGAAAAATCTGGTTCCAAATATTAAAAAATAATAAAAAAAATAAAAATTAAATAAAAAATTGGATATTCGGATATCCGATTAGATATCCAAACCCGAATCCGAAATTTCGGATATCCGATTTTCGGATATCCGAAAACCGGATTATCCGATCTTGAACACCCCTAGTTGAAGGTGACGATGGAGGTGGTCGTGGTGGTGGTTGGTTGAAGGTAGAGTGGTGGTGGATTGATGGTTGTAAGGTTTATGGAGAAAGAGTGAAACAGATAGATAAGATGGACCTGTGTTTATATTTTTCTTTTGTAATTGTAAGGGTATTTTTATAATTTTACTCCCCTTTAACTTAATTATTTAACGCTCATCTATTACAGGGACCATCCGAGTAACAGTTTGTTAAACCATAGGGACTATACATGCTATTTTGAAAAGGTGGGGACTAAATGTGAAAAAATGACAAACCACAGGGACTATCCGGGCAATTTCCATACTATAATTTAGTAACATGTTGATGTTATATGGTGTTGTATTTTATGCATTGGGAGTTTTTCAAAAAAAAAAAAAAACTCATTTTTCATTTCTAACCCAAAGGTTTTTATTTTTGTATTTTAACCCATTGATTTTTTACTTTTAATACAAAGTTTTTCATCTTATTAATTTTAACCCGAACACTTTTTATTTTCAACTTTGGTCCCCCACTCTTTTCATTTTTAGCAAGTTTTTCGTTTTACGTTTCGTTTAAAATTTTGCGAGTTAACACGTCACAACGTACTTGTGGGGTTTAACGTTTTTTCGTCTGGTTTTACTTTTCTTTTTATTATTTTTTTACAAGCTTTTGCGCTGTTGGTGGTCGCTGGCAGTGTGTGGCATTGGTGTAACTTGGCACGGTTTTACAAACGTTTTTAACGTATTAACTTTTTTACTAATAGTTTGTTTTGAGTTTACCCATGTACTTCCTTTACTTAAAAAAAACTAATTTTTTACGTGCATATATTTATGTATGTGTCGGTATAAATTCAATTTGTTCTACGTTTCGACGTAAACTTTTTCTGGAAACGAGTCAGGTCAAATACAATATATTTTCGTTTAAAAAAACATTATTACGTGCATATTTTATGTAGGTTTTGGTATAAATTCGAGTTGGTTTACGATTGGACGTTAATTTTTTTGGGTAATGAGTTAGGTCAAATATAATATGTTGTCGTTCTTATTTTATGGATGTTTCATAAATTTTGTTTCCAACCGAGTGGAGTCAAATTGTGGCTTCTTATTTTTTTTTTCAAAATCTTTAAGTAATCCTTTTTGATTAAACATGTCAGTTTTTCCTTTATACCCGTTATGTTTTATATGTATGAGTTGGATCACATATAATACGTTATGATTGTACGATATAAACTCGATTTACTTTACGTTTTGATCCAATCGCAATGCTTATATAGGTTACATTGAGTTCAATCGTATACGTCGAAACACACATTTTCATATGGTTAACGCATCGCATAACGTTTGAATTAATTCATTCGATGTTTACGATGTACCCGCGCTACAACGTGCGCGGGTGTTATTGCTAGTTAACTCTAATTTATAAAATCAAAACCTAAAACCTTAAAGTACACCCACCTTGTGCCTCAGCGGACATTGGACCGTCAAAAAAATTGACGTCAAATATGTATTACGACGTGTAACTATAAGTGTTTGGATGACTTGTATGTTATCACTTACAACTTTGTTTTAAATGAACATACATCAGAACGTAGAAAAAAATACGCACGTTTCAATGATATATTCAAAATTTTATATCACTTCATATTTTAAAGGAATATTAGATTTTAATAATCTTAACTATTCGTCGTTGCCGGTAACAGTCCCAACTTCAAAAATAAATACTGGCAGTCCCAACTATTGACATATTGGCCACCGATGGACCCTGACTAACAGAACCCTAACGTCGTTAGTCTCCGGTCGCCGAAAAACTGTTTCTGGCCAGAAAAAAATTTCTAAAGGTCCGATCTAAAGGTTACAAGGAGGTTTAGGACAAAATGTTGAGTTTTCCGGCCAAAAAGAAGTTTTCCGGCCAAAAATAAGTTTTCCGGCCAAAAAGGAGTTTTCCAGCGACTTCAATAAGTGGGGCTTTTACTATAAAAAGGTTTCTAAAGGTCCGTAATAAGGTTACAAAGAGGTTTTGAACGAAAATGTTGAGTTTTTCGGCCAAAAACGTTTTTCCGGGAACTAGAGACTAATGGCGTTAGGGTTCTGTTAGTTATGGTCCATTGGAGACCAATATGTTAATAGTTGGGACAACCAGTGGGTATTTTTGAAGTTGAGACTGTTGGCGGCCAACAAAGAATAATTTGGATTATTAAAATACAATATTCATATTTTAAATCTATATTATATAATAAAAGAAACCATTTGCGGGACATATGTCAATCAATGAGGCTATAAAAAATTTAGGGTTTCCCGTCTAAACAAAAAAAAATCTGAAATATTATTTGAGTATGATAATATTTTTTGTTAAAGATAACTTAATCCATTAAGATTTTCAAATTTTAAATTTTATCTAAAAAAATGGGTGTTGGGTTTTGAATAAGGGTTTCAATTGACAAGTCGTGTGATGTATACGATTACCTTGAACTATGTAAGTGATGTTATTGGATGAAGAAAACCAATATTTAATGAATAAGAAATGATCTCTCCGGGAATGCCATTGTTATTTTTTTTATATTTGTCTCATTCCCATTGCTATTTTTTTTTCATTTGTTTTCCTTCACGATTAATATGCATTAGAGATCTGTTTTTCTGTTTATTGAATTTTAGCTTTTGTTTAAAGATGGAAGCTCATTTAGGGACTTCTTTTCGATCAATGTCGATGAGAATCAGATAACAATAGAAGTTCATGGAGGTTTGAACCAAATTTCTGTATTGAAGGAAATTCTCAAATTTTTTTTTTTCAAATTTCTAATTTTGATTTCCTTCCTTTTATTTAAATCATTCTTTTTATAATAAAGACAACAAATGTTGAGAATTGGATTAACAAGAGAAGCTCATTGAGGTTTGAACCAAGTTTTAGTATTGAATATTGACGGAAATTCTCAAAAAAAAAATTGTTCAAATTTCTAATTTTAATTTCCTTCCTTTTGTTAAATTCATTCTTTTTTTTAACAATAAATTTTGCAATTTTAGCATTTAATATATATTATTAAACTTTCGTATGATACATCTATTAAAGTTCAGAGGTATACGTAAATTGTTTAAAAAACTATTAGAGTTCAGAGGTCATATGATATATCTATCAAAGTTTAGAGATGGAAACGTAAATAGAGTTCAGAGGTCGTATGATAAATCTATTAAAATTTAGAGATACTAAACGTAAATTAATTATAAAAAAACAATAATATTATAATCTTATAATTCTTAATTATTATTAAACAATTAAAGCCAAAAAACAAATAATATGTTTTATTGTTCACATTTGCTTTTGTTGTTATATAGAATTACAATAACTTTATTAAACTTTAAGGGGCGTATGATAACTCTATTAAAGTTCTAGGGTCAAAACGTAAAATGTTTATCGAAAAAAGGAATTCTCCTATATATTAAAAAAGCTATGTTTTGAACAGTAGCAGCAAAATAGATAAATAATAATAAATATAGAGTAGCAAAATAGAAAAGGTTATAATAATAAATATAGTATTTTTAATTATTTTTATTATCTTCTTTACTTTAAGTTAACCGGTACTGGTATCGAAAATACCAGTACGGTTATCGGTACATGAAGGTAAAAAGCGACACCAGTCTGGTACAGAAAACACCAAAAGTCGGTATCGAATTGATTTTGAAAATCTTTTAGTTCGGGAAATTCGGTACTGCTACCCGGTACCATTTGCTCATCCCTGATCACGGGTGTCATACGAACAACAACATGAGCTCGGTGCCAACCAATACTGAATCGGTACTGGTACCAAAAATACCAGTTACGGTACCGGTATATGAAGGTAAAAAACGCTAGCGAACCGGTACCAGGAACGCCAAAAGTCGTATTGAATTGGTACTTAAGATCTTTCGGTTCAGGAAATTCGGTACCGGTAATCGGTATCATTTGCTCATCTCTGACTACAGATTTCATACGAACAACATTATTACCATACAACTTTTTTTGTTGATTTTCTTTTGGTTATCATTTAGTGTTTTTTCCTATATTTTTTTTATTCTTCTCAACGGTTTTCGTGCGCAACGTGCTCGTAGTAATTTCAAAACACATGTAAACACAGACTAAACAACAAAAGACGTTAGCCGCAACGCGGGAATAGTAAAAAACTAGTTATTATTAAACTTCCGTATAATAAATCTATTAAAGTTTAGAGGTATACGTAAATCGTTTAAAAAACTATTAGAGTTCAGAGGTCGTATGATAAATCTATCAAAGTGTAGAGATAGAAACGTAAATAGAGTTCACTAGTCATATAATAAATCTATTAAAGTTTAGAGATAGTAAACGTAAATTAACTAGCATTAAGCACCCCCCGCGTTGCGGCGGGGGCGAACACCAATGCCACACTATTACCAGCGACCTCCAACACTAAAGTTGCAGCGTGTTAATGCTAAGAAATTAAACCGAAACGTAAAACATATAAAGAAATAACTAAGTCGATCTAGGACCCGAGCATTACGATGAACATGTCAAACGGAAAAAAAATAGACAATGTAAAAACGTTTAACCACACACACACGTTGCGTCGTGTTAACTCGCAAAATTATTTATAGTATTTAAATGAAATAAAAATTTGTCTTTGTGTTAATGCGAAGAAATTAAACCGAAACGCAAAATACATAAAAAATAACTAAGTCGATTTAGGACCCCGAGCGTTATGATGAACCTGTCAAACAGGAAAAAAATAGACGACGTAAAAACGTTTAACCGCACACACACGTTGCGTCGTGTTAACTCGCAAAATTATTTATAGTGTTTAAATGAAAGACAAATTTGTCTTTAGTGGATACAAGTCACTAAGCATTATGGTACAAACCATAATGCATAGATGTGTTGCAAATTAGATTTATATATAATTATAAAAAACAATAATATTATAATTATTAATTATTATAAACTACTAAAGCCAAAATTATTAAACTATTAAAGCCAAAAAAACCAAATAATATATATTACTGTTCACATTTGATTTTGTTGTTATATAGAACTAGGTTTATCACCCTAGCCGCGTTGCGGCAAACTTCTTTTGTTATTTAGTCTGTGTTTACATGTGGTTTAAAATCACTACGAGCGCGTTGCACACGGAACCACTAACAAAAATAAAAAGAAAATGTAAAAAAACTGTAAAAAATAATCGAAAGAAAATCAACCCAAAAAGTTGTATGTTAATGATGTTGTTCGTATGAAACCCGTGGTCAGAGATGAGCAAATAATATTGGGTACCGGTACCGAATTTTCCGAACCAAAGGATCCTAAGTACCAATTCAGTACCGACTTTTGGTGTTTCTAGTACCAGTTCGCTACCGATTTTTACCTTCATATACCGGTATCGTAACCGATATTTTTAGTATCGGTTGCCACGGAGCTCTGATCAGGGATGAGCAAATGATACTGTGTAGCAGTACCGAATTTCCGGAACTAAAAGATTTTCAAACTCAATCCGATACCGACTTTTGGCGTTTCCTATCAAACATTTGGATGAAAATGATAAAAAAATCTCAAATCTCATGGACGATTTTGGCAAAAAAAATCAAACCTTTGGATGAAAATGACAAAAAAATCTCAAATAAAGGATTATAAGGGCATGTTTGGGTAAGCTTTTTAAAACAACTTATTGACTTATTGGCTTCTTGGAAAAGTCAGGATTTTGTGACTTATTGGCTTTTTCCCCTCACATACACCCTCTTTGCCAAACATCATTTTAGAGCTTATGACTTTTCAAAAAGCCAATAAGTCAATAAGTTGTTTCAAAAAGCTTACCCAAACATGCCCTAAGGTAAAAAATGCGGATTTACTCTACTTATTTAGATAATTCAAAAAACCATAAAATATCTGGCAGTACGTTAATAATTTGGACGTATCTGCAACGTCAGAGAAACGACGTTGAATCATCACACCCCCGGCTCATTTTAGCACCCTGCAGTATAGTATCGCACCCCATCGTCGTTCCCATTTCGTTACACAAAACCCCCGCTCATCTCTTCACAGTCACAGTGCAGGTGATTGTTGCTTCTTACACAAGTTAACCATCAACATCTGTAATGCAAACTTTTTCATCATATGCTGCATATGCTTGTAAAATCATACTCTGTTGTTAACATTCTCATGATCATACATTTCGATTACTTCTACCAATGTTCAAATTTCAACTTAGGGTTTCACATTTCAAACTTATCGTTCATTTTTTTTTTTGCAAAACGATTCTAAATGTTAGTTAATCAGTAATCACAGTAGCATTGTTCACTTGTATTCTGAACTTTTGAACAATTTTGTTGCTTATTTGGCAGTTAGGGTTTGATATGGACGATAACCGTCACTCTCTAACGCCTCAAAAGCGGCCAAATGACGGTTACATATGGCGGTTTAACAAGCGAACGCCGGATTCCGGCGGAGGAAGTAGCCGGAACACTGTTTCCGGTGGTTCACGGAGGGTTTACAAGTTGAAAATCCTGTTGCCGAACGGGCTGACGGTATCGGTGAAGATACCGGAAGGAACGGAGTCGATTACTGTTAAGGATTTGGCTAATAGAGTGAAAGAGCAGTGTCATAGAGCTATACAAGCTGAAAAGACATCTAACCCTAAGAAAAGTGTAAAGTGGGATGCTGATTTGTGCTTTATTGATGATTATGATCATGTTTTTAGAAATTGTCTTAAGTTAACAAAATTAGAGATGAACAGAGTTTATAATCTCAGGCTTGATGTGAGTCCCTGTTTTCGGTTTTTTATTTTGGATTTTGCTTCATTGATGTGTTAAAATTTGTTTCTGATCTTGTAATCAACAGGATGGGTCTCCACCAGCAACAATCTATGAGGTTTGTTAGGGCTGATTTTATATATATGTGCTGGTTTTCTTACAGTGATGAAGTTTATTGAACTGTAATGGTTTATTTTTGTTTGTAGAATATGTGGGATTTAACACCTGATACAGAGTTGCTAATGGAATTGCCTGAAGAGTACACTTTCGAAACTGCGCTGGCTGATTTAATTGTATACTCTTTAATCTTTTCTGCGCTATGTTTATTTAATTTCCTTACAAATTCATGTACAAGGATCATAATGCTATAATCTTTACTCTAGGACAATTCCTTGCAAGCAGTGTGGGCGAATGATGAAAGTGACCTGAGGTTAATAAGGTATAGGTTGACTTTGTTGCTTGTAGGTTTTGGGAGTTTGGTTTCTACTGATTCTTACCATTTACATCGTTTTGCAGTGTCGAAATTTCAAATGAGAAGATATCAATTTTTGACTCAGGCCCGGGTATGGACTCTACGTCTATTGAGAAGTGGTAAGATGTTATTTTTTCAAATGTTGCATTTCTTTGTTTCTTACTTTCATGATTATGCTTTTATTATATGTTTTTTTCTTGCTTTGTAGGGGGAAGATGGGTGCTTCTCTCCACCGGGCCTACAGAACACAAGCCATTGGTGGTAAGCCTCCATATCTAAAGGTAAATGCTGTGAAACTGCATGAATATGCTTAATTTGTCATCCTTAATTATTACTTTATTCATGATGACTGATGTTAAACCTTTTGGTTGCATGTACAGCCTGCCTTTGGCATGTTTGGATATGGTGGCTTTATTGCATCAATGCATTTAGGAAGGTATGTCTATTAAACCATGATTAAATTCCTTATATGACATGCTAATATTTAAGCAACTTCTTCTATTATTTGTAATCATTTATTATGTTGCTTATCTTACTGTAGGCGCACAGAGGTTTCCTCAAAGACGAAAAGTGGAAAAAAAGTTTATATGTTACATCTTGAGAGAGATGCTCTTGTCAGTGGTTCTGTTTCTGGTTCAAAAGCATGCTGGAGGGTGATTTGTTATTTTGATCTCTTTTATATGCTTTCTCCTTTCTTATATGCTTTCTATAACCCTCGTTTATCTTTTGTTCTTTTTTTTTGTTTTGCATTTTAGACTTACGGTGGCCTTCGAGACCCCACAAATGACGAACTTGAATTATCTCCCGGGGGAAGTTTTACAAAGGTAACAATTTTTATATTTTTAAAGACTAAATACGATCTGACATCAAACTTTTGTGAACAGGTTGAAATTTTCGAACCAAAGATGAGAAGCGCTAACGTAACACGTCTCAAATGCAAATTAAAGGATATTTACTTCCCCTATATCCAGGTTTGCTGCCTTACACATAATGCATGAGTGATATAATTTGCATTCATAGATTACGAACAAAAATTCATTTCTATGTTTTTAACTATAAGATTCATTGTTCTTACTAGGATTAGCACTAAAATTAACTACTTCATTTATGATACATACAAGACTTGATATTGTAACTTAGCTTGTTTCTGTTTACAGTGTGATGACTTGTCCAAGAAAGGGAGAACTATTATGCCTATTGAATTTCAGGTTTGCACTTTGTTCTTTTATAAAACCTTTTGTTGCATGTGCTTTACTTAATAGGAAATTTCATGAGTTTTTGAAATATTGTAGTCTTTTAATAGTCTGATATTCGCATGCATGACGCCCACTTTTAGGTTAATGGAGACGACCTAGCTGAAATTCCAGGTGGGGAGGTAGCTCTTACAAATCTAGCTTCATGCAATGGTCCAGAATTCGTGCTACAAATTCGTTTTAAATTGAATCATGACGATGCTACTATGACAACTAGTCAAGGTCTGTTTTTGTTTTTTAGCATTACTAAATTTGTTAGGTCAAAAATTTTGTCATGGAATTTCATCGTTCCATTTTCCAGGAACAAGATCATCTAATGAGGCGAATGCACGCCTTAGGTGTGTGTATCTCCCTGTTAAAGAGGCAAGTATATGCACATCCAAATCTACGTGGTACTTGTTCATAATTTTGGATGCTTCTTACCACTTTGTCCTATGGAACTTTACATAACAGGGTAAAGAAAGCATTGAAAGTGTTACTAAAGCGCTGAGCAAAATTGGATATGACCACATCGAAGAATTCAGAAGTTTTAGGCATGTTTCTTGTAGACGATTAGGTCGTCTACTACCAGATGCTCGCTGGGTGAGTTGATGTAAACAATTGCATATGTGAAAGTTTGATTTAATTACTAACTACCTTCAAGAATAATATAGATTCCGAAACTTTTGTATTAACCTTGTAAAAACATAAAACATTTTTAATTCCTGATTCCTCTTTGAATCAGGCATGGCTTCCATTCATGGATTTCAGACAAAGAAAGACAGACAGATCACAAGTCTTCATAAAGAAAAGCTGCATGAGAGTTAAATGTTTTATCGGTATAAGTTTAACCAACCATTTTTTCATTGAAGTTTTCCCTTCTTTGTACAATTGCTTATATAGTTAATAAGCGCAAATTGTTGTGATTTTAGAGACGGACGCTGGTTTCAGCCCAACACCCTCTAAGGTACGTGTTTGTCTTTCATTGGCTATTTAATCATACATTGCACCTATTTAGCTGATGACGATGATGTTTGTTTGTTTGTTTCTTTTTCTAGACTGATTTTGCGCATCAAAACCCTTTTACTACTGCATTGAGGAACCTGGGCAGTAATCAATCGTTGGAGAAAGATTCGGGTAATTGTTTGTTTCTAAAAGTGTGTAAATATGGTGAGAAATAGAGATGCATACCTTATGGGTATCATGATCTTTAACAGACTTATGTTCATTAACAGGCGTAGACATTGACATTCGAAGAGACGGGAAATCGTTGAATCTGACACAATTGGATAAGCAGTACCAATTGTGGCTAAGGGAAATGCATGAAAGATACGACGAAGAAGACAATTGCGGAATTGATGAACCTGTTCTTATAGTAAACCCTTTAAACAAAAAGGCGCTTCATATATCCAGATCCAGTGATGGTGAGAGTTAAAATTTTGGTTTCATGTACATCAATTTCATTGTACCTATTTTCATTTTACTTGCAGTTGTGAGGGTTCATAAAGCTTTTAGGCGGAACGGAAAATCTTGGAAATCAGGGCAGAAAATCAAAATTCTCAAGGGGGCATGTGCTGGATTCCACAACCAGAATGTCTATGCTACATTTGAATGCATTCTCCTTGAAGGATTTATAGAGGATGCTGGCGGTGAGTTCCAAAACTCTTAATAATCCTTCCAAGTTCCAAATATCTGATTTAATGCTTCATTAATCAGCTATATAACATGCACTTCAGCTACTTTTAACTTGTTACATGTCTAATTCTTCCAATTATGATTTAGTTAGTAGAGTTACTTGTCAATTGCTTTTTGTGGAGTTTTTAAATATTACCACATAAAGACTGTATTCCAGTTTGCTTTCCTTTTTATATAACTTTCCTTATATTTGCTCAAAACAGGTGATGCATGGATAATATGCAGGTTTACCACATAATTCTCTATCTTTATCTACAACTTATTCTTACTACAGGTTTCTCTGATCTGACAGTATTTTGTTTAAAATTTCTGTTATTCTGGAAGGACTATTGACATCTCAGAAAAAGATGGCTGTCTCCTTGAATCTGTTGATGGAAATCCAAAATTTGATTTGAGAAAATCTGTATCAATACCGATAAATGTCATTGATTCCGGAAAGGTTAGGATTGTTGTAATTATTAAATGACAACTATGGCTATCTATTATTAAACAAAAATTCATTTTCTAGTGTTTAGCGATTGAAGATTCTGAATGGAATAACCAAATCGAGAAGCAACAGAAGAATTGCCCTTCCTCAATTGGGATTTTAAATACAAGGCAATGTCGCGTGTTGGGAATAGAATCGGTTAGTTCATTCATCCAATCAAATTGCCATTATGCCATTAATGTTATTCTGTTTTTCATTAAATTTTGTTATCTATAGCTCGTCTAAAATTCACTTGTATTTATTCTTGCAGTTATTACCTGATGAACCTGAAACTTATGCAAATGATGTATCACCCAGTGAAATCGTTGCTGTGGTTCGTCCTGCTACTTATAAATCTGGGACTCCCTCCAAACATTTGGATCAGAAATATATGATGAAAGATAACTTTGAGATGTCACTGGTGATTACATATTCTAGAAACAATAAACCTCAGGACGAAAAGAATATCTACTCTGGACGTGTAGGACCTACATCAATAAAAGACTTTCATGGTTTGTATGTATTCAAACCAAGAAGCAAGTCACATCCTCTGTTTCAGAAAGCTGGCGTTTATACATTCGCCTTTTCTATTGTGAGTAATATCGAGTTCATGATAATTAGCATGCACATGGGATCATCTCTCTAATTTGCTAAACAAATTTATTTTAATCATCAGAGAAATTCAAGTTGTGAGAAACGTGTTGTGAAGGTCCAAGTGAAAGCATCACGTGATGTTTACAAATGGGCACTTGCCAAGAAGATTTCTTGTCATAATTTAATGTAAGACACCTATTAAATCTAATGTGTTCATTTGTGTTTTCTCTATTTGATAGTAATTATGTATATTTACACGCTGATTGTTGTTTAGGGTGGGTTGTCCATGCAAGCCCATTTCTGTGTCCATGTTTGATAAATACGATAATCAAATTCCGTTCTTGAAACTTCCGGATATATCCATCAAGATCAACTGCCCGAATGATACTAGGGTTCATATTAGTGAGTGCAGCCCATCTATATCAATAGATAAGTTAGGCCTAGTAATCGAGGTACCGTTTACCTACATTTATTTTGCTGTCATTAATAAAAAGGTATCTTGAAAATTAAAATGTTGTTTGTAGGATTTGGTTATTGAGAGCTCCGATTTGGACAACATTGGGCCAAGTTATGATGCCACTATGGTGTTATCTCTGCCTGACAACTCACACTTAGATATCCCCATCAAAGGTTAAATTTGTTGGATTATCTGTTTGGTACTGGTAGGACTTCACTTGTTAAAGTTTTTTTTTGTTCTATGCTTTATTGCCGTAGTTCTTCCTGGATCCGTACAGCATTTTACAGTGCAACCAGAAAACTTTGAGAAGCAATTGATTCCAGGCACTGTAGTTAAGGATCTGAATTTGGAGGTACATGCACCATTTCTGTTTCACGATACAATTTCTATGATGTTTTATATTATATATTTTGTGTTATTAATTTTGATAAATACATCAACTGATTTACTGAAACTGATGTAATCTTGAATATCCTGTTACAGTTATTTGATGCATACAGGAATCACGTACAAGAAAATGAAAAGGTGGAGTTTAGAGTGGAAGGATTTTGTTGGTTGGACAGTTCTTTTTCCAGTAATAAGGTAGATGCTTGTGGGTGCATTGCTCTCAGTGGCCTGTTAAGAGTTACTGAAGGCTTTGGAAGACGCGGTATCATACATAAAATGCTTATCTGTTTATATGTTCTTTTTAGATTAGAATGCTATGGTTCTCATTAGAAAAAGTCAACTTTCGTACACAGTATTGCTGTCTATTTGTTCAAATGAGAAAACAACTATTAGCAAGGAGTGGCTGATCGAGAAAAGGCGTCTGAGGATCTTGTCAGAGGTCTGAAATCTTCTAACCTATTAGTTCTACACAAGAAATGTGTGCTTATCAAACTTATGTCAGCTATATTTTTATTGTAGATGCCCGAAAGCTGTTTTGCTGGTTCCCAACTTGAACACCTGGTGTTTGAAGTTGTGAATTCCAAGGGTGAAGTGGATGTAAACTTTCATGATGAAGATGAGATTCGACAATCACATACTCTTGTGATTAAATCACAGTTTACGGATATCAGTGAATCTGTCAAATATGTTTTTCGTGAAGGCCGCTGCATAGTTCCTGCAGTTCCTGTTCCTTCAAAGAATGGGGAGTTTACTTTTGTGGCTGCTCATTCTCGTTACCCCGACCTACAATTAACACTTAAGGTTGAATTCTCCCCTCTTAAAATTGTTTACCTGATTAAGTTGTTAAGGTATGCTTTTAGTCTATAAGAGTATAAGTACAACATTTAGTATACCTTAAAGTGTATTTAATGTATTTTGGTTATAAGAATCAACATTCAGTGTCTTTTAGTTTTCAACAATTATAAATGTGCATGAAATGTATTTAAAACAAGGAAAAAAGTAGTGGAAAATAAGTTTTGTTGTACATTTTGGTATTATTAATGTGTTATACAACTTATACTTGCACCATTGCACTACCTATTAATGCATGTGTTGATGAATATATATGTCGGTGTTTTAGTATATATCAATAGAGTAAAATGCTAAAATGGCCCCTGAGGTTTGGGCACTATTGCCACTTTAGACAGAAAAGTCTTTTTTAATCACTGAGGCCCCTGAAAGGTTTAAAATTGCCATTTTGGCCCACTTTTTAACACTCCTTTAATGTTGGCCGCTAGCCTCAGGGGCAAAATTGTCATTTCTCACCTCAGGGGCCATTTTGGCAATTAAAAAAAAGAAAACAGTTTTTATTTATTTTGTATAAAACCCACTCCACCCCCAACGGGTGAATCCTAGCCCGCCCCTGCCTCCACTGTTGTCGCCACCAGCCGCACTAAAGACGAATGTAGCGGGTGAACCTGGTTGGGCACTTGGACCCAACTATTTTGACCAGCTATATTTGTCTTTACAATGAGAACACTGTCGGTAATATCTTAATGCAACAGGAAGGTTCAAAACATTGAAGATGTTTATACCTTAATATGTTGGTTATATCTTGATAAAAATGCATTGGTTGACCATAAAAGTCAAAGGCAGACATGTTATGGCTACAAGAAATACATATAAACTGAAAAAGGTACTGCATCATAGTTACATACATGTTACTTGTGAGCTTACAGAAGCAATCCTCCAAAAACAGTAAATCTTATCAGGCTAAAAGTCAAACAAATAATGTTCCACTAGTCCAAAGATCACTTGATTTATATTCAATAACCGATGCAGATTAATCAGATTGAAAATCCAAAGGCAGGCGGTGGCTATTATTTTGACCAAAGATAGTCAACAAGCCACAGGAAGGTTAATCGCGCTGGTCAAACTCGATTACAGCTGACTGCGGTCTTCACTTTCATGTGACCGTTTGAATTTGCAACCGAGTTTCAGTGAAATCACAATAAGAGTGGTTGATTCGGTGTTAATAGTCTGAAGTCAAATAGATTTTGAACGCAGTAACTAAACCAACGTTGGTTATATACAAATTCTACAAGAAAATTAGCAAAAAAAGGGTTGTAAAAATAACATGTTTCAAAATCATTTGATGTGTCCCTTTAACTGTAATTTGGAACCGAGATTCACGGTTTATATATAGTAGAGGCAGCAATTTTGACCCATTCCAGGTCAAATCAAAAAGTTTAGCTGAATGGGTCACGAGCAATATAAGTTGAAAGTGGCCCTAAATCTGTTTTTCAATCCGAACCTGTTTTTTTTCGTGTGGGGTCAAGAATTTCCGCCGCGAATTGGGGGTGGGGTGGGTTTTATATAAAATAAATATATAATATTTTGTTTTTTTTTTTTAAATTGCCAAAATGGCCCCTGAGGCGAGAAATGACAATTTTGCCCCTGAGACTAACGGTCAATGTTAAAGGGGTGTTAAAAAGCAATATGGCAGTTTTAAACCTTTCAGGGGCCTCAGTGATAAAAAAACTTTTCTGTCTAAAGTGGCAATAGTGCCCAAACCTCAGGGGCCATGTTGGTATTTTACTCGATTGAGATGAATTTTTCTTGTTTTGTGTTATAAAACCTTAAAAGTGTTTTTTCAATGCATGTGTGCATTGCATACATGATGTGTACGCCTTCATTTTTCGTCTCTGGGACCCCATCAGCTCAGAGCCCTTCATGCATTTTAAAAGCACAATGTGTTAATTAAGAGTTGTTAGACGTAATTATTTAAGTGTTTTAAGACCTGAGTCAGTGATTCTTGTTTCTTACACATAGGTTCTCATTGAACTTCCTTTGGAGATGGAGCCTCTGAATATAGGACCCAACAATGCCATCTCACTTATGGAATCTCAGACACCTATTAATTTTAAGAGTCCCCAGCAATGTACTCCAGAGACAATGGATATATGTCATGCTACGGCTAGGGTACAAGAAATGGATATGGAATCTTGTCTGGAATTTCGAAAGGTACAGTGTCATATTCTGTTAAGCTGTCTGCGTTAGTAAACCATACTTGAGCAATATTCACCGACACCATTTATCTTTTCATTTTCAGGACCTGGAGGACGACATTATTGCAATCGGTTCAAGGATTGGGAAAGTTGAAGCAGAAATTAAATGGCTCGAAGATGAGCAAAGACAAATTGAGGTCAACTTGTCAGAACTTGGAGGTAACAATTGTCCTTATGTTATTAGGGGTTAAAATATGAAATTATTTGAGTGATCTAGTAATGCTATTATTATTATTATCCAGGTATCAGGAATCAAATTCTTAGTATTGACACATATGGTTCACTGGGGAAAAATAATATAATAGCACGGGTTGAATCTAAGGCTAATTGTGCTGCTTCCCTAGTCATGAAACACTTGAAAGCAACGCGAGACCAAGATCTGTGTGGTTTGATGGGAAACATCATTGGCATTGTTGCACTTCTAGGAACAGCTCCCACTTTTGAGCTTAGCAGGTTGGGTTGTATCTATTTATGTAATTCTTATTATTGAAATTTATATAATCATCATTCATGATATTGTCCTGTCCTGTCCTCTCTCAGGCTATTTGCTGAGTATCTTGGAGATCAAATGCTTGCAGTGGTATGCAAACATTACGAGGACGTACGCTTACTTGAGAGCTATCAGAAGAATGGAAAGTTAAATCCAGATTTTGCACTTCACATGTTTGCAAAAGAACTTGGACAGTCGATAGATGGTCGCTACCTTGTTCTATGCATCGAAGACATCAGGTTCCCATTTAACAAAAATCCTTTTTTAAAAGAAAGAATGTTATATCTGTATTTCATAGTTCTACTTTGACAGGGCATGTGAAGTGGATAAAGATGTTGAAGGAAAGCTTTTGTTTCCTGATCCTACACTTCCTGATGGATCCAGACCAGCAGGCTTTTTGGGCTATGCGGTAAATATGATAAACATAGAGGCTGAACACTCAGACACCAAAACAGACTCTGGTTATGGCCTTCGAGAGACTTTATTTTATCGTCTTTTTGGTGACACACAAGTTTATGAAACCAGAGATGACATGAAACGTGCAATTTCCTGCATAAAAGATGGTGCAGTTTCAATGGATGGTGGGATTTTGAGAGGCAATGGAGCTGTGTCTCTAGGATGCTTGTAAGTGCGTAGTTTCAAATTCTTTTTCGCAATGTTTGATCTGCAGCTAAGTTGATGTTTTAAATTATTGATGTTCAGGGAACCCGACGTTATATTCCCCGTAGTACCTGCAACAAATCAAATCTCTGAGAAAGACACGCAAGTGCTGAAACGTTATAGGGAACTGAAATCGAAACTCAAAGAGACGGTTGCTAAATTGGTTAAAAAAAGGAAATCTCGCGAGAGTGATTTGAAAAGGTTCTATGAGAGACGCGATGTATATGCCAAGTACTTTACTCGAGACCCGTCTGTGAGCTCCAACTCTACTCCCAGTTATGATATGCATCCCTGAAACATGTAAATGCAAATTTTTAGGCACATGTTAGGTTTCCTAACCAACTTTTGAAGCATTTAGCAGACTGTATATTTTTTAGTACATGGTAGATTAAATCACTTGTTCAATGTATATATGTTATGTTTTCTTGTCCTTTTGGGGTGTGTTTGTAACATGTACTTTGCATGAGCATTTGGTACCGGGCACCGGTTCCCATTTTCTTTGTTTTTCGGTACCGGTACCGGTATTTACAGGTAAAACACTGGTAAGTGCCGGTACCGAACCGGTGTATTCGGTACCGGTACCACTTTTCCCCGTTTTTCGGTACCGTTACCGGTTCGGTACCGAACGGGTACCGTGCTCATCCCTAGTTGCATTGTTCCATCCAGTTTATGATTCTTGACAATTATGAACAAAATTTTATAAAAACCTAATCTAGCCTCTTTGGAATTTTATGTTTGAACATACAGACTAATCACCGAACATTTGGGTTTAATTTGGACAAAAATTTAACCTAGCGTCTTTAGAATTTTCTACCGCGTGGTTTATATTTTATGTTGTTTGCCATTTGCATCACCTTAGAATTAAATTTGGTTGTGCACAAAATGGTATGCCTTTCTTAAATGTATATAGTTTTTAACTGAAGTATATATTAATAATTCGGTTGGGTAACATGTTAAAAGGGGTTTGGATCAGTTTTCGTTTTAACCAAGTCTATAAAGTTGTATCCATTAGATCCAAAATACAGCCCGAGTCAAATGCTTGTATCTTAGGTGTAAATGACTGATATGCCCTTTCACTAAGCAGACATTTTGGATGTGGAGATGTTAGTCAATTATATTAAAATTGGTAAAATTGGAAAGCATAGGGACTCAATGGGTTAAGAATTTAAGAACCGGACTCAAGTAGGTACCCCAATATTTTGTATTAACAAAAATGTATTCCATAGTTCTCTTAACTAAGGCATTTTGTATGAAACTAATATCATAGTATTTTAAAGTATGAAAAGTTTGGTTCCAAGAGTTGGATAGCAGAGAGAGATTTAAAGAAGTTAAATCACCTTAAAATGACAATCTTTTTTTCTTACAACATGGATTCGAAAAATCCAAAATCACCATAAATTGAATTCAAATAACGAATTAGATCTTAACAAAAGTTGGTTTTATATGGAGGGACAATGATGAGGCTGGGGCTGTCAGGAAACATATGGGGCAAGGGGGATGGCATAAACATAGGGAAGAGTGTGAAGATAGACTCAGGCGTGAATGGGATTATTATTATTATTATTATTATTATGAACAATTTTTTTATCGGATTCAACTGCTGTTAATTTCGTACGAGATTCAGCAACTTTTTATACGTTTTTTCATGTGTTTTTTGAATATTTTCTTAGATTCGAGTTACCGCATCACTTTATCTGTAATTTCGTACTGATTCTACACTGATTTTTTGTTGATTTTCGATCGGATTTGGGTGTGGGGCTTGTTGTGTATTTTATATTGGTATACTGTGATATTGTGTTAATTAAGAACCATAGACTGTGGGAGTTGCAATTATGCCATAAGACCGTGTCCAAGAAAGAGGGGTGCTAATAAAGGGGACAAAGGGGGGTATAATTTACGTGTGGCTTCTTGGAATGTAGGATCTCTTAGTAGTAAGTTGCTAGAGTTAGTGGATGTGCTTAAAAGGCGTAAGGTTCAAATAGCTTGTATGCAAGAAACTAGGTGGAAGGGGCATGGAGGGGCAGAATGCAATAGGTATAAGTTGTGGTATTCAGGGTTTGATGGCACTAAGAACGAAGTGGGTTTTCTTTGGCTAGTGAACTGCACAAAAATGTAGTGGAAGTGATAAGGTACAACGGTAGGATTGTGATGTTGAGACTAGTACTAGGTGAGGAGATAATGGCTGTGATTTGCGCTTATGCGCCTCACATGGGATTAGGAGATCAGGAGAAAAGAGAGTTTTGGGATTACTTAGATGTTGTAGTAAGGGGCCATACCTAGGGAGGAGAGAATTGTTATAGGTGGTGACTTTAATGGTCATATAGGTAAGGATAGTGATGCTTTTTAGTCGGTAAACGGGGGTTTTGGTGATAGGAATGAGCCTGGTAGGGACCTTCTAGAGTTTGCAGTGGCCCATGACCTGGGTATTATAGACTCGTTTTTTAGGAAACGAGTTTCTCATTTGATCACTTTTAGTAGCGGGGGGCTTAACACGCAAATAGACTATCACTTTTAGGCTGCCGAGGCCCGAATACTCACAACTCCGACTAGGGAGTTCCTAACAACCTTTGCAATCATGGTTATAGACTTTTATGTGAGTGTGTACATTCGTCTTTATATTTGTCTTGAAGCCTTAATTTCTAGTACACTTTTGTTTGTCTTAACTTATAGATTTTTTAGAGGAGTGTAGAAATACTTTCTAAGGTTATTACTACTTTTTCTTCTCTCTTTGCTATTTTTATCTATTACTACTATAGTTACTTTTTTTTGCTAACAATAGTTACTATTATCATAATTAGAACTTTTTGTAGGGTGGTTGTTTGATTCCCATAGCCACATTTTTTGTAGGGTCGGAGTCTTAGTGATGGTAGCATCAGTGTCTCTTTGGATAGATGAAATGTTTGCCTTCATAGTTCATCTCATCCTCCCCGGGTCGTACTAGTAGGTTTGTTGTAAGTGAGATTTTGTTAGGTAAGTTTATTTGTATGTAAAGAGCTAGTACATAATGAGAGATTTTATTAATTCACTAGATTAGAAACCTGTGTACTTCATAGGTAAGATAAAAAATTATTAAATAGTTAGTAATGAAAATTTAGAAATTATAAAACGATATTGAGATATGTACACACTACTATTAAGATAAATAAGTTAATAAGCTTTCCTAGTTTCTGTTAAAGACAAAAATACATTTATCTAGCTTTATTCCAAAACGTATATTTATCGACAACACCTTTCTAAATTGCTTTCTTTTATATTTCATATTATTAGTATCTTACTATTACTCTTATCAATTTTTAAAATGTTTACCAAATACAGTAAACTCACAGGCTTGCAATCTCTATTTTTTTTTCTAACATTTCCATCCAAAAACTATATAGTAGCATATAATGTATATGCACTTGGTCAGTCTTCTACATCACCATACATCAAATTTGGTGATAGTTGAGTCAAAGATTCTTATTCTTACCAGGTTGAAGGGGTATGGTCCCAAAAAGGCGCGCAACCCCCTGTAAGGTCGCGCGGGACCATACTCCTTAATCATCAATTTTCTTGATTACCAACCTCGCGCGGGCTACAACATATCTGTGTAACGCTGCGCGAGGTCCACATAAGAGTAAACTCCAGTTAGCAACACTTGGCATTCTAAAAAGAACATCTGAAGGCCCATGAAGCTCGCGCGGGGTGATAACGTGCCCAGCAAGAATCATGCGTAACTGCGGCGCGAGGCCTTTCCAGATAGTACACAAGGTACAAGTGGCAGAATAAAAGAGCCAATCAGGGTCCTTCTGTTCCTGCGCAATCGTGCTCCACGATCGTCTGACATGCAGGAGACAAAAAGTACTTAAGGACGCCTATGTGGCACCAATCACAGGGCAGAGACAACTGCCCCACGATCTCCACTTACCTGCTGATGGCAGAAGGCCGGTCAGGCCGACAACAGTGACACGTGGCTCCAATCACGTTGCGCCAACTCCATAAAGCTCCTAGAAGCCACTAACGGTCGACACCAGTGAGACAAGGAGCATATCCTCCATGTTGTCGCCTTCCGGCCCAAGGCCCATCAGCCCACACCCTCTTACACCTCACCGGCTATAAATAGAGACTTCACTTCACAGGTTAATTCATTCCATTCCCTCTACTCTCACTTAAATACTTTATTCTCTCCCCATATACAGTCGCTTATTCTCACGCCGGAGCCCGGTTAAGAGGGAAACCCCCACATTCCCCTCTTAACGAGTAACGGTGTTCTGTTTTGCAGATAAACACGATCATTAGGAGCTCAGGAAACTTACAAGAAGATTAACCATCATGGTAGAAACATAAACCAAACTGATTAGTCCCTTAATTAGTTCCGTGTTTCTTCATTGGCGCCCACCGATTTTTTCTACAAACCACTTTCATCTTCTTATTTCCTGAGTTTTTCGTTGTTTTTTCCTTCCTTCGATCATGGCTGGTCAAGGAATCATTCCTGAGTTCGTGGGTCTTGGAGCAAACCCTGACGCAGCGTTGGGGCCGGATAACCAAAACATCCAACCCCAGCACGTCGAAGAAATCGGCGAAATCGAGATGACCAACACTGGGGGTCCGCGCGGGAGCTTCACCCGCATCGCTCAAGCTACCCCAGGAAACAACGGTGCCGGACCTTCGAACCCAGCTCCACCTCAGAATATCTCAGCACTATTAGGGCTACCAGAGGGCGAAACCCCAGCCTCATGGTACACCAAGCAACTCGCCACCATTAACGCGGCATATCAATCCTTGAGCGCGCAACAAGCAGTTCTAACGGCAGAACCTTCCTTGGTTACACCAACCGGCCCAAGTCACGGGCCGCACCAGATGCCACCACCGCAAAATATCCAAGGAAGAGCCAACAGACCTCCCCCTACCCGAAGACTAAGCGTGCAGGACACGCGCGATACACAGGGGGAGACAGAAAGCTACTATGACAAACCGTCAAATTTCCAAAGAGGCCCAGTTCATAGCCGGCTCACGCCGCGCAACATGAATGATGAGTGGGAAGAAACTGACCCGAACGATCCAACCTGGGAGAACGATGACGAATCTTTGGTCTTCAATCGTTTGCAAAGAAATCACGAGTATTACAAACCAAGGCAACACGTTGGTTATACCGAAGAGGCGGAGCGTGACTTTCGCCTCGCCTATCGACCAGAAGAAGCTATAGAGCATTCGAAGTTCATCCCAAAGATAGCACTAGCGCCGCTCAAGAGAGAAAAGTTGCCTCCGACTGTCGGAAAGTTTGTAGAATTGAATGATCCAGACGATCACGTCAGAGTGTTTACTAGCGTGGGCTGCATGGGAGGTTGGAACATGCCCATGTGGTGTCATCTGTTTATCCAAACATTAACGGGGGTTGCTCGCGCCTGGTTCGACAGCCTTCCTCCGGGAAAGATAAAATCATGGGTAGATTTCAGAACTCAGTTTTTGAGTCACTTCAGTCAACAAAGGCGATACCAGCGCGACACAGCGGAAGTTGAAGATATCTGGCGCAGAGATAATGAGGGTCTGGAAGATTTCATTACGCGCTTTAACAAGGAATGTTTGGAGATCGGTGGCGTGAGTGAACAACTCATGCGCTGCCACTTCAAGAAAGCCATCCGCTGCGATAGCCTAATTAGAACCATCACTGGGAAGGATGGAATGCCCAAGGAGTGGGATAAGCTAATGGAAGCCGCGAAGATAGTCGCGCAAACGGAAGAGTCACTCGCGAGAAACAACAGCTATCGTTCTGAGGATAGATTTTCTAAAGGGGGTCATTCGCGTGACGACAACAGACGCAACAAAGGCAAAAACCCTGGGTGGAAGGCCAACCACTCCAGCGGTTATAGCGACCGACCCCGTTATGAAGAGCGATCCCGCTATAAGGAAGACGCGCGTGATACCATTGAACGCATCGGTTATAGAAAGGCAGTCCGAGATGATAATCGTGAAAAGCATTGGACTCCGCTCATAAAAACACCAAAAGAGGTGCTAATGACGGAGAACCATAATTTTAAGGCTCCCAGGCCTATGACGAACAAAAAGGGACAAGACCCCAATCTGTATTGTGATTTCCACAAGGATACAGGCCACTTAACAGACGATTGTTACAGCTTGCGACAAGAGATCGAGAGAGCACTAAAGAGCGGAAAGCTGAGCCACTTAGTGAAGAACGTGCGCAAAGAAACGCGACAGCTCCATCGCCACGATGAAGGAAATCACAAGAAGGTTCGACGCCTGGAGACACACATGGTCAATGGACCAAGGTATAGCGCAAGAGAAAAAGGCAAGAGACCTTATGAGCCTTCATGGCAAGAACAGCAAGTTATTTTCCCGGTGGTGCGCGGGGGTCCCCGAGCCACACGACCCATCGTCATCACCGGTATCATCGGCCATTATGAAACTGAATACGTCTTCATTGACCCGGGGAGTACAGCAGACATCATCTATGAACAATGCTTTAACCAGTTCGACGATGAAGACAAAGCGAGACTTGAACCAATTGACTACCCACTGTCAGGGTTCTGCAATGAAATGGTCTTCCCGTTAGGCCAAATTAGCTTCCCCGTCACACTCTCTGACGGGAAGCATTCGAGGACAACAAACGTCAACTTCATGGTGATGCCCGTTAAGTCAAGACATGATGTGCTGATCGGGAGAGAGACGCAAGGTGAGCTGAATATGATAACTTCTACCCCCCACTCAGCGATTGGTTTCCCAACCAAGACGGGGGTGGCAATCGTTTATGCAAAGAAAGAAGTGATGTCAACAGAAGAGATGCGCCCAACAAAAGCGGCGAAGGTTTCAGCAACCGAGCCCGAAAAATGGGTTTTAAATCGCAAATATCCGGAGCAAACGGTGATGATAGGTCACGCTATCTCACCAAACATCAGAACTCGTCTCAAGCAGCTCCTATTCAAGAACATGGATATTTTCGCCTGGACCCCGGCCGACATGACCGGAGTCCCGCGCGACATCACAGAGCACTGTTTAAATACCTACCCCTCGGTTGAGCCGAAAGTCCAAAGAAGGCGCAGCCTAGGGGCAGACAAGACGAAAGCAATGAATGAGCAAGTATGCGAGTTACTTAAAGCCGGCATCCTGCGAGAAGTACGTTATCAGAGTTGGGTTGCGAACCCCGTAATGGTAGAGAAGTCTAGTGGTGGATGGCGAATGTGTGTCGACTATACCGATCTCAACAAGGCATGCCCTAAGGATTGTTACTCTTTGCCTGAGATCGACAAAAAGATAGACTCTCTCGCGCCATACAGATGGAAGTGCTTCTTGGATTGCTACAAGGGGTACCATCAAGTTTAGATGAAGCTCGAGGATGAAGACAAGACGGCTTTTCGCACTGATCTGGGGATTTTTTGCTATACGAAGATGCCATTCGGCCTGAAAAATGTTGGCGCCACATACCAGCGATTGATGGACAAGACCTTCGCGGGTGACATCGGAAAGCATATTGAAGTTTACATCGATGATCTAGTGGTCAAAAGTCCCGAAGAGGACCAAATGTTGAAGGACATCGAGAAAACGTTCAATTCATTGCGCAGCGTAAACATGAAGTTGAATCCAGCCAAATGTTCTTTTGGCATGGAAGAAGGGAAGTTTTTAGGCTTCATAGTCACCAACGGCGGCTTCAAAGTGAATCCGGAAAAAGTCCAGGCAATAGAGCGGATGCCATCGCCGCGAACAATCAAAGAAATGCAACGGTTGGCCGGCCGCCTCGCCGCGCTTAACCGCTTTTTGTCAAATCACGCCGCGAAGTCGTACCCCTTTATCAGCACACTGCGCAATTGTGTGAAGAAGCAAGAGTTCAGGTGGACCCCTGAAGCAGAAAAGGCTTTTCAGCAAATGAAAGAATGTTTGATCGAGCTCCCCACCCTGACTGCACCATTTGAAAAAGAACCCCTCGTACTGTACTTATCTTCTTCAGATAAGGCAGTAGGATCGGTGTTACTGGTGGAAAGAAATGGAGTTCAAACTCCAATTTATTATGTTAGCAGGGTACTCACTGACCCGGAAACGAGATATTCCACGATGGAAAAATTGGTACTAGCGCTGCTACACGCCTCCAGAAGGCTGCGCAGATATTTTACAGGGCATGTGATCACCGTGCTTACCAATTTCCATATCGGCACGATACTTCAAAAACCAGAAACGTCCGGGCGGTTAGCAAAATGGGCCATCGAACTGGGGGGCCACAACATTCTGTATCGGCCACGCCCGGCCATCAAGGGTCAAGTCCTAGCGGACTTCATCACAGAAGTCCCAGTTGAGAAAATCAAAGATTGTGAGCTAGTGGAGACTCCCGAAAAAGACACGACAAATGAGACTTGGATGCTTTACACTGATGGGGCCTCAAACGAGGACGGCGCGGGAGCTGGATTGCGCCTAGTAAGCCCTAAAAACCATGAATTCACTTACGCCATCAAGTTGGATTTTAAAAACACCAACAACGAGGCGTAATACGAGGCATTTCTGGCAGGCTTGCGCCTCGCCATCAAAATGGGAGCTAAAAATCTACAAGCACATGTTGATTCACTCTTGATAGCCAGCCAAGTCAACGGTATATACGATGCAAGGGGTGAAGTTATGGCCCTATATCTGGAACAAGCAAAAGAGTTGCTTCAACAGTTCAAGTCTCACAAGGTCATCCACATCAATCGCTCTGAAAACAAACCAGCTGACGCTTTGAGCAAGCTTGCTTCAACATCCTTCCAACATCTTGCCAAAGATGTAAGAATTGAGGTACTCAAGAACCCGTCAGTCCTGTTACGACAAGTCAATGTGATCGAGATAGGGCAGCCATCCTGGATGACCCCTATCATTCAGTACTTGAAAGAAGGAATACTCCCAGAGAATAGGGCAGAGGCAAGAAAGATTCAGAACAAAGCTCTGCAGTACGAAATGAATGGTGGTATCTTATACCGCAAGTCCTTCTTGGGGCCACTACTGCGCTGTGTGGACCCTCAAGATGCGAATTATCTGATAAGGGAGATTCACGAAGGAATCTGCGGCATCCATGCGGGACCACACATGGTTGTTGCGAAGATTATGAACGCCGAGTATTACTGGCCAGGGATGCATGTTGATGCCCTGAAGGAGCTGCGCAAGTGCGACTCCTGTCAGCGGCACTCTCCAAAAACCCTGCTCCCCAAGAACGACCTGATTCCCGTATCCACTGCTTGGCCTTTTCAGCAGTGGGGAATCGACATGGTAGGACCCTTCCCAGACGCTCCCGGCGCCGTCAAGTTTATAATAGTGGCCGTCGATTACTTCACAAAATGGGTGGAGGCCAAAGCCCTTGCTTCAACTACAGCCATGATGGTGCGCAAGTTCATTTGGGAACACATCATCTGCAGATTTTGGCTCCCACTCAAGATTGTAACTGACAATGGCACCAACTTTGCGTTTGAAGACCTCCAAAACTGGATGAAGGAGATGAAAATTGAACACACTTTCTCCTTCGTTGCGCATCCTCAAGGCAACGGGCAGGTTGAAAGTGTAAACAAGTGTATTGTCGATGGGATTAAGGCCCGACTGGGCACAAAGCGAAGAGGCTGGGTGGATGAGCTCCCGAGTATCTTGTGGGCTCACCGAACCATGCCGAAAACAAGTACCGGCGAAACCCCTTTTAGCCTAGTCTATGGCTCAGAAGCGGTTATCCCGGCAGAAGTTGGCCTGCCCTCTCTGCGTTTGACAGAGTCAACGCACTCGACAACGAGGCAGAGCGTCGTCTTGACTTGGATTTGCTAGAGGAAAGGCGCGAAATCGCGCGAATCAAAGAAGCCAAGTACAAAACACAACTAGAGAGGTACTACAACGCGCGAGTCCGCATCTGTACCTTCACTCCAGGGGAATATGTCTTTCGAGACAACGAAGCCTCAAACGCCGAACGCCCAGGAAAACTAGCACCCAAATGGGAAGGCCCATACTTGGTTCACGAAGTGCTAGGAAAAGGGGCTTACAAATTGCGCACCCTGGATGGACACATCGTCCCGCACACGTGGAATGCGCAACAACTGCGCAAATGCTATATATGACTGTGTAGGCCCTGCGCCTTTATCCACTAATGTCGGCTACGCGCCCTTTACTTTCTTATGTTGGCTACACGCCTTTTATGTTACAAGCAATGTATCTCGGCCTAAGCGCCTACGTAATTAATGAAAGCATACGACATGCTCTTTTATCACTATCCGACTTATTTCGTTACAAATGCATGTTAAACTTCTGATTAGCACGAAAACACTCCAGTTACGCTCGCACAAGAGCCTCTCTTACATTTATTCGCGCTAACTTAACCAAAGTTTCTAACAACAGTGCAATAATTGTAACGGGAAAATAAGCAAACATACCATTTAATAAGCGCAACCGCGCAACAGTTATAAAAACACAATGTCATTCATTAGATAAAAGCGCGCCCGCGCAAAGAGTTACATCAGAAACCTACTGGAATTTTTTACAAGGCACAAAGCCTGTTGACAAACCTATTCGAATTCATCATCTCCACTGTCATCATGCTTATCGCCTTTATCGCCATCACCGCCAGGCTTACCGCCATCACCATCGTTTCCACCATCATGGCCCGCCGCTTCATCTTCGTCAGAGAGTTCTACGTGCTCTGGTGGATCAAGAATGCCCTTCATACGTGCACACCAGTCATCATGTTCTAGAGCCTTCGAGACCAAATCCATCACAGGTAAGGCTAAATGATTATAAGAATTTTCAGCTCGAGCCAATTCGGCATCAGCTCCATCAGTTACCGAGCAATGACTGGTATCAAACTCTTGTCCAAACATTTCTGCGGCATGCTGCGCACACTCCATATAACCCCCGCGATGTCCAACAGCACGAGAAGCATCAATGAGAGCAGCGACAGTCTGGTCCAGCTCGCCAGCATTCAGAATCGAGTTAGCCATCTGCATCAAAATAAGCAAGTAAAGAACTAAACTGGTAAGTAAAAAACCAAAGTTTCAGATATACCAGAACTATTCCCCGGCCGCGCAGCCACTCGGCATCAGAGACAAGAGTATCCACGATACCCTGAGCTTCAGTATAATTAGTCTGCGCTACATTAAGAGCCGCAGTACTAACATCACGCGCTTCCTCAGCCCTCAGCTTCGCCTCTTCAGCTGAGGCAGCTTTAGACTTTTCAGCCTCTAGATCGATCTCCAAGGATTCACTTTTGTCAACCTGCTCTCGCAGGCGACGTTTCAGCTCAGCGATCTCGACATCCTTGGCCCGAAGATCCTTGTCCTTGCCCGACAGCTGCACCTTCACGTCAGCAAGCTCAACCTAAAAAGGACAGGACTTAGGATATATTGCAAACAAAGCACACAAGGAAAAAGTCTAAGTTGCACAAACCTCAAGTTGCTCCCTAGCAACCTTAGCAGCTTGCGCATCTTCGAGTTTCGCCGTCAACTCCACAACCTTAGCCTCAAGGTTGACAATCTTGTTACGATCCGCAGCCGCGCGCTCATTATCCTTCGCGCATATGCGCTTGAACTCAGCTTTCTCCTTAGCCAGCTGTTGTTCAGCAGCATGAAGCTTGTTTTTCAGGCCCTCGCGCCCCCAGTCTTCTGCCTTCTTATCAGCCTCAAGCTTGGCCTTCTCTTCATCAAGGGCGGCTTTTGACTTCTCAAATTCACTTATACGTTTCAACATCCGCTCGCGGTACCTCTCCCAATCCGACCGCTCCCTAACCATTGTCCGCCACTCACGGACGATTTGGTGGTTAGCAGCGCGAGCATTCGCCTCCCCGAGCATGTAAGTACGGTACAGCCCTTCATGAGTCTTCGCCTTCTGCCTGTTAACCTCACCAGGAGTGAAAGAGTTTAAGAACCAATCGCGGCAAGGGCCGAACTCTTGAAAGGTGTCCTTCTGCCTCAAACTCCAGGGAGCCTGGTGGGGAGCATTACCGCGCTCCTCTTCGGTATAACTTTTATAGTAGATGTCTCCAAGAGTATCCTTCGCCCCGATAGCTTGCGGATTATAACCCCCGGCGTCACCAGAGCTCGCGCCACTAGAAACATACGTAGGGCGGGTAGGTCTTTCAACCTCAGGATCTTTCCTTCTCTCTTGATGGGGCTTTGCAGACCCCGCAACGCTCAAAACCTCCGGACCCTGCGCTTTCTCTTGGATAGTGATAGCAGCGGCACCGGTATACCTCAAGGAATCACCACTAGGCTTTTCAACAGCCTTTTGCTTCTCCTTCTCCACTTTAGAGGCTTTCTTCCTCCTCGCCTCCTCAGCCTTCCTATCTTCCTCGGCCTTCCTCTTCTTCTCCTCCTCCGCTTTCTTCCTCTTATCCTCATCAGCTTTCTTCCTACGCTCTTCATCAACTTTCCTCTTCTCTTCGACAGCCTTCGCCTTATCACCTTCAGCAACATGTTTGTCTTTGGCAGTCTCAGCGCCAGCAGCCTTAGAAGATTTAACGGTAATCTTCGGCCTCTTTGGCTCTGGCTCCGTAATCACAACACCCTTCTCAGGGGTTTTCTTCTTACCCTCTGCAAAAACCAAGGGATCAAGAAAAAGAGCAACAACAAGGAAGAGCTAAAAACAAACTTACCAGGAGAGAACCTATAAAGTGAGCGCAGATTGCTCTGTTTACCAAGCACTAGAGCCCCGCCAACCTTCGACGCAATGGACACACCAGCAGGCGCCTCGCTCCTCGTTCTTTTTCTGCTGATCAACTTTTCAGCAGCCTCCTCTTCCTCTTCCTCCTCATGCGCAACAGAGGAAGGAGTAGCGCCCGCGTCCGGGTTGCGAGAACCCGCGCTCCCTGAGCCACCAGTTCCAGTCTTCTTTCCACCTGCGCGCGACAAACCTTCAAGTGAGTCACTAACAATCACGAAACCTCTCAAGTCACTCTGGCGAAGGCGAAAAATACATTTATCCACAACACCAGTGGTTGCGCGACTACCCCCAGCACCCTTGCTGGTCACCTCAGCATCCTTCTTCTTCTTCTTCACTGGTTTTTTCTTCTTCTTCTCTTCTGGGTCAATACCCAAGTCGCGCAACACACCTGCAAAGACGTTAGACCACGAACTTAGCTCTCCGTTCGAAGACCCTACAGACTCCTCGCTGGAAAGATAGACAACCTCTTTCCCAGCAGAAGTGACAGAGCGCAAAGGGCGAGGGTTCGGTATGTGCGCACCTTCGTTTGCAGTGGGCGGCGAGGCAAACGCATCAGCAACAGGATACATAAAGTTATCCTTTATTTGGTCATACCAATATTGTTCTCCGTCTTGGAGCGGGCGTACGCCCATCTTACCGCCAAAAGTGGTGAAGGCAGCTTGATACAAACGCACCTCTACAAGATAAATCGTATAAAAAAAAAGAGGAGAGAACGCAAGCTGCGAAAGATCAGTAAAAATAAGAAAATTACCAACCTTGGTCATCAATCATTAAGATAGGAACCTCCTTGCTATCAGGCAGCCACTGACCGCTCATCCGCGCCGCTACCAAGACATTCTCCCCAAACACTCGGTTTGGGGTGGCAGTAAGCTCCCGATACCAAGCCTCAGTCTTGGGGATCTCCAAGTCTTCCTTCACGATCGCTTCAGTCGAGGCGCGAAACGTCATGGGTATCGGAACTACCTCTTCCCGTATATAGAAAAACTTCGGCTTTCAGTCATGGAAACTCTTGGGAGGGTTTAACAATATCTTCTTCGCCGCGCCTCGGCTGGCGAAGGAATAAAAACCCATGTTCTTCTGAAGTTGGTAGAAAGCCCGGAATTTATCAACAGTTGGCTCGATGCCATGAGCCCAACACAGGAACTCGAAATGTCGCACACGAACCATTCCGGGTGGGCTCAGTTGAGATATATGGAACCCATAATACTGAAGAATATGAGCCATGAAGTTAGTCGCCGGCAACCGGAAGTTGCCCTGATGGAAGAAGTCTTCGAATAAAGTGATGTACCCCAGCGGTGCATCAGCGGCCGTCTGGTTCTGGCCGGGGTACCGGGCATCCCACTCCTGTGGGAACCGGAAACTACGTGAAAGCTGTTCAAAAAGCCCTAAATCCCACCGGAGAACAGGTACAGGACCTTCTTCTCCGGGATTATCTTCGTGCTGTTCCTCAGCCATCGATAGATAAGACAAGGGTCTTGAATGTTCTGGAAAGAAGCCTGATAATCTGCGACGTTGTTCTTCAAGAACTTGAAGATCTGCTGCAACCGTGTTCTTCAAACTTTGAAGATTCAAAGAAGTTTGAGAGGAAGTAAAAGAATAGTAGAAGAGAAAGTGACGAGCCTCACATCTCTCCGGATATATATACCCATCGCATTTAATGCGATGGGTAACCGTGCCGAAACCGGCCCAAGCAAGGCCAACCAGAAAGCGCCACGTAAGGCGTGTTTCCCGGAGTGACGGTTATCACGCGCGCGTGAGCCTCACTCTCCTGACGAAAATCTGAACCGTCAGCAACAAGTTGATGATAACCGTCAGAGGTCAACTCAGTCGTCACCAACCACGACTTTTGCACCAACCTGTCAGAAAATTCGAATTTCGAGGTTTTTCCCGCCCAAAGTCATTAGAAACTTCGTGTTAAAGCTAACAACAAAGCCAACAACAAGCCTGGTAGCCGCGCCGTAGTAACCAACAACTTACACGCGCGCCGTCTACCAAAGCCAAAAGCATCATTTTACTTTATTTTCTTAAGTCCAGAGCTCCAACCACTTGCCTTGCGCATGGTGCAGCACTGGACTGGGGGGACTTGAAGGGGTATGGTCCCAAAAAGCCGCGCAACCCCCTGTAAGGTCGCGCGGGACCATACTCCTTAATCATCAATTTTCTTGATTACCAACCTCGCGCGGGCTACAACATATCTGTGTAACGCTGCGCGAGGTCCACATAAGAGTAAACTCCAGTTAGCAACACTTGGCATTCTAAAAAGAACATCTGAAGGCCCATGAAGCTCGCGCGGGGTGATAACGTGCCCAGCAAGAATCATGCGTAACTGCGGCGCGAGGCCTTTCCAGATAGTACACAAGGTACAAGTGGCAGAATAAAAGAGCCAATCAGGGTCCTTCTGTTCCTGCGCAATCGTGCTCCACGATCGTCTGACATGCAGGAGACAAAAAGTACTTAAGGACGCCTATGTGGCACCAATCACAGGGCAGAGACAACTGCCCCACGATCTCCACTTACCTGCTGATGGCAGAAGGCCGGTCAGGTCGACAACAGTGACACGTGGCTCCAATCACGTTGCGCCAACTCCATAAAGCTCCTAGAAGCCACTAACGGTCGACACCAGTGAGACAAGGAGCATATCCTCCATGTTGTCGCCTTCCGGCCCAAGGCCCATCAGCCCACACCCTCTTACACCTCTCCGGCTATAAATAGAGACTTCACTTCACAGGTTAATTCATTCCATTCCCTCTACTCTCACTTAAATACTTTATTCTCTCCCCATATACAGTCGCTTATTCTCACGCCGGAGCCCGGTTAAGAGGGAAACCCCCACATTCTCCTCTTAACGAGTAACGGTGTTCTGTTTTGCAGATAAACACGATCATTAGGAGCTCAGGAAACTTACAAGAAGATTAACCATCATGGTAGAAACATAAACCAAACTGATTAGTCCCTTAATTAGTTCCGTGTTTCTTCACAGGTATATTTAGGGATCCTTTAACCGACATTCAAATTGGAAACTGAATTTGAAACGGGTAATGGAAAGATTATTCGGGTATGGAGCGGGTATAAAATTAGTTTTAAAAAAATTCGCAAGTATGAGACGGGTATAAGATTAGTTCTCGTTTTCTGTGCGCTTTTTCTTCCTCGCAAGTGCCCAAGTTCTTACCGTCGGAAAAAGTTTCAGATATAAATTGTTCACTTTTCTCGCTTTATTTTATTTGGTTTACCGACAAATACGAAGGGTCAAACACCAAGGAACCAGTCAAACGTTAGATTTCCGGTGAAGAAAAGCTCGTCGGCCTGTGGGTCAACGCCCCCTGACCCCCTCTGGTTCCGCCGATGGGTATCGTATCAGGTGATATGCGTTCCGCGTACCCGAAACAAATATATCTATATAAATGAATCATACCCGTAAACATTTTCTTTATTGTTATTTCCTTTGTTGTTAGGTAATAGGGTAATGTACAACTAATCCAATGACTTTTCGTTTTATATATCTTATTTAATCGGGTAATAAAGTTGTAAAGACATGCACTCGGTGGCGGATCTTGCCCGTTGAACGTGCCATGGCCGAAAGACACGGGCACTAAAAAAAGCCCGGGCAAGCCCGGGCCAAACATAGTATATATAAAAAATTTCGATCGAAATGCGAAAAATTAGCACTACGGCCGAAAAACTTGCCCGGGCCGTGGCCCTGCCAGTGGGCTTCTAAGAACCGCCCCTACATGCACTTGTTAGTACTAATTGGTGATCTTTTAATAAACTAATGAATATACTCGATACTCAACTCTTAATAAGTAATATGATACCTGATACTTATGGGAACTATATTACCCACCCAATACTCGTTATGCCTAACAATAGGTCTATTGTCGGGTAGGAATACATTAAAATAATAATAAATAAGGGGGTGTTTGGGATTCTTATTTTAGTGAATTATTAAGTTATTGACTAATGGCCAGTTCTCTACAGCCTCTTTCAAGAAGTATGCTCGGGAATATATGAATTCTGAAGTGTGTCGGCCGTTCAGGAATTGCAAATGGGTTCCGTCGAAGTGCAATATCTTTATGTGGAGAGCTCTTCTTGATCGCATTCCTACAAGGCAAGCTTTGGCAAGGAGAAATATCAGTTTAGACTCCGAAGATTGCGTGTTTTGCGGCGAAACTTCGGAAACGGTAGACCATATTTTTACCGGGTGTGAGCTCTCGGGATATATTTGGAACCGGCTTTGTTCGTGGATAGGAATTCCCTATTTTTTCGCGTTCTCTTTCAGCGATATTATGAATCTTCATTATATTGTTGCGGCGGAGAACGAGGTCAAAGTGATTATTATCGGTTTGGTTATTGTGGCTTGTTGGTGCGTGTGGAAAGCTAGGAACGCGAAGATTTTTTCGGGTGTAAACGCTAATAGGGAAGAGATCTTTAGGGAGGTCAAGTCGCTTAGCTTTTTTTGGCTCAAAAATAGGTCAAGGTTTTATGATTTATCTTGGGGTGATTGGTGTATTAGTCCGTTGTATATGTTGTAGTGGTTGTCCGGTTCTGTGCTGTTTTTAGCCAGGCTGGGTTGTTTATAAAAGTTAACTTTCAAAAAAAAAAAAAAAATTAAGTTATTGACTTTTTGAAAAATTAAAGATGTTTGATATGAAATTGTTATGTAAAAGGTAATTTTTCTAAAAAGTCACAAGTTGTTTTAAAAAGCTAAGACATGTACTACATTTATAGACACTTTTTTCAAAACATACCGGAAGTAGCTAGAATAGAAGTGTTACACTTTAATTTATTAAAAAAAATCCACAAAGTTATGTTAAGTTTGACGTCTCCGTGAGACGTCAGAAACGGCGTGGAATCTTGTTACACCCCGGCTCATTTTAGCAGCCCGCAGTGGAATTGTATTGCACTCACTATCAATCATCGTTTCAGTTTTCGTTTGAAAACCCTTCTTCCGCTTCGTCTCTTCGAGTTCACAGTGCAGGTAACCTCACAACAATCACTCTACTATCCAGCTTTTTCTCATCATACACTTGGATTATGTCTATTGCTCTTCAGATTAGGGCTTCAAAGTTATCCTTCACTTTTCTCTATTGCTCATATAATATAATGCTAGAGTAGGATCGTCAAGTAAATGTTGTAGATATCACTTAATCACCTGTTGTTCACTTGTTTTTTTTAACTTCTTCAGACGATTTTATATCCTTATTTGGCAGTTAGGGTTTCAAAGTTACGTTCCTTTTAGCATCCTCAACTAAATCTAGTAGAAATCAGTGTTGTTCACTTGATTTCATAACTTCTGAAGATTTTATTTCCTTATTTAGCAGTTGATCACTTGATTGTATAGTTGTAAAATGATACTCTGTTAACGTTTTGCTGATCATACTCTTCGATTACGTCTATTGATCTTTGAATCTCAGATCGTCCTTCATTTTTCTCACTTCTGATTAATTTCTTCTTTAATATTTCAGTTGATCACATTAGGATCGTCAAGTAAATGCAGTAGATATCACTCAATCACTGTTGTTTCACTTGTTTATTTTACTTTTTTTCCTTATTTGGCTGGCAGTTGATCGTATGCTTGTATAATGATGCTCGGTTAACGTTTTTGTTACGATCATACCTTCGATTATGTCCATTGCTCTTCAGATTATTGTTCATATTTCTCTCTTCTTATGAAATTATTTGCAATGTCACTTGATCACAGTAGCATTGTCAAGTAAATGTAGTAGATATCAGTGTTGTTCACTTGTTTTTCAACTTATAATTTTTTATTCTCTACGTGCATTTGATCAGTTTTAAGTCGATTTTACTTTCCCTAAACATTTGGCTCTGTCGATTCTAACTGACTAAACGAAGAAAAAGAGACTATCATTGTCTTTTTTTCTCTCTTTTTTTTTGTAATGTCTTTACTGTATCTATTGCATTTGTTTTTCATTCTTTGTCTATATTCCACAAGGGCCAGTGTGTTGGAAATTAAGCCCTAAAATCTAGGCTACTAATTTTCTAGTTTTTCCGTACGAACAATTTTGTTGGAAAAACTAACAGCGGAAGAGTTTGTTGACTGCATGTGTTTGTTTGCGGTAAAAGTTTGCTGATCTAAATCTCTAATTTGAACAAGAAAAACAAGACATTCATGAAATAACCCCCTGTTTGCAACTGCCTTAGATCACACTCGTTTGCTATTGTTTAATTAGGTGATAAATGTTGCGTTTGGCATTTCGTCGAATATTGTTCAATGGCATTTATCTACCTTCATTCGAATTTACAGGAGTTGTTGAGTAATTTGCTGTCTAGCTTGGACTGGAGTTTTCTCAAAGCAAACAATCTTTGGTTTACAAGGTAAATCTGTTGTACCTTTTGTTGTGTTTGTAGACAGCTAAATACCTGAGACCTTTGCCTATTGGCTTCGTTATATGTGCATATTATTATAGGTTACTTTTTGTCTATATTCCAGTTTCCAAGATGTCGAGAAGTGTTAAAACAACTCCAGTAGGTATCGATCTTGGAACAACATACTCGTGTGTTGCTGCTTGGTTTGATCAACACAACCGTGTTGAGATCCTTCCTAACGAACAGGGTAACGCCATTACCCCGTCATGTGTGGCATGTAACGATAAAGAACTTTTAGTAGGTGAGGGTGCCAAAAATCAGATTACCAGGAACCCGACTAACACGGTTTTTGGTAAGATTGTTTGATGAACTTTAATTTGTATCGGTTAAAAGCTCATAGACTCACCCTTCATTTTATGTACTTTCATTGTTGCTATATTTCAGATGTTAAGCGTATAATGGGGAGCAGATTTGGTGACATTGGATTGCAGAAAGACGTTGAATCATGGCCTTTCAAAGTAATCAAAGGATCTAATGATAAACCAATGATTGTACTTGAACACATGGGTGAAAACAAGGAGTTTTCAGCTGAGGAACTATCTTCCATGATTCTGAAGAAGTTGAAAGAGGCAGCTGAGGCATACCTTGGTACAACGGTTAGAGATGCAGTTATCACGGTTCCTGCATATTTTAGTGATAAGCAACGGCAGGCAACAAAGGATGCTGGTACACTTGCTGGTCTCAATGTCATGCGCTTGATCAATGAGCCCACAGCAGCTGCAATTGTCTACGGTCTAGACAAGATTGCAGACCCAAACCGCCCACAACAGAAAAATGTCTTTGTCTTCGATTTAGGTGGAGGGACATTCGATGTTTCACTTCTTACTATCAGCAAGGACGGAACCATAACCGTTAAAGCTGTGGGTGGTGACACTCATTTGGGTGGAGAGGATTTTGACAAGACGATGGTTGATTACTGCGTACAAGAATTTAAGAAAAAACAAAAGAAAGATATCAGCAAAAGTGCAAGAGCAATGGGGAGATTGAAAGTTGCTTGTGAGAAAGCAAAGAGGGACCTGTCTTCAACGGCCGAAACTTCAATTGACATTGATTGCTTGTGTGATGGAACTGATTTTTCAATGAAGATCACCCGCGCAAAATTTGAGGATCTTAATGCTGGGTTTTTTAAGAAGTGCATTGAACATGTTGAAAATTGTTTAAAAGATGGTAATATGCACAAAGATAACGTGGATGATATAGTCCTTGTTGGTGGGTCGACTAGGATTCCCAAGGTGCAACAAATGTTGGGTGAGTTCTTTGACTCGAAAGCACTCTGCAAGAGCATAAACGCGGATGAAGCTGTTGCTTATGGTGCAGCAGTGTTGGCTGCAAACTTAAGTGGTAATGGCAATAAAGCTGTGAAGGATTTGATACTTTTAGATGTCACCCCTTTGTCTCTTGGTGTTGAAATTGAAGTAAACCGACTCATGAGTGTCATTATCCCAAGGAACACACCAATACCCATCATGAAGGAAGATATTTACCAGACATTTTACGACAATCAAGTAGAAGTCCCAGTGCTTGTGTATCAAGGTGAGTGCGGTGAAACGAAAGACAACATCTTCCTCGATAAATTCAGTCTTTATGGTGTTCCACCAGGTCCTAAAGGTAAAGAAAAAGTGAAGGTTTGCTTTAGCATAGATGCCAACGGTATTCTTGATGTCTCAGCTGAGTTGGTATCTACTGGTAATAAAAGAAGTATAGTAATCGCTGGGAGTGGAAATGTGTCCAAGGATGACATTGACAAGATGCTGGAAAAGGTTGGTCGTTAGTGTCTCTACTTTCTAGATGTTATTTTGTTTCTTATCAACTCCAAATTCTAATGTGTTGGTTTTATCTATGGATATCTATACAATGCGAAGCTGAATTTATGTAATCATGTTGGTGCATTGGTTTATCAGAACAGACACATGAATTTGGGCTCTCTTTGAAACTAAAATTTTTTTGGTGCATGATTATGAATAGAAATTCACTTGAGCAACGATTTTGACTAAATAGATAACCTTGTTTTGGTATATTCACTACAAGCCATATAGTTAATTTACTTCCTGAGTAAGAAAATGAAATTGAAGAAAAATGAACTTGACTATGTGACTTTGGTTTCTAGGAAAAACTTATCTTACACTTCATTGTAATATGTTTTGTAAATGGTATTTTACGCTATCGTTTTTCTTAATTAAGGAGAGCATATATATATATATATAAATATTATTTATAAAGAAAAATAGACCTATGTTGTAACAACTTTATCACACTGTTTAATTAAGCAAGCTTTATTCACAAATTTGATTTGGTTTCTTAAACAATATAACCCTAGAATTTTAAGTAATATATAAGTGGTCTTTAAGCTTAAAATACATTTACAAGCTAAAATTTAAGATCATGGATTTGTAAGAGAAGTGTTGAATGTTTAGTATGAATATTTTTTTTCAACACATAAGTAGACATGCATTGAGTTTTCACCTTTATTATGAGATTTAGATTTGATTATCAATTATGAGTTGAATAAACGTATCCTTTATATACGGAGATATTTGTACTTTGAAATGACGACATGACAAATGAGGTGGCTAAACGTACCCCTCATGTACTGAACGTATCACATATAAGAGTGATATTACTTTTTTAACGAGAAATGACCCACCAAGTGTATAGAGGCGGGTACGTCTAGCACTCTAATGCAAATAAAAGGCATATGTGAACTCTTTTTAGTGAGCACAATCCTTGTGTTACTTTATCGATCTATGTATCTGTAAATATTTAGGTCGGACACGTTCAGTAAACAACCAAACAAATTTAAAGCATCTAATTAATTGTGTAACTTTTTTTTTGAACGGCCAACAAAATCAATCCCGAGCACTCTCGGTGCACCCACTGGACAAATGGAATACTCCGACAGTAACCCGAGTCCACCACCAATTCCGGGGAAAACCCAATAAACCACCCGCCCGTAGGCACGACAATGAAATTAGTATAAAAAGTTATACGTAGTGCTAAGTTATATTAAGAGGGATGGGATAATTAGAGCATTTATATTGGATTCTTTATCCATATCCATATAATTTACAATATAAATTACTACTTTTTCTCTCTTTATTTTCAATAAAATAAAAATTTTTATACATGGGTGAATAGTGTTTCACATAGATTTACAGATACGCAGTAACATTTCCATTAATATAACTAATTCACTCACATTAATATAAGGGATCCATTGTGAATGCTCTAAATTATGGCTTATGTGTATGTTTTTCTTAAATTATGAATGAGCCAGGTATTGTACCGGTACCAATATTACCGACCCCGAAAATTTCCAAAAGTTGGTATCGGTACCGAAAATGTTTGGTACAGTATCGGTACAGTATATGATGACAAAAATCGGTAAAATACAAATCGTACCAACCCCAAAAACACCAAAAAGTGAATACCGAAATACGATTAGTACAATACCATTCGATACCAGTATTTTTTCGGTACCGTACCAAAATATTAATCTCTGTCTTAAAAAACCCTTAGAATTTAAAAAAAAAATGTATTATTATATATATAATATATCAACTTCTTAACTACAGTGATTTTTGTTATTTTGTGAAATTTTTTCATCTTTCTTTTTTTTTTTGTCTAATTTTTTTGTTTTTGTTTTTGTTTTTTAAGTTTCAATGGAACCTAATGTTGTACATGTAACAAAACAAACGGTCTAATACTGACCGAACAACGCCAGTTCGGAATTTATATTCGTTTTTATTGTTCAGATCGATGTAAACACATCTCGGTATTTCTTTGGTCGCATCGTGACTTTCTTTTGTTTCTCTTTCGGTAAGTGTCTTTATTCCTACTGGGTAGATGTAAGGTTGTCTACATTATACCCTCCTCAGACCCTATCTTAGCTTGCTATTGGTGGGATTTACGACGACGACGACGACGAACACGAACAAAAAAAGTTTAAAATACAAAAAAATAAACCGTTTAGTTTACTTTGCTGGTCACGAGCTATTTCAAAGTGTTTTTTTTAAACCGTCTTGTTTATTTGTTTTTATTTACTTTGGTTATTATATTAAAAAAATGTTTTGGGAATAGGAAGTGAGAAGAGAGTTGATGCTCACTAATGTGAAAGAATGTTAGGGACGAAATGTGTAAGAAGACCCGCTTCATGTGCTTTCGACAGTCGGACTATATATTTTTACGTTCAAAAAAGTTATAACCCACTCTAAAACTCCTATTTGCCCCAACCCTAAATACAACATAACCAAATCAAACCGGCCTAATTGAGCCCATTACAATGCTCAATAGAGGAAGAATGACCGATACATGGTCGGACCATGTACTTTCTTGTGCCAAAGGCATTGAACTTTCAAGAAAATAAAATGTCTACTGGAAAAGCCCGAAAAGGTACCAAGATGTCTACAGGAAAACCATGTAAAATGTTTAAATCATTAAAGCATGGTATTCAACTTTCAAGAAAATAACGCATTTGGCAGAAAGAATTTCCATTGCTATTTTCTATATAAAAATGTTCCTGGAGGAAGTTTTAAGAGGCATCATTAGAAATCGTATATTTGTCGCCGTTCAAAAAAAAAAAAAAAAATCGTATATTTGTTTAGATATGAAACTTTTCCATTATAACTTGAGTCATATTGTAATTCAGCATTACAAAATGTGTGAATATCAAAGCTTTAAGATTATTCCAAGATGGACCCAAGTGGAAATATTTGATGCTAGCAGTCGTGTATCCATTCTATAAGACATGGGGTTCCAAAACTTTTGATTCCAAAACGCTATGATTATAATGTTTGCAAAAAACTCTAGACTGAGACTAATGATAAGTACGCCAATGTGGGGTAGCCCACTTGATAGAGACACTTGCCTCTTAAAGGAAGATTTAACACTCTTTTAAGTAAGAAAAACTAATATGTTTAGAAACACAATATCACTGTATAGGAACATAAACATAACTCTATAGTAAAAAAACGTTAGCCAAAAAAATTAATAAACTTTTCTACAATTTGTCTAAACTTCATTTATAGTCCGATGTAGAGCGTGATTCCTTTAAAGTGAACATAAAACAAAATATGAATCACTAGATAGTTGTACTTTGAAATGACGACATTACGAATGAGTTGACTAAACGTACCCTTTATGTACTGAGATATTTGTACTTTGAAATGACGACATGACAAATGAGGTGGCTAAACATACCCCTCATGTACTGAACGTACCCCATATGAGAGGGATATTACTTTTTTAACGAGAAATGACCCATCAAGTGTATAGAGATGGATACATCTAGCACTCTAATGCAAATAAAAGGCATATGTGAACTCTCTTTAGTGAGCACAATCCTTATGTGACTTTATCAATCTATATATCTGTAAATATATAGGTCGGACCCGTTCAGTAAACAACCAAACAAATTTAAAGCAGCTAATTAATTGTGTAACTAGTATAAAAAGTTATACGTAGTGCGAAGCTAATAAGACCATGCGGTATGGGGGTCGGCTCCCCCCCGTCCCGGCTCGTCCTCGGCGCCACACCGCCCCCTCCGGGGTCGTCGCGTCGCAGGCGGCTTCTGCAAGACGGAGGCGACGAGCTTTTTGGTTGGCTGAGTTTTCATTTGGTGGGCCCCTCTCTCTCTCTCTCCTTTACTAATATATTGATTTTTTTTTATTAAAAGTGGGTAGTCCTCCACACCCTTGGGTAGTCCCCAAGGGGATGGTCCTCCTCCCGTGGTGATGTGGCGCCTACGTGGCAGGTGGTCTCCAAAGAGACTAACTAAACCATACCCAATGGTGTAACAGGGATGGGATAATTAGAGCATTTATATTGGATTCTTTGTCCATATCCATATAATTTACAATATAAATTACTACTTTTTCTCTTTTTTTTTTTCAATAAAATAATTTTTTTATACAGGGGTGAACAGTGTTTCACATAGATTTACAGATGAGCAGTAACATTCCCATATATTTTATCTCTCCTCCGCTCATAACCACTCACAACCATTCCTTATAACATTATAATAAGGGATCCATTGTGAATGCTCTAAATTATGGCTTCAGCGTTTGTATTTCTTAAATTATGAATGAGCTAGGTATCGTACCGGTACCAAAATTACTGACCCTGAAAATTTCCAAAAGTTGGTACTAGTATCGAAAATGTTTGGTACAGTATCGGTTCGGTATATGATGACAAAAATCGGTAAAATACAAATCGTACCAACCCCAAAAACACCAAAAAGTGAGTACCGAAATACGATTACTACAATACCATTCAATACCAGTATTTTTTGGTACTGTACCAAAATGCTAATCTCTGTCTTAAAAAACGCTTAGAATTAAAAAAAATGTATTAAATATATATATATATATAGGGAAGGGCTCATGCGAGAACCACCCTTATTGTGAGAACCTTGAGAACCAATGTGAACACAACCTAAAATAGCTAAAAAAAACCTAACCCCCACCCCCCCCCCCCCCCCCCCAAAACCTAAACCCCCCACCCCCCCCCCCCCCAAAAAAAACCTAAACCCCCCTCCCCCACCCCCCCCCCCCCCCAAAGCTAAAATGCTAAAAACTAAACCCCCAAAAAACCTAAAAAAAAATCTAAATTTTTTTTTTGAATTTTTTAATATTTTTTATGTTAAAATCGCTACTTTTAGAAGCAAAAAAAAAAAAAAATTTAAATTTTTTTTTTTTGCTTCGAAAAGTAGCGATTTTTTATAAAAAATATTAAAAAATTCAAAAAAATTTTTTTTTTGTGATTTTTAGCCATTTTTAGGCATTTTTGGTGTGTTCACATTGGTTCTCGCGGTTCTCACAATAAGAGGTGGTTCTCGCATGATCTTCTCCCTATATATATATATATGCTAATTATAAGGAGAAAACCCACCCCAGTTAAGAAAACTAAGAAAACTCTTTATATGGACAAGGTTAAGCCACATGTCCATTGTTACATATGCACAGAAGGGTATTATGGGAACATTTTTTTTTGTGTACAGACACTTTTTTAAATGACAGACACTTTTTTAAATGGCTGACAATCACTTTTGCATTAAATAGGTGAACTCATCTACTCCTATCTCATCCACTCCTTTTTCCATTTGCAACAGACGTACTCTCTTTATTCTTTTCATCTCTCTCTCTCTCTCTTATTTCTAAAACCAAAACTCATGCTTTTTCACCTCAATTTTTTCTTTAGATCTAATAACATTTTTTTTTTTCAAATACCATGATTGTATCAACAAAAATCTCAATAAAACGGTGTCGAGGTGGTCAGTGGTTTCAGTTCAAATGGCGGAGTTCAAGCCGGTTCGAGTGGTGGAGGTGACGGTGGTTGTGGTTGACACTTGGTTCACATGGTGGCTTGGTTCCATGGCTACATATGAACATCAAAAGATCATCGTCCAGATGCTCCGAACCAAAAAGATGCTCCGAATCAAAAGATGATCCAGATCTAAAAGATGATGCTTCAAGATGACGGTTGAAAATGCTCCAGATGCTCCGGTTGAAGATGCTCCGAAAAAAATGCTACCAGATCCAAAAGATGCTCCAGATCCGTTGAATATGTTCAATGTTGAAGATGATGTTTCAGATGACGGGTTCGATGTTGAAGATGATCTAAAAGGTGTTCGATTGTTGAACATGATGTTCCAATTCTAAAAGATCCTCCAGATCCATAAGGTACAATCCTTTTCATTTCTTGATAACTTTGGATGATTTATTTGTTGTTTTCTTGATTGTACTGTGTATGTGGGTTTGATTAATTGAATCTGGCATATGGGCATTTTTAATTTGTGTTTTGGGTTGTTTGTTTCTTGTTTTGAAATGGGTTTGGATCTTTTTCTCTCTAGATAAGAAAAATATTACTCTATTTAAAAGTGAGATTCTGGTAAAAAAAAAAATATGCATCACAAATTTTTGATTGTTTGAAAGTTTTAGCTTTTCTTGACTTTTAACTTTTTCGATCATGTTTGTCTTCTTTTGTATTAATAATTTTGATTCTGGTTAATTGATCCTTGTACCTATGTTATGTGATGTGTGTAGTCTCGATTATCTAAAGTTGAGGCATTAAAGTTAAAAGTTCATTTGGACATTTGGGGTCGTTTTTTGAAGACATTATTTTGAATTAATCTGGAAGTATTGTTCATTTTTCAAGCCATCCATTATTATTTAACATGTACATTTATTATAGGCTTTTGTTATTTCTAAAAAATATAAATTTACTTCAAAGGCTAAATTTCCTTTTTTTTTTTTGTTTTTTTTATATGTTTAGGTTATGCAACTGATCTGGATACATTGTGGTTCAATAATATTTGTGCGACGAAGATTTAATGGATCTGGATTTGTAGAAGTGATAGTTACAAATGGAACATTTTTTTTGCAATTACATGTATTTTTTTATCAGTAATACATTACATTTTTTTGTAGTTACATTCTTTTTTTTTTATTAGTAAAGTGTAACAGTTTTTATTTGTAAAAGTGTAACAATTTTTTTTACAGTTACATTTAAAATTATTATCTTTGAAAAAAAAGATTAAAACGATAGAGAGAGAGAGTGCAAGGGAAAATTAGTAAGAGAGATAAATTAGGAAAAGTTAACTAGTACAGTGTACTTTTATATGTTCATATCAATCTTTATGAGTTTATATTTTTCAATCTCATTTTTAATAGAAAATGTGTATATTTTCTTTCTTGTTAAAGTACATAAAAACTTTTTAAATATCATACATCCGTTTACCCAGTATATAATAAATAAAAAGTGTTACAAAACAAATTATACAGAAAACGCGTTACACTTTTATGTATGTGGATATCCTTTAAATGGTAAAAAAAACATTTTTCTTGTTTACTGGTTGTTTACATTTTTTTGAAATTATACAGAAAATGTATGTTTACACGTGGTGTAACTTCATCTATATGTTGGATTATTGTTAAGGACGTTTATTTTTGATGTAACAATTCTCATAACAATTCTTTGCGTCTTAGTTAGGAACGTCCAAGATCTAGGCATTTTTTATGTAACACTATGTAACCGGGTGTTAGAAATTTAACAATCGAAGAAAAAATGCATGTTACATTTTTTCGTGTTACATAAATTATGCATGTTACTGAAAATAAAGTGTATTGTTACACTTTTTTAGATTGTTGTAAAAATAAAGTGTGTTGTTACATTTTTTTTCAGATTATTATAAAAATAAAGTGACTATTACAGAAACAAAGTGTGTTGTTACATTTTTTTTGTGTTAGAAATGTAACAATTAATCAAAGCAAAAAATGTCTGTTACATTTTTTTTGTGTTACAGAAATAATGCCATTTACATGTAACAAAAAAGTGTTACATATGTGACGTAAAATTGATCATGTAAAAATTGTAGTGTACGTACCAACATGTAACATCTTTTAGTAGGAAGACGACTTTTGTAAACATGTGATGTAATATAACACTTTGTGTCGGACGAGAAAGAAAAGAAAACGCGTTACACTTTTATGTATGTGGATATCGGCGATATCCTTTAAATGGTAACGTTATTTTTTTGTACATTTTTTGAAATTATACAGAAAATGTAACGTTATTTGTAGAATGTAACCTTAATAAGATGGTACATATAATGTAACCTTATTCAACGTGTATATCCAGTTTTTCATTTAATGCTTTTGCATTTATTTTGTTATATACTACACCAATGGCCCAAAACAACTTTATGAAGAAGTTGACACTTTTTTTAAAAAAAAACCATCATTTCATGAATGGACCTTAGGGTGATAGGGTGATATACAGATTTTAGTGTATTTTAATAAGAAAAAGATGCAAGAGAAAGATGACACATTGGAAAAAGAATTTGTCAGAACCTTTTTCTTTTCTTTTTTTTTAATATGTATTTTTGAATTATATGTTAAAAAGGATGCACGAGAAAGGGGACACTTTGGAAAAGAGGACACATTGAAAAATGGGACACATCAAAGGAAGTCAGATGCAAATATGATTCTATCCCCATTTTACCCTTAGATGTACCATTTATTGATTAATATAATAAAAAGTAGGAGAGATAATACCCAAACACATCACAACCATCCATCTCTTCCAAACATCTACATTTACCTTTCTTTTGATGTAACATTTTTTTCACTTGACGTATGTAAGACCGTTTACAAAAATCATTTTTTCATATGTTACACAAATCGAGTCATATCTACATTAGTTAATTAGGCTTCAATCATTTTTTTCATATACTACCCAAACCGAGTCATATGTTACAAAAATCATTTTTTTCCATCTTTTATCCTACATAGAAATACACATTAATGCTACAACATAGACATTTTTTTGTTTCATTTCACATTTGTATATATAAATAAAAAACAAAGCCCAAAAGTTTTTTTTATATAACCAGGTAATAACATATCTAATCATAGCACCATACATAAAACAAAACACTTCCGCAATGTTACAAAGAAATTCGTAAACACAAACTATACAAATTAATGTAATAATAATTTGAAACTAAATACTTATTAGTTTCTCTATAACACCTTTTTTTCCAATTTGGTGGTTGATGCCTTTTCTCCCTGCATTTCAATTAAAAAAAACATCAACATTCCTCGCAATACGAAACGTTTTTGAAGATAGGGAACACCCAAACAAAAAAATGTTTAAATGTATAAACACATGTGGTCATTTTTTATGTGTTTTGTTGCTTATCTTCACTATCTACAAGCACGAAGGTTGATAACAAGTTACATTTTTTTCCAGGGATCCAACAATGTAAAGTATCCATGTACAATGTGCAGTTTTTGAATTATCTCAAAATGCAACACACATGTACTTTTTTTATACACATCAAATATCAATGTAACTTTTTTATGTAAAAATTGAATTCAACTAAAAAAACCAAAGAAAAAAAAATGTAACTTTTGTTTTGTTTCAAAACCAACCTCTAAGCCTTTTTTTTACATTTTTCCCTTTAAATGTAATTTCTTTATTATACACTTTGTTGAAATATGCACGAGATAAAAAAAGTAACATTTTTTCCAATAGAACATTTGTAACGTACAACTTTCAAAAAGTCTAAAAAGTTTTTAAATGTTTTCTCTTATCACATACGTTGGCATATATCAACAGTGTAAAGAGTAACAATCTTTCCTAGTAGAAAAATTTTGTAACAAGTTTTTAAAAATCAACAAAAAACCCCTTTTTTGTTTTATGTAAACACCCCCTCCCACTTTCCCCTTTTGTTACACACTTACCTTTTTTAATGTAAAAGACATTTTTGACCAAAAAAATATATAACGAACAAAAAATGCAAATTCTTTTTTTTTTTTTTGTTTCACATTTCCCTCCTTTTTACATTTTTTCTCTTAGCACAGATGTTGTGAAATATCCACGTCTTAGAAAGTAACATTTTCCATTATAGAACAATTTTGTAACCAATTTTTTAAAATCAATGCAAAACCTTTTTTTATGTCACCACCAAACAAACAAAATGAAAAAAAAACCTGCCCAAACTTGACGGAAAAAGATGTAAATTAGGAAATAGATACACAAACATCAAATATATAATGTCGAGAACCCTAAAAAATCATGTACGTAGCATCATTAAACCCACAATATAGCATTTATTGTAGTATCGTTAAAACATGTGTATGAACCACACAACTAACCCCTCAATAACAGCGAAATTATATACTTAGCGATGTATAATAGAAGATTAAAAAATGGCAGACAGTACAAAGAAAAGCCCCAATTTTTTTTTGAAAAAAGCAAAAAACAAATCAGTTAGGGTCGACGTACCAGGTTCTTGTGACGGTGGAAGAAATTTCCGAGAAGCTACACCGGTACAGTGTTGTGTTATTTTCATGCGGTGGATTGCTTCTTCAAAACTTCCCAAAGAAAATAGGATGAAGAGGGGGACATATTGTGGTGTTTTGTGTGTGGTTTTTAGATAAACAATGAAAATTTTAAAGAATGGAGAATCCAAGACGAGAATACCCTTGGATGTACTTTTAATAATTATTTAATCAAAAGCAATATCACATACACACTAAAGATGATCACAATCGTTGATCAGTTAAATCAACGGGTAGAAACTGGGTTTTCAGGGTTTAGTCAACTCAACTGGGTTTTCGATTTATCCTTGCCCTATATATATATATAGGGTGGGGTTCCTCTACAAAGTGTGTTTTTCCTACAAAGTGTAGGAAGTGTTTTGGGCCATTGGATGAGTGGTTTTAATGGTTGAGATTAGACGAGTGGCATTTTTGTAATATATGCATTTTATTTAATGATTGATTTAATTGATTGAGGGCATTTTGGTAATTGAGCATGTTTTAAAAAAAGAAACAACCATCATTAATTAATTCTTGCAGAACTCTCTCAACATTCTCTCTCCTCATTAAACAAAATCTCCTAAAATCATGGATGAAGCTGAATATAAAAGATTTGATTATGTTTAAAATCTGAAATTTACTAAATTGGAGTTTGATTTGTTTTTATCTAGGGACGAGAATCGGAGTTCAATTTTGTTTTTTTTTATCAAGTATTGTGTTTTATATTAGTGACAAACACATTGTGAAGAAACTGCGAAAAAAATCTAATAGGACCAGAAACTGATAAAACACACTGAGAAGAAACATGTGAAGAAAAACACACTGTGAAGAAAGTATGAAGAAAAACGCACTGATAAAACACACTGCGACGAATATGTGAAGAAAAACACATTGATAAAACACATTATGAAGAAAAACACATTGTGAAGAAACCAATAACCTGTAAAACACAACGTCAATAAATACAAAAATGCATCCTTCATGAAACATAAACTGCTATAACACATAATGAGTAAACCTATAACTGGTAAAACACAACGTCAATAAATTGTTCAAGAACGATAACCTGGTGTGTTACGTATGAAGAAACCATAAAACAAATAAAAACAATGTCAAGAATACATGCACATGCAAAAAAACAACTTAATCAAATACTGGCATGTCGAACAACTAAATCAGGATGCATTTACCATGATCACAATCAATCATTGCATTAGACATCAACATTTTTGATCCGTAATATGAAAAAAAAAATCATCTGAAGGATAAGAGAATGATGCACGTTTGATTATGCGTAACTGATACAATTCCATAAATAAGATATAGGGTTTCCTTAAAAGTCTCATTTTGTTGTTTTAGATTTATCTTTTTCAAAAATAACTTATTTAGTGAATTACCATTGTACCCTTTTATTAAAATTCTCTAGATGACACATGTCATAATCATATCACTTCCTACGCTTTCTAGAAAAATATGACTTTGTAGCCAACTCCTACCCTATATATATATATATATAGGGAGGGGCTCAAGCGAGAACTCCATTTATTGCGAGAACCGCGAGAACCAATTTGAACACAACCTAAAATAGCTAAAAAAACCTAACCCCCACCCCCCCAAAAAAAAAACCTAACCCCCCCCCCCCCCAAAAAAAAAAAAAACCTAAACCCCCCTCCCCCCTTTTAGTGGGCAATTTTTTTTTTTTTTTTTTTTTTTGCTTCGAAAAGTAGTGATTTTTATATAAAAAATATTAAAAAAAAAATTTTTGTGTGATTTTTAGCTATTTTTAGGCATTTTTGGTTGTGTTCACATTGGTTCTCGCGGTTCTCGCAATAAGAGGTGGTTCTCGCATGATCTTCTCCCTATATATATATATATATATATATATAATATCAACTTCTTAGCTACAATGATTTTTGTCCTTTTGTGAATTTTTTTCATCTTTCTTTTTTTTTTGTCTATTTTTTGGTTTTTGTCTTTCTTTTTTAAGTTTCAATGGAACCAGATGTTGTACATGTAACAAAACGAACGGTCTAATACTGACCGAACAACGTTAGTTCGGAATTGATATTCGTTTTTATTGTTCCGATCGATGTAAACACATCTCGGTATTTCTTTGGTCGTATTGTGACTTTTTTTTTGTTTCTCTTTCGGTAAGTGTCGGTATCTTAATGAATGCTCATATTAATATAATTATTCCTTATAATATAACTAATCCACTCATATTAATATAAGGGATCCGTTGTGAATGCTCTAAATTCTGGCTTATGCGTTTGTTTTTCTTAAAATATGGATGAGCTAGGTATCGTACCGGTACCAAAAATACCGACCCCGAAAACTTTCAAAAATGGGTACATATATCGAAAATGTTTGGCATAGTACCGGTACGGTATATGATGACAAAAGTCAGTAAAATACTAAAAGAGTTGCCTTACTTTTGGTCCATATATTCTGCATATTTCTCGGCTTTTTCTATGGCCTAAATAGTAGGCTTTAATTATGGTGTCTTTTGTCTCTTGTATAGCTTTTCATTGTGGTGTCCTTTGTATTTATATTCATTGTTTTTCAATGAAGAAAGCAAGAGAGATTGCTTATACCAAAGTTGAAATGGTATCAGAGCAAGTTTATTATGCTCGATCAAAACCAACACATAAAAAAAAGAAACACACAACAGGTGATTTCATCCTTTGAGCCGTTGCCATGACTGATATGGTAGAACTACTCACCTTCGTTGAGGAAACCCTAGAAGTGCCAATCATCAATTCCCATCTTTCTCTGTCGAAATCTCAAACCAGTTCCAAGCAAAAGGAAGAGACCATACTCCGACATCAGGCCTGACAATAAGTCAGCATCAACAATTCTTGTGGTTGTTTGGAAGTAACAACACAAGACATGGAGATGTATTGCCAAAGGGTAATATGGCAAGCAAACATGTTCAAAACAATGATTGGGTTGTTAACTCGGGTTGCACCGAGCATATAACCCATGAAGCCTCTCTACTTAAAGGAAAAGTCAGAAGCCATCACGAACCGCCCGTGACTATTCCTAACGGTGATGTTGTCGCAGTAGAGTGGCGAGGATATTGTATCCTACCAAATGGAACCAACATTAAAGGAGTCTTACATGTTCCTGATTTTTATTGCAACCTTTTGTCTGTTAGCAGATTATTAAAGGATTTGCAATGTGCGGTGACGTTTTTCCCTGAGTTCTTCGTTATGCAGGATTTGCATACAGGGGAATTGATTGGAACATGGGATTGCATTAATGGTCTGTATAGGATGAAGATGGTGGAAGGAAGACAAGTAATGAAGGTGACCACAAAGATCTGGCATAAAAGACTAGGTCATGCATTTGACTCAAAACTGTGTCATGTTGATTTTCTTAAGGGTATTCCATTGAAGTCTAAAGATAGTTTTTGTGACTCTTGTTCCAAGGCTAAACACACTAGGTTACCTTTTCCGATTAGTATTGTTAGGATCTGAGTTTGGATTTGTTAGGATCTGAGGATCTACTGATTGTGCTTGTTTGTGAGATTTGTTCAAATCAAATAGATATGAACAGATTTAAGTGCAGCGGAAATGAATAACAAACTTTGTAAACACAATCAAAGGAGAATCTAGTTTGATAAACAATTGCTTTTTCATAGAGTCGAAAGATTACATCAAAAGCAAAAGGTTACAATGCGAGCTTACAGACTAAACTCCCCCTCAGCCTGATACTCCAGAGTTGGTTGCACAAGATGAAAGGATTGAATTGAGGAGAAGAACTCACTCAAAACGAATCAAATGTAACAGTACAGAGTACTGTCATATTTATAAGCAAACCAAACCACTGATGTACCTCAGCTGACGTCACCATGATAGTGACATCTAATAGCCTGACAACCTATAAACACTGGTCTATACAAAACTACTGATGTCTAACAACTGATTGATAATAAAATACAAAACAAGTCTAACACTGTTCACGTTCCACTGTTGTAGCCTAAGCACTGATTGTTTGAACATCAGTGCTTTCTTCAAAAGGTGATCAGTCTTTGAATGAGCAGTGCTTGGGTCTTCAGCAGTACTTAAGAGACAGCAGTAGAGCTCAGTGTTTTCCTTTTAGCAGTCTTTAGTTGTTTCATCAGTGTTTGGTTCATCAGTTGTTCTTCAGAGCAGTACTTAGAGTGTATCAGCAGATAGGTAACCACTGTCAAGGGGAGAGCTTAGTGTAAACATCTGCTTATTGTGAATCCACTGTTGTGATCAGGTTTTGGCTTTACATTATCTGTTCCTCTGGTAGGGTTCAATCCCAACAATCTCCCCCTGGAACAGATAATGCCAAAACCTGTCATTATTCTGGATCTTTATTACTCATCAAAAGTTCCCTTGCTTTTCTTTTGAAATCTTCTTCAAATTCTTTGGAACTTGTGTCATCTTCATCCCGGCACAGTGTAAGTTCAAGGAGATCCTGCAAATCTTCAACACTAAGGCCTAGTGCTTCTTTCCTTGATATGTACTTCACTTCGCCATTGGATCTGACCAGGGTCAATACGTGGGTCTTTTGATCAGACATCCACTTTAGTACTTTTAAACCCAATGGGTTTCTTGGGAGAGATTTATTTGAAGATGAGTTTTGAGATATTGGCCTTGAGAAAACTTGCAGACTTTCAGACATTCTTTTGAAGGCCATTTCAATAACATTGTTAGCTGCAGCTATGTCTTCTGCAGTTTCTATTTCTATCTGCTCCTGTCTCTTTTGTTGATCAGGCTCAATGTCTGAAACTTCTGAAGCATACGGTGATGCAGGTTTAGTTAACACCTTCTTAAAAAGGTTTTGAAGTTTTTCTGAGTTCGCTTCTTTTAGACCCATTTTCATGATGGTTTCTTTGAAGTACTCAACTTCCTTTTCCTTTACCTCTTCACTGGTCAACTGTTCTCCTTTTTCTTGGTTTGTCATAAGAGTAGATCGGAACAGTGTTTTGAGGTTTTCAATCTGCTGTTCAAGCTTCATCATTTGTTCACGTTTCTTTGAAGTGCCTGATACAGTTATCTTCATTTTCTTCAGCCTTTCATAGGCTTCATCAGTTTGCTGCTTTGACCATTTTGATATGGCATTTGCAGTGTCCACCTTTGCATCCACCAGCTCCTGTTTCTTTTTCTTGTACTCAGCTGTTTGGTCATTGATGAACTTTTTGTATTTACTCCAATTTGGAGCATTCTTCTTCATTTTAGGATCATTCTTGAGTCTATCAATCCTATCAGCTTCATGCTTTAAAAGCACAATTGGCCATTCTTCAAATTGGTTTACTTCAGCAGGATAAAATTTTTCTTGCATTATGTATGCAAGAAGTTTTCTTCTCATCTCTTTTCGTTGTTCTGCTTTTTCTTTGCTCAGCTCTTGTGCAAAATCTTTTATTTGATTAACTTTTGTGAGCAGAAGTTCCAATCTTTCAGCAATGGCTTCATCACTTTGACCTTTACACTCAACTTTTGCTATTATCTTAGCCTGTCTTGTTTTGAGCTGAAGATACTCATCTATATCCTCTGGAATCATGAAGCCAACGAGTGAAGGAAATCTTCTGTTTGAAGGATCATCATCAGTGTAAAACTGCCTCATCTCATTTTTTATGGCTTCAAGTTCCAACGGATATTTTGCAGCAGTGGGATCATATTGGTCCTCATCTGGTTGGGTAAGTTTTCTTTTTCTGGTGTAGAGCTTAGCTGGTTGTGATGTGAGACTGGTGATCACAGTGGTAGATGTCTGACTAACAGTGGTTGAAACAACTGGTGTTTAAACCGCTGTTGTTATTACAACTGCTGATATGTCAGCAGATGTCTTCTGCTTTTGAGCAGGGGATGGAGGTGGTGATTTTGTTTTTGGTGATGTTGATGGAGAATCATCATCAGGAATGAAAACCCTTCTCCTTTTTATTGTAGGAGAGGCTGATGATGTCTTGGATGAATCAGTGGTTTGAGAGTGAGTGGCAGTGATTTGTGATTGACTAACAGTTGTTGAAACAACTGGTGTTTCAACCACTGTTGCCATTAGAACAGATGTTTTAACATCTGTTGTCTTCTGTTTTATGACAGGAGGTAATGATGATGATGTGAGGGCAGTGGTTTTGGTGGTGTGTGATGGAGTGGTGTGTGTTGAAGAAATAGCAGCTGTTTGGCTACTGACAGCAGTTTTTGTGACTACTGCTGTATCAGCTATATGGCTAACAGGTTTTGAGACCTGCTTTTCTTTTTCTTTTTCAGGCTCAATATAAAGGCCATGTTCTATTCCCATCTTATTCATTTTTCTCAACAGCTTGATATTCTCCCCCTTTTTGGCATTATCTGAAGGGGGTTATCAAGAAATGATAGGGAAGAAGGAGCTTTGCCAGAGGCACTTTGAATGCTAGCCTTTATAGCCTTGATATCTGCTTGAGTGTCTTTAAATCTTGATTCCACCATGTTGGTTAGCATTTGTACATGAATAGCATGCTTTTGATCAGCCACATGTTGCTGTTTTTCAAGCATGGGTTTAAAAATATTCCAAAGCTCATTTTCAGCAAATGCATGTTGTGCAGGTGCTTGAGCAGGAACAGCAGTGGCTTGTGCTTTTTGAGCTTTTAAAATCTCTTGCACCATATCTTTAATTTCAGCAACTGAATCTTTAAGTTTTTCAACTCTTTCCGTCAATTTCTGATATTTTGAATCATCAGCTACATTAGTAGGATCATCTGAATCCCCACCAGTAGTGGTTGTATCAATGTGTGTCTTAGGAACTGAGTCCCAAAAATCACCCATTGATGCCCCTTGTTCTTGGTACTGGGGACTTCTTTCTTCAGCACCTGATAATCCTTTGATGTTACTAGTGGTCATAATAGGCTCACTAGTGGTTATCGATGGTGCTATAGAAGAAATTGCCTTCAAGGGAGTCTTACTTATGAAACAACTGTCCAACTGAAGATCTGTTGATCCATCAGTTGTAGTTGCTGCTCCACTTGAACTACTGACAAGAGTTACTTGTAACTCCTGCAGTGTAACCTCCTCAACTGTTGCTGGGATAGCAGAGGTATAAGCATCAGACCCAGTCACTTGTCCTACTCTCAGTGATAGGTGATAGAGAGGAACTGGTTTGTGTCTGTGCAATATCAACCGCATGCAACAGGGGTATTATTGATTGTGGCATTATGATTGGTGAGGGTATGGGTGTTGAAAGAGACATGTCCTTGGGATCAGGACTGTGGAAGATAGATCCGAGTGGATCCAGAGCTTCATAATTTGGTGTCCCTGTGATTACAACCTGATCCTTTTGTGAGGATGCAGGAGGAGTTTGAGGCAATGGTTGAGATCTTTCTTCCAACTGCTGTGAGGAAGTAGCGGCAGTGGTTTGTGGTGACATTTGTGTTGTCACAGGCAGTTGCTCTGGGATCTCATCTTCCAGAGTTGCCTTTTTCTTGGGTTTGGTGAGCTTTTTGGAAGATTTTCTTCTGGTCTTTTTGGTAATGTCAGGTGTGGGTTTCAGAGCAGTGGTTGTACTGCTCTGATCACCTGGAGCAGTGGGCTCAGCAGAAGTTGCCTGAGGGTCAGTGGCAGTTACTAAAGTCTGCTCAGGCACCTTTGCTTTTAATTTTATTGGTGCTATCATTCTTGAAAATGTTTCAATTGTTAAACCTTTTATTTGAAAATGGACACCTTGTTTTGGCAAATTTTCATCCTCTTTTTCAAATTTTTGTTTAAAGTAATAGCTCAGAAATCTTGGAAAAAGAAGAAATGATTTGCTATCAACATTCTTTACCATGTCATTGAAGATCTCCTGGGAGTAGTTGTAATCTTTATTGTTTAAAATCGCATATCCCAGGCATTGAATCTTCAATGGTATTTCGTTAAACGCTGTTGTTTTATTTGAAACACAACTTAAAAGTGTGTGAAATAAAAATCTGGGTGCAGATGGAAAATAACCTTTTTGTAAGGTATCTACCTTTGATTGTTCTGCATATCCCCTTTTCAGAAAGTCAGCTTTTAACTCGTTTTTGTCAAAGGAAGTTTTACCATTCTGATCATTGAGTTTGAAGACTTCCGAGATTGTTTGCGGAGTGATTTGAATCACTTTACCATGTATCGAGGAGTTTATGGCTACTACTTTATCATCTTGTTTCTCAAGCGTAGCATTTTTCCAGAACTCTCTCTGGGTTTGTGGATAAATGGGGGCATCTGCTGTCAACAAAGTTTTGTACTTTGATGCAGATAATGTATCAATGATGGAATCGAAGGTGTGGTTATCGGTAGGTTTTTTGAGCAAACCCAGATAATTATGAGGAGATTTGTATGGTATATCGATGGATTCTTCGGCCGTTTGAGCGACCTCTTTGGAAGTTGATGGTGATTTTGGTTTTGATTTTGATTTTGATTTTGTCATTTTGAAAGAGAAGAATCAGAGAGTGTTTTGGGAAGAAAAGGTTTGAAAACTGCTTTGAGAATAGAACTTTGGAATTCAATTCGACAGTGTAAAACCCTGTTTGGGGGTTTAGGGCAGGGTTTTATTTGGGGAAAAAATGATCGCTGATGTGGCAGCGGTTATTTTGATCTGAGGGCTAAAAACTGACCAAATGTCAAACACTGATGGAATGGATGGAGGGTGGAGGACAGTTGTTTTAAGAACCACTGATGAATCAAGTATCAGTGGTTACAACGGTAATAATGTGGACAGTGGATGATTTTTACTATCAGTAGATAGTATGTCAGTGGATAAGACACTGATTTTGAACATCAGTGCTTGTCAAGAAAATGAAAGATCAGTGGCTAACTTTCAGCAGTGGACAGTATTTAGAGAGCAGATGTTTGAACAAAACAGTGATTAGGGTAAATGATAAGATTTGAAGGGCAAGTATTTCAGCAACTGTTTTGAGAATATTTCATTCAAGGTTTTTGCCACATGTCAATTTTGAAGGACAGTGGTTTAGTACCCCAGATGATGAGAACTTTTTGCTAAGGCAACTCATTTTCGTTTAATATCCAATTAAAACATGAGTGCCCCAGTAATTTAAATCATGTTTAGCAATCAACCTTTGATAAATGTTTAAGAACAAACCTGAGTATGAAATGAACTTGACATATGTACCATTTCCTTATGACCCATTTATGAGGACAATAATACCACCAAAAAGAGGTACTATATCCTGACAGGTAATTGAAACTAATGCCAACAAAAACAAGCAAAAGTTCAAAATATGTTATTCTTAAAAAATTGAACAATATATCCTGGTTATTAGAGAAAATCCTTTGAAAAAAAATGGTTAAAGGATTTTCTAAGAACAGCATCAAAAGGGATTTGATATATTTTCAATAAAAACATAATCATATCATTCTCAAGTTTATGAAAATGGTCAGTGGTAGGAATTTTAAATACATTTTGACCACTGTTTGGCACCATTTTCTTGTCAGTTGATTACAAACATGAAGACACATGGACCAGTCCTTTTGTAGGCTCGATCACTGAGAATACTATTGTCACCTGAACTTTCTTAAACCAATGAGTACAAACAGTTGCTTAATGACCATTGTTACCCCAAGCTTTGACTCTTAAGTGTTTTACATTTATACTCTTTTCTTTTGACTTCAAAAGTTTTGAGATAAACACACTTTCGAGTTTTTGTGAATTTTAGTCCAAAATCATTTTGCTGTAATGTTTTGAGAGAATTGGTCATGTTTGCACAAGTTGTTCAGCCAATCTCACACTACATATGATACGGACTATGTTGACCCCTGTTTTTCTTAATGTATTTAGACAAAGTTGATTTGTTCCTTTTGAGGATCTCAACCTGTTTTCAACACATAAGATCAAATGGCTAAAGTTTTAATTTCCCTCTTTTTGTGTTAGAAAAACATCAATGTTTTTATGAACATAGGTTTTGTTAATCTGAGGTTCATACTTTAGTATTTAATGAAAACATCACGAATTACACATCAACAATTTGAGATCAATTTAGAAAATAAGAAATAATCTCATAGTTTGACATATATTGTATTCAGATCTAGAAACCATGAGTGTCTTGTGCATGAAATCACTTGTTGTGTGAAATTTGTGTGTCATATGACATCTTGGTTGATTTACAGAGTTTTGCATAACCATTTTGATCATGGTTTTCTCGTTACTCTGTTTTCAACTGAATACAACCAACCTTAGTATCAATGAATTTTGAGCCGAACTGTTATGTCAAATTGATTGTTAGATCAAATTTTGACTGTCCAGGCTCTGATACCAATTGTTAGGATCTGAGGATCTACTGATTGTACTTGTTTGTGAGATTTGTTCAAATCAAATAGATATGAACAGATTTAAGTGCAGCGGAAATGAATAACAAACTTTGTAAACACAATCAAAGGAGAATCTAGTTTGATAAACAATTGTTTTTTCATAGAGTCGAAAGATTACATCAAAAGCAAAAGGTTACAATGCGAGCTTACAGACTAAACTCCCCCTCAGCCTGATACTCCAGAGTTGGTTGCACAAGATGAAAGGATTGAATTGAGGAGAAGAACTCACTCAAAACGAATCAAATGTAACAGTACAGAGTACTGTCATATTTATAAGCAAACCAAACCACTGATGTACCTCAGCTGACGTCACCATGATAGTGACATCTAACAGCCTGACAACCTATAAACACTGGTCTATACAAAACTACTGATGTCTAACAACTGATTGATAATAAAATACAAAACAAGTCTAACACTGTTCACGTTCCACTGTTGTAGCCTAAGCACTGATTGTTTGAACATCAGTGCTTTCTTCAAAAGGTGATCAGTCTTTGAATGAGCAGTGCTTGGGTCTTCAGCAGTACTTAAGAGACAACAGTAGAGCTCAGTGTTTGCCTTTTAGCAGTCTTTAGTTGTTTCATCAGTGTTTGGTTCATCAGTTGTTCTTCAGAGCAGTACTTAGAGTGTATCAGCAGATAGGTAACCACTGTCAAGGGGAGAGCTTAGTGTAAACATCTGCTTATTGTGAATCCACTGTTGTGATCAGGTTTTGGCTTTACATTATCTGTTCCTCTGGTAGGGTTCAATCCCAACAGGATTGATTGTGTTTTATGTTTGAATTAAGATGAAAGATGAACAAGTAGTGCAGCGGAATATAAATGGAAACAAACTTTGCACACAATCAAACAGGAGAATTGCTTTTAACACACATTTTCACAAAGAACCAAATGATTGAATTTATTTCAACTATGATTACAATGCAAGCATGTAACAAACTCCCCCTCAGCCTGAGCTCATAGTGATTGTTCGTACAGGAAGAAAGATGGTGAAGAGCTAATAGAATAGTACAGGGTACTGTTCTATTTATAGGCACGGACAAACCACTGTGGCATCTTTGCTGACGTCACCATGAAAGTGACATCCAACCTCCTAACAAACTCTAAACAACTGATCTTTACAAACACTGCTAGGCTAACTACTGATTACAATACTTTACATAAAACAAGCTAAACTACTGCTTTATCCTTCCATTGTTGTGACTCCAGCAGTACTTGAGATATTCAGCAGTGCTTGACCCATAGCAGTAGATTGATCAGCAGAGCTTTAGTCTTCATCAGTCTTTGACTTGATCAGTAGTTTTAGGTCAGCAGTTGTAAGGATCAGTGGATTGGAGGCCATCAGATGTTGAAACCACTTTCAAGGGGAGAGACTTGTATACATTACATCTGCTTATTTTGGATCCACTGCTCTGATCCAGTTTTGGCTTTAATTATCTGTTCCTCTGATAGCATTCAATCCCAACAATCTCCCCCTGGAACAGATAATGCCAAAAACTCTTCATTATTGTGGAGCTTTATTGCCTCATCAACAGTTCCCTTATTTGCCCTTTGAGTTGTAACTCAAAGTCTAAGGGATCTGTGTTATCTTCATCCCTGCACAGTGGTAGATCAAGTAGATCCTGCAGATCTTCAACACTTAGGCCAAGTGCTTGTTCCCTTGAAATCTTTTTCACTTCTCCACTAGACTTGATCACAGTCAGTACATGGGTGTGTTTATCAGTTTTCCACTTTAGTACTTTTGAGTCTGGTGGGTTTCTTAGGAGATTTTTATTAGATGAGGAGTTTGGAGATGCTGGCCTTGTGATGACTGACTGAGCAGTGCTTTGAGCTTGAGCAAGTTCAGGGATATCAACCATCATTTGTTTCATAACCATCTTTATCACTTCATTACCAGCAGCTATATCCTCTGCTGTCTCTGCATCCATCTGTTTTTGCCTTCTTCTTTGATAAAGAAAGGCACCAGGTGGAGCAGTGGCTCTCTTGATTTGTAGCTTTGGTGGTTTTTTTGAAACCTCTGCTTCAGGATAGTCAGGTTTTTGTGGAATTTTTGGATTTTTCTTCCTAAGTTCCTCCAACTTTTTGTAAGTGGCCCTGACCTTATCTTCTTTCCACCTCATCACTTGGTTCTTTGACCCAAAGTCAGCAGTAATCAATTCCTCTTTCATTCTCCTCAGCTCCAATGCCTTATCAGGTACATTCTTCTTGTACTTTGCCCAATAAGGAGGAGTATGTTTGACTTTGTTTTTGATCATGTCTTGAATCCTGGCTGCTTCACTTTCAAGCTCAGGAATGGTCCATTCTTTGTACATGTATTTTCTCCCTTGTATTTCTTGTAAGACATGATGTTATCAATATAATCTTTTCTCAGGGATTCATCTGCTCTTTTTGATATCTGCTGACATACATTCTTTGCAAATTGTTCCAAAGATCTGACTTGTGTGAGCAGAAATTGATAATGCCTTTGAATTTCTTTGTCAGATTTCCCTTGTAAACTTCTTTGAGAGATATCCTCTGCTTGTAGAGCCTTAACTTTCAAATATTCTTCAATGTTGTTAGGCCTGGGATATCCTCCAAATGATGGCAAACTCCTTTTAGCAGGGTCATCCTCAAAGTAGAAGGATTTGATCTCTTCTTTGACTGCTGCAAGCTCTAGAGGATATTGGAACCTGCAGGAGTAATGTCAGTAATTGGCTTTTGAACCTGAGCTAATGAGAGAGGAACAGGGTTTGGTATAGTAACAAGTGATAGAGGTTGTGAAGATGTTGGTGGTGGTGAAGTATTATCATCTTTTAGAATTAACCTTCTCCTTTTAGGTTGAGGAGAGGCTGATGATGTTTTGGATGGACCAGTGGTGGTGATTTGAGTGGTGGTTATTGTAGTGGAAGTGATTGAAGTGGGAGGTTGCTGACTAACAGTTGTTGAAACAACTGGTGTTTCAACCACTGTTGCCATTACAGCAGATATTGTAACATCTGTTGTCTTCTTCTTTTTAGCAGGAGATGAAGGTGGTGTTGATGATGTTTTTGATGGTGATGTGATCTTTGGTGGTGGTGGTAAGATAGTGGTTGTGGTGTGTGTTGAAGTAGGGGCAGGTGTTTGGCTAGCAGTTGTTGAAACTACTGAAGTATCAGCAGTTGTTGATACAGCAGGTGTTACAACAGCTGTTTGGGTGGAAGATTGAAGTGTGAGATTTTTGGTAGGTTTAGGAGTTTGCTTTGTGGGTCTGGATGATTTGTGTTTGGGTTCCCTCACTTTTCTAGTGGGATTCTTTCTTTTTGGCTCAGGATTTTGGTCATCCTTAGGCTCAGAAGTACCCTGCTCATTTAGCTCCATAAATGCTCTTTTCTCCTGTTCCCACCTGGCATTATCCTTAGCCTTTCTATCCCTTTTTACCTCTGCTAATGCATCAACAATGGTATTAGTGGTAACATCAATCTTTTTGGACCCATCTGGCAAAGGGATGTCTTTGAGCATACTATCTTGTTGTGGTTCAATATAAAGACCATCTTCAACTCCCTTCTTCTTCCACTGCTTGATTTTCTCCCCCTTTTTGGCATTATCTGGTGGTGGGTTATTAATAAAGAGAACAGTGGGAGGAGCAGTGCCAGTGGTGTTCAGTATGTGGGCCTTTATAGCCTTGATGTCAGCTTGGGTATCTTTAAACCTTGACTCCATCATGTTTCTCAGCTTTTGAACATGTATCTCATGCTGCTGATCAGCCAATTGTCTTTGATGTTGGAGCAATGGTTGAAACAAATTCCATAACTCATTTGCAGCAGGTGCAGGTTGTGCAGGTGCTTGAGCTGGAGCAGTAGTGGGTGGTACCTTTTGAACTTTCAACAACTGTTGCAGCATATCTTTAATCTCTGCAACAGAGGTATCCAGTTTGTCAACTCTGTCCGTCAATTCTTGGCACATTAAACCATCACCCAACTTAATGGGATCATCTGATTTCCCACTAACAGTGGTTGTAACAGTGGTTGATGCAGGGAGTGTACTCTAAATATCATCCACTGATGCCCCTTTGTCTTGGAACTGGGGACTTTTTCCTTCAAAAAGAGAAACACTTTTTAGTGAACCAGTGAACACTGGATACACAGGTGTTCCCAGAGAAGGAATTGCCTCAAGGAAGTCTTATTGATGTAACCACTGTCCAAATGCAAACCAGTGGGTTCAACACTTGTAGTGGCTGCTTCACTTGGACTACCACCAAGAGTTACTTGTAACTCAAGGGGTGTAACCTCCTCAGGTGTTGTTGATGGGTTAGCAATGATTGGAACATCAGACCCAGTCACTTGTTGAGGTATGTTCTCATTAACAGGTGATTGAGAAGGACTGGTTTGTGTCTGGTTCAAATCAAGAGCATCCAACAATAATTTTGTTTGTGGGGGAATTGTGGAGGTGAGGTTGGGTGTAGAAAGAGAATTGGCCCCGGGCATTGGGCTATGGATGATGGAAGCAAGTGATTCCAGAGCATCATATTGTGGTGTCCCTATATGTACAACCTGTTCTTTTTTAGAAGGAGCAGGAGGAGTTTGAGGTATGGGTTGAGATATTTCTACCATCTGCTGTGAGGAAGTAGCAGCAGTGGTTTCTTGTGACTTTTGTGCTGTCACTGGCAGTTGCTCTGGTATCTGTTCTTCCAGAGTTGCCTTTTTTTGTAGGTTTGGGGGGCTTTTGTGCTTTCTTTTGTCTTAGCTTTTTGGTGATTTTAGGTGTGGGTTTCACAGCAGTTGTTTTTCTGCTGTGATCACCTAGAGCAGTAGGCTTAGCAGCAGATACCTGAGGAGCAGTGGTAGCTGCTAAATTCTGCTCAGGCACCTCTGCTTGTGTTTTGCAAGGTGTTGAAAGTCTTGTAAAAGTTTCAGCAGTTAAGCTGTTTATTTTGAAAGAATCACCTTGGATGTGCACATGTGCATCATCTTTTCCAAACTTCTTTTGAAAGTAATAACTTAAGAACCTTGGAAATAATAAAAATGATTTTGTTGAAACATTTTTGACCAAGTCATCAAAGATTTCCTGGGAATAGTTAAAATTTTCATCTTGTAAAATGGCATATCCCAGGTATTGAATCTTCAATGGTATCTCATTAAAAGCAGTTGTTTTGTTTGAAACACACATCAAAAGGGTATGAAATAAAAATCTTGTTGCAGGAGGGAAGTTACCTTTTTGTAAGGTATCCCTCTTCATTTGTTCTGCATACCCTCTTTCAAGAAAATTAGTTTGATATTCGTTTTTAGGGAAAAAGGTTTTACCTTGCTGATCATCTAGTTCGAATACCTCTGAAATGGATTGTGGTGTGATTTTGACTGTTTTACCCATCAGTGAGGAATTTATGGCTATGATGTCTTCACCTTGTTTTTCAAGAGTAGCATTTCTCCAAAATTCTCTCTGGGTTTTCAGGAAAATCGGAGCATCTACCGTTAAAAAAGTTTTGTACTTTGAAGCTGACATGATGTCGATGATGGAATCGTAGATATCGATGGTGCCGGGTTTTGTAAGGAGACCCAGATAGTTGTGAGGAGCCTTGTATGGAATTTGATTGGTGTGGTAGCCATTTGAGTGGCCTTTATAGAAGATGATTTGAAGTGGATTTTGCAGATGACTTTGATTTTGTCATTTTGAAGAAGAAGATTGATGAAGGATTTGAGAGAAAGAGATGGAAACTGCTTTGAGAAAGGAATTTTTGTGAATTCGATTCGACAGTAAAACCCTATTTGGGGGTTTTGAGAAAGGTTTTATAAAAGAAAAAGTGAATGTTGACGTAGCAGCGGTTACAAAAGATCTGACCGCTCTGTACTGTCCACGTGCCAACCCCTGATGAAATGAAAGGACAAGTGTTTTATGAAAACCACTGATGGAACAAGATCAGTGGTTGTAACGGTAATAATGAAGGCAATGGGTGATTTTTACTATCAGTGGATAGCATATCAGTGGATAAAACACTGATTTTGAACAACAGTGCTTATCAAGGAAATGAGAGAACAGGGGTTGACTTTTTGCAGTGGACAAATTTTTAAGCAGGACAGATGTTTGAACAAGACAGTGGTTATGACAGACTTTTAAGGATTTAATGAAAAATTCATTTTTAACTACTTTTAATGATGGATTTTTGATTTTCTGAAAACATTTTAATGCTTTTATACATAGAAAAACATAATTTTGCCTGTTAATCCATGTTTAGCATGCCAATCCTAGAGATCAAGCTTTCAAAGGTGGATGTGTCTAATGCTTTAGTTAGCACATCTGCCAGCTGATCTTTAGTTGGAACATGGTGCAGAGAAATCAAACCTTTTTCATAGCAATCCCTCACAAAGTGATGTCTGATATCAATGTGCTTGGTGGTTGAATGGGAAACTGGATTTTTGATGATATTTTCTGCTGCGTGACTGTCCAACATGAGAGGTGTCTTTAGGGCAGTGATACCAAAATCCAGCAACTGATTTTGAAGCCAAAGCAGTTGGGCTGTACAGCTTGCAACAGCTATATACTCTGCCTCAGTAGTGGATGTGGAAACAACTGCTTGCTTTTTGCTTTGCCAAGACACTAAGCAACTGCCTAGGAATTGACACCCTCATGAAGTGGACTTCCTTGTCTTGTCACATCCAGCAAAGTCACTATCTGAGAAACCTGAAAGCTTAACTTTACCATCAGCTGGATACCAGATACCAAGTGTGGGAGCACCTTTTAGGTATCTGAATATCCTTTTTACAGCAATAAGGTTTGACTTTCTAGGGGCTGATTGGGATCTTGCACAAACACATGTTGCAAACATGATGTCTGGCCTAGATGCTGTTAGGTACAATAAAGACCCAATCATGCTTCTATATAAAGTTTGATCAACCAAATCACCCTTCTCATCAGACATGACTGTTTTATTGGTTGCAATGGGTGTACTACATGGCATACAATCATCCATCTCAAATTTCTTTAAAAGTTCTTTGGCATATTTGCCTTGATGGATGAAAGTGCCATTTTGCAGTTGCCTTACTTGGAGACCAAGAAAGCACTGGAGTTCACCCATTGCACTCATTTCAAACTCAGCTGTCATGAGTTGTCTAAACTCTTCACACATTTTATTACATGTGCTTCCAAAAATGATGTCATCCACATAAATCTGGACAATCATCAAATCCTTTCCTTTCCATTTTAGAAACAGTGTTTTGTCTATTTTACCTCTTGTGAAACCAATGGAAAGTAGAAAGGTGGAAAGAGTTTCATACCAGGCCCTTGGTGCTTATTTCAAGCCATACAAAGCTTTATTTAGCTTGTAGACATGATTTGGATTAAATGGATCCTCAAGGCCTGGAGGTTTACAAACATATACCTCTTCTTGAATCTTACCATAGAGGAATGCACATTTGATATCCATTTGATACACCTTGATGTTGTGGTTGACAGCAAAGGCCAGGAATAATCTAATAGCTTCAAGGCTTGCTACAGGGGCAAATGTTTCATCATAGTCAATGCCCTCTTCCTGTCTGAACCCTTGAACCACAAGCCTGGCTTTATTCTTGACAACAATACCCCTTTCATCAGTTTTATTTTTGAAGACCCATTTTGTGCCAATAGGACTTACACCCTCTGGAAATGGAACAAGCTCCCAAACTTGTTGTCTTTTAAACTGTTGGAGCTCCTCTTGCATGGCTTCTACCCAGCTGTTGTCTTTTAGTGCCTCTTGGTACTTGACTGGCTGATGGAGAGATAGGAAACTAGCAAAAAGATAAATGTTTTGGGATTGACTTCTTGTGAGCACCCCTTCATTGATGTTGCCAATGATTTGGTCAGGTGGATGAGATTTCAAGAAGATAAGATCTCCTTGGTATGGAACAATGACATTAAGTGGGGAAGGCTGCAGATGTGAATCATCTGAGCTAACCACTGCTGGTGACTTTGATGATCCAGCAGTGGCTTCAAAAGGTGGTGGAATAGGTGGTAATGGTGTGGACACATGCTGACTTTGATCCACTGTTTGAGGACTTTTATCAACATTGTTTGATAATGTGGAAGCAGGAGTTAATGGGCTACTTTGGTCAACAATTGTTGAGGTAGCAGCGGTTGAACTTTGACAGCTGTTTTGAACATCTGCTGCTCTTCCACTTGATGCAGACTTTTGTTGTGGAATGATGATTTCATATCCATAGTCTGATGATGAATTTTCTGATGGACCTGCATTGTTAGACTTGACAGCAACACTTTCAAATGTGAATTTATCAAGATCAAATAAAACTGCAGGGTTTGCTGGGATTTTCATTGATGAAAGTTCATTGAACTTTACATTCAAAGTCTCTTCCACTGTCTTAGTCCTTGTGTTAAACACTTTGTAGGCCTTAGCAGTGGTTGAGTATCCCAGATGATAACCACAATCAATTTTGGCTGCAAATTTTGAGATAGAATCTTTTAAGTTTAAAATGAAGCATGGGCAGCCAAAAACTTTGAAATATGAAATCAATGGCTTTATTTTATACAACAGTTCATAGGCAGTCTTTTGATGCCTGGGGTTGATTAAAACTCTGCTTTGGACATAGCAAGCAGTGTTTACTGCCTCTGCCTAAAAAGTTAATGGCAAACCTGAATCAGCAAGCATGGTTCAGGCAGCCTCAATCAAAGTCCTGTTCTTTCTTTCAACAACCCCATTTTGTTCTGGTGTTCTTGGAATGCTGTACTGCCTTACAATTCCCTTTGACACACAGAAATCATCTAACTCCTTGTTCCTGAACTCTGTGCCATTATCACTTCTGAAGATTTTTACTGGCAAGTCAAACTGCTTTTCAACCTGTTTCACAAAGTCTTGCAGAATGCCTGCAGTCTCATCTTTTGAGTGTAAAAAGTAAGTCCATGTAAACCTAGAAAAGTCATCAACAATAACCAAACACTATCTCTTTTTCTTAAGACTCATGACTTTTACTGGGCCAAACAAATCCATATGAAGCATTTGCAAGCATTTGGTTGTTTTGGACCCATCATTTGATTTGTATGAGCTTTTATGTTGTTTTCCTTTTAGGCAGGAAACACAATGCTCAGGACAGGTGAACAGTTTTTGAGGTAAACCTCTTACTAACCCCTGTTTTGAGATGGCAGTGATTGTCTTGAGATTTGTGTGCCCCAATCTCCTGTGCCATAATTCTGTCTCTTTGTTTGAGGCAGCTGAGAACAGACAGGCATCAGTCCTGGGGCTCTCTTTTGACATATCAACTACATAAACATTGCCACTTCTTTGAGCAACAAGTTTGGTTTTTCCAGTTTTTATTATTGCTTCAATCTTTTCAACCATTTCTGGTCCAACAATCCTTCAACAATCCTTTGTGAGAATGAGCCATAGCCCTTATCACTCATTTGTGAGACACTTAGGAGGTTGAATTTTAGATTGTCTATTAGATTGACATTTTCAAATTTTACATTACCAGACTGTACTGTACCAGATCCCAGAACTTTCCCTGTACTATTATTACCAAAGGATATATCACCCCCTCCATGAATTTTGAAATCTTTGAGTAGGGCTTTACATCCTGTCATGTGCCTGAAGCCTCCACTATCTACATACCAAAGGCTATCTAAGTATGCAGAAGCTCCCTGCACATGAAGTAAAAGGATTAGTTCATTAGGGTCTCCAAAGCCAATAAGGCTTTGGATGGGGTCTCAACAGTGTCTGGGATGAGTTCAGGTGGATGGACAGTGGTTAGCTCAGGGGTTTGAACATTTTTGGGAATGTTTGTCTCTAACCACTGTTGGGGTTCTTGACCAATCACCTGCTGATAACCAAAAGGATACCTGTTCACTCTTGGTTTAGAAGGATTTTTGTAAACCTCATAAACATGTGGGATCCTTTGGTATGATGGTTGACCCTTACCTCTTCTGTATTGATTTGCAGGGGGTGCATCAGTCACCTGAACATCTCTTTTGACAGATGTTTGGTTTAGCTGTTTTGTAACAGCTGTTTGGACTGGCATAAACAGTGGTTGATTTTTGGTGAATTTGACAGATGATGTTGATGAACTTAAGGATGTTTTTGCAGTGTACTCATTCTTTTTTACATCAAAGTTTTTGAGATATACACATTCTTGAGTTTTGTGGTTTCTTTTACCACAGATGGTGCAGCTCTCAGCAGATTCAATTATATTTGTTTTGTTGAGATCATATGCTTTTAGATGAAAACAATCTTTTGTTAGATGGTTTTTCTTTTCACAGAAATCACAAAACAGGTTTTTGATTTTTTCCCTTTTCTTCCTCTTTTCTGATTCCTTAGCAACAGAGTTTTGAACCAATGTTGGGATATCTTTAAGTGGAATGACTTTTGCCTTGGGAGCTTTTACACCATCAGTGGTTGTGAAATCCATTGGTTTGAAGTTTTCAAGGATGTCACACTCATCAGACCATGTGGGTTTGAATTGGTATTTCTCAATTTCCTCAAAAGTTGAGGATTCCACAGATCTTTCCAGAGTTATTTTGTTACCAAGTTTGTCAGTTATTTTAACTTCTTGGCCATCCTTGTTTGTGGGAATAACTTCAACAGTGGATTAAACAGATTCTTTTAAAGCATTGTTTTCAATTTCATCATGTTTTCTAAAACCAATACCAAATTTCACATTGCTTTTGATCTGTTTTTCAAGCATGACCTCATAACCTTTGCATGATTCCACCCATTTTTCACAAGTGATTTGGGTGGATTCCAACTCCTTTTTGCAAACCTGGTATTTTTCTACCATTGTTTGAAGTTGGTTTTTGGTTATGCTTTGCTCTTCTTTTAAGCTGCAGATTTCTTTATCTTTTTCAGCCAATTTGTTTTTAAGTTCTTTTAAAGACTTTTCAAATTTGACCTCATCATTCAACACTCTATCCCTAAGGTTTTCATTCACCTCTTTAATGTTAGCAAATGCTATGATGCATTTGTCTGAACACATATTTTCAAGAACCTGAGATGATACCTTAGCTGCAGCCATCATGGCACAATCACATTGATGATCATTTTCTTCATCAGCTCTCTCTTCTTTCTCACCTTCTTTCTTTTCTTCTTTTTCTTCTTCTTTGGACCAGGGGTCAACCAATGGTTCAATCAGGGTTTCTGAATTTTCTCCCAGAAGTAGTTCACCAGCAACAGCAGTAACCACTGCTTCAGAAACTTCATCCACTGTTTCATCACTTGTTTTCCCTTTTTCAGCATTCAGCTCTTCTGGTATTGACTCTAATGCCATAAGACAAAATTCATCATTAGAAGCATCATTAGTAGCATAGAGTGCAAAATTTTCATCACCTAGTTCATCAGGTAAGCTGCTCCAGTCAACAAAGCCTTGGGTGAAAAAGCTTTGCTGATCTGGTTGAACCACTGCTGGTGGTGCAGCTTGTTGTGGTGCAACTGGTTGCACTTGAACCTGAGGTACAGGAGCCTGAACATACTGAATTTGAGGGACAGTGGTTTGAACATAATGCACAGGAACAGGGTTAGCATAATGAGCAGTGTTTACATGGGCAGCAGGGGTATAATGGGAATAGTGCACAGTGCTTTGATTTTGTGGCCTAGGGGTATATGTCTTTAAATACATCCCATATGTGAAAACCGAGCCCGAAATACGTTATAGTTTATAACGTAAATTAAAAACAATAAATATTGAGTTGAGGCAGGCCACGTAGGATCCCACCCCAACCTCACGCGGGCGGTATCAAGGCTGAAACTTATTCCAGTGAAACTATAAGTTAAGGCGGGCCGCGTAAGCTCACCTTAAAACTTACACGGGCCGCTAGAGATCATCAAACGCGGAGACACCCTGAGCTGACACGTGTCGACATCGTGGCGGACCTATACGCTGACCCAGCTAAGCTATATGTTGACCGGGTGTTGACGCGGGCCGCGTAAGGCTTCGCCTTACCTTACGCGGGCCGCCTGAAAGTCGAATTCAGCAACTATAAATAGATGGCATCGGATCTCAGTCGAACTCGCTCACAATTTCATTCTCAATCTCAAAATATGTAGCAGTGTTATTATACTCGGGTATTATACCCCTAATTAGCGAGGTTCTGCTCCGTTGTAAGTATTATAACCCCTGTTTCATAAGTAGATACGCTGCCCGATTGATTTAGGGTTCCGTAACAACTGTCGTGGTTCTGCCCGACGTAGTTGTTGGAATGCCGTCTCGGGGAGGGTATCATTAATATTTTCAAAGGGTTATGATACTAACCTATGTACATTTGTATAAATTATAGATTATTCCCAGGAAACCCTTACGCGAAGTCTAAGATAGCAATGTAAGTTTATCCTCTTTTTGATAACCTTTTGGTAATATTTTACAAAACCTTAAATGTTTTACAATGCGATTAAGCGGTGATTGAGTCTTTGTAGTTCTTCAATTACTTCCGGTATGTTGGGGTTTTGTATACAAAATTTACTACACTGTGAGTAGTAAGTCGAGGATGACAGTACGTTACCATTGGACAATGAGTTAGCCAATGTGTAATATGACCCACAAGTCAGTGGATTGACAGTACTAAATGGAGTAATTGTGTAGAAATAAACAATGTGATCGCTCTCAATACTGTTTTAATTGATAAAATGTTTCTTGATTAAACTGGGATTCACTCACCAGTATTTCCCGCTGACAAATGTTTTTAAAACATGTTTCAGGTAACAAAATGTGACAGCCAACTAGTAAAAAGCCAGCTGGAGAGCACTGAAGGCTTGGGAAAATGTGGCTATAAAAGTTACCTAATAAATGATGTTTTAAATTCAATAAAATAGGGATTGTCCCTATAAATGTATTGTAATAAGAAACTTGGGTTTTACCCATGTGATTATTAATATTAAATATGGTGGTTTTACTCTGATATACATTTCCTAACTACGGTCCTGATGTAATTTCCGCTGCCAAATTAGACAAATACCACGATACCACCGAAACTGGCTCGCGGCCGCCCGTTCCCGGGAATAAGGGATCGGGGGCTGCGACAGAAGGTGGTATCAGAGCCTAGCCACTTGTCTGAGCCAAAGAAGTGTTCTGCTGACACTTAAAATTCTAAATTTTGTGTTAGGAAATAAATTATGGAAATACGTGCATAACTGTATTTATTTGTTATGTGTTATTTGACTATTTGATAGTTTACAGTATGAGTGATCAAGGACCCTCAGACATGAATCGTCAGTTTTCTGATTCACCTAGGAGTGAAGGTACCTCTTCACAGCCTGCCCTTTCTGGGTATACTGCTGATCAGGAAGAAGGAATGTTTGCTTTTAAAGCTCAGTCAGAAGAGCCATTCCCTCACAAAAGGAGAGGATGGTTCAGTAAGGAAACTTCTGCTCGTAGGAAAAGAATGCGAAAGTTGCAACAGCAAAGAGTTGTAGCAGCCGCTAAGCGAAAGACAGATGCCCATACACAAGATATGCTTAATAGAAGCCTAGCTAATTTCCATATCCTAGCAACAACTGCTGCTGACCCAAGTCTGGAACAACTAGTAGCCCCACAACCCCAAATCCCAGAACAACCCATGGAGATAGAAAACCCTGAAAACCCAGTGGAGATGCATGACTATAACCCAGAAGAAATCCCTAGGGTACCTGCACCAAACCCCCTAGACCCAAATTACGACCCCTGGTGGGACGACAATAGGGACTTTGTGCAACGTTACCCTATCCATGAATACCCACCCATACAGAACATAGAAGCCTATCCAGGTATGGACCCTTTAGATCCCTATTACCACGATGAATATATTACGGAGATCTTAGAAGATCCTTACCGATTTCAGGCACTTTCACCCCCATATCAGGAACCCTCACCCCAGATTCCAAACCCAGTCCTAGAACCTACACCCCCAATGAGTGCAGAAAACGTCCAAGAACTTAGGACTTTCGGGGAGGAAATTTTAGAAAGCAGTGAGAGAATGCGTCAGGTGGGAGAACGTCTCGTATGGAAATACGATGAACGCAATATGGATTTTTGGATAAATCCATATCCGTGAATGTGAGAATGGAGGAAATGGTAGTAATAATAATAATAATATAATAAAATAAAATATGTGTGTACGGATGCATATTACTATTAGTATGATTCTGTTTCTGTTGGTATTGTAATTTTATTTCAGTACTAGTGTGTAATAGACGCATAGTATATGGAAATAGAGTACAAGTCGCAATGATCGATGTTTTTGGCTAGATTGCGTGTCATGTGATTAACTATATTACTTATTATCTTGTGATATTAATACGGGGTAAATGTTTAAAATTCAGATGGCCGATGAAGGAAATCAAGGAAATCTGAATAATGATGACCAGAGTAACATTAACGTGGTTAATGAGAATCCAAGCATCCATAACAATGAAAACCAAATGGATAATAGTGCTGTTCAACATATAGTGGCATAAGGAATTATAGACGCAATGCCATTTATTATTCAAACTGTTCAAGAAGCAAATAATAAAAGTAAACATAGCAGTAAGCGACCAATTGAACCGAAACACAGTGTGAACAATGGCCCTGTACTTCAAATGCCCATCCCCAAAAGAAGAAGAACCATGCCTCATGGTTGTTCTTACAAAGAATTCTGGTCCTGTAAACCAATAGAATTCTCGGGCAATGAAGAACCTATTGCAGCCCTACGCTGGATAGAAAAGACTGAGGCTGTTCTGAAAATAAGTAAATGTGCGGAAGAAGACAAAATCATGTTTGCTTCCAATCTATTCAAGAATTCAGCCTTAGAATGGTGGAACACTATCCTTCAATCAAGAGGAAGTGATAGAACTTATAGTATGGATTGGGAAGAATTTAGGAATATGGTAGAAAGGAAATTCTGTCCTCCTAATGAACATGAACATATAGCAAACAAATTCCTAAATCTTAGGATGACTGGTGTGGATAGTAAGGGGTACATTAAGTTATTCTTCGAATATGCTAGGATAGTACCAACTCTTGCTTCACCAGAACCAGTGTTAATCTCCCGCTATATCTGGGGATTAATCGGAGAGATTAGACATGTAGTTAAGGCAGCTAGACCTCAAACCATAGAAGAAGCTGTAGAACTAGCCAATACCTTGACTGATGAGTTAGTTCGTACCCGAGAAGAAGATCAAAGGAGGAACCTAACCCAGAAATTGACTCAAGAATTCCGTTCTGGAAATTACAATCAAAGGAATATGGGTTCTACCTCTGCACCATACTGCAAGGTCTGCAAGAAAAAGCATTCGGGAAAATGCTCCACTCTCTGCAATTATTGCAAGATGCCAGGACACAAGGAATAAAATTGCAGGAAGAAATCCAGTAATGGATTATGTTACAACTGTGGAGAAAAAGGTCATATCAGGCCAAATTGTCTGAAATTAGCTCCAGCTACAAACAACAAGAATACTAAAAATGCTAGAGCGTTTGTTCTAACTGCAGATGAAGCCAAGATGATTCCAGATGTCATAGCTGGTACGTTTTTAGTTAATGATGTCTTTGCTAAAGTATTATTTGACTCTGGTGCAAACCAAAGTTTTATTAATACATCATTTTGCAAATTTCTAAATCAATCATTAACTAAACTACCACAAGAATGCTTAGTAGAGACAGCTAATGGAGAAACTGTTAGAATTTCTTAAATCTTGCGGGGAGCAAGAATAGAAATTTTAAATCAGAAATTTATAGCAAACCTATATCCCATGAATCTGGCAGGATTTGATGTTGTTTTAGGAATGGATTGGTTAATAGCCAATAAAGCCAGTATTTTAGGTGATCAAAAGTCAATTCAAGTAAATTCACCAAAAGGTAAAATGATCACAATTAAAGGAGATAAATCCTCTAGGTCCACAAAATTCATCTCTGTAATGAAAACTGCAAGTTATATAAGAAAAGGTTCTATAGTGTATTTGATTTCCATAATCACTAACACTAAAGGAAAAGAACTAAAAGACATTCCAGTAGTATCTCAGTTTTCAGATGTCTTTCCAGAAGAATTACCAGGACTACCACCAGACAGAGAAGTTGAATTCAGAATACATCTACTGCCAGGAACAACACCAATTGCCAAAGCTCCTTACCGTTTGGCACCCGCTGAAATACAGGAACTAAAGAAACAATTAGATGAATTATTGGAAAAAGGATTTATACAGCCAAGTTCGTCGCCATGGGGAGTGCCGATACTGTTTGTTAAAAAAAAGGACAGATCAATGCGCATGTGCATTGATTACCGTGAATTAAACAAGGTCACGATTAAGAATCCGTACCCATTACCGAGAATCGATGATCTGTTTGATCAACTGCAAGGAGCTCGATTTTTCTCAAAAATTGACTTAAGGTCAGGATATCATCAGTTAAAGGTATAGGAAGAGGACATTCCTAAAATCGCTTTCAGAACAAGGTATGGTCATTATGAATTTACTATCATGCCATTTGGTTTAACCAATGCCCCAGCTGCATTTATGGACATGATGAATCGAATATGTAAGCCATATTTGGATAAATTCATAATTGTATTTATAGATGATATTCTAATTTACTCTAAGAATAAAGAGGATCATGCAAGACATTTGCACACACTTTTGAGTTTACTACAAAAGGAAAAGCTTTATGCTAAGTTTTCAAAGTGCGAATTTTGGTTAGAACAGGTACAATTTCTCGGACACCTAGTCAATCATAAAGGAATTCATGTAGATCCAACAAAGATTGAAGCAATTACCAAATGGAAAACCACTAAGTCACCAACCGAGGTTAGAAGTTTCTTAGGATTGGCCGGTTATTATAGAAGATTTATTAAAAATTTCTCTAGAATAGCCATTCCTTTAACTAAGTTAACCTGTAAATCTGTTAAGTTTGAATGGGGAGTAAAACAAGAAGAAGCTTTTAAAATTCTTAAGCAAAGATTAACCCATACACCCATATTAGTGTTACCAGAAGGAACTGAAGACTTTGTAGTATATTGTGACGCTTCCAAATTAGGTTATGGATGTGTGTTGATGCAACGACAAAAGGTTATAGCTTACGCATCTAGACAACTTAAGAATCATGAAGAGAATTATTCAACCCATGATTTAGAACTAGGAGCTATAATTTTTGCCCTTAAGATTTGGAGACATTACCTTTATGGTAGTAAGTTTACCATATTCACTGATCATAAAAGTTTAAGGTATGTTTTTGGGCAAAAGGAGTTGAATATGAGACAAAGACGCTGGATGGAATTGCTTAGTGATTATGATTGTGATATCCAGTATCATGAAGGAAAAGCAAATGTAGTGACAGATGCTTTAAGCCGAAAATATCATGAAAAACCAAAAAGGGTACGTTCTCTTAAATTAAATCTGCAAGTAGATTTAAATGATCAAATAAGAGAAGCACAAGAATCAGTAATCAAGGAAGATACTGAAAAACTAAAAGGTATGCTAAAAGAATTAGAACAAGGAACATATAGAATTTGGAAATTCCATGAAAAGAGAATGTGGATACCTAAATTAGGAAACCCATGTCATCGTATATTAGAAGAAGCACATAAGTCTAAGTATACGATGCATCCAGGAAGTGATAAAATGTACCAGGATTTAAGGAAAAATTTCTGGTGGATAGGAATGAAGAAGGACATAGCAGCCTATGTTTCTAAATGTTTAACCTGTTCACAAGTCAAACATCAGAAACCCTCAGGATTTCTACAACAATTAGAAATGCCGGTGTGGAAATGGGAATTAATAACAATGGATTTTGTTACTAAATTACCCAAAACAAAGAAAGGTAATGATACAATCTGGGTGATTGTAGATAGGCTAACCAAATCAGCTCATTTCCTACCAATGAAGGAAACTTTTAGTATGGAACAATTAGCTAAATTGTATGTAAATGAAATTGTTTCTTTACATGGTATTCCTTTATCAATTGTTTCTGATAGGGATAGCCGCTTTACATCTCATTTTTGGTCAAGTTTCCAAAAAGCCATGGGAACCAAGTTAAAATTAAGCACGGATTATCATCCTCAAACGGACGGACAAAGCGAAAGAACAATCCAGACAATGGAAGACATGCTTAGAGCTTGTGTAATTGATTTCGGAGGTAATTGGGATGATCACTTACCTTCAATAGAATTTTCTTATAATAATAGTTATCACACAAGCATTAATGCTGCACCATTCGAAGCACTTTATGGACGTAAGTGCCGAACCCCAGTCTGTTGGGCAGAAATTGGGGAAAAGCAATTATCTGGACCAGAAATAGTGCAAGAAACAACTGACAAAATCATTCAAGTCAAGGAACGACTGAAAGCCGCACGTGATCTACAAAAGAGCTATGCCGATAACCGACGCAAGCCATTGGAATTTCAAGTAGGGGATAAGGTATTGTTGAAAGTCTCTCCTTGGAAAGGAGTAGTAAGATTCATAAAAAGGGGAAAGCTAAGCCCCAGGTATATTGGACCTTTTAAGATTATTAAAAGAATAGGACCTGTAGCCTATCAGCTACAACTGCCAGGGGAAATGGCAGGAATACATGATGTGTTTCATATATCTAATCTCAAAAAATGTTTAGCCGATGAATCACTGATAGTACCTCTTAAGGATATAGAGGTAAATAAGCAACTCAAGTTTGTAGAAAGGCCTCTACAGATTGAAGACAGGAAAGTCAAAAACCTCAAGCATAAAAGATTAGTTCTTGTTAAAGTGAAGTGGGACTCCAAAAGAGGACCTGAGTATACATGGGAACTTGAATCGGAAATGCAAAGGAAATATCCGCACTTGTTCCAGTAGATCTCGAGGACGAGCTCTAAAATAAGGTGGGGAGGATGTAACAACCCTCAGTAAAACCAACACCCTCAGTATATTTCCGACACCCTATTATATATTAAAATATCTTAATATGTCTTTAAATACATCCCGTATGTGAAAACCGAGCCCGAAATACGTTATAGTTTATAACGTAAATTAAAAACAATAAATATTGAGTTGAGGCAGGCCACGTAGGATCCCACCCCAACCTCACGCGGGCGGTATCAAGGCTGAAACTTATTCCAGTGAAACTATAAGTTAAGGCGGGCCGCGTAAGCTCACCTTAAAACTTACACGGGCCGCTAGAGATCATCAAACGCGGAGACACCCTGAGCTGACACGTGTCGACATCGTGGCGGACCTATACGCTGACCCAGCTAAGCTATATGTTGACCGGGTGTTGACGCGGGCCACGTAAGGCTTCGCCTTACCTTACGCGGGTCGCCTGAAAGTCGAATTCAGCAACTATAAATAGATGGCATCGGATCTCAGTCGAACTCGCTCACAATTTCATTCTCAATCTCAAAATCTGTAGTAGTGTTATTATACTCGGGTATTATACCCCTAATTAGCGAGGTTCTGCTCCGTTGTAAGTATTATAACCCCTGTTTCATAAGTAGATACGCTGCCCGATTGATTTAAGGTTCCGTAACAACTGTCGTGGTTCTGCCCGACGTAGTTGTTGGAATGCCGTCTCGGGGAGGGTATCATTAATATTTTCAAAGGGTTATGATACTAACCTATGTACATTTGTATAAATTATAGATTATTCCCAGGAAACCCTTACGCGAAGTCTAAGATAGCAATGTGAGTTTATCCTCTTTTTGATAACCTTTTGGTAATATTTTACAAAACCTTAAATGTTTTACAATGCGATTAAGCGGTGATTGAGTCTTTGTAGTTCTTCAATTACTGGCGGTATGTTGGGGTTTTGTATACAAAATTTACTACACTGTGAGTAGTAAGTCGAGGATGACAGTACGTTACCATTGGACAATGAGTTAGCCAATGTGTAATATGACCCACAAGTCAGTGGATTGACAGTACTAAATGGAGTAATTGTGTAGAAATAAACAATGTGATCGCTCTCAATACTGTTTTAATTGATAAAATGTTTCTTGATTAAACTGGGATTCACTCACCAGTATTTCCCGCTGACAAATGTTTTTAAAACATGTTTCAGGTAACAAAATGTGACAGCCAATTAGTAAAAAGCCAGCTGGAGAGCACTGAAGGCTTGGGAAAATGTGGCTATAAAAGTTACCTAATAAATGATGTTTTAAATTCAATAAAATAGGGATTGTCCCTATAAATGTATTGTAATAAGAAACTTGGGTTTTACCCATGTGATTATTAATATTAAATATGGTGGTTTTACTCTGATATACATTTCCTAACTACGGTCCTGATGTAATTTCCGCTGCCAAATTAGACAAATACCACGATACCACCGAAACTGGCTCGCGCCCGCCCATTCCCGGGAATAAGGGATCGGGGGTTGCGACAAAAGATGGTGAAGAGCTAATAGAACAGTACAGGGTACTGTTCTATTTATAGGCACGGACAAACCACTGAAGCATCTAAGCTGACGTCACCATGAAAGTGACATCTAACCTCCTAACAAACTCTAACATCTGATCTATACAGCCACTGATATGCTAACTACTGTTATAGATTACATTTCATAACATAGACTAAACTACTGCTACAATATCCCACTGATGTGAACCTAGCAGTACTTGACATATCCAACATAGCTTGACCCATAACAGAGGATTGAACAGCAGAGCTTTAGTCATTTATCAGTCTTTGACTTGGGCAGCAGTTGTATGTCAGCAGTTTGTAATGATCAGTAGATTGGAGGTCAGCAGATGTTGAAACCACTTTCAAGGGGAGAGACTTGTATACACAACATCTGCTTATTCTGGATCCACTGCCCTGATCCAGTTTTGGCTTTAATTATCTGTTCCTCTGATAGGGTTCAATCCCAACAATCTCCCCCTGGAACAGATAATGCCAAAACTCTTCATTATTGGTAGATCTTTATTGCCTCATCAATAGTTCCCTTATTTGCCCTTTGAGTTGTAATTCAAAGGCTAAGGCATCTGTGTCATCATCATCCCTGCTAAGTGGAAGATCAAGGAGATCCTGCAAATCTTCAAGACTTAGGCCAAGTGCTTGTTCCCTTGTTATTTTCTTCACTTCTCCACTAGACTTGATCACTATCAGTACATGGGTCTGTTTGTCAGTTTTCCACTTTAGTACTTTTGAGTCTTGTTGGTTTCTTGGGAGATTTTTATTAGTAGAGGTGTTTGGTGATGCTGGCCTATTGATGACTGACTGAGCAGTACTTGCAGGTTGATCCAATCCAAGAGTTTCTTCAATCATCTTCTTAATGCCTTCGTTTACAAGGTCATCACCTGCCATTAACTCTTGCACTGTCTCAGCATCCAACTGTTGTTGTTGCCTTCTTCTGTAGATGGCAGCACCTGCTAGAGCAGTTGATCTCCTGATTTGCAGCTTTGGTGGTCTTGTTGAAACCTCTGCTTTAGGGTAATCAAGTTTTTGTGGAACTTTTGGATCTTTCTTCCTTAGTTCCTCCAGCCTTTTGTAGGTGGCCCTGACTCTATCTTCTCTCCATCTCATCACTTGATTTTTGGACCCATAATCAGCAGCAACTAATTCCTCTTTCATTCTCTTCAGCTCTAATGTTTTGTCAGGCATATTCTTTTTGTACTTTGACCAATCTGGAGGAGTGTGCTTGACCTTATTCTTAATCATTTCTTGAATCCTGGCTGCTTCACTTTCAAGCTCATGAATGGTCCAGTCTTTATACATGGGTCTTTCTCCTTTGTATTTCTTGTAAGCCATGATATTTTCAACATAATCTTTTCTCAGGGATTCATCTACCCTTTCTGATATATGCTGACACACTTTCTTTGCAAATTGTTCCAAGGATCTGACTTGTGTGAGCAAAAATTGGTAGTTCTGTTGAATTTCTCTGTCAGATTTTCCTTGTGTATTTCTTTTGGAGATATCCTTTGCTTGTTGAGCCCTAATTTTCAGATATTCTTCAATATTGTTAGACCTGGGATATCCTCCAACTGATGGCAAACTCCTTTTAGCAGGATCATCCTCATAATAGAAGGATTTAATCTCTTCTCTGACTGCTATAAGCTCAAGAGGAAATTGAACACCTGCAGGAGCTAATTGCTTTTGAATCTGAGCTGATGAGAGAGGAACAGGCTTAGGTATTGTAACAAGTGATAAAGATTTTGAAGATGTTGGTGGTGGTGAAGTGTCATCATCTTTCAGGATTAACCTTCTCCTTTTTGGTTGAGGAGAGACTGATGATGTTTTGGGTGGATCAATGGTAGTAGTTTGAGTGGAGGTGATTTGTGATTGACTAACAGCTGTTGAAACAACTGGTGTTTCAACCACTGTTGCCATTACAACAGATGTTGTAACGTCTGTTGTCTTCTGCTTTTTGGCAGGAGGAGATGGTGGTGAAGTGATTTTAGGTGGTGGTGGTAAGGCAGTGGTTGTGGTGTGTGTTGAAGTGGTGTGTGTTGGAGTGATGACAGGTGTTTGGCTGACAATTGTTGAAACCACTGAAATATCAGCAGTTGTTGATACTATAGGTGTTTTAGCAACTGTTTGGGTGGAAGATTGATGTTGGGGGCTTTTGGACGGTGGTTTAGGAGTATGCTTTGTGAGTCTGGATGGTGTGGATTTGGGTTCCCTCACTTTTCTAGTGGGATTCTTTCTTTTTGGCACAGGATTTTGAACATCCTCTGGCTCAGAACAACCCTGCGCATTCAGCTCCATATAAGCTCTTTTCTCCTCATTCCACCTGGACATGTCCTTTGCCGCTCTGTCCCTTTTTACACTTACTAGTGCTTCAGCAAGTGCATTTGTGGTAACATCAATCTTTTTGCTACCATCTGGAAAGGGAATCTTTTTAGTCATAGCATCCTTTTCTGGTTCAATGTAAAGACCATCATCTATTCCCTTTTTCTTCCATTCCTGTATTTTCTCCCCCTTTTTGGCATTATCTGGGGGTAGTTGATCAATGAAGAGAACAGTTGGAAGAGCAGTGCCAGTGGTGTTCAAGATGTGGGCCTTTATAGCCTTGATATCTGCTTGGGTGTTTTTGAACATGGACTCCATTATGTTTCTGAGCTCTTGTACATGTATTGTATGTTGCTGATCAGCCATTTGTTTTTGTTGTTGGAGAAAATGTTGAAATAGATTCCATAACTCATCTGCAGCAAATGCTTGTGGTGGAGCAGGTGCTTGAGTTGGAACAGCAGTGGATTGCACCTTTGAACTTTCAACAACTGTTGCAGCATTTCTTTGATTTCTGCAACAGAGGTATCCAGTTTTTCAACTCTATCCGTCAATTTCAGGTACTTTAAACCATCACCCAATTTAACGGGATCATCTGATTTCCCACTAGCAGTGGTTGTAACAGTGGTTGATGCAGGGAGTGTACTCCAAACATTATCCACTGATGGCCCTTTTTCTTGGTTCTGGGGACTTCTTCCCTCAACACTTGATAACCTTTTGATGGTACTAGTGGTCAAAAGAAACTCACCAGTGGTTATCAGAGGTGCTATAGAAGGAATTGCCTCCAAGGAAGTCTTATTGATATAACCACTGTCCAAATGTAAACCAGTGGGTTCAACATTTGTAGTGGCTGCTTCACTTGGACTACCACCAAGAGTTACTTGTAACTCAAGGGGTGTAACCTCCTCAGGTTGTGTTGGTGGGTTAGCAATGAGTGATACAACAGACCCAGTCATTTGTTGAGGCATATTCTCATGGACAGGTGATTGAGAAGGACTGGTTTGTGCCTAGTTCAAATCAAGAGCATCCAACAATATTTTTGTTTGTGGGGGAATTGTGGAGGTGAGGTTGGGTGTAGAAAGAGAATTTGCCCCAGGCATTGGGCTGTGGATGATGGAAGCAAGTGATTCCAGAGCATCATATTGTGGTGTCCCTATTTGTACAACCTGTTCTTTTTTAGAAGGAGCAGGAGGAGTTTCAGCCATGGGTTGAGATATTTCTACCAACTGCTATGAGGAAGTAGCAGCAGTGGTTTCTTGTGACTTTTGTGCTGTCACTGGCAGTTGCTCGGGTATCTCATCCTCCAGAGTTGCCTTTTTTATAGGTTTGGGGGGCTTTTGAGTTTTCTTTTGTTTTGGCTTTTTGTGGATTATAGGTGTGGGTTTCAAAACAGTTGTTTTGCTGCTTTGATCACCTTGAGCAGTGGGCTCAACAGCAGATACCTGAGGAGCAGTGGTAGCTGCTAAATTCTGCTCAGGCACCTCTGCTTGTGTTTTGCAAGGTGTTGACATTCTTGTAAAAGTTTCAGCAGTTAAGCTGTTTATTTGAAAAGAGGCACCTTGTTTTATTGCAGAAGCATCATCCTTACTAAATTTCTTTTCAAAATAATAGCTTAGAAATCTTGGAAAGAGTAAGAATGGCTTTTTCTCAACATTTTTAACCAAATCATTAAAGATTTCCTGGGAATAATTTAAATTTTCATTTTGAAGAATTGCATACCCCAGGTTTTGAATCTTTAATGGAATTTCATTAAAAGAGGTGGTTTTGTTTGAAACACACATTAACAGGGTATGAAATAAAAATCTTGTTGCAGGAGGGAAGTACCCTTTTTGTAAGGTATCTCTCTTCATCATTGAATCAGCATACCCTCTTTCAAGGAAATCAATTTTTAACTCATTTTTGGGAAAAGCATTTTTACCTTCCTGATCATCGAGTTCAAAGACTTTCGAGATGGATTGTGGTGTGATTTTGACAGCTTTACCCTTTAGAGAAGAATTAATGGCTATAACATTTTCTCCTTGTTTTTCAAGGGTAATATTTTTCCAAAACTCTCTCTGGGTTTGCAGATAAATTGGAGCATCTACTATAAGCAAAGTTTTGTACTTTGATGTAGACATGAGATCAATGATGGAATCGAAAGCATCGGTGGTGTCGGGTTTTGTAAGAAAACCCAGAATGTTGTGAGAAGCTTTGTGTGGGATTTCAATGGGTGTCGATGATTTTGAAGCGGATTTTACGGATGACTTCGATTTTGTCATTTTGGAGAAGATGATCGAAGCAAGTTGTGAAGAAATTTGAGAAAATGAGATGAAAACTGCTTTGAGAAAGGAATTTTTAAGAATTCAATTCGATAGGAAAACCCAGTTTGGGGTTTTGAAGGGGGTTTTATGGAGAAAAAGTGAATGCTGATGTGGCAGCGGTTACAAAAGGTCTGACCACTATGTACTGTCCACTTGCCAACCCCTGATAAAATGAAGGACAATACTTTTATGAAGACCACTGATGAAAGAGGATCAGTGGTTGCAACGGTAACAAATGAGGCAGTGGGTGATTTTTACTATCAGTGGATAGCATATCAGTGGATAAAACACTGATTTTGAACAACAGTGCTTATCAAGAAAATGAGAGAACAGGAGTTGACTTTCAGCAGTGGACAATCTTTGAAGTAGAGCAGACTTTTGAACAAGCGGTGGTTATGGCAGACTTTTAAGGATGTTAATGAAAAACTTCATTTTTAGCTATTTTTAAGGATGGATTTTTGATTTTCTGAAAACATTTTAATGCTTTTATTCATAGAAAAACAGGATTTTGCCTGTTATTCCATGTTCAGCATTCCAATCCTAGAGATCAAGCTTTCAAAGGTGGATGTGTCTAATGCTTTGGTTAGCACATCTGCCAGCTGATCTTTAGTTGGAACATGGTGCAGAGAAATCAAACCTTATTCATAGCAATCCCTCAAAAAGTGATGTCTGATGTCAATGTGCTTGGTGGTTGAGTGAGAAACTGGATTTTTGATGATATTTTCTGCTGCCTGGCTATCCAACATGAGTGGTGTCTTTAAGGCAGTGATACCAAAATCCAGCAACTGATTTTGAAGCCAAAGCAGTTAGGCTGTACAGCTTGCAGCAGCTATATATTCTGCCTCAGCAGTGGATGTGGAAACAGCTGCTTGCTTTTTTGCTTTGCCAAGACACTAAACAACTGCCTAGGAATTGGCACCCTCCTGAAGTGGACTTCCTTGTCTTGTCACATCCAGCAAAGTCACTATCTGAGAAACCTGAAAGCTCAATTTTACCATCAGCTGGATACCAGATACCAAGTGTGGGAGCACCTTTGAGGTATCTGAATATCCTTTTTACAGTAATTAGGTTTGACTTTCTAGGGGCTGATTGGGATCTTGCACAAACACATGTTGCAAACATGATGTTTGGCCTAGATGCAGTTAGGTTCAATAAAGACCCAATCATGCTTCTATATAAAGTCTGATCAACCAAATCATCCTTCTCATCAGACATGACTAATTTATTGGTTGCAATGGGTGTACTACATGGTTTACAATCATCAATCTCAAATTTCTTTAAAAGTTCTTTGGCATATTTGCCTTGATGGATAAAAGTACCATGTTGCAGTTGCCTTACTTAGAGACCAAGAAAGCACTGGAGTTCACCCATTGCACTCATTTCAAACTGAGCTGTCATGAGTTGCCTAAACTCTTCACACATTTTATTAAATGTGCTTCCAAAAATGATGTCATCCACATAAATCTGGACAATCATCAAATCCTTTCCTCTCCATTTTAGAAACAATGTTTTGTCTATCTTACCTCTTGTGAAACCAATGGAAAGTAGAAAGGTGGAAAGAGTTTCATACCAGGCCCTTGGTGCTTGTTTCAGGCCATACAAAGCTTTATTCAGCTTGTAGACATGATTTGGATTAAATGGATCCTCAAAGCCTGGAGGTTGACAAACATAAACCTCTTCTTGAATCTTACCATAGAGGAATGCACATTTGATATCCATTTGGTACACCTTGATGTTGTGGTTGACAGCAAAGGCCAGAAATAACCTGATAGCTTCAAGTCTTGCTACAGGGGCAAATGTTTCATCATAATCAATGCCTTCTTCTTGTCTGAAACCTTGAACCACAAGCCTGGCTTTATTCTTGACAACAATACCCCTTTCATCAGTTTTATTTTTGAAGACCCATTCTGTACCAATAGGACTTACACCCTCTGGCAATGGTACAAGCTCCCAAACTTGTTGTCTTCTAAACTGTTGGAGCTCCTCTTGCATAGCTTCTACCCAGCTGTTGTCTTTCAGTGCCTCTTGGTACTTGACTGGCTGATGGAGAGATAGAAAACCAGCAAAAAGACAAATGTTTTGGGATTGACTTCTTATGAACACCCCTTCATTGATGTTGCCAATAATTTGGTCTGGTGGATGAGATTTCAAGAAGATGAGCTCTCCTTGGTATGGAACAATGGCATTAAGTGGGGAGGGCTGCAGATGTGAATCATCTGAGCTAACCACTGCTGGTGACTTTGATGATCCAGTAGTGGCTTCAAAAGGTGGTGGAATAGGAGGTAAAGGTGTGGACACATGCTGACTTTGATCCACTGTTTGAGGACTTTTATCAACGGTGCTTGATGATGTGGAAGCAAGGGTTAAGGGGCTACTTTGGTCAACAACTGTTGAGGTAACAGTGGTTGAGCTTTGACAGCTGTTTTGAACATCTGCGGCTCTTCCCATTTTGACAGACTTTTGTTGAGGAATGGTGATCTCATACCCATAGTCTGGTGATGAATTTTCTGATGGACCTGCACTGTTAGTCTTGACAATAGTATTTTCAAAAGTGAATTTATCAAGATCAAACAATTCTGCAGGGTTTGCTGGGATTTTCATTGATGAAAGTTCATTGAACTTTACATTCAAAGTCTCTTCCACTGTTTTGGTCCTTGTGTTAAACACTTTGTAGGCCTTAGCAGTGGTTGAGTATCCCAGATGATAACCACAATCAATTTTGGCTGCAAACTTCGAGATAGAATCTTTTAAGTTTAAAATGAAGCATGGGCAACCAAAAAATTTGAAATATGAAATCAATGGCTTTATTTTATACAGCAGTTCATAGGCAGTCTTTTGATGCCTGGGGTTGATTAAAACTCTGTTTTGGACATAGCAAGCATTGTTTACTGCCTCTTCCTAAAAAGTTAATGGCAAACCTGAATCAGCAAGCATGGTTCTTGCAGCCTCAATCAAAGTTCTGTTCTTTCTTTCAACCACCCCATTTTTTTCTGGTGTCATTGGAATGCAGTATTGCCTCACAATTCCTTTTGACACACATAAATCATCTAACTCCTTGTTTCTAAACTCTGTGCCATTGTCACTTCTGAAGATTTTTACTGGAAGGTCAAACTGCTTTTCAACCTGTTTCACAAAGTCTTGCAGAATGCCTGCAGTCTCATCTTTTGAGTGTAAAAAGTAAGTCCATGTAAACCTAGAAAAGTCATCAACAATAACCAAACAATATCTCTTTTTCTTAAGACTCATGACTTTAACTGGGCCAAACAAATCCATATGAAGCATTTGCAAGCATTTGGTTGTTTTGGACTCATCAATGGATTTGTAGGAGCTTTTATGTTGTTTTCCTTTTAGACAAGAAACACAATGCTCTGGACAGGTGAACAGTTTTTGAGGTAAACCTCTTACTAAACCCTGTTTTGAAATGGCAGTGATAGTCTTGAGATTTGTGTGCCCCAATCTCCTGTGCCATAATTCTGTCTCTTTGTTTGATGCAGCTGAGAACAGACAGGCATCAGTTCTGGGGCACTCTCTTGACATATCAACAACATAAACATTGCCACTTCTTTGAGCAACAAGTTTAGTTTTTCCATTTTTGATTATTGTTTCAATCTTATCAACCATTTCTGGTCCAACAATCCTATAACAGTCCTTTGTGAAGAATGAGCCATACCCCTTGTCACTCATTTGTGACACACTCAGAAGGTTGAATTTTAGATTGTCAATAAGATTGACATTTTCAAATTTTACATTACCAGATTTTACTGTACCAGATCCCAAAAATTTTCCTTTACTATTATTGCCAAAGGATATATCACCCCCTCCATGAATTTTGAAATCTTGAAGAAGGGCTTTACATCCTGTCATGTGCCTGGAGCCTCCACTATCTACATACCAAAGACTATCTAAGCATGCAGAAGCTCCCTGCACATGAAGTAAAAGGATTAGTTCATTAGGGTCTCCAAAGCCAATAAGGCTTTGGATGGGGTCTCAACAGTGTCTGGGATGAATTTAGATGGATGGACAGTGGTTAGGTCAGGGGTTTGGACAGTTTTAAGACTGTTTTTCTCTAACCACTGTTGTGGGTCTTGACCAGTCACCTGTTGATAACCAAAAGGATGCCTGTTCACTCTTGGTTTAGGAGGCCTTTTGTAAGCCTCATAAACATGTGGGATCCTTTGGTATGATGGTTGACCCTTACCTCTTCTGAATTGATTTGCAGGGGGTGCATCAGTCACTTGAACATCTCTTTGGATAGATGTTTGGTTTAGCTGTTTTGTAACAGCTGTTTAGACTGGCACAAACAGTGGTTGGTTCTTTGTGAACTTGACTGATGATGTTGATGAACTTAAGAATGTTTTTGCAGTGTACTCATCCTTTTTTACATCAAAGTTTTTGAGATACACACATTCTTGAGTTTTGTGATTTGTTTTATGACAGATGATGCAGCTTTCAGCAGGTACAATGACACTTGTTTTGTTTAGATCATATGCTTTTAAATGAAAACAGTCTTTTGTTAGATGATTTCTCTTTTCACAAAAATCACAAAACAGGTTTTTGATCTTTTCTCTTTTCTTCCTTTTCTCAGACTCCTTAGCAACAGAGTTTTGAACCACTGTTGGGATGTCTTTGATAGGAATGACCTTTGCTTTTGGAGCTTTTTGTCATGGCCCTTGGCCCCGGTTTGACCCGGTCCAGAGCCGCGAGGCAGGAAATCCGATGGTATCTGATTAAGTGACAGCGGAAGTCTTTTTAAACAGGATCAATTAATATTAAAACTGCTCGTTTATATATAATATAGGGATAAATCCCATAATTTACAATAAAGTTATTTCACTGGGAAATCTTTATTTCTTAAAACATGTTTCTTTATTTATTTACATTGAGCCACTTTCTAAGCTTGTAGTGCTCCATGGCACTTTTCCTGTGCTCACAACAGATCACCTGAAACATGTTTGAAAAAGGTTTTGTCAGCGGGAAATACTGAGTGAATCATTCAGTTTTACTAAAACGACTCGTTTGTTATAATTCACAGTATTAAGAGATTACAATGTTTCTGATATCAAACCAACTACCCACAGTATTTGTCACTCGACTCTTTTCGGTGACTGTGGTCATATCACCATTGGCTGCCCCAATGAATGACGGTTATCACTAAATTTTAGGTTCGCCCACCTAAAGTGATAAAACTGCAATAGTGTGCACAATACCCCACATACCGGCTGTAATTTGGTGATTACATAAACTTAATCACTGTAATTATAACCTTTGAAAATAAACATGATTTTGTAAACAAATTTTATAAAAAGAGAATGACTCACATTGTAGATTTAACGAGCAGGGTATAAGCCTACTGATTAGCCTTGATTAACCTAATTTAATTAACAATGCACACACAAACAGATTAGTAACTAATACAGCAGTTACGACAATTCACGAGATTAAACCCTCACAACAATTTATAAGTGCAATACTTAACAATTCAGCGGATTCACAACGAATGACAGAGTATAGTCCGATTTCGAACAACACTCAAACATTCAAGTCGAAATCACGATGAATTATCAAAGTATAAACTCAATTTGAGCGGCGCTTAATTAATCGTTGGATAGTTATAATCGATCGGACGCTGAATCGTAATGGCGATCGAGTTATTACCCTGATTGTGGCAGCAATTAGTGATTGTGTGTGTTTAGTGGACTGTTTCTGTGATAACTCAGTCTACGTAACTCGAATTTACATCGTTCCAAAGACAGAATTCAAGTCCCAAGGCCCTATATTTATACCCAAAAATGTCCCCCCTCGCGCCACGCGAAAAGATCTCTTGTGCGCGTCGCGTGGCGCGAGAGAACCTAATCTAGCATAGGGTGGGTTCGTGTCCAGGTAGCTTGGGTGAGTTGGTTTCGTGTTATTTTAAATTTTTGACAGCAAACTGTAAGGATATTACCGACTGGGGTTTACCCCCCCTGAGTTTTAGGGGCCCTGATCCTGATTCCGATTGTTCTGAAAATTTAGGGTTATTGCAGAATTACTTGGGTTTCTCAATTAAGGTTTTCTTAATAGATAGTTAACCTACTAAGTATTAATTTTAGTGAGAGTTGTTACATCCTCCCCACCTTAAGAAAATCTCGTCCTCGAGATTTATTGGAATAAATGAGGATATTTTCGCTTCATTTCTGATTCCAGCTCCCAAGTGTATTATGGTCCTCTCTTTGAATCCCATCTGACTTTGACTAAAACTAATCGTTTGTGTTTGAGAAACTTGATCTTTCGATCCTTAATTTGAAGAGGTTTCTCAACAAATTTTAGCTTTTCATTTACCTCTATATCTTGAAGAGGTACTACCAGTGATTCATCTGATAAACATTTCTTGAGATTGGATATATGAAATACATCATGTACTCCAGCTAATTCTTCTGGTAATTGTAAACGATAAGCAACTGGTCCTATACGTTGGATCACTGAAAATGGTCCTACGTATCTGGGACTTAGTTTTCCTTTCTTACCGAATCTAACTACTCCTTTCCAAGGAGAGACTTTTAATAATACTTTATCTCCGACTTGAAATTCTAACGGCTTGCGGCGATTATCTGCATAGCTCTTCTGACGATTTCGAGCTGTTTTCAGTCTTTCCTTGATCTGAGTTACCTTGTCAGTAGTTTCTTGCACAATTTCTGGACCTGATAATTGACTTTCTCCTATTTCTGCCCAACAAACTGGAGTTCTGCACTTACGTCCATATAGTGCCTCGAATGGAGCAGTTTCAATACTTGAATGATAACTATTGTTATAGGAGAATTCAATTAATGGTAAGTGATCGTCCCAATTTCCACCAAAATCTATTACACATGCTCGGAGCATGTCTTCCAGAGTTTGTATCGTCCTTTCACTTTGTCCGTCTGTTTGTGGATGATATGCAGTACTCAGATTTAGTCGAGTTCCCATAGCTTGCTGGAAACTTTTCCAAAAATGAGATGTGAAACGACTATCTCTATCTGATACAATGGAGAGTGGGACTCCATGTAAAGACACCACTTCGTCTACGTACAACTTGGCTAGCCTTTCCATGCTAAAGGTTTCCTTCATTGGTAGAAAATGAGCTGATTTGGTTAATCGATCCACAATTACCCAAATCGCATCATTACCTTTTCTTGTTTTAGGTAACTTAGTCACAAAATCCATTGTTATAAGTTTCCATTTCCATACAGGCTTTTCCAATTGTTGTAGTAATCCTGAAGGTTTCTGATGTTCAGCCTTTACTTGTGCACAAGTAAGACACTTAGAAACATATCTTGCTATATCTTTCTTCATTCCTATCCACCAGAAATTCTTTCTTAAATCTTGGTACATCTTATTGTTACCTGGATGCATAGTATACCTAGATTTATGAGCTTCCTCTAAAATCTTATTTCTTAATTCTCCTTGCTTAGGTACCCAAATTCGTTTCTTGTGGAATCTCCAAATTCCATCATATCCTTGCTCTAGTTCCTTTATATAACCTTTCATTCCTTCAGCATCGTCCTTGATTGCTGTTTCCTGAACTTTCTTTAATTGTTCCATTAAATCTACTTGTAGATTTAATCTAAGAGCACGGACTCGCTTTTGTTTTTCATGATACTTACGACTTAAGGCATCTGCAACTACGTTTGCCTTTCCTTCGTGATATTGAATATCACAGTCGTAGTCACTTAAGATTTCCATCCATCTTCTTTGCCTCATATTTAACTCTTTCTGCCCAAATATATATCTTAAACTCTTATGATCTGTATAAACAGTAAACTTACTTCCGTACAGATAATGTCTCCAGATTTTAAGGGCAAAAATTATGGCTCCTAATTCTAAGTCATGAGTCGTATAATTTTCCTCGTGCTTTTTCAACTGCCGAGAGGCATACACAATTACCTTCTTGCGTTGCATCAATACACATCCGAATCCTAATTTTGAAACATCACAATATACTTCGAAATCTTCTGATCCTTCGGGTAATGCTAAAATTGGAGCATTTGTCAATCGATGTTTTAAAATCTTAAAAGCTTCTTCTTGCCTAGATCCCCATTCAAACTTAGTGGCTTTACAGGTTAACTTAGTTAAAGGTACAGCTATCTTAGAGAAATCCTTAATAAATCGTCTGTAGTATCCAGCTAAGCCTAGAAAACTTCTAATTTCCATAGCTGTTTGTGGGACCTTCCATTTGGTAATTGCTTCTATTTTAGCAGGATCTACGTGAATGCCTTCGTGATTCACCATATGTCCTAAAAATTGTACTTTTTGCAGCCAAAATTCACACTTTGAGAATTTAGCATAAAGTTTTTCCTTTCTTAACAAAGTTAAGAGTGCATGCAAGTGTTCGCAATGTTCTTCCTGACTTTTGGAATAAATAAGTATATCGTCAATGAATACGATTACAAATTTATCCAAGTATGGTTTACAGATCCGATTCATCATGTCCATAAATGCTGCTGGGGCATTTGTTAGTCCAAAGGGCATGACTGTAAACTCATAATGGCCATACCTAGTTCTGAAAGCAGTTTTAGGTATGTCTTCTTCTTGTACTTTTAACTGGTGATATCCGGATCTTAAATCTATCTTAGAAAAATACCTAGCGCCTTGAAGTTGATCAAAAAGATCATCAATCCTAGGTAATGGGTATTGATTCTTAATTGTAACTTTATTTAGTTCTCTATAATCGATACACATTCTCATTGATCCATCTTTCTTTTTCACAAACAACACTGGTGCTCCCCAAGGGGATGAACTAGGTTGTATGAATCCTTTACTTAGTAATTCATCTAATTGCTTTTTCAGTTCTAACATTTCTGTAGGTGCTAACCGGTAAGGTGCCTTAGCTATTGGTGTAGTACCCGGAATTAGATGAATTCTAAACTCTACTTCTCTATCAGGTGGTAACCCAGGTAACTCTTCTGGAAAGATGTCTGGGTATTCTGAAACTATAGGGATGTCTGAAAGTTCCTTACTTTTAGTGTTAATGATTACCGAAATCATATACACCATTTCTTGTTTTCTTGAATAACTGGCCAACTTCATGACTGAAATAAATTTCAGTGGCTTTCGTGGTTTGTCTCCTGTAATTAAAATTACCTCTCCTGTGGGAGTACGGATTTCTACAGAATTCTTATCACAAAGGATTCGAGCATGGTTGGCTATCAACCAATCCATTCCTAACACTACATCGAATCCGGCTAAATTCATAGGTAACAGGTTTGCAGAAAACTTATGGCCTAACAGTTCTATCTTTCCTTCTTGCAAAACCTTATTTATGGTAACAGAATTCCCGTCTGCCGTTTCGACTGTAAAAATTTGCCTAAGAGTGGTTAAGGGTAAATTAAGGGCTTGGCAAAATGAAGTATTGATAAAACTTTGGTTTGCACCAGAGTCAAATAATACTTTTGCATAAACGTCGTGGACCAAAAATGTACCAGCTATGACGTCAGGGATTAGTTCGGCTTCCTGAGTAGTTAGCTGGAATGCTCGGGCATTCTTCTTTGTTGTTCCATCAGCTGTTTTGCCTTTATTGTCTGTGATTTTAGTCAATTTAGGACATTCTGTTTTGTAATGTCCCGTTTCTCCACAGTTATAGCAAACTATGGTTTTCTTTTTGCAATTTTCTTCACGATGTCCTGCCATTTTGCAGAAGTTGCAATTTACATTGCATTTTCCAAAATGATTCTTTTTGCAATTGCTGCAAAAAGGCGGTTGTGCAGATTGTCTCCTTCCTCTTTTCTTGAACTTATTATTATCATTACCCACACGAAATCCTTGGGTAATCTTTTGAGCCAATTCCTTCTTTCGATCTTCTTCTCTTGTGCGCACTAGTTCATCAGTTAGGGTATTAGCTAGTTCCACAGCATCGTCAATAGTGCGAGGTCTCGCAGCTTTAACGATGTTACGAATTTCACTAATTAATCCCCAAATGTAACGGGAAATGAGTACCGGTTCTGGCGAAGCCAGTGTTGGTACCACTCTAGCGTATTCAAAGAATGTCGAAGTATAACCACGACACTCTACTCCTACCATACGATGGTTTAGAAATTTATTTGCCATTTGTTCCTTTTCATATTCAGGACAATATTTTCTTTCTACAAGAATTTTAAATTCTTCCCAGTTCATAGCATAAGCCATCCTTCTTCCTTTTGCTTGTAGCACTGTGTTCCACCATTCTAGTGCCCCTTCTTTGAACAAATTTGATGCATACATCACCTGATCTTCTTCTGAACACTTACTTATTGCAATTACTGCTTCGGTTTTCTCTAACCAACGCATTACTGCAGTTGCTCCTTCGTTACCTGCAAATTCAGAAGGTTTGCAAGCAAGAAATTCTTTGAAAGTGCAACCAGGTGTTGTGGCTTTCATTTTCTTAGGAGGTGGAGCCTGTCGTGGATTATTATCGTCATGATTGCCGCCTCCATTTACACTATGACTAAAATTATCTTCCTGAGTACGTTTACTAGGAACGATTTGTTGTGGTTCTATTGGATTTTTAACAGCAGCAACTAATGCTGGAATAGCATTGGCTATCCCTTGAGCAACAATATTTTCTATATCTTGTCTAGTCATATACTGGTTTTCCTGATTTTGTTCAGATTGATTCCCTTCATTAACTGGTTCATTACTAGCATTTTCCATCTGATAATTATTAAAAATATAACTATTAGTATAAAAAAAAAAAAAACAATTACACAGAAGCACATAAAATCTTACAACACAGATATATATCCAAAATTGTTGATGTTTCGACTTCTATTTTGCTTTATATATTATATATGCATCCATACACACTGTTTATCTTACAATGTTTTATTTCCCATTTTACAGATTTATATGTAACTATTATTATTATTATACAGACATTCTTCCCAACCCCACTATTCTTTGGTCAACTGGCAGTTTAGTAGCGACGCTCCCTTTCGTCGTACTTCCAGGAAATTTGTTCCCCCATTTCCCGGATCCTATTCCCTGTACCTATCAGCTCTTCACCGAACTGACGGAGTTCGGCTAAGTTTTCGTTGCTCATTGGAGGATTGGGGATAGGTTCTGGATCCCACTGTGGAAGGAAAGAATAAGGACTGTTGATGATATTTTCGAATTGCCAGTCATTTGTCCACCATTCTTCCATTTGACCTAAAGGTCAAGTGTGGATTAGTGGGTCTGGAATAGCTGGTTCCAGATTTACAGGAAGTTGGGTTTCTATGTAAGGATATAGATTATTATGGATAGGGCTAATGACATCACAATTTGCCAGTAGACGGTCGATTTCGTCTTGAAATGTGATTTCTTCAGATTGTCTCGAACTCTCTCCAATTTCTATTCCTTTTTGTTTGGGATCTTTCCTGATTTCTATCTCTGCTGGATTAGAACTTTCTCCGATTTCGATTCCTTTTCCTTTATCTATAGGGTTTTCTATTTTAGGGAGTTTCCTAGTAACTGGCTTTCTCCTGCGCACTTTCCTCCATCCTACATATCTTCTTTTCTTTTTAAGTTTTGCTTTTTCTAGCGGTGGAGCTTGGAATTCCAGGGGTTCATCTATGTCAGCAATATAACCAGTAAAGTCGTGGGAGACTTCAATTGGTACTGGGTAGAGGTTGAGATTCTGAAATGCTTCCGATACCTCACTCATGCTGGATAGCATATATGCAAAATGCACAAAAATGCTAGGTTAAAACTTTGGAACAAAGTTTAACAAATAAACATTAAAGTTTTATTGCATACGGATTTGTACAAAAGACTACTGGAAAGAAAACTCACTAAAATTTATTTATTTACTGGGTATTAATTTTCTACTAAACCAGGCTTATTGATAGTTTAAAGGTTTGCATTCTCTGCTACTGTAGCTAGCATATAAAGGTTTGCCCATTTTTCATCTAATGTGTCTTCCCAAGGTGACCTATTGCCTAATTCCTGGATTTCTGGATTAAACCTCACTTTCTTGACTTGGGGTTTCTTTATTTTCTCCTGTCCCTTTCTAATAATCGAATTTCTTTTATCTTGGGTGAGAGGATTTTCATAATTTGCTTTACGGACAAAAATCCCTTCTTCCAGATCTGCTGGGTGTTTGGAGGAAGAGGTTCCTTTTTCTGTGGGTGCAGTATCTAATTTGTGGTAGATAGCAGAAATCTTTTGTTTACCCATACTGTAACTCAACAATTAATCAGTTAATAAAACATGTTTTCACAGAATAGCAATTAAATCTCAATACCTTATTAGGCTAAAATCAATAGTAAGCTTAAATCAGTGGCTCTGATACCACCTTTTCCTGTCACGGCCCTTGGCCCCGGTTTGACCCGGTCCAGAGCCGCGAGGCAGGAAATCCGATGGTATCTGATTTAGTGACAGCGGAAGTCTTTTTAAACAGGATCAATTAATATTAAAACTGCTCGTTTATATATAATATAGGGATAAATCCCATAATTTACAATAAAGTTATTTCACTGGGAAATCTTTATTTCTTAAAACATGTTTCTTTATTTATTTACATTGAGCCACTTTCTAAGCTTGTAGTGCTCCACGGCACTTTTCCTGTGCTCACAACAGATCACCTGAAACATGTTTGAAAAAGGTTTTGTCAGCGGGAAATACTGAGTGAATCATTCAGTTTTACTAAAACGACTCGTTTGTTATAATTCACAGTATTAAGAGATTACAATGTTTCTGATATCAAACCAACTACCCACAGTATTTGTCACTCGACTCTTTTCGGTGACTGTGGTCATATCACCATTGGCTGCCCCAATGAATGACGGTTATCACTAAATTTTAGGTTCGCCCATCTAAAGTGATAAAACTGCAATACTGTGCACAATACCCCACATACCGGCTGTAATTTGGTGATTACATAAACTTAATCACTGTAATTATAACCTTTGAAAATAAACATGATTTTGTAAACAAATTTTATAAAAAGAGAATGACTCACATTGTAGATTTAACGAGCAGGGTATAAGCCTACTGATTAGCCTTGATTAACCTAATTTAATTAACAATGCACACACAAACAGATTAGTAACTAATACAGCAGTTATGACAATTCACGAGATTAAACCCTCACAACAGTTTATAAGTGCAATACTTAACAATTCAGCGGATTCACAACGAATGACAGAGTATAGTCCGATTTCGAACAACACTCAAACATTCAAGTCGAAATCACGATGAATTATCAAAGTATAAACTCAATTTGAGCGGCACTTAATTAATCGTTGGATAGTTATAATCGATCGGACGTTGAATCGTAATGGCGATCGAGTTATTACCCTGATTGTGGCAGCAATTAGTGATTGTGTGTGTTTAGTGGACTGTTTCTGTGATAACTCAGTCTACGTAACTCGAATTTACGTCGTTCCAAAGACAGAATTCAAGTCCCAAGGCCCTGTATTTATACCCAAAAATGTCCCCCCTCGCGCCACGCGAGAGGATCTCTTGTGCGCGTCGCGTGGCGCGAGAGACCCTAGTCTAGCATAGGGTGGGTTCGTGTCCAGGTAGCTTGGGTGAGTTGGTTTCGTGTTATTTTAAATTTTTGACAGCAAACTGTAAGGATATTACCGACTGGGGTTTACTCCCCCTGAGTTTTAGGGGCCCTGATCCTGATTCCGATTGTTCTGAAAATTTTAGGGTTATTGCAGAATTACTTGGGTTTCTCAATTAAGGTTTTCTTAATAGATAGTTAACCTACTAAGTATTAATTTTAGTGAGAGTTGTTACATCCCACCTTTTCCTGTCACGGCCCTTGGCCCCGGTTTGACCCGGTCCAGAGCCGCGAGGCAGGAAATCCGATGGTATCTGATTAAGTGACAGCGGAAGTCTTTTTAAACAAGATCAATTAATATTAAAACTGCTCGTTTATATATAATATAGGGATAAATCCCATAATTTACAATAAAGTTATTTCACTGGGAAATCTTTATTTCTTAAAACATGTTTCTTTATTTATTTACATTGAGCCACTTTCTAAGCTTGTAGTGCTCCACGACACTTTTCCTGTGCTCACAACAGATCACCTGAAACATGTTTGAAAAAGGTTTTGTCAGCGGGAAATACTGAGTGAATCATTCAGTTTTACTAAAACGACTCGTTTGTTATAATTCACAGTATTAAGGGATTACAATGTTTCTGATATCAAACCAACTACCCACAGTATTTGTCACTCGACTCTTTTCGGTGACTGTGGTCATATCACCATTAGCTGCCCCAATGAATGACGGTTATCACTAAATTTTAGGTTCGCCCACCTAAAGTGATAAAACTGCAATACTGTGCACAATACCCCACATACCGGCTGTAATTTGGTGATTACATAAACTTAATCACTGTAATTATAACCTTTGAAAATAAACATGATTTTGTAAACAAATTTTATAAAAAGAGAATGACTCACATTGTAGATTTAACGAGCAGGGTATAAGCCTACGGATTAGCCTTGATTAACCAAATTTAATTAACAATGCACACACAAACAGATTAGTAACTAATACAGCAGTTACGACAATTCACGAGATTAAACCCTCACAACAGTTTATAAGTGCAATACTTAACAATTCAGCGGATTCACAACGAATAACAGAGTATAGTCCGATTTCGAACAACACTCAAACATTCAAGTCGAAATCACGATGAATTATCAAAGTATAAACTCAATTTGAGCGGCACTTAATTAATCGTTGGATAGTTATAATCGATCGGACGTTGAATCGTAATGGCGATCGAGTTATTACCCTGATTGTGGCAGCAATTAGTGATTGTGTGTGTTTAGTGGACTGTTTTTGTGATAACTCAGTCTACGTAACTCGAATTTACGTCGTTCCAAAGACAGAATTCAAGTCCCAAGGCCCTGTATTTATACCCAAAAATGTCCCCCCTCGCGCCACGCGAAAGGGTCTCTTGTGCGTGTCGCGTGGCGCGAGAGACCCTAGTCTAGCATAGGGTGGGTTCGTGTCCAGGTAGCTTGGGTGAGTTGGTTTCGTGTTATTTTAAAATTTTGACAGCAAACTGTAAGGATATTACCGACTGGGGTTTACCCCCCCTGAGTTTTAGGGGCCCTGATCCTAATTCCGATTGTTCTGAAAATTTTAGGGTTATTGCAGAATTACTTGGGTTTCTCAATTAAGGTTTTCTTAATAGATAGTTAACCTACTAAGTATTAATTTTAGTGAGAGTTGTTACACTTTTACACCATCAGTGGTTGTGAAATCCATAGGTTTGAAGTTTTCAAGGATGTCACACTCATCAGACCATGTGGGTTTAAATTGGTATTTCTCAATTTCCTCAAAGGTTGAGGATCCCACAGATCTTTCCAGAGTAATTTTGTTACCAAGTTTATCAGTTATTTTAACCTCTTGGCCATCCTTGTTTGTTGGTTTTATTTCAGTAGAACCAGCTTGTTTGACAGCAGTGTTTTCAAGTTCATCATATTTTCTAAATCATATTCCAAACTTGACATTGCTTTCAATCTGTTTATCAAGCATGACCTCATAACCTTTGCAAGATTCCACCCATCTTTCACAAGTGATTTGGGTGGATTCTAACTCCTTTTTACAAACTTGGTATTTTTCTACCATAGTTTGGAGTTGAGTCTTGGTTATGCTTTGCTCTTCTTTGAGACTGCTGATTTCTTTGTCCTTTTCAGCCAATTTGTTTTTAAGTTCTTTTAATGACTTTACAAATTTGACTTCATCAGATAAGACTTTGTCCCTAAGGTTTTCATTTACCTCTTTAATGTTAGCAAATGCAATAATGCATTTGTCTGAACACAGTTTTTCAAGGACTTGAGGTGATACCTTAGCAGCAGCCATCATGGCACAATCACATTAATGATCACTTTCTTCATCAGCTCTAACTTCTTCCTCACCTGCTTTCTTTTCTTCCTTTTCTTCTTTATCTTCTTTGGACTAAGGGTCAGACAGTGGTTCAATCAGGGTTTCTGAATTTTCTTCCAGCAGTAGTTCACCAGCAACTGCAGTAACCACTACTTCAGCCACTTCATCCACTGTTTCAGCACTTAGCTGTTCACCTTCAGTATCTACCCCTTCTGGTATTGACTCTAAAGCCATCAAACAAAATTCATCATTAAAAGTATCATTAGAGGCATAGAGTGCAAAATTTTCATCACCAAGCTCATCAGGCATGCTGCTCCAGTCAACAAAGCCTTGGGTGAAAAAGCTTTGCTGATCTGGTTGTACCACTGTTGGAGCAGCTTGTTGAGATGCAACAGGTTGCACTTGTGCCTGAGGAACAGGGGCTTGCACATACTAAATTTGTGGAACAGTGGTTTGAACATAATGCACAGGCACAGCGGTTGTAGCATAGTGAGTAGTGTTAACATGTGCTGCAGGGGTATATTGGGTATAGTGCACAGTGCTTTGTTGTTGTGGTCTAGGGTTTGAGGTGGGATGAGTTATTATTGGACCAGTGGTTTGACTCCTGCATTCCCTAGCAAAATGACCTAGCCTATTGCACTTATAGCACTTAATTTTTGACTTATCCAACCCCACCTTTAAATTCCCATGTAACCCTGGGAATTTTCTCCTAGTTCTTTTGTAGAATTTGCTTGTTCTTACACTAAGCAAAGCCAATTGATGCAAAATGTCCATTTCTTCTAAGTCAGTGGGATCAAAATGTTGCAAATCATTGAGTTTAAAACACAAATTATCTGACATCTGGTTTTCACAATTTGCAGTAAAAGCATAATTTGCAGAGTGAGAATCAGAGTTGTTAAAATTTCCACCAGCAGTTATATCAATAAAATGATCAAAACTCTGATCCTTACTACTGCTACCAGATTCTTCCTGACCAAAAAGAGCTGTGCTGCCAAATGAATAATCATCAGCAACTTTGCCAGACTCTTGCAACTTCTTTTTCTGGTTTAACTCCCTTTCATAGGTCAGGAGTCTACCATGAAGTTGGTTCAGGGTCAGATCTTTAAACTCAGCTGAATTTCTAGTCACAAAAGCAATTGTATCCCACTTTTCAGGTAGTGATCTAAGAAACCTGCTATTTTGTGTTGAATTAGGAAATGTAACTTTAACAAGTCTTAGTTCACTAATGAGACAGCTAAATCGCTCAAACTGTTGGGTTAATGATTCACCCTTGATGTGACAAAAGGTTTCATACTGCTGATTCAGAATTTACCTATTATTTTCAATAACTTCTTCCGTCCCCCCCCCCAAACTATTCCTTCAGTGCATCCCATAGCTCTTTAGCACTGTTACAATGTAACAGCCCAGCATAGATCTCATTGGGTAATGCAGATGCAATGATGCTAAATGCTTTGGCATCGAGTTCGAATTTTTGAAAATCAGTTTCAGTATAATAATCTGGTGGTTTAGGTACGAACTTCTTTGTATCCTCAGCACTTGGCACCATGGGAACATGTGGTCCAAAAACAACAGATCTCCAACATCCAGTATTCTGTTGAGCAAGGATGTGACCCATCCTTCTCTCCCAGATGTTGTATTCATTACGTTTAAGCATAGGTGGTTTAAAAAGTGACCCAATGTTATATTTATCATCTTGTGATTGTGACGTCATCCTGGTTGTTTTACAGGTACTGATTAATCAACTTTGATGGTGATTAAACCTTACACTGTTTTTCAACAAAACGAACAAACTATCAGTATCAATGATTGTGAGCTGAACTATTTATGTCAAAATGACTGTTAAATCAAATTTGATTATCCGAGCTCTGATACCAATTGTTAGGATATGAGTTTGGTTTTGATTGTTGTTACGTTTGATTTAAGATGAACAATGAATGAAAGTGCAGCGGAATATAACGGAAACAAACCTTTCACAATCAAACAAGTGAATTGCTATCAACACACATTTTCAACAAAGAACCGAATGCTTAGATTTATTCAAAACACCGATTACAATTGCATGTATGCAACAAACTCCCCCTCAGCCTGAGCTAACAATGATTTGTTCGTACAGGAAGAAAGATGGTGAAGAGCTAATAGAACAGTACAGCGTACTGTTCTATTTATAGGCATGGACAAACCACTGAAGCATCTAAGCTGACGTCACCATGAAAGTGACATCTAACCTCCTAACAAACTCTAACATCTGATCTATACAACCACTGATATGCTAACTACTGTTATACATTACATTTCATAACATAGACTAAACTACTGCTGGAATATCCCACTGATGTGAACCCAGCAGTACTTGACATATCCAGCAGAGCTTGACCCATAACAGAGGATTGAACAACAGAGCTTTAGTCTTCTATCAGTCTTTGACTTGGGCAGCAGTTGTATGTCAGCAGTTTGTAATGATTAGCAGATTGGAGGTCAGCAGATGTTGAAACCACTTTCAAGGGGAGAGACTTGTATACACAACATCTGCTTATTCTGGATCCACTACCCTGATCCAGTTTTGGCTTTAATTATCTGTTCCTCTGATAGGGTTCAATCCCAACACAACTGTATCCCATTTTTCAGGCAGTGATCTAAGAAACCTGCTATTTTGTGTAGAATTGGCAAATGTAACTTTAACAAGTCTTAGCTCACTAATGAGACAACTGAATCGCTCAAACTGTTGAGTCAATGATTCACCCTTAATGTGACAAAAGGTTTCATACTGCTGATTCAGAATTTCCCTATTATTTTCAATAACTTCTTCAGTTGCCCCAAACTGTTCCTTAAGTGCATCCCATAATTCCTTGGCACTGTTGCAGTGTAACAGCCCAGCATAAATTGCATTGGGTAATGCAGATGCGATGATGCTAAATGCTTTGGCATCGAGTTCGAACTTTTGGAAATAAGTTTCAGTATAATTTTCAGGTTTTTTAGGTTCGAACTTCTTTGAATCCTCAGCACTTGGCACCATGGGAACATGTGCTCCAAAAACAACAGATCTCCAACATCCGGTATTCTGTTGAGCAAGGATGTGACCCATCCTTCTCTCCCAGATGTTGTATTCATTACGTTTAAGCATATGTGGTTTGAAAAGTGAACCAATGTTATTCTTATCATCTTGTGATTGTGACGTCATCCTGGTTGTTTTACAGGCACTGATTAATCAACTTTGATGGTGATTAAACCTTGCTCTGTTTTTCAACAAAACGAACAACTATCAGTATCAACGATTATGAGCTAAACTATTTATGTCAAAATGATTGTTAAATCAAATTTGACTGTCCAAGTTCTGATACCAATTGTTAGGATCTGAGTTTGGATTTATTGTGTTTTATGTTCTAATTAAGATGAAAGATGAACAAGTAGTGCAGCGGAATATAAATGGAAACAAACATTGCACACAATCAAACAGGAGAATTGCTTTTAACACACATTTTCACAAAGAACCAAATGATTGAATTTATTTCAACTATGATTACAATGCATGCATGTAACAAAATCCCCCTCAGCCTGAGCTCACAGTGATTGTTCGTACAGGAAGAAAGATGGTGAAGAGCTAATAGAACAGTACAGGGTACTGTTCTATTTATAGGCACGGACAAACCACTGTGGCATCTTTGCTGACGTCACCATGAAAGTGACATCTAACCTCCTAACAAACTCTAAACAACTGATCTATACAAACACTGCTAGGCTAACTACTGATTACAATACTTTCCATAAAACAAGCTAAACTACTGCTTTATGCTTCCACTTTTGTGACTCTAGCAGTACTTGAGATATTCAGCAGTGCTTGACCCATAGCAGTAGATTGATCAACAGAGCTTTAGTCTTCATCAGTCTTTGACTTGATCAGCAGTTTTAGGTCAGCAGTTGTAAGGATCAGTGGATTGGAGGTCATCGGATGTTGAAACCACTTTCAAGGGGAGAGAGTTGTATACATAACATCTGCTTATTTTGGATCCACTGCTCTGATCCAGTTTTGGCTTTAATTATCTGTTCCTCTGATAGGGTTCAATCCCAACAAGTATTACCAAAACCTATGATTGTTTTGAGTTGATTCACTATGACATTTGGGGAAAGTATCGAACGCATCACTCTCACGTGCCAGCTATTTTTTGACCATTGTAGATGACTTCAGTAGGGCGGTCTGGGTATTTTTGCTAAAGCATAAAGATGAAGCTAGCAACTGCTTAATATTTTTTTGCAAGATGGTTAAGGTACAATTTAACAAGAAAATCAAAAGGGTGAGATGTGATAATGGAGGAGAATTTACTTCAAATCGCATGTTGGATTTCTTTGCTGGAAAAGGAATCATGTTGGAAACTACTTCTCCGCATACACCACAACAAAATGGTGTAGTGGAAAGAAAACACAGACACTTAATTGAAACAGTAGGTGCACTCAGGTTTGAAGCAAATCTGCCTGTCAAGTATTGGGGTGAGTGTGTGTTGACAGCAGCTTATCTTATCAATTGATTACCATCTAGCGTGATCGAAAATAAGACTCCATATGAGGTCCTATATGGTCAAAACCCCGAGTATGATCATATGGTTTTTGGTTGTCTCGCCTACTACAGAAGCACAGAGACCAAAGGAGACAAGTTTGAATTCAAGGGGAGACCTGGAGTATTCTTGGGTTACCCACCAGGAACGAAGGGATACAAAATACATGATGCTCAACATGGAAAGATTGTAACATCAAGAGATGTCAGGTTTATTGAAAGTATTTTTCCTTTCCACAATGTAAAAATTGACAAAGATGAAGAAGAGATGTTGGCCTTTTTTTTGGTGGGATGAAGAATATAGGACTAAAAATGGTCCATCTGATCTAAAACAAGTATTGGATGAAGAGGTGGTCCAAGGAGAAGATGGTACAACTGAAATCTCGAGATCAATGACCAATGAGAACGAAGTCGCCAGTGAGTAAAATCAAAATGAGGTGACCCATATAGAAGAAGCCATAAATGAGCAGGTTCCGGTCGAAGAACCCTTAGGAGAAAAACGGGTCACATTTCGACCTAAGTAGCATGACGATTATGTTACGAGTCTCCCCCCATCCACAGACCTGGAGCAATCCAATTCCAACTCAGTGCCTTCAATAGTACATACTCTTACTAATTTTGTTTCTTATAAAAATTTTCTACCACTCATAAAGCTTTTCTAGCATCCATTAGTGCAAACAATGTCACACCCTGACTTTTGCGGAAGCGTGATTATGTGTGACTTGCTTAATATCATTGCATTCAATCATAACAACAACTATATGATAAAACTAAGATGATCATCCATTAAATAAGTTTAAAAACATAACAACATTGTCTTGAGACATATACTTCAAACTCGAATTACAAACCATACAAATTGTTTAGAGTTCCATAAGGACTCAACAAAAGACTTTAAATAAAACCAGGCTTTGGAAGTTGTGTCTCGTCCAGGATAAGACACACTAACCAAACCCTAAGACTACGGATGGCATCTTTTATTCTTAACACAACTTGAAACATCCAAACGCTCGCCAGATCCACCTTTAATTCCCTGAAATACATGTAGTTTGAAAACATCAACAAAAGTTGAGCGAGTTCATGTGTTTTTTTGTGTGCACGAATAAACCTTTGTAATAAGTGAAAGTATATATGTATGTTTGTAAACTCCTGGTTTGAAAGCAACAAGGAAAACAGATCATCAATGGTTTGCAAGGCCATTAATATGTGTGACGTGATGCAGGAAGGCTCAAACCTAACAAATTTGTCTCCGGGAATAAGACATAGTCACCTCATGGGCCAAACCCCGGTCCACATGGGTGTGGGCTCGCTACACCCAAATAGATCTATCACTCATGTCCCTCGGTCCTACAACGAGGATTAATGTTCTTAAGCGTGATACCCACCACTCACATGATCAAGTAGTACCCTTCCTTAGCTAACCATACCACATATAATTGTTTGTAAATAGTTTGTAACATGTACTTCACCCCCGAAGTGATAAAACTGAAAACAGTTAAAAGAAAAAGGGGGAACATGAACTCACGGTTTTGCGTTCTTCGTACCAACGGTAACTCAAAGCTCATTCGTGTGTACACGACTACCTACAACGTACTATGATCTATTAGACGAGTGGGTCGTGCCTTGACTTAATATTAGTTAGTGTCTTTGAGTTACGTTCTTTGTGTCTTCAATATTATTCCAAGTTATAATTATTCGTTAAAATAATAAATATTTTAACTTAAATTATATTTATTAGATTTTGGAATAATAGTTAAAACATTATATTCTAACTTGATACTTTTCACGTATTTGTACATGTATTTCCTTCCCAAGGATGGGTGTATTCGTATTCTTTTATTTGTATATTTTTGCCATGTATTGATGTCGTATTCCGGTGTGTATTTATACGTACGAGAATACGTATCTTCTTGTAATTATTAAGTATTCTTATACTAAATTTCGTATTAATTTTTCCGGAATATTACCTTTAATAAAAGTTCACCAATATATATTTCCAAAATATATATTTTATGAAATATTATTTAGAAAAATTATTTATAATTTTCCTTTGGCAAAAATATTTGTATTTTTATATAAGTTCCAAAAATAATATATTTTCAAGTCTAACTTAGAAAACATATATAAACTTATTTTTCTCCAAAAATAATATATTTCAAGTTTATTTAAGAAAATACATTTTTTTCTCAAAAATAATGTATTTCATGTTTGTTCAAGAAAATATATATTTCTTCCAAAAATAATATATCTTCTAAATTTTCAAGAAAATATATATTTTCACTTGCCAAAATAATACATTTTCTCCTTGTAAAAAATATGATATAGTCTTGTAATAATTGTAAAAAAAAAATCATATTTTTGTTTCCTTGGTGTCCAAAATATTATTTACCAAAAATATACTTGTGAATAAATTTTTCGGAATATTTTTGTGAGTTATATTCCTTTGTTCGGTTTCACCGATATTTTGTGTATTCTTTGTATATTCACATTTTTGGAATTTTGGTAATATTTTGGATTGTAATTTTTGGTATTTTGATGAGTTATATTATTTCAAGTCCTAAAATAATATAACTAATACATATAATATACAAATAATCACACACATGGTGACATCTAAATGTATATTTCCTAAATACATATTTAGTCACTTTTATTTATAAAAACCAACCTCCAATATTTATATTTTTGTAACAAAATTTATGGCAAACATTATGTGAAAAATCCATGGTTTAAAATTATACTTGTAAATATTTGTTTAGAAATATTTTTCTAAGTGTTTAATTTTTAGAAAATTTTTGCCATAGTTTCCCCTAAAAATGGAGGTTTTCATACCTTGAAGGTATATCATTTTCTTTTGTAAATCAACACAATCAATTCACAATCAACAATAAACATTCTACACTTACCGATTTTGCTAAAAGCAAGCATAAACTACCACTTCATGAACTTGAAAATTTATAAAAATTTGTAGTAACTTACTAGTGTATTTAGTAAGTCTTGTTACCCTTTAAAGTGTGGTTGATTCTTTAAAAACATCATTTTTAAAGAAAATAGATCTTCATAACTTGTAGTCACATTTTCTAAAAATGTTTCTTTATGAAATTTTCTTGTTACACATATGTTTCTACACTTGTTTATCCTCTAAAAATAAGGTTTATTTAAGTAAAACTTGTATTTCTTACTTGGTTTCTTTGAAAATCACTCTTAAAGTTTTAGATCTACAAGACTTACATTTGATTTTAATCATTATGCCACAAGAACACATTATATTCTTTCAAGTTCATGGTTTATGTGAGGATGATTCATTAAACTCTAACATGTTCATCCTCTCATCTTGCTAGATTATGTTTTTAATCATGATCTAGCAAGATCATATGATGATTTACATCATTTTCATAAGCAAACAATGATTAACAAATAGATCAACACATAAACAACATAGTTTCTTCTTGATTTAAGCTTATGTTCAAGTTTCATTCTCTTGATTCTTAGTGTTCTTCAAGTTTATCATCATGTTTCATTCTTTAACCACTAAGATAAGATGTAAAATGGAGTGTATGGTGTTCTTACCACTAGCTTAAGGCTAGGGATGATCAAGAGTAGAAATAGAGTGGATAAAAGCAAATGAAGAAGGTCTTTCAACTTCTACAAGCTCCTAGCTCCTTTGTATGTCTTCTAGCACCTTGGTTTATATGTAGAATGTATGAAGAATGAGTGATGATGGTGGTGGTATTGTTGTTGGGTTTCGGCCGAGAGCAAGGCAAGAGAGGGATAGAAGGAGTGTGTGTTGAATGTGTGAAAGTTATGAATCTTATACTCACAAGTGTTTACTTATAATCCATCTAATACTTAGTTTCCATGGTATAATATGTCTTTAAAGTAGAGACAAGATCAAATATAATAGTCTTATAAAATATATGTGTGCGGTGTGTTATATATTTTTATGTATATTTTTAGCCCTTTTTACACTTTAGTCAAGTTTTAAATTTATAAAACACGATATTTTACTAACACTAAACTCACATATGGGCAAGTGCACCCATCGTGAGCGTAGTATAGCGTTGGTAAGATACCGAGGTCGTCCAAGGACACAAGAGCTTTTAGTACCGGTTTATCCTCAACGTCTAATCAAATCAAAATTTTAGAAAAAAGGTTTAAACATGCAAATAAAAACTAAAAATGCTGAAAATAAAAATAAAAATAAAAACAGATAGACAAGATGAATCACTTGGATCCGACTCGCCTTTAGTGTAACCTTTGATTATTTCCACACTTTTGCACTTTTTAAGAGATTATCTTAGTTATAGTTGTAGGCCCCTCTTTTGAAGGTGACGTTACCCTCAACCCAGTAGTTTGAGTCAGCAAGGATACAATCCTAATGGGTTGGATTATTGAAAGATAATTAATTAAGTTATTAATGCGTAATGTGGTAGGCCCCTCTTTTGAAGGTGACGTTACCCTCGGCTAAGTAGTTTGAGTCAGCAGGGATACAATCCTAAGTAGTCGGGTTAAAGTTTTAATAGTAGTTTACATATGAGGGGATCAAGAAATTCGAACCCCCACCATCCAATACCAGTGAGTATTGAAGGAGGTCCTACTAAGCTTGACCCAGGTCCTTGCAGGATCTATACACTGAACAAGGCAAGACGCTTACCAAACCATTCCCTTAACCCCCGACCAGGTAACATATCTCCATATAGACCGTGGAGATATGAATGGTGTAAATCTTTTATTTTATTTAGACAGTAAAATAACGCCAAGACACCACAGACAAATGATAAGGAAGTTTCACCTTCAACATAAGAAACTAGTTATTAAAGTCATTAATACATAACCAAATAAAAAGTGCGAAAAGATTAAAAATAAAAAGTATTACACTAAATGCTTGTCTTCACCAAGTGATGTAAGAGACTTAGGCAAACATGGCCTTTGATTGTCAAGAACTCTTACTATTAATCTTGGATCCCGAGACTACTACACACACTCTATGATGGATGATGGTGGTGGATGTGGGTTGTGATGGTGGTGGTGGGTGGGTGAAGTGTGAGAGAGGTGGTTTGCCAAGGGATGCCTTTGAAGTGAACCAAGCACCTCTATTTATAGCCTGCACAGAAGCCCGGACACGGCCCCGTGTCCATTGGGCACGACCCCGTGTCCATCCATCTTCTCTTTCTTCATTAAATGCAGTTTGTCTGCATTAGTTGACCACGCCCCCGTGTCTGCTGGGCACGGCCCCATGTGTAGAAGCGTATCTGTACTATCAAGATTTGCTTGGATTCTGCGAATCTTAGCGTTGACCACGACCCCGTGTCCGCTGGACACGCCCCCGTGTTGGGAAATAGAAGCTTCTACAACTTTGTCTTTTCTGCAGACACTTGGGCACGCCCCCGTGTTCAATGAGCACGGGGCGTGTTCAGCCTTCTGTTTTCTTGTTTTTGCTTGGGAAGATGCTGTCGAGGGGTCGGGCATGCCACGTTTATTCCTTTTCTTGTATTATTGTTAGATTTGGCTGCATTTTTGCTTCTTTTGTTCAATTAAGCTCATTTATCCCTGAAAATACAAAAGGAAGACAAAAGCACACTTTTTCCAACATTAGTACTAAAAAAGGGTTAGTTTTATGTCTCATTTGATGTAATTTATATGTTGCATTTTACACACATCAAATACCCCCATACTTGAATCTTTGCTTGTCCTCAAGCAAAACTCTTTTTAATGTGGCCTACACTCCTAAATGGAATGGCTAGAAGAGAAGGTTTTGGGCTTGTCTTGAGTGTCGGGAATCCAAGATTTTTATTAGGTTTTATTTTTATGTTATTTACAATCCTATTCGTTATGATTTATTTAGAACATTACATAAGAGAAATTACTTATTTGGGCATAACATGCCTCTTTAAAATTCCATTTATATACAAGTTCACATACCTCACGGGAGATCACCCAACACTCGACCGAAGATGTATTTTTGTGAAACACTCGAGAGCGGCATGGAATTTACTTCTACCATATGCTTGCCAAGCAATCAATCCTCCTCCTTTTTAACTATAAACCCTTGTAAATATCAAGGGGACTTTGGGGAAGGGTTAGGCTTGGGTTAAAGGTAGGTGGTTTTGGGTTAGTGGTTAGTAGAAAAAGGGCGAAAGGCGTAAAAAGCGTCGGTTTTCGTGAAACTTTTTATTTTTGTGACTTTTTGTTCTAATGAAGCAATTCTTCAAACAAAGTTCTTTTTGATGAACTTGTTTGTTTTATTTCTTGGCTTCATCATTTTTTTTTATAACGAAAGTCACATGAAAAACCAAGCTTTTTACTAAAATAAAGGGTTTAAATTGAAAAAGGGTTTTGGTGGGTAAAGGGTGTTTGTTTTGTGGGTTAAGAAATGAAAAGATTTAGGCTTAAAGGGGTTAACTAGGGGGGTTTTGGGTAGGTGGTAAAAAAAAGAAAAAAATAATGGTGTTGAAAGAAAAAGGGTTAGTCCTAATGCCTCCATCATTTACTTACTTGGGTTTAACTTGGTAAGGACCGGGAATGTATTGTCATGGCAAGTTCTAGAGTCGTAAGAAACCAAGCGGCTATTCACACAAGAAACGAAAAATGAGCATTTAGTTTAAAGATGTGTATTTGTATGCTCAATAAAGGCTCAAAACTCGCTTTTCGTGGGAATGAGTTTTTATGTGATCAAGTATATATAATCAAATTTTAACTAGATTTGTCATGTCGTTTCATAATTTTCTTATGTTGGTTCTTTTTATCACGACGCTATCGGTTGTAAATTTATAAAAATATAACCTTTTTAGAACTTGTAATTCCCAAATTAAACCAAGACAAGTAAAAAAATATGAAAAATTTTCGAAAAAATTTGGGGTGTTTAGCGGTTCCAATAGAGTTTTGTGTAAGGGTTGATCATCAATGAAAACCTTTTTGTAAAATGTTTTCGTGAGAGAACTCTAGTGATTGTAGTCTAGACCCGAGAAGGAATCCTAGTTCACTACAATCGAAGCTCTGATACCAAACTGTCACACCCTGTCTTTTGCAGTAGCGTATGATGTGTGACTGGTTTAATATCATTGCATTCAATCGTAATAAACAGCTACATGATCAAAACGACGTTCATCCATTCATAAAATTTGAGTATTACAAACACTGGTTATTTAAGTTTTAAAACACAACCTTCGTCTAGGTTACAATTCAACAAAAGTCGATGACATCTAAACTTGAAGTCTACTTCTAGTTACGATACCCGCGCCCAAGATCCATCCTGTCACCTGAAATACATGTAATTTTGGAAAACATCAACAAAAAGTTGAGCGAGTTCATGCGTCTTGTTTGTGTACTGTAATTCTTGTAAATCTTTGAGAGACTCCTTTGTAAACAGGTATGAAAAGCGTGTATGAACATAATTGTTTTACAAGGAATTTAAGGCATGTGAGGACATAGGAAGCACTCGTAATGGCTTATACCCTTGTCGATTAACCTTGACTGTGTCGATTAACCTCGACTGTGTCGATTATCCTCGACTGTATCGATTAACCTCGACTGGCACTCCGAAGCACTACTAGGTACTAGTTGTGACCATGAGTGGGGTTCGGCCGTACCCGTTAGATCTAACCCTCGTCCCTAATTAAGTATTAATGGCATTTCTGTATTTAGTCTATGCTCACATGATCTAGTATTTCATTTCATAGGCATTTCATACCGTTTAAGTATTCGTAACATGTATTTCACCCCCGAGAGTTATAAAACCAAAAACAGTTAAAGAAAAGGGGGAGCATGAACTCACTGTTTTGCGTCTTCAGTACTCGTAACTCAATTCTCGTCAGCAAACACGACTACCTACAATGTGCTAGGGTCTATTAGACGAGCGGGCCGTGCCTTGCCTTAGTATTCATGTTTTGAGTTACGTTTCCTTTATGTCTTTAATATTTTCCGAGGTTATAATACTTCTCAAGTATTTATTTTCGCATTTCCTTCCCAAGGATGGGAGTATTCCATATATGTGTATTTTCGTATTCTTGTATTCGTAGTTCCGAAATAATATATTTTCAAGTCTTACTTTAGAAAATATATTTAAACTTGTTTTGTCAAAAACAATGTATTCCAAGAAAATATATATTTTTATCTCCTAAAAATAATATATTTTTCTTCTTGTTGAAAATATGACATAACTTGGTAATATGTACAAAAATCATATTTTAACTTCTTGTATCCAGAATAATACTTTCCAAAAATATATTTGTAAGAGTATTTTCTGGAATATTTTATAAGTTACGTTCTCGTTCGGTTTGCCAATATTTAAGTGTGTAACTTATATACTTTATTCCTTGTGATTTTTGGTATTATTTTGGATTGTAAATTCTTGGTATTTTTGTTAGGTCATATTACTTTAAATCCAAAAATAATATAACTATACACAAAGTATACACATGTTCACACAAGTGTCTTTATTATAAAATATATATTTTAAATATATATTTACCCATTTTTATTTACAAAAGACAACCTCCAATGTTTGTATTTTTGTTACAAAATTATGGCGAAGTTTGTATTTGAAAAACATAGTGTAAAATACACTAGTAAACACTTATTTAGAAAATATTTTCTAAGGGTTGGTATTTTTATAAAATTTCGCCATAGTTTCCCCTAAAAATGGAGGTGTCCATGCTATTTAGTATATCATTTTCTTTTCAAAAATCATTCAAACAATCATAGCAATTCGCTAAACAATATTACAATACAACATGAACTTGACCTTTCACAAAAACGCGTAGTAACTTGGTAAAGTGTTTAGTAGCCTTAGTTACCTTCTAAAATATATTTACTTCTTGGTAAATCTTATTCTTGAAGGTTTTTTATGTTTACAACTTGTAAACACATTTTGCAAAAATGTTTATTTATCACATTTTCTTGTTTCACTAATGTTTATACACTTGTCTTTCCACTACAAATGGTGTAAGTTTAATAAAAACCATGATCTTTCAAGAATTATCTTTTTAAACTTGGTTTCTTTAGAAAAATCATTCACAAGTCTTGGATTTACAAAATTACTAGTTCACTTGGTTTATTACTTTACAAGAAAATCATTTCATTATCAAGTTCATGTCTTAATAAGAAGATGATCATTTTATGAAAACACATAATCACCTCTTATCTTGTTAGATCATGTTTTTAATCATAACCTAACAAGTTTCACATGATGATCCACATCATATCACCAAGAAATCAACAAGCAATCATCAACATATTCAAAACAACATCATTCTAACAATATTTCATCATTATGTAAACTTTATGTTCAAGCTTTAAGTTTATGTTCTTTAGTGTTATTATGTTAATCATCAAGCAACAACTTTTAACCACTACAATATGAAGTAAACAAGGGTGTTCAAGAATCTTACAACTAGCTTAAAGCTAGGGAAGAACACAAGTGAAAATGGAGTGGATAATAGCACACAAGAGAGGTCCTTCAAGATCCGAGTGTTCCACACCTTCTTAATCACCTTGTTGCACCTTGTGAGAAGCTTGGATTGGATGAACAAAATAAAAAATAATGGTGGTGTATGGGGGGTTGTTCGGCCGAGCTTATAGAGGAGGGAGGAAGGGTGTTGAGTGGTGAAGAAGGTGATGATACTTGTTACTTATAACACTCTCTAAGTTCTATTAACCAATGGATTATATGTTTCATCAAGTACAAACAACATCTCTTCATATCTTTAGGAAGATCACATAGGGATTTGAAGAAGATTATGGTGATCTTTGAGTGGGGCCACATGTGAGCCGAAAATATCAAGGGGGAGGGGTTAAATTGTAAGTTATTGGTAAATGATGGTAATTAGTGGAAGGTTAAAGGTAAAAGTTAGTGTTTTATGTGTATGATGCTTTACATAATTTGTTAGAGTGTTCGGGAACCATAACTAGCTCAGAAAAATAAAAACAATGCTTCTTGCAATATTTTAGTGTTCCGGGTGATGTCCGGTTGTTCGGTTAGATACCGGTTCGTTAAAGTGCTAAGTTATACCGTATAGTGTCTTTCATGTAACTTTTTGTGACACTTTTAATTCCCGACACTTAGGAAAGCATACAGGACCATTTTGTCATATTTTTGCACATTACTAGCTTGTTAAAAAGCTGATTCTTGCTGAATTATGCATAATTCTGCACTTTATGTGGGTTTTAGGCACTTCCCGGCACTTAACTATCACTTAGGAATGCAGTTTTGTGGTCCTTACTTCCCTACACACTATACTAGTGTATCACTTGGTCTCTGGCTTATACTGGACCTCAAAATATTGTCTGTCTATGTACTGAACATCGTCAGTATTTTTTTGTTTGTCTGATAATGGTGCCAATTATGTTCTGTGCATCATTAGAACTATCTTGTGTTGCATGTAGCAATGATAAAAGTCTTGCAACAAGAAATGCCATTGTATGTATATAATAGTAATCAAAAATTCATTTGTCTTGTAAACTAGATCATGCACAGTTATTAAAGCACATATTACTGTTCAATTAGTGTACGGAATGTACGGAAAAGTGACGGTTGTCACAGTCTCCCCCCGTTAAAAGAATTTCGTCCCGAAATTCAAGTGATGCCATCGGTCGCAGGGGAGTTGTGAATCAAATGTGGTCACTTATGTTTAAAATTTGTCTTCATGTTCCCATGTACTCTGGGTCGTGTTATGAATTCTATCGTACTCAAGTAATTCAATTATGTCTTCTCTGTATCTCGTGGACTCTTGGTCCGTAACCTTCACAGGTTCTATAGTATTGTGGACTCTTGGTCCGAAACCTTAACAGGTTCTATAGTAATTTTGTCGTTTGTCATTGACGTGAATCTTATTTGCGGGAACTACGACTGTTCCTTGAGTCAGACTCCTTTAAAGACTAGACACATAGAATGTGTCGCGATCACTACGGATCTTTTTCTGGAAGTTTCATCTTGTGAACAATGGTTCTGATCCCTACACCGGGGATTCAACCTTTACGTTTTCCAAATCACACCACGCCTTCTCTAGGCGAGGCTCCCATTTACGTCATGCTTCTTATCTCCAATTCTTACGATTTCTGCCGCTCATCGGCGCAATCTTTCTGTATTCCGCGGCTGTCTCGATATGATCACATATCTGAACGATCTTGCCTCTAGTTTTTCCTGGACCAACTCGGGCCAGTAGATTGTTTATCTCCGGTCTCCGTTCAACACGACGGGGATCGACTTATTATGTTCCATCTGAAGCTTCACACGAAGCGGTTTGAACGGCGGTGTGATAAATACTGTTGTAGGAAGACCCCACTAAGGGCAAGTGAGTGTTCCAACTTTTCTTCAAAGTTTATCACACAAATACGTATCATGTCCATACAGTTTGCATCGTTCAGTAGCTTAGTCCATCTACGTTAATATTTAAGTTCTTACGATCAACGGTGTGCTGCAATCTTTGTGACCAGTAAAGATCGTGCAGCGTTTTCTTTCAGGTAATGATGTCAAACTTGCGGCGCGCAATTACTGTATCTAGATCAAGGTTTGTTCTCATGGTCTTTTAATCAACGTGACGCGTACGCAATGCCGTGGTCTCGTCGTATTGACGCGCAATCGAGACTTTGTCGAGAAGCGTCACATAATTGCAACTCTAACTCTTTAGCTCTTGGTTGCAGGGTTGGCATGAATCTCATTCTTATCCACCATGTATCTTAAAGTTTTCATCTCGCGAATTCGAAATCCGCTTTTCGTCATCATAGCACATAACTGTTCTTTCTCTTAGAGTTGCAAGGTAAATTGCAGCTGTTGCTCACGACCTTCTTTGGTCGTTGGCCATATAAGAATGTAGTCAATAAGTATAATCATGATTTATCCAGGTATGGCTTACACGTTCGATTCATGAGGTCCATGAATACTGTCGATGCATGTGTTAAGCCAAATGGTACGACAAGGAACTCGTAATGCTCGAAGCGAGTCCTAAAGGTCGTTTTAGGGATATTTCCTTCTTGTATTCACAGTGGAGGACATCTTGTCCTCAAGTTGATCTTTGAGGGGTAACTAGAACCTTATGATTGGTCTGTTCATGTTATCAATCCTTGGCACAGGATGCAAATCCTTGATATCCAATTCTCTGGAATTGATGCAAAGTAGAAACTGTCAACTTTCTCTTTGTGTCCTTAACTAAGGATGTCATGTCCTTAATTTCCTCTGTCTAGCAGCTCTTGCAGTTATATCGGAGGTTCATGCTTCGCGGACGAAGTTAGTCGGTAAGACGTCATTCGGCACTGGTGCCGCTCCCGGCACGAGGTCCATCCTAAACTCCTCTTGTCGCTGCGGTGGGCGTTCCTGGCAAATCTTCAGAAAAGGCTTCTGGAACTTCTTCCATAACGGGGATGTTTTCAGGCTCTATACTTGGATATCCAATCCATGCTGACTATCATATTATGACTTCTCAAGTCAATGGTAACAGAAGGTTTCAGCCTTCTGAGTCCCCAAAATATAATCCTTAATTGTCTTGTCTGTTTAAACTAGCCTTCTGTATGCCCATTTCTAAAGAATACGGGACGTCTATTCTACTTGAAATTAGGTCAAGCAGTTTCTTAAGTTTTAAGCACGCGAGGTTAAAGTTGATGCCAGTATTAATTAAGAATAGATGCATAAGGTTGGTTAATAGGGAACGTACCCGTAACCGCATCTGGATTCTGGCGTGTTTCACGAGTTTCGATCGTGAAAACCCTTCCTTGCTTGTTTCTTCCTAGGGCAATCTTTCCTAAAGTGCCCTGCTTTACCACATTTGTAGCATCCTGGTATTCTACCTTTATTTCTTTTGTCTGGATCCTTGGCCCAATAGGCATCCTTGCTGTGTCCTTCCTTTCCACACTTTCCACACTTAGGCCTCAGACATCGACCTTCATGGTGAAAATTGCATTCCCCGCACCTCGGCTTAGTCCCTGAGTAAATTTTACCACCGGCCTTATTAGTGGCTCCATCAGTGTTCCTGCCATGCGGCGGATTCACTTTCTTTCTTTTGTTTGCTTTAGAGCTTCAATAGCTGACTTGGGTGCCCATCTTTAGGTTTGAAGACTTCCTTTTCTTGTTGCCTGATGACTCCACATTAGTCTCTTTCTTGTTATCCTCAGATTCCGAAAATTTCCCCATGCGTAGAGCTTCTTCAGTAAGAGTGACACTCAAATCGATAGCCTCTACAATGGTTGAGGGCTTTGAGGTAGTAACCATGCTCCTGATCTGAGGTACAAGTCCCCAAATGAATCGTTCAACCCTTTTGAATTCTGGCTTGACTAAGTAGGGGACGACTCTAGACAAGTCGTGAAATTGCTGGACGTATTCAGGAATCTTCGGCCCGTCCATTTTCAAATTCCAGAACTCCACCTCAAGCTTCTGGATTTCAGCCCTAGAACAGTATTTCTTCTCCATCATTTCCTTGAGCTCGTCCCAGCTCAGTGCATAAGCGGCATCTACACCAAGGGTCTGAACCTGAAGGTTCCACCAGCAGAGTGCGCCATCCAAAAACAACCCTGAGATAAAGGTAACCCTCTACTGGGGTGAACAGTTACTCATTCTTAGAACGGAGTCAGTCTTTTCTGCCCAACGAACAAATGCAACGGTACCTCCTGTGCCATCAAAATTCAATGGCTTGCAGTCCAGGAATTGTTTATAGGTGCAGCCAGTTGGAGGATTATTTCCGGAAGTGTCACCGCTATGTTCGGAGCGGAGGGCTTCATGTCGTGCAATTGCCTATGAGATTCGGTCTTGAAGCTCGGATTCTGTCCTTGGTAACGTACTGGTGTCTGTGTCGCATCTGGGCGGCATTCCTTTTATGTCAAAAGTATGAGATGGATTAGACAACATTCCATAATTTTCTATGAGGTACATAGCACCATAAGCCATCATGTAATCACCCAATTTCACATGTATATATAATTAACAATGTATGAGTGAGAAAACAATTACTGAGCCTTCATAGGCTTGGTGTCTTGGCCTATTGTTTGTAATCATGTATTCGTGGCTACATCGCCCTGGTCATACAAGTTTCATGAAGTGGTAGTGCGTAACGTCACTGAATCTTTCTGAATGTTATTCCTCTTCTCTTGCTTAAATATCATTTCTCAAACGTTTCGTACACGGGTAGACATGAAGTAGGCAAGACAGGTTTCCTACTTTATAAAGTGCTAAAGCACTGGTCTATGCATTGTTCTACTGTTTGAAGGTGTGAACACCTAGAGTTTATTTTTGTGTAGTGATCGTTAGCTTGGCCCGCAGAGCCCACCAGGATTTCCGTGCACTACAAGTCGTTATTACATGGGCCCCCGTAATAATAAATTGTCTTGCACAGTTACCCCAATTTTCTCCCGTCCAAGCAGATGATCAATCAAGGAGGGGACACTGCTGTCCTCATACCTCTGATATAGAAAGGACCATTGCGGTGATCCACACGCTAACACTCGTTATCGTTACGCACGAATAGGCACGATGATAGGAATAAAGAGAATTCCTAGTAGTTGGAGGGGCACCTTTAAAATGGATACTTCATCTTCCTTTTCTGGTCGAGTGTGTCGTCAATCTTGCTTCACATAAGCCGCAGGGATCTCGTCTCGTTGATTAAGAATTCATTCAAGGTTACCGCCTCTGCCTCGTCGTCACTATCGTAGTCAGGAACCTTCGCTATCGAGAGAGAAGAGCAGCCATTTCCTACGGAAGCAAGCTCAGAATCTTGTTTGGTAATCACTCTAGCCATGAGCTTTGCAAAGTACGCGAGGTCGGTAGCTTCATCGTGCGAGTTACGTACAATAATAGGAGTCAGAGTCGAAAGTATCTTATTCACGTCAATAATTATTCCGTACACTTATTCGTATGTATGTATCGATAAACAAATATGTTACTTAGCATAAACAGGCATTTCGATGCATCATATTACTTATAACTCTCGTTTTGGGGGGGGGGTCATTTTTCTAGATGTCGATTCACGACTGAGACACAAAACCACTACTTGGTACTAGTTATCACCAAGAGTGCATTTTATCTTTGGCAAGTCTAACTCGTGTAGACTATGCCTTAATTGGCACCTTATCTTAAGGGTATTCCCTACTAATGTCCTTGCCTTGTCTCTTTTTGAAAAGTGTTTGACTCGTGGATCTTGACGCTTACGTGAATGCAATGAAAACCTTTTTGTAAAATGTTTTCCTGAGAGAACTCTAGTGATTGTAGTCTAGACTCGAGAAGGAATCCTAGTTCACTACAATCGAAGCTCTGATACCAAACTGTCACACCCTGTCTTTTGCAGAAGCGTATGATGTGTGACTGGTTTAATATCATTGCATTCAATCGTAATAAACAACTACATGATCAAAACGACGTTCATCCATTCATAAAATTTGAGTATTACAAACACTGGTTATTTAAGTTTTAAAACACAACCTTCGTCTAGGTTACAATTCAACAAAAGTGGATGACATTTAAACCTGAAGTCTACTTCTAGTTACGACACCCACGCCCAAGATCCATCCTGTCACCTGAAATACATGTAATTTTGGAAAACATCAACAAAAAGTTGAGCGAGTTCATGCGTCTTGTTTGTGTACTGTAAATCTTTGATAGACTCCTTTGTAAACAGGTATGAAAAGCGTGTATGAACATAATTGTTTTACAAGGACTTTAAGGCATGTGAGGACATAGGAAGCACTCGTAATGGCTTATACCCTTGTCGATTTTCCTCGACTGTGTCGATTAACCTTGACTGTGTCGGTTTACCTTGACTGTGTCGATTAACCTCGACTGTGTCGATTATCCTCGACTGTATCGATTAACCTCGACTGTGTCGATTAACCTCGACTGGCACTCCGAAGCACTACTAGGTACTAGTTGTGACCATGAGTGGGGTTCGGCCGTACCCGTTAGATCTAACCCTCGTCCCTAATTAAGTATTAATGGCATTTCTGTATTTAGTCTATGCTCACATGATCTAGTATTGCATTTCATAGGCATTTCATACCGTTTAAGTATTCGTAACATGTATTTCACCCCCGAGAGTTATAAAACCAAAAATATTTAAAGAAAAGGGGGAGCATGAACTCACTGTTTTGCGTCTTCCGTACTCGTAACTCAATTCTCGTCAGCAAACACGACTACCTACAATGTGCTAGGGTCTATTAGACGAGCGGGCCGTGCCTTGCCTTAGTATTCATGTTTTGAGTTACGTTTCCTTTATGTCTTTAATATTTTCCGAGGTTATAATACTTCTCAAGTATTTATTTTCGCATTTCCTTCCCAAGGATGGGAGTATTCCATATATGTGTATTTTCGTATTCTTGTATTCGTAGTTCCGAAATAATATATTTTCAAGTCTTACTTTAGAAAATATATTTAAACTTGTTTTGTCAAAAACAATGTATTCCAAGAAAATATATATTTTTATCTCCTAAAAGTAATATATTTTTCTTCTTGTTGAAAATATGACATAACTTGGTAATATGTACAAAAATCATATTTTCACTTCTTGTATCCAGAATAATACTTTCCAAAAATATATTTGTAAGAGTATTTTCCGGAATATTTTATAAGTTACGTTCTCGTTCGGTTTGCCAATATTTAAGTGTGTAACTTATATACTTTATTCCTTGTGATTTTTGGTATTATTTTGGATTGTAAATTCTTGGTATTTTTGTTAGGTCATATTACTTTAAATCCAAAAATAATATAACTATACACAAAGTATACACATGTTCACACAAGTGTCTTTATTATAAAATATATATTTTAAATATATATTTACCCATTTTTATTTACAAAAGACAACCTCCAATGTTTGTATTTTTGTTACAAAATTATGGCGAAGTTTGTATTTGAAAAACATAGTGTAAAATACACTAGTAAACACTTATTTAGAAAATATTTTCTAAGTGTTGGTATTTTTATAAAATTTCGCCATAGTTTCCCCTAAAAATGGAGGTGTCCATGCTATTTAGCATATCATTTTCTTTTCAAAAATCATTCAAACAATCATAGCAATTCACTAAACAATATTACAATACAACATGAACTTGACCTTTCACAAAAACGCGTAGTAACTTGGTAAAGTGTTTAGTAGCCTTAGTTACCTTCTAAAATATATTTACTTCTTGGTAAATCTTATTCTTGAAGGTTTTTTATGTTTACAACTTGTAAACACATTTTGCAAAAATATTTATGATGTGGGGTAAAATACACATATTTGTCCCGTGTAAAGTGTGTAATTATTGTATAAGTTTTATTTGTTTTTATTTAGTTTTAGTGTTATATTATATTATTTTGTGTTTTGTCAGGTCCTGGTGCAAATGGAGCGAAAAAGAGTAAAAAGGAAATAACCAACCAGTTGAGCAGAGTAGAATGCTAGTGTGCCCGAAAAGGAATTATCATCAACATCACATGCAGACTTGGAGGGAACACAATTGACATCATGTGCACATGTGGATCTTTGAGGCCATTTAGTGTGTTATAAAAAGTAAAGGTTATGATAACAACATGCAAGCATAAATGTGAATCTTGGATGGCAGTTATATTCACGTGGATCTTGTACACACAAAAGACAAAATCACATCATCTATGAATTTGAGACATATTGGGCCGCAAATGTGAACATGTGGGGGGGGGGGGGTTGTGAAAATTATAATTGTTGTGGCATATTGGACATTGGGCCGCACATGGGCTGGATTTGGGCGGCTAGGAACATCATTCGGAAAAGGATATGGGGGGCCCATTCGACAACAGCAAGAGACGACGCACGATAGGGAAAGACACGCAATTTTTGGAGGAGGCGGCAATCAGAGATACATCATACGCAGAAATCAAGATCATCAACAGCCGACAGGGATACGGAATTTGGGAGTTCTTTGCCCCCATTGAAGGCTGTTTGGAGCGTTTTGAAGCATTCGGGTCGCGTGGAATCATCGGGCAACGATCGGGAGCACTCGGGATCGAAGCATTCGGGTTTATTCTTCCCGTTATCTTCTTTATTCGGTTGTTTTTATTCGTTTTACGATGAATTCAGATTTGATATTGTTTGATACTTTGTGTTTTACAATGATTAGCGGCTAAACTTCATAAATTACCTAGGCTAATGACAATATCTAAATAAAGTTTGGTTCTTTATTCGATTTTTGGCGTGGTTGTGGATTTTTCTTGTATTGTAAAAGCTTCGGGATTTTAACTTGGTGCGTATGCGTGCTTGACGATTATTTTATCTCTGTTTATTGCTTCGTATAATCCTTGGTGACGGTCTTTATCACATAATAGGGTTGTGCTAGGGTTCTTGATTTAGGTGACGGTCTTTATCACGTAATAGATCATTAATCCTTTAGGGTGAAAATCTAGTAAGTAACCTTAGAAGTAATAGTCGGTAATTTAATAAAATCAAATGTGCTGCTAAACTTGTCGCGGAAAGGCTCAAGGGTATTAATAGGTCTAGGTTTGGTTATAAGTCCTTAACATTCCATAGTCTATTAAACCAAGATTAAAACCCGTTGTCGCTTTAGACGTTCGCGCTGAAAGGTAGAGCGTCTTATATAGGCACTTTCAAGAAACTAGAGGACGGAAAAGAAATCTAGAAAACCGGTGAGCATAACATCCTAGGTAGTGCCACAAGAATCGCCTTGAGAGTGTTTAAGGGGGTTAGTGGTGTCTTAATAGGTTTAGTATCCTAAGATCCCGGTTCCACACCACAAAATCATCGAGTAGAGATCCATTCTGAGTTTAGCTTACGTCTAGCCTAGGTAGTCTTCATTCATCACTGGTCAAAGTCTCCGTTAGAATTCGTGTTAGTTACTTAGCTAATCTAGTTCATCACTATTTGCATTCTTAGGATTTTTAGAAACCCCCCCCCCCCCAATTAATAAACAAATAGTTTGAGTCGTGTCAGTCTTAGTTTTTATAGAGTCTTAGCGTAATCCTTAGAGTCTCGTGGGTTCGATACTCGGACTTGCTTTAGCTTTACTACATTGATCGGTACACTTGCCGGTTATGTGGTTTAGGGTTTAGATCGAGTCTTAGTTTATAAATTTAAAGCTTAGAGTGTCTAAATTAGGGTTAATTTTAGTTAATTTAGTTAAACCACTTTGTGCACATCAAGTTTTTGGCGCCGTTTCCGGGGATTCTTTGGCGATTGCGTTGATTACTTTGTTTGGACTTAATTGACACATACGTGCTACTTGCGTTTGTATATTGAGTCGTAGGAGTCTAGTTATCCGTGTCTTTTATTTTTCTTGAGTCTTGTAAATATGTGTGAAATTTGTGGAGGACCTCATTTTACTGTTAAATGCCCCCAATATGAGGGGTCCTCTACGCCATATTATGCTAACCCTTTTGTGCAGCCGCAGCCATATTTTTCACAGGAGTATTCTTTGCACGGTTATGATAATCGGCCATATTACAATGATCTGTATCAGCAGCCGCAACGTAACCTGGTTCAGACGAGCGATAGAGGTTTTGAGGGTAGTATGAGTAGGATAGAAGAGATGTTCGCTCAGATAATGACACAAAATGCGCAGTTCATAGCGAAAAATCAAGCTACCCTGGAAAGCATGGCTGAATTTGCGGAGAGAAACAAAAAGAGAGTAGAGGAGGTAGTTCGAGAGCGGGGTGAGCTAGAGGAAGTAGAAGAAGAGTCAGATGAGGAGATCATTCCAGTCACGGAGACGATAATGGACGACGAAGTCCCACCTCCAGTCCAGAAGGGTATTATATATGACTTCGGGAGTGACTCTGATGATGAAATAGACGAAGAAGAATGGGCGGCGTATCAGAGGTCGTTAGTGAAGAGAGAAGTTGTGGAAGAAGAAGTGGAATTGGGGGATTCCACTGGTTGGATGTTTGGTGCAGAGGAAGAAGTTGAGCAACCATCTAATGAAGATCAGATGTCCTGGGAGAATGAATTTAGGGATGAACTAGATGGGTTGCCGGTAGATGAAGAGATAGAGGAGTTTGATCCAGAGGGAGACCGTGCTTACTTAGAAGCTTTACTTGAAGGAAACCCAATGACGGACATCAAAGAAGAAGAAGTGGTGGTGGAAGAAGAAGAGCACCACAGCTGGCCCATGGTATTAGTGATACATGAAACTTCAAAATCAACAAAACCACGGGAGAAGGCAAGAAAAAGGAAGAACCAAGATTGGAAGAGGATCGAAGGTTGGGGCGAGATGGAGATGAAGGAGCCGTTCACGCATGATCAGTCCTCTCATTACATGCCACGCATCCGGTTTCTTCCAGGTAAGTTTAAGTTTTGGTGGTCTGACCCGTTTCGAATTTTTAAAATATTTTATAATTCCACCAATATATTTTTGAAAATTTTTGAGGTTCGGGTGGAATTAAACGGGTTGGACAGGGTCCAGGTCAAAGAGAAACCTCCTGATTAAATTCAAGTGTGGGGAGGTTTTGTAGAGTTTGTAATTTTATATATTTGGTATATTTTTGGTAGTTTATATAGTAAGTCATTTATTTTGTATATTGAGTCTAAATTAGAAGTATTGAGTAAGTCGTTTGTGTCGAGTCGGTATTGCTTTGGTGTTGCTTGTTTTTGTTGATGCAGGTTTGAATATGTACCACCCGTACTCAATCTCCATTCGGGTGAATTTGGAGCTGTTGATTAGATTCAAGGCATTTATCGAGTATACCAGTCAGAGTCAAAGCCGATCGCGAACGAAATGCTATACGATCGAGTTGGATTGGACGAGTGTTTGGAGCATACGCGATTATAAAACCAGCTAAGTCCTTTCCGATTTGCCCTTTGTCTTTTTATTTCTTATTTATTTTTAGTTTTTTTTTAGTCGGTTTCCCTCCTACATTGAGGGCAATGTAGAGTTTAAGTGTGGGGATGGGAAACTATCGTTTAGTGTCTAGTTAGTGTGTCGGTTGAAAAAAAAATTAAAAAATTAGAAAATGTCTTTTGAAATAAGAAGTTTGCAAAAATAAAAACGGAAAATGATAGAAAAGTCGGGTTTTTGTTCGGGTTCAAATAATAATAATATGAGATAAAATAATCGTGCTTGTGTCTAGTTTGGGATGCGCGGGTAGGCTCGATTCGGTTCTGGGTTCCTTTGATCTTAAATATACCTAATTGTCGGTCTACTAGTGGGTTCTCATCTAGGGAAAGTGGGGAAATTGAAACCGCCAAAAATAGTATAAGGGATGCCGTTATAAGCTAAGATCGTTAGAGTTTTTGGTCATTATCTCGTTGAAAAAGATAGAAAAAAAATAAGTGAGCTAGAAACTAAATGAAAGTAACACAGGTCTATGTAATCCGAGTTGGGGATAGCGACTCTACAGCCGGAATGCCTCTGGGATGTGTGAAATCGAATTGCCGAATAAAAGTACCGAAACCTAAGTAATCTGTGGTTGGGGATAGCGACTCTACAGCCGGAATACCTCTTGGTTAGGGAAAGCATCGTCTAGACTCACGAAAGAAAGAAAAAAAAAGCAAGCAAAAAGAAAAGCAAAGAAAAAAAATAGAAAAAAAAAATGGAAAAATAGATTTGATTTTAAACTCTCTTGATCTTGGTATAAAACGGTTAGGAAATAACCCAATGGTTGTTCCTTTTGTCCTATAAGCTTGAGGGGGGATTAGGTGGACTTGCAATTCTTAGCGTGAGACCCTAGGTAGATTGACCGAACTTGAACTAAATTGCATGATAAGGGCTTGGAACCGGGTTGGGTTTAAGAGGACAAGTATACTTGCAATCGCGGCTAACACGAGTTTCGGTTTTAATAAAAATAACTTAAGCTTTTGGCCCGTTCGACTATTCCGACTATGATTCCGTTTGCATAATTCTTTTTCGAGGACGAAAAAAGGTTAAGTGTGAGGATATTTGATGTGGGGTAAAATACACATATTTGTCCCGTGTAAAGTGTGTAATTATTGTATAAGTTTTATTTGTTTTTATTTAGTTTTAGTGTTATATTATATTATTTTGTGTTTTGTCAGGTCCTGGTGCAAATGGAGCGAAAAAGAGTAAAAAGGAAATAACCAACCAGTTGAGCAGAGTAGAATGCCAGTGTGCCCGAAAAGGAATCATCATCAACATCACATGCAGACTTGGAGGGAACACAATTGACACCATGTGCACATGTGGATCTTTGAGGCCATTTAGTGTGTTATAAAAAGTCAAGGTTATGATAACAACATGCAAGCATAAATGTGAATCTTGGATGGCAGTTATATTCACGTGGATCTTGTACACACAAAAGACAAAATCACATCATCTATGAATTTGAGACATATTGGGCCGCAAATGTGAACATGTGGGGGGGGGGGGGGGGTTTGTGAAAATTATAATTGTTGTGGCATATTGGACATTGGGCCGCACATGGGCTGGATTTGGGCGGCTAGGAACATCATTCGGAAAAGGATATGGGGGGCCCATTCGACAACAGCAAGAGACGACGCACGATAGGGAAAGACACGCAATTTTTGGAGGAGGCGGCAATCAGAGATACATCATACGCAGAAATCAAGATCATCAACAGCCGACAGGGATACGGAATTTGGGAGTTCTTTGCCACCATTGAAGGCTGTTTGGAGCGTTTTGAAGCATTCGGGTCGCGTGGAATCATCGGGCAACGATCGGGAGCACTCGGGATCGAAGCATTCGGGTTTATTCTTCCCGTTATCTTCTTTATTCGGTTGTTTTTATTCGTTTTACGATGAATTCAGATTTGATATTGTTTGATACTTTGTGTTTTACAATGATTAGCGGCTAAACTTCATAAATTACCTAGGCTAATGACAATATCTAAATAAAGTTTGGTTCTTTATTCGATTTTTGGCGTGGTTGTGGATTTTTCTTGTATTGTAAAAGCTTCGGGATTTTAACTTGGTGCGTATGCGTGCTTGACGATTATTTTATCTCTGTTTATTGCTTCGTATAATCCTTGGTGACGGTCTTTATCACATAATAGGGTTGTGCTAGGGTTCTTGATTTAGGTGACGGTCTTTATCACGTAATAGATCATTAATCCTTTAGGGTGAAAATCTAGTAAGTAACCTTAGAAGTAATAGTCGGTAATTTAATAAAATCAAATGTGCTGCTAAACTTGTCGCGGAAAGGCTCAAGGGTATTAATAGGTCTAGGTTTGGTTATAAGTCCTTAACATTCCATAGTCTATTAAACCAAGATTAAAACCCGTTGTCGCTTTAGACGTTCGCGCTGAAAGGTAGAGCGTCTTATATAGGCACTTTCAAGAAACTAGAGGACGGAAAAGAAATCTAGAAAACCGGTGAGCATAACATCCTAGGTAGTGCCACAAGAATCGCCTTGAGAGTGTTTGAGGGGCTTAGTGGTGTCTTAATAGGTTTAGTATCCTAAGATCCCGGTTCCACACCACAAAATCATCGAGTAGAGATCCATTCTGAGTTTAACTTACGTCTAGCCTAGGTAGTCTTCATTCATCACTGGTCAAAGTCTCCGTTAGAATTCGTGTTAGTTACTTAGCTAATCTAGTTCATCACTATTTTCATTCTTAGGATTTTTAGAAAACCCCCCAATTAATAAACAAATAGTTTGAGTCGTGTCAGTCTTAGTTTTTATAGAGTCTTAGCGTAATCCTTAGAGTCTCGTGGGTTCGATACTCGGACTTGCTTTAGCTTTACTACATTGATCGGTACACTTGCCGGATATGTGGTTTAGGGTTTAGATCGAGTCTTAGTTTATAAATTTAAAGCTTAGAGTGTCTAAATTAGGGTTAAATTTAGTTAATTTAGTTAAACCACTTTGTGCACATCAGTTTATTTATCACATTTTCTTGTTTCACTAATGTTTATACACTTGTCTTTCCACTAAAAATGGTGAAAGTTTAATAAAAACCATGATCTTTCAAGAATCATCTTTTTAAACTTGGTTTCTTTAGAAAAATCATTCACAAGTCTTGGATTTACAAAATTTCTAGTTCACTTGGTTTATTACTTTACAAGAAAATCATTTCATTATCAAGTTCATGTCTTAATAAGAAGATGGTCATTTTATGAAAACACATAATCACCTCTTATCTTGTTAGATCATGTTTTTAATCATAACCTAACAAGTTTCACATGATGATCCACATCATATCACCAAGAAATCAACAAGCAATCATCAACATATTCAAAACAACATCATTCTAACAATATTTCATCATTATGTAAACTTTATGTTCAAGCTTTAAGTTTATGTTCTTTAGTGTTATTATGTTAATCATCAAGCAACAACTTTTAACCACTACAATATGAAGTAAACAAGGGTGTTCAAGAATCTTACAACTAGCTTAAAGCTAGGGAAGAACACAAGTGAAAATGGAGTGGATAATAGCACACAAGAGAGGTCCTTCAAGATCCGAGTGTTCCACACCTTCTTAATCACCTTGTTGCACCTTGTGAGAAGCTTGGATTGGATGAACAAAATCGAAAATAATGGTGGTGTATGGGGGGTTGTTCGGCCGAGCTTATAAAGGAGGGAGGAAGGGTGTTGAGTGGTGAAGAAGGTGATGATACTTGTTACTTATAACACTCTCTAAGTTCTATTAACCAATGGATTATATGTTTCATCAAGTACAAACAACATCTCTTCATATCTTTAGGAAGATCACATAGGGACTTGAAGAAGATTATGGTGATCTTTGAGTGGGGCCACATGTGAGCCGAAAATATCAAGGGGGAGGGGTTAAATTGTAAGTTATTGGTAAATGATGGTAATTAGTGGAAGGTTAAAGGTAAAAGTTAGTGTTTTATGTGTATGATGCTTTACATAATTTGTTAGAGTGTTCGGGAACCATAACTAGCTCAGAAAAATAAAAACAATGCTTCTTGCAATATTTTAGTGTTCCGGGTGATGTCCGGTTGTTCGGTTAGATACCGGTTCGTTAAAGTGCTAAGTTATACCGTATAGTGTCTTTCATGTAACTTTTTGTGACACTTTTAATTCCCGACACTTAGGAAAGCATACAGGACCATTTTGTCATATTTTTGCACATTACTAGCTTGTTAAAAAGCTGATTCTTGCTGAATTATGCAGAATTCTGCACTTTATGTGGGTTTTAGGCACTTCCCGGCACTTAACTATCACTTAGGAATGAAGTTTTGTGGTCCTTACTTCCCTACACACTATACTAGTGTATCACTTGGTCTCTGGCTCATACTGGACCTCAAAATATTGTCTGTCTATGTACTGAACATCGTCAGTATTTTTTTTTGTTTGTCTGATAATGGTGCCAATTATGTTCTGTGCATCATTAGAACTATCTTGTGTTGCATGTAGCAACGATAAAAGTCTTGCAACATGAAATCCCATTGTATGTATATAATAGTAATCAAAAATTCATTTGTCTTGTAAACTAAATCATGCACAGTTATTAAAGCACAGATTACTGTTCAATTAGTGTACGGAATGTACGGAAAAGTGACGGTTGTCACAGTTCCACTGTTTTGGCTTGACATTCTACGAAAATAAACTGAAAAAAGTTCATTTTAATGAAACAGTAACCTCGGACACGACCCCGTGTTCACCTGTCTGCAGACTTTTGGAACAAGGAATCTTGGAGTTTCAAAATTTTTTTATAACTTTTAAATCATTTTTAAGCAGAAATAACTTAAAACAATGTTGTAGAACTTATTTTTAACAAGATTCCTTGAATAAAAATCTAACAAACATCACAATAAAGCTTGAAACCATGGTGATTTCAAGCTTTAATGGAGGTGTTTTGAGGTAAAAATGAAGAAGAAGGCAATAGACAAAAGTAGAAAAGACAAGATGGTTGTTGGGAACCTTCTTTAGAATATACCTAGGATGGTATGTGTGAAGATCCCACCAAATCTCTGTCTTTGGAGTGGTCCAAATATGCAGGAATCTTGGCTGCATTTATAGAAAACGACAGCAGGCTGCACACGGCCCCGTGTCGGCTGGACACGACCCCGTGTGCAGACAAGATCCTGACAAATTTTGTCCGTATTCTGACCGAAAGTCAGACGAGAATCTTTTGGTGGACACGGGGGCGTGCTGACCTGGACACGTCCCCGTGTCTAGAAGTTGTTTATGAAGTTTCGTCTATTTTTAAGGAATTTATCCGGATTGGGTGGTTCCTTACTGGACGGAACAACACCGAAGTGCCTGAGATACCTTAGTTGCTTAAGATTTAGACGAGAACGCAAGAGGTTATAGGTAAGGGTGATTCCTATGCTAAATGTAGGTGGACAAGTCCAACCCTTTCCCGGGCTCTCGTTAAAGAAGGTGTATGTCGAATCACTCAGGTCTATGTATGCATCGAAGGAAGTCGATGGGGAGTCCTTCACGGCACAATCGACACAGGGACGACTATCATTCAAGTCTTCGTAAGAGTTAGAGGTGATATCGGGAACAACGAAGTTGTTTTTATTCGAATGCGATCTCAACAATTCTTCTTGGGTATCGTCTTGAGGTGAATTAATGATATCCATCTCAAGTACTTTTACCCAATTAAGAATTAGATTTTCCATTTGAAATAATTCATCAAGAAGCATTTCTTATAGAAGGGTCGATTGAGAATATTCGAGGGAGAGATAGGGATTATTTTTACTTTCGCCCCTCTTAATTCATCAATTTTTAAAACCATCATTCATTAAATAGAGAGAGTTACATAACTTTCCTAATAAACTAAAACTTTAAATAAATAGGTCAGAAAACACAAGAAGTCTAAACCCGGAAAGAAGTTCTAGCCTATAGTTTATTCTAATAGCAAAATTTCCGAAAAGATAATTCTCTCAGTTGGATGCGGCTCGAAGAACTTCTTCCTCCGGGTATGGGTTCCTCACACGTCGGGCATGCCATATTTATTCCTTTTCTTGTATTATTGTTAGATTTGGCTGCATTTTTGCTTCTTTTGTTCAATTAAGCTCACTTCTCCCTGAAAATACAAAAGGAAGACAAAAGCACACTTTTTCCAACATTAGTACTAAAAAAAGGTTAGTTTTATGCCTCATTTGATGTAATTTATATGTTGCATTTTACACACATAAAAACTCTTGAGGTGGGGGCAATGTTGGCCGATTACATAGGTGGGGGGGGGTAGTAGACTAGGTTCTAACCATTACTTAGTTATATAGGTTAAAATCCAAGTATTAGTTAGGGATTTAGTTAGTTGTTATTTATATAGGGTGTTATGATGTTCGGGGACCATAACTAGGTTGGTGATGTTAAAACAATGCTTCTAGTGAAAATTTGGTGTTTCGGGTAGTGTCCGGTTGTTCGGTTGGTTACTGGTTCGTTAAGGTGCTAAATTATGCAGTTTAGTGTGCTTTATGTACCCTTTTATGACATTTTTGATTCCCGACACTTAGGAAAGTATTCAGGACCATTTAACCATATTTCTGCATGTTATAAGAGTGTTTTAAATGCTGAATTTGCTGTTTTCTGCAGAATTCTGCAGCTTATGTGAGTTTTAGGCACTTTCCAGCATTTAAACTATCACTAGGAAGGCAGTTTTATGATCCTTACTTTCCTACACACTATACTAGTGTAATACTTGGTTTCTGGCTCATTCTGTGTCTCAACACATTGTCTGTCTATGTACTGAACTCCGTCAGCATTTTCCCGGTTTGTTTGATAACTGTGCTAACTGTGTTTCGTGCATCATTTGAGTCAATAAAGTTCTCATGCAATAATGATATGACATTAAGCAATATGTGATGCACATGTATGTGTATGGCAATAATCAGAAAACAACTCAAGTCATTAATTGTAATTCAGCACAGTCATTAAGCACTAATCATGGTTTAATAGTTGTACGGATACCTGGAATTTTGACAGTTCTCACAAACAATGAGCCAAAACATTTTAGTCAAGCTGCACAAGACGATAATTGGCGAGAGGCAATAGAGAAAGAAATAAAGGCTTTGGAGGAAAACGAGACGTGGACTCTGGAAGAATTACCAAAAGACAAGCGTGCGATAGACTCAAAATGGGTGTACAAAATAAAATACAAACCGAATGGTGATATTGAACGATACAAGGCGCGTCTTGTCTCCAGAGGATTCACACAATTGAAAGGGGTGGACTTTCATGACACCTTCGCTCCTGTGGCTAAACTTGTAACAGTTCGGTGCTTGCTGGCTGTGGCTGTAAAGAAAAACTGGACCATCCATCAACTGGATGTAAATAATGCATTCCTTCATGGTGATTTAGATGAAGAAGTATACATGAATATTCCCCAAGGCTTCAGTAAATGTCACACCCCAACCGATGGCGGAAACATCGGGGCATGGCACTGAGTGAAACAGATTGTCCATGAGTATCCATAACAACTATTAATTACCAGATATTTAAACGTTATGTCCCATACCACAACATATCCAAATAAAACAGTTATTACAAATAATTGTCTCAAAAACAAATACTGTTCTGACAACTCAGATTAAGCGTGACATATTGATTCACCAAAGCACATCATTCCTAGCATCTTAGGAACCTGTCACATACGTTAAAATAGAGGTAAATACAGATAGTGTAAAGGTGAGCGTACAAGTTTAATAGTATAATAGATTTCGAAAGCGATTACGCATAACCAGCATGTAACATGTAGCAAAGTGAAGCTAGTAGGTTATCGACAATGAAATATGCACAGACATGACTGCGAGTTGTAGAATGCGCAACACATATCACCACTGTGACATGTGAAGAAATAACCTTAACAACCCATGTCCACGACAGGTGCTGAGTCTAAACTATAGTACTATCGTTGCTAAGGCGTCATGCAACAATCACTGTGTAAACATAACATACAAGCATTCATCGAGTAACACGTATAACATGCATTGGCGGTCAGCGTATAAAAGTGTTGCGTTGTGTGATCGTTGTGATTTGATATAGATAACGTATGTAACACCCAAAAGTGCGTAAAGCAAAAAGGGATCGAGTTTACTCACAGATAGCGTTTAACAAGTAAACACTCTCTTGGATTGAAGGGAGCGCTAAGAGATTAGCCTGAACAGTTAACGAGTACATAAGCGATGAACGGCGCGTAAAAAGGTGCAAGTGAAACAAGTGACGAAGGGTCATCCGATCGGATGGCAATCCGAACGGATGGTCATTCGATCGGATGTCAATCCGTTCGGATGGTCATCCGTTCGGATGGCCATTCGGTCGGATTGACACTCGTTTGGGATGGATGTGTTTGTGTATAATGTGTAACACCCCATGTTTCGAAAGTCAAAGTCAAAGTCAAGATTGAAGTCAAAAGAAGAAAAGATTGCTAATTACGATCTGTCACTCCTTGCTTAACTACTGTTTTGACTTCTTTGACTTGCAATCGAATCTTTATTTTATTCGCTTTAGTTGTATTATGTGGAGTATCTATTAATAATCGAGGTTTAATCGATATTTATCGCATGTTTTATCGCTTTATTGCTTATCGCATCGCAATCGCATTCGCTACCCGAATTATGCATTCTGGATATTGTCTTACGTGTGTGTGCTACTTATGTGTTACTTGTGCATGTTTATTTATGTTTATGTTGTGGTGATTAATCGAAACGCAATCGCAACTCTATCGCAACCGAATCGCAAACACTAAACGCAAGTTATTTATGATGATTGTATGTTAGATATAGCATTTGTGTGGATATTATCAATCTATCACATCGCAAACTCGAAACTCGCTTAAACGCATCGCAAAACCCAACGCACGAAACGAAACGCCGAAACTCAATCGTCGGAGCTACTCGAGTTGCGATGCGATAGCGATGCGATTAGCGATTAAACATGCGATAAAACCTATTATTAACAGATACTCCACCTAATACAACTAAAGTCAATAGAATAAAAGATTCGATTATAAGTCAAAGTGTACAATCAGTAGTTAAGCAAGGAGGGACAGATCGCAATTAGCAATCTTTTCTTCCTTTGACTTTGACTTGTACTTTGACTTTCGAAACACGGGGTGTTACAGTAAAGAAGGAGAAACAAAGGTTTGCAAACTTTAAAAGTCTCTTTACGGACTAAAACAAGCTTCAAGGAATTGGTATCAAAAGTTTACCGCTTCCTTGATGAAAATTGATTTCAAACAATCAAAGGTTGACCACTCCTTGTTCATCCACAAAAGAGATGGAATTTTCGTTGCAGCATTGATTTATGTGGATGATGTCATAATAGTTGGAAACAATTCGAGAAAGATAGAAGAAACGAGGACATTTCTTGATAAGGAATTCAACATTAAAGATCTTGGACAGCTAAAATACTTCTTGGGAATTGAAGTGGCATGAACAAAGGATGGTCTTGTTCTAAGTCAATGAAAATACACGTTGGACATTCTTGAAGATGCAGGTATGTTGGGATGTCGCCCTAGTGCGTTCCCAATGGAGCAAAATCTCAAACTAGATAAAGATGAAAAAGAACCAAAGGTATAAACAAGTCAATATCGAAGACTAGTTGGAAGGTTGCTTTATCTCCAAGCTACCAGACCAGACATAACTTATGCAGTTAATGTCCTGAGTCAGTTTGTTGTTGATCCGAGACAAAGTCACATGGATGCTGCAAACCGAGTGCCGCGCTATCTAAAGTTCACACCAGGACAGGGGATTCTCCTTTGTAACGATGGAGGAATGAACCTCACTTCATATTGTGATTCTGATTGGTTGGGTTGTAGGTTTACAAGAAGATCTCGAACAGGCTATTTGATGTTGCTTTAAGGATCGCCAATCTCATGGAAGTCAAAGAAGCAATCAGTGGTGTCACGTTCCTCCGCTGAAGCTGAATATAGAGCCATGGCTACCACAGTCAATGAAGTCCTATGGATTAGGTGGCTACTGAAAGAACTTGACGTTGATGTTGTCGGACCAACTCCTCTATTTTGTGACAATCAGGCTGCTCGCCACATAGCAACCAATCTTGTTTTTCATAAGAGGACGAAACATGTAGAAATGGACTGCTATTTTGTCAGAGAACGAGTAGAGTCTCGAGAAATACAACCAATGAACATTGACATGAAGGAACAAGTTGCGGATCTTTTTACGAAACCATTGGGGACTACACAGTTCCACTACTTATTAGACAAGTTGGGCACTCGCAACCTACATGCTCCAATTTGAGGGGGAGTAAAAGAGTTGCCTTACTTTTGGTCCATATATTCTGCATATTTCTCAGCTTTTTCTATAACCTAAATAGTGGCCTTTAATTATGGTGTATTTTGTCTCTTGTATAGCTTTTCATTGTGGTGTCCTTTGTATTTATATTCAATGTTTTTCAATGAAGAAAGCAATTGGTATAGTACCATTCGATACCAGTATTTTTTCGGTAAGGTACCAAACTGCTAATCTCTGTAAAGAATTTTTTTTAAAAAAAGTGTTCATTTAATTTAGAGAGAAACGGCGTGGAATACACCCGGCTCATTTTAGCAGCGTGCAGTGAAGTATTTCCGTTTTTGTTAGAAAAACCTTTCTCCCATGTTTCCATTTTTGTTTGAAAATCCTGTTCCATCGTCTCTTCTCATTCACACTTGAGGTAATAATTTGTCTCTTTCTTTCATGTTGCAACTTTAATTTATCATATAATCATACTCTGTTAACCTTCTTATGATCTCATACATTACGCTTCGATTGTTATGTGATCTTCCAATTTCTACTTAGGGTTTCAAACTTATCCTTCCTTTTTCTTTCAATTCTTCTAAAATGCAGTAGAAATTAGTGCTGTTGAGTTTTGAATATTTCCTTATTTAGCAGCTAAATTTCGAGATGGATGATGGTAAACTTCACTCTGATTCACGGAGAGTTTGCAAGCTGAAAATCCTGTTGCCGAATGAGTTGACTAAACGTACCCTTTATGTACTGAGATATTTGTACTTTGAAATGACGACATGACAAATGAGGTTGCTAAACATACCCCTCATGTATTGAACGTACCCCATATGAGAGGGATATTACTTTTTTAACGAGAAATGACCCATCAAGTGTATAGAGGTGGATACATCTAGCACTCTAATGCAAATAAAAGGCACATGTGAACTCTTTTTAGTGAGCACAATCCTTATGTTACTTTATCAATCTATATATATGTAAACTAGTCGTTTACCCGCGCGATGCGGCGGGAAACATATCACTTAGGTTGGTGAGTTTAGAGCTATATACGGCGATGTAGTTTCCGATGTGGTGTGCAACGACGATGGTGGCAGTTTGTTGAACTAAAATGAACTCCTAAGAGCACCCGCAATGGTGTTCATGGGGAATCTAGGTGGAGATGCAGACGTGGAGAGGAGAGAAAATGGGGGTATGAATTGTTGCAGGTTGTTGAAGAAAAATCAGGGTTTTGAAATGGGATTGATTTGAGGAAGAAGAGAGTTTTTTTATGATATATAATATTTTTTTTTCTTTTATATGTATTTTTAAAGAATAAGGTGAAAAGACAATTTTACCCTCATGTGCATTGCACATGACCAGATTTGACAGAAAAATCTAACTGGGTTAGGGCTAAAGGACAAAACATGTATGATTTGAAAACATAAACTATAAAACTCGTCAATTTTAAACATAAAGGACAACGCCTGCAAATAGGTATAAAGATAAAGGACAATCCTTGCAATTCACTCTCTTTTTTATTCTTTGAAAAACCTCCCTATTAGGTACAACACTTCTATGCACAAAAAGTTGATAATTTATGGTATAAAAGTAAAAAAAAAAAAAAAAACAAATAGTTTTTGGGCTAAAGGTAAAAAAAGCAAATAGTTTTTGGGTTAAAATTAACTTATCAAATACTTTTGGGTTAAAAGTAAAAATCATTTTTTTTAATTTTTGAAAAACCTCCCACGCATTAGGTACAACACTTCTATGCACAAAAAGTTGATAATTTATGGTATATAAATTTATTAAAATTTGTTGCGTATAGCTTATTATGGTAGTATGTACTCATAGGGCTATCCAGAGTCGGCCCAAGCCCAAGTATTCCGAGACTTGGACTTTAGACCTCCAAATCAATAGGGTCTCCAAGTTTTTATAGAAAAAACATAGAATATTTGGGATGGCCTACAAATCTACGATGAATATTGTCTGTTGATATTGCAATATGGATATGGATTATAGAGTAGGCCACCAATAATAATAATAATGATAATGATAATGATAATAAATAAATAAATACATACAAGAAAAGTTTAAAATACAAAAAAAATAAACCGTTTAGTTTATTTTATCGGTCACGAGCCATTTCAGAGTGTTTTTTGGAAAAAAAGATAAACCATTTAGTTTATTTGTTTTTATTTACTTTGGTTATTATATTAGAAAATGTTTTGGGGATATGAAGTGAGAAGAGAATTGATGTCTCACTAATGTGAAAGAGAATGTTGGGGACGAAATGTGTAAAAAGACCCGCTTCATGTGCTTTCGACAGTCGGTCTATATATTTTTACGTTGTATTCCCAAAAAAGTTATAACCCACTCTAAAACTCCTATTTGTCCCAGCCCTAAATACAACATAACCAAATCAAACTGGCCTAATTGAGCCCATTACAATTTACAACCCGAGCTGGTTCAGTTTGGTGTTAACCCGTTACACAGTCACACTCCTAAATGAACCAACAAAAATGATCACCAAATTTATCATGTTTGTGAATGAAAAATGTTAACAATCATGATATGATGATCAATCAAACAAATGAACAAGAAAGGTAGCGACAAAAATCTTATTAACCCAAACCAAAAATATTTGCCCCCCAAGAACCCTAGATCTTACAATAGTAAGATCAAAACCAATACAAAAAATACAAAGGTATCGAGATGATCATCCACTGGTGATCATCTGTAAGAACTAGCAACAAACTCTCATAAATACAGGTGAGAGTAGAGAAGACAACAACTGCGATAACAATCGCCACAACAATCTTCACAAACCCTAAAACTAATACAGAGAGTGAATGTGTAAAATGTGAGAAGAGAACTGAACTACTGAGCTGATAACAACCCTTTTATATGTGCGGCCATAAGAAGTTACATCCAGGTCCAAAAGATTGGCTGAAGATGATCGTAGTCCCTCTAGATTTACAGTTTACACCCTCCATATATATATAACCTGTTGCAACAACTTGTAACAACTTTTTTTTTTTGAACGTCCAACCAAATAACTTTTATTAATTAAAAATTAAAAACAACATACAAGACTAGCAGGTAGCTAGCCAAACAAAAACAGTAGCGACTAAAATAATCCGCAGAAGCAGAATACACTCCCAGCCATAAAACTAGATCTACCAGCCCACCTTATGCAAGTTAAACCCATTCCACATCTCCCAATCTAGTGCCGACACCTTAGACCGATGCTTAACCCATAAGAAACTTAAGCTCTTAATGTTTGCAACTGCATTTTGCACAGAAGGGCTGAGATGATTGAAAACCATGTCATTCCTCGTCTTCCACAGAACCCACATCGTTGTGAGGCAGACCGCATGTATCGCCTTTTTGAGACTGACTGACCCAGCTGCATACACATCCATATCCAGCACATCCCTAACGCCGAAAGCAAAAAAATTGGTCTGTTTGCACCACTGAGAGATTACAGACCAAACGGACTGTGCAAAACCACACGATACAAACAGATGCTCGTGTGTCTCCGGAAGAGTGCCACATATCGGACACAATAATGATGGAATGTTGATGTTTCTTCGGCCCAAAGCCGCCCTTGTAGGGACCCTGTCTTGTTCTGCCCTCCACGATAATATCTCGACTTTTTTTGGGACCCAGCTATTCCAACGAAAAACAGAATCTGGTCGAACATACCGTATATTCTGTAGAGCCTCTTTCACACTTCTAACCATGTATATCCCGGAACCATCAAGAGTCCACTTCCAGTCATCATCGTGCTCGGCTAGTAATGGGTCTCCCATCAGAGATAACAGCTGCTGCCATTCCACGAACTCGAGCCCATCTCCCGGTTGACGCCTCCAATCCCAAGTCCAACTAACCCCATTAGCACCTGTACCAACCCGATCCTTGACTGAGCAAAACTTGTCTTTCTCCAACGCAAACAATGCTGGGAAGCAGACTGCTAATGGAGCCTCCGAGACCCAGCTATCCAGCCAAAATAAAATTGCCTCCCCGTTACCCAAAACTCCTCTTATAGAACGCATAACATCCACATTTACTTCCTTCAATTCTTGCACAGATCTTGCAACCTGTTTCCACGGTCCAGCCATAGTGAGTTTCGCAGGGACGGGATTCCAAGCTCTACTGTTATGGTGTATAGCCCACACGACCCGCCTCCAAAGTCCATTACCATCCCCTTTGAAACGCCACCACCACTTTGCCAACATAGCCGAATTCGCATCCCTTAACGACCCAAACCCCAACCCACCATATTCAATCGGCGCAATCACTTTTTGCCATGCGACCCAATTAGTTTTTGCCTTCTCATCCGACCCACCCCAAAAAAATACTCTTCGTAACCGGTCCAAATCGTCAATGACTCTTTCCGGCACCCGGTAGAGAGAGAAAAAATATGTTGGCAAAGCATTTAGGACAGCCTTGATTAGTGTGACCCTTCCGCCAAAAGACAAAGTTTTGGCCTTCCAAAGAGACAATCTACTCTTCACCAGTTCTATAACCGGTTTCCAATTTTTGCATAAGTCCATATTCGCCCCGACAAGTAGACCCAAAAATTTGAAAGGAAACGCCCCTACCTTACACTTCAATAAGTTGGCCATAGAGTTTAACTCCGTATCTCCCACCCCCACACCAAAGATACTACACTTAGCCATGTTGACTCGGAGCCCGGACACTAAATAAAAACCCCTAAGCAGCCTCCTCAAGTTCTTCACATTCTCACTCGACCATTCTCCCAAAAACACGTCATCCGCATAAATTAAATGCGAAAGGACCGGGCCCGATCTACCACACCTAATTCCATTAAAGAGACCAACGGAACAAGCTTGCTTCATTATTCCGGATAGGGCCTCCATGGCGATCACAAACAGAAAAGGGGAGAGTGGATCCCCTTGTCTAAGACCCCAGAAGCAATGGAACTCCTGCGTCGGAGACCTATTCACGAGTACCGAAGCCCGAGCCGAAGAGACCAACATCATCACCCATTTTCGCCAAAGAGTTGGGAAGTTCATTTGGCCCAAGATCGAGTCCAAGAACCCCCAATTTAGCGAGTCGTAAGCCTTATCTATGTCGATCTTGAAGAAAAAACCACGTCTCCTAGCTTTCTTCATCCACCCCATAATTTCATTCAACATTAAAGGTCCATCCATGATGTTTCTACCTTGCAAGAAAGCGGATTGCTCAGGAGACACAAGTTTACCCACCACCCTTTTTAGTCTTTTAACCAGGACTTTAGATAACACTTTATTTACACACCCCACCAAACTAATCGGGCGGAAGTCCGAAAGCTGCATAGGGTCGCTAACCTTAAGGATGAGAGCAAGGAAGGATGAGAAGCAACCCGGTTTTAACTCCGCTCTATGGTAGAAGTCCTCAAAGAATGCCAAAAACTCCCCTTGAAGCCTTCCCCAAAACCGCTTTAAGAACTTGAAGTTGAAACCGTCGGTTCCCGGAGCCCGGTCCCCTTCACAATCCCACACCGCATCTTTGATTTCTGACAAGGTAAACGGGGGTAACGAGAGTCGCGGCCTCCCTTTGTGACAATGAGACCAAATTTGGACACACTAGAGATGGTCTCTCGGCCAACGGCTCCTTAAACTTTTCCGAAAAAAAGCCGAACGCGACATCCTTTACTATCGGTGGTGCCGAAACCCAATTACCATCCACCATAATTCCATTCAGCCTATTGTTGGAAGTGTTCGCACTCATAACCCCATGAAAGTATGATGAATTTTCATCGCCATCCAAAGCCCAACGAACCCGTGCCCTCTGCCTAACATCCAATAATTTGCGCCTATCCTGCTCTAGTATGAAATTAATGCACTGGGACCTCCTTGAACGCTCCAGTTGTGACAGAGGTCGCGTATCAGCCCTCGACTCCAACCCTACAACCTCTTTTTTCATATCCACGTACATCCCATCCAATCTTCTTTTCTCCGTCGTAACCCACTCCTTAATGCGATTTTTTAGGAACTTTAGCTTTGTCGCCAACCCGAGATCGGTCGGTCCTTGAAACCTAAAGACCCTACACATGTTCTCCACATACTCCACCAACCCCGGCATTTCCAACCATGAATTAAAAAAAACGGAATGGGACATGCCCGTAATCTGATGGAGTTGTCGACAATACAATCGGCGAGTGATCTGATGCATACCTTGAGAGCGCAGTAACCGACGCCGAAGGCCATTTATCCCTGAATTGTTGACACACCAAATACCTATCCAACTTGCTCAATTTCTCCCCCGAGTCAGACATGTACGTGAACCTATGCCCGCCCATTTGATACTCATACAAATCTGCCACCTGTATAAATGAGTTGAAATGCCACGCATTTATGGGGACGAACTCTGAATTCATCCTTTCATCCGGACCCCTAACATCGTTAAAATCTCCCAAAAACAACCACAAACCATTGAACGAGTCTTTAACCTGTATTAATTCCGCCCAAAGACTCCTCCTACTAATCGGGTCGTTAGGAGCGTAGATGTTCACTATGTTTAGCCGATCCCCTGTCGCCACCAGTGTACCTGAAGTTAAAAGAAAAGATCTATGTTTTACAACCCCGTCTCAATGGAACACCGTCGGGTTCCACATAGATATGATACCACCCGACCTCCCTTCCGAATAAACCTGCTCTGCCAAAAATATCGATTTCCCCCAAAAAACATTCAGATTGAACCAAGTCTCTTCACGTAATTTGGACTCCTGGATTGCTAGAAAATGGGCACCATGGGTTGTTTTCAGTCCCCTGATCCATTCAGCTTTCCTCGGATTCCTCACCCCCCTTAGATTTATAGCTAAGAAATTCATTGCAACACGGTTTGCGCACCATCCTCCTCGACTAGCTTACTGACCTGATTTACGAACCCTTCTAATCCCATGCCAACCAAAATCCCAGCTTTGATTGTTAAATCAGTTTCTATCTCCACCTCCTCTGCCCTGCCCTGAGAAGACGGTGGACCTGGCATCACAGGACGAGACATACTTGGGTCAGAGTTAGACCACGGATTTGCCGGTGAAGCCGGGCAGTCTTGAAAATTTGGTAGACCCGCTGACGCCTCACCGCTCCCGTCACCGGAACTGACACCTTCTGCATTCCCAGGTGTGTTAAGGTCTATGGAAGAATCCTTAGAACCAACGTTTTGACAAAACAAGCGATTAGGAGGGCCTTGCATAGAACTAGACGAAGGTGGGCTCCGGGCAGCTCTTGGCCGTTTGCCTAAATTAGCTGGGGTTGGGCCCAAATTAGAAGCAGGGGAAGTGGCATTTTGTTGTTCACTTTCCACATGGGTGGGACCCAAATGTGCATTAATGATGTTGGAAACATAACCAGCCGTCTGCGACTTCCCATGCAACTCATGCGTGTTGGGATTAATATCATGATGAGACGACTGTCCAACTTCCGGCAACTTCTCGTTACCCGAGCTTCCGGCGTTAACCGAATCCGGCCGGAATTCCCCTTCCTCCGTATCGTCTGCCACATCATCATCAGCATTAGAATCCCACCCTGAAATTTCCACCGACTTCTCATAAACATAATCCGGTGACCAGTGATCCGAACTTTCCGAGACCCAGATCACAAAACGTCTATCTTTCCAATTTAACACGACCGACTCTTCAATACGGGTCCCTTGAGACGTTAAGATCATGACTGAACACACCGAGTTATCAGTATCCTGCCAAGAGAATGTCGATGGCTGGACAACACTACCAAACATACCACCGATCCGATCAAATAGATTGTTATCCCGAAGAAGAAAAGGTACACCTGAAATTCTAAGGGTTACAATCCGACCAAAAGGGAGGTCTTCGCCGTACCAGATATTGACCTTTGAGAACACGATGGAAAGAACCACTGAGTATGTTTCCATAACCGCCAAAGCAGCCTCTTTATTGCTTAGTGTGATTATAACACTAAGCCCCCCAACATAAGACAAACCATAACCTTGCAAGCCACCAACATCTAGCACTTGTTTTATGCTACTAAGAGACCTGATGTTTTTGGCAAGGCCAAATATCGACCTGCCGATGCAATGCAGTGGATACACCGACCCATCACCCTCCACTGAGATTGTCTTCGTCCCTTGCCTAACGTCCCCACCCTTGCCCTTGAACAAGTCAGCATAAAGCTCCCCTTTTCGAATAGTCGCTGGGCCTGACGGACCCACACCATTGGTATGATTGTTAACCGGAGCTTTCTGGTTATTCGCTGGAACTTCTCTCCCGTTATCCACCGGAGCTGCTTCCTTGGGCCTCCATGTTTTCCTTCCGAAAGGTTCCGACGTGTATATGAACTTCTTGTGGTTCTTATCATATTTTGCTAATGACACCAACAGTTTTGCATCGTAGATCTTCACGGAGTTCATGGCCAACAACGTTTCTTCCATGTTAACTACACCCACGTATCGAACAAACCCGAAACAATTACCTCTTGTATCCCTCTTCCGAGCCACATACGCATCCGTTATGAAACCGTGCGGTTGGAATGCTCGCCATAGAAGCGTCTTCGACACATGGTCTGGAATGTTTTGCACCAAGAACGTCCACTCCACGCCATCACCTCTACTCCTATTCTTCCGGTACTGAACTTCCGACCACGGAATCCCGCCGCCATTATCTGCCTCCCACCCTCTGTCTCCCATGATACCACAATACTAAACCAAACTTCTTACATGAACCATTTTCTCCGGTACTTGTAACAACTTATAACAACGACCAAAATATAAACCCAAATACAAAGTGAGCCCAGTATTCAAAGTGAGCCCAGAAAATGTGAACGGTAACACAAGCCCAAATGGATGACCAACAATATAACATTTTAACAAAAAAGAAACACAATGCTCAATAGAGGGAGAATGACCGATACATGGTCGGACCATGTGATGACCGTTTACTTCCTTGTGCCAAAGGCATTGAACCTTCCAGAAAATAAAATGTCTACTGGAAAAGCCCGAAAAGGTACCAAGATGTCTACTGGAAAACCATGTAAAATGTTTAAATCATTAAAGCATGGTATTCAACTTTCAAGAAAATAAAAATAAGAAGAATTTTTAAAACCAAAAGTACACATTTGGCACAAAGAATTTCCATTGCTATTTTCTATATAAAAATGTTCCTGGAGGAAGTTTTAAGAGGCATCATTAGAAACAGTGGCGGAGCTTGACCATAAGGTTCGAGGGGGCGGAAAGTCATGGGAGCCAATTTATATATTGTATAAATATTTAGGCAAAATAATTAGGGGGACAATCCTATATAATTTTAAAATTTTCGGACGAAAAATAGAAAATTTTACATTTCTAATCGAAACATTCGGGGGGGGGGGGGGGGGGGGTACCCCCCACTTTACACTAAGCTCCGCCATTGATTAGAAATCGTATATTTGTTTAGAGAGACCAGTTAACGTACAAAATGACTTAACGTACATTGCGTACGCGATTGTATTTTCAACGTGTGATTTTATTCTTCTAACATGCGTAAAAATAAATACAACATGCGACTTTGTTTTCCATGGTATTAAGAAGTATGTCTTCTTTCGCTTCCAAATTGCATGTTCTTATATTTCCGTTAAGAAATATCATTATAATCATTAAGATATCCAGTTTCCTTTAACACACATGATTTCTTCATCATCAATATTTATGTTGTCTATATTAACTAAAACAACCCACAATAAAACACTCTTTTAAGTAACAAAAACTAATATATTTAGAAAAACAATATCACTGTATAGTACATAAACATAACTCTATAGTAAAAAACGTTAGGGAAAAAAATTAATAAACTTTTCTACAATTTGTCGAAACTTCATTTATAGTTCAATGTAGAGTGTGATTTCTTTAAAGTGAACATAAAACAAAACATGAATTACTAGATAGTTGTACTTTGAAATTGCGACATGTCGAATGAGTTGACTAAACGTACCCTTTATGTACTGAGATATTTGTACTTTGAAATGACGACATGACAAATGAGGTTGCTAAACATACCCCTCATGTATTGAACGTACCCCATATGAGAGGGATATTACTTTTTTAACGAGAAATGACCCATCAAGTGTATAGAGGTGGATACATCTAGCACTCTAGTGCAAATAAAAGGCATATGTGAACTCTTTTTAGTGAGCACAATCCTTATGTTACTTTATCAATCTATATATATGTAAATATATAGGTCGGACCTTTTCAACAAACAATCAAACAAATTTAAAGCAGCTAATTAATTGTGTAACTAGTATAAAAAGTTATACGTAGTGCAAAGTTATACTAAGAGGGATGAGATAATTAGAGCAATTATATTTGATTCTTTATCTATATCCATATAATTTACAATATAAATTACTACTTTTTCTCTCTCTTTTTTCAATAAAATAAAATTTTGTATAAGGGGTGAACAGTGTTTCACATAGATTTATAGATGAGCAGTAACATTCTCGTATATTTTATCTCTCCTCCGCTCATAACCACTCACAACCATTCCTTATAATATAACTAATTCACTCACATTAATATAAGAGATCCATTGTGAATGCTCTAAATTATGGCTTCTGCGTTTGTTTTTCTTAAATTAAGAATGAGCTAGGTATCGTACCGGTACCAAAATTACCGACCCTGAAAATTTTCAAAAGTTGGTACCGGTATCGAAAATGTTTGGTACAGTATCGGTACGGTATATGATAACAAAAATCGGTAAAATACAAATCCTACCAACCCCAAAAACACCAAAAAGTGAGTACCGAAATACGATTAGTACAATACCATTCAGTACTAGTATTTTTCGGTACCGTACCAAAATGCTAATCTCTGTCTTAAAAAACCCTTAGGCTGGAGGGTGTGGGATGGAGCCCCTAGGGGCTTTATCAAGACACATCAGCGCCATCTAGGATCCACCTCAGCCATGGGGCTTTATCACGCCCCCTTTAACTTGCATGGTGTGGGATTGAGCCCCCTATTAAACAAAATAAAAAAAAATTTATTGGCTGAAATGATGTGGGCCCCACCTGATAAAGCCCTTCTCCCTCACCATGAGGAGCCCCATCAATGGCGCCTCGGTTTAATTTGCATGGTGTGGATGGTGGCGCCGAGGGGGGCGCTATAGGCAGTGAGGTGGCACGATGGAACCTCCCACACCCTCCGGCCTTAGAATTAAAAAAAAATGTATTATTATATATATAATATATCAACTTCTTAGCTACAGTGATTTTGTCTTTTTGTGAATTTTTTTCATCTTTATTTTTTTTTTGTCTACAAGTTCTGCCATAGACGTTATTTTTACTATTGCGTCTACGTTTCCATTTAAAATTGAGTCGCCCCGCCGCACATCATGGTAGTGTAACCCACTAGTTCATTTAATTTAGAGAGAAACGGCATGGAATACATGTTAGTTGATATCAATACAAACAGGCTGAAGAAGCAAAACAGTGTGGGGCAATTTTCTCTGGTTTATAATAAACTGAAAGGAACGAATTACAAGTGAAGAAAAAGAATTGAAAGTGTACATCTAAAACAAACACAACTGGTCCTATTTTAAAGGGAATAAAACCTTCTTGCTGGAAAGTAAACACTTGCTGGAAAGTAAACTAAACATGCTTAAGATGTGGAGCACTACATCATGTTTCCCAGATCTGATGATTTATGCAACACCCCATGTGAGGACCAACCATCTCAGTCAACATAAGTCAACGAGTAACACCAACAATACACCCGGCTCATTTTAGCAGCGTGCAGTGAAGTATTTCCGTTTTTGTTAGAAAAACCATTCTCCCCTGTTTCCATTTTTGTTTGAAAATCCTGTTCCATTGTCGTCTCTTCTCATTCACACTTGTTGAGGTAATAATTTGTGTCTTTCTTTCATGTTGCAACTTTACTTTATCATACAATCATACTCTGTTAACCTTCTTGTGATCATACATTACGCTTCGATTGTTATGTCATCTTCCAATTTCTACTTAGGGTTTCAAACTTATCCTTCCTTTTTCTTTCAATTCTTCTAAAATGCAGTAGAAATTAGTGCTGTTGAGTTTTGAATATTTCCTTATTTAGCAGCTAAATTTCGAGATGGATGATGGTAAACTTCACTCTGATTCACGGAGAGTTTGCAAGCTGAAAATCCTGTTGCCGAATGGAATGACTGTATTGGTGAAGATACCTCAAGGAACCGACTTCATAACTGTTAGAGAGCTTGCTAACAAAGTAAAAGAGCAACATGATATTGATAGAGCAGCAATACAAGCATCTAACCGTAAGAAGAAAAGTGTTAAATGGAATGCAGATTTGTGTTTTATCGACGATTACGATTATGTTTTTAGAAATTGCCTTAGGTTGACGAGACTAGAGCTCAATAGAGTGTATTATCTTAGACTTGATGTGCGTCTCGTGTCCAATTCTTTCTGAAAATTTGCTTCATTCATGTGCTGAAATTTGTTTCTAATTAATTACTTGTTTTTGTAACAGGATGGGTCTCCGCCAGCAACGATCCACGAGGTTTGTTAGAGTGATTATGTAGTATATCGTGGTTTCATTACGGTGACGAAATTTATTGAACTGTAATGCTTTTTCTGTTCATAGAACATGTGGGATTTAACTCCGGATATGGAGTTGCTAATGGAACTGCCAGAAGAGTATACTTTTGAAACAGCATTGGCTGATTTAATAGTAACAACTTACATGTTTTTTTAATAAATTTCCATACAAATCCATGTTCAAGGTTCGTAATGTCATACTCTTTACTCTAGGACAATTCTTTGGAAGCAGTGTGGGCCAATGATGAAAGCGATAAGAGGTTAATAAGGTACAATGACTTTGTTTCCTGTAGTTTTAGGGGTTTTGGTTTCTACTAATTCTTACCACTTACATCATTTTGTAGTGTTGAAGTATCAGATAAGAAAATATCTATTTTTGACACAGGTCCGGGTTTGGACCCTGTGTCTATAGAGAAGTGGTAAATGTTATTTTCTCAAATATTGTATATCTTTGTTTCTTACTTTCATGATTATGTTTTTACTATACAGTTTTTTTGCTTTGTAGGGGGGAAATGAGGGCACACAAAATACAAGGCATTGGTGGCAAGCCTCCATATTTAAAGGTAAATAATGTGGAAACTTCATGAAATATGATTAATTTGTCATCTTCAAACATTACCCTATGCATGATGACTGATTGGTGGCATGTACAGCCTGACTTTGGCATGTTTGGATTTGGTGGCTTTATTGCATCTCTGCATTTAGGAAGGTATGTCTGTTAGAATGATTAAGTTCCATATATGACAACATAAAGTTAAGATCCTTCTTAAATTGGCTGTGATAATTTCATTTTGTTGCTTATCTTTCTGTAGGCGCACAGAGGTTTCCTCCAAGACGAAAATTGGTAAAAAAGTTTATATATTACGTCTTGAGAGAGATCCTCTTGTCAGCGGTTCTGTTTCTGGTTCAAAAGCAACCTGGAGGGTAATTGTGTCATTTTGATCTCAGTTACATGTTTTCTCCTTTCTTATCTACCTTTTTCAAGCCTGATTTAACTTTTATTCATTATTCTTTCTTGCATTGTAGACTTATGGTGGTCTTCGAGACCCCACTAAAGACGAACTTGAATTATCCCCCGGGGGAAGTTTCACGAAGGTAACGCTTATTTCATTTTTAAAGGCTTAGATATGATCTGACATCAAACTTTTGTGGACAACATATGAACAGGTTGAGATTTTTGAACCAAAGATGAGAAGCATTAACATAAAGCGGCTTAAATGCAAATTAAAGGATGTTTATTTCCCCTATATTCAGGTTTGTTGGCTTATGCATAATACATACAAGATTCAATATTGTAACTTAGCTAGTTCTTATTTACAGTGTGATGACTTGTCAAAGAATGGGAGAACTATTATGCCTATTGAATTTCAGGTTTGCACTTTACGTAATAGTGCATTTCATCTGTTCTTAACATAGACACATAGTTCACGAGTTTTTAAAAAGTATAGTCTTTAATAATCTAATATTTGCATACATGATGTGCACTATTAGGTTAATGGAGATGATCTAGCTGAAATTCCAGGTGGGGAGGTAGAAATTACAAATCTAGCTTCATGCAATGGTCCAGAATTCATATTACAAGTTTGTTTTAAATCGAATCATGACAACGCTGCTGTGACAAGTAGTCAAGGTCTGTTTTTGTTTTTAGCATTACTAAATTTGTTAACTCAAAAAATTAGTCATGGAATTTCATCCTTCCATTTTCCAGGAACAAGACCATCTAATGAGGCGAATGCACGCGTTAGGTGTGTGTATCTCCCGGTTAAAGAGGTATGTATATGCACATCCAAATCTACATGATACTTGTAAAGAGTTTTGAATGCTATTTACCATTTTGTCCTATTTAACTTTACATAACAGGGTAAAGAAAGCGTTGAGAGTCTTATTGAAGCTTTAAAAGAAGATGGATATGATTACAAAGAAGACTTCGAAAGTTTTAGGCATGTGTCTTGTAGACGGTTAGGTCGTCTACTACCAGATGCTCGTTGGGTGAGTTGATGTAAACAGCTGCATATAAATGATAGTTTACTCATGTGTTAACTATGGGAACTGAAAAACATTTTGTGCAATAAATTTCTCTTTGATTTAGGCATGGCTTCCATTCATGGATTTCAGACAAAGAAAGACAGACATATCACAAGTCTTCTTAAAGAGAAGCTGCATGAGAGTTAAATGTTTTATTGGTATACCCAACCCATTTTTCATTAAAATTTTCACTTTGTACAATTGCTTAATTAGTTGAGTGCAAATTGTTTATTTTTTTTAGAGATGGATGCTGGTTTTAGCCCAACGCCCTCTAAGGTAGGTTGTGTTTGTTTTTCATTCACCTTCTCATCACACATTAGCAAATGATGATGATTTTTGTTACTTATTATAGACTGATCTTGCGCATCAAAACGCTTTTACTACTGCATTGAGGAACTTGGGCAACAAGCAACCATTTGAGAAAGATTCAGGTAATTGTTTGCTTCCGAAAGTGTAGTCCATAACAAATGGAAAAACCTTACAAATTCATTTACAGGCGTAGACATTGACATCAAAAGAGATGGAAAATCGTTGAACCTGACACAATTGGATAAGCAGTACCAACTGTGGCTAATGGAAATGCATGAAAAATATGATGAAGAAGTTGATTCTCGATTTGATGAACCTGTTCTTATGACAAACCCTTCATCAATTGAGATTTTAAATACAAGGCAATGTCGTGAGTTGGGAATAGAATCGGTTAGTTCATCCAATCAGTTTGTCATTTATGTTTTTATTGTTATTTTGTATTTCATTATATTTTATTATCTTATATCTCTTCTAAATTCACTTGTATTTATTCTTGCAGTCATTACCCGATGAACCTGAAATCATTGCAGTTGTTCGTCCTGGTACTTGTAAATCTGGGATTCCCTCCAACATTTGGATCAGAAATATGTGATGAAAGATAACTTTGAGATGTCACTAGTCATTACATATTCTACAAACAAGAATCCTCAGGACGAACACACTTTCTATTCTGGACGTGTAGCACCTTCGTCACTTTGAGACTTTCATGGTTTGTATGTATTCAAACCAAGATGCACGCCACATCCTCTGTTTCAAAATCCCGGCATTTTTACATTCACCTTTTCTATTGTGAGTGATATTGAGTTCCTAATAAATAGCATTTACATCGGATCATTTTGTCTAATTTGCTAAACAATCTATTTTTATCATCAGGGAGATTCAAGTTGTGAGAAACGTGTTGTGAAGGTCCTGGTGAAAGCTTCATGTGATGTAAACAGATGGGTACTTGCTAAGAAGATTTCTCATCATAATTTAATGTAAGACAATAAGACACCTATTAAATCTAATATGTTCTTATACGAGTTTATCAGACCGATGGAATACTTATTTAACCGTTACAATGTTTTTTTGTAAAAGTTACATTAATTAAAGTCCTTATTTACAAATTTTAGGAACATAAATTTTAAGGAAAACAGAAAAGAAATTAAGAAACTAAAATGTGACCCTAGAAGCTTTAGAACCATCAAACTTAGCGCCTATTACGTGATCCAAAAACAGGTTTCAATTGTGATTTCGTTGATCCACGATGGCTTCCAACCTCCTCTTCCGGTTCCGTCTGGTAGCGACAATAGCATATCGTTTGCTTAGCAACCATGGCGGTCGACCTAAAGTGGATCTACGATCATGGGAACTATTCAATGGTTATGACATCCGAAACTATACCAGTATGCCGTCTAGTTTGTTAAATTATTTTTCGTGGACTCTAGATTCACAATGGCACAGAGAGGGGTGTTCATGGTAGGTTTTTTAAAATCTTTTTCATTAGCCGATTTGGAAATTATAAAAACCGTAGTGAATGGTTTGGCTTAGGGGAAAACTGGTCACAAAAAGTCGGACCAGACAGTGGGTTCTGGGCGATGTATATTTCAGTTGGGTCTATTTTAAACTGGACATAGTTGTTAACAGACCTTGTTCCTATTGACATTGCAAAGCTTATTCCTTGCTATATGTTTGTTGTATTCTATTTAAGGGTTTTGAAATTGTTTCCTTTATCATTCTTCATTTAAATTTTGATGAACGTTGTTTCTATTTGAAAAATACCCAATATTTCAGTTTCTTAAATAAAATTGCCTTTGTTATACTGATACCACAGGGCCGGCCCATCTTCATTCTTAACCTAGACAACCGCTTTGGGCCACCAAAATTTTAGGGCTTCCATTTGTTTAAATTTGCATTATAGAAATGATGTGATATAAGGATAACTTTGATCAGTTATTGATAAAAAATTAAAAATCTCTTGTGGCTTGCTGGCAACTTCCCTATATTTTCACCTTGAAGACTACCAGTTCGAAACTTCGTAGGATTGTTTTAACAAACAGATTGTAGGCCCAGTAGTATCTTTTTCCAAATAAAAAATATGTTGCTTCCAACTCTAAAAGAGATTGCTTCATTAATTTACATTAAATCTATAAAGACTTTTTTTAAGTAAATTGAATAACTAGGTTCAATCTATTTTTTCTTTTCCAAATCTTTTCATAATTTACCAGACTTCTAACTCTATAAAAAGTATGTACTCGTTTTTTTTTTGGATTTCACTTTTCATAATTTACCATATTTCTAACTCTTTAAAAAGTTTGTAATATTTCCAAAAGCGACATCATTTTTCAAATAGATTGGTACTCACCTTTTCGGTTCATGCATCACAGTGTAAATATCAAATCTTGTTTTGTATTTACAATTGTTTGTTGTGGACTTAATGTACATTTCATTTGTATGTTGATGAACTTGTGTATATATTGTATTGAGATGCGAGTAAGTTTAGAGTTAGATAGAGAAGCAATGAGCAGTAATAACTTTTGGCTTAACAGATTTGCAAATTTACGTCAATAACTATTTGTCAACCTGCCTATTTGTGCTTTATTTTTTTTATTGTTTGTATTGACACTTCTTTGTTATATGTTTATATTGAATTATTGATCCTTCTATAATTGTTATACAATCATATCTTTTTAATTTAAAATCATAACTTATGAAGGTCATTAAAAAGGTAAACAGAGTGTAAGACTCTAGGGCCTCAATTTTAGACTTTGCTTAGGGCCTACAGAAGGCTTGGACCGGCCCTGTGATACCACAGTTATGTATTTAGGTGAAATGGAAACAATATATGTTATATTTTTTACATTTATTATCAAAAACCGCTACTAACAGTTTGGCTCACGCTTTAACCTAAAAACTCTAAAAAACAGACCGTGTAGGCATAGAACCAAAACTTTTTAGTTGGGGTCCAAATGTCCAATCATGTTTTTATTTAAAAATACTTGATATTTATTTATAAAAATTCCAACAAAACGATACTCTCTTTTGATTTTGATCGATCATCATCGCAAAGCAGTCCAATGAGGCTGGAGCCCATAATTACCAAAGCCATCTATTTCATTTACAATGTATCAGCATGAGACAGCTAAAAGCCTACACATAAGCGTTATGCCTGGACGCGAGAAGATGGAGTTAACTAAGGAAGGCGCGCTTGTATCCTTAAACATGCCTGAACTCAAGATAGGTGACGTGAAGTCATATTTTAAACACGACACTTTGTTCATTGAGCCAAACGGGTTTTACCGGTAATTTCACTGTCGTGCCTACGGGAGGCTGGGTTACCGGGTTTTCCCCGGAATTGGTGGTGGACTCGGGTTACTCTCGGAGTACTCCGTTTGGTCCAGTGGGTGCCCCAAGAGTACTCGGAATTGATTCTGTTGTTCAAAAAAATTAATAATAATAATAAAACACACGATTTGAAATAGGGGTTATAAAGTATAACCAACATTTTGTTGGAAATTTTAGTGAAAATGAGTTTTTCACTAAATATTTTGGACATAAATAATATTTATATATGTGTTGTATAAATAATTATTTATAGGTTTGTGTTCAAACTATGTCCAAATAGAGCTGAGATGAATGAGATATCGAAGCTTGAAGTTGTATGTTTTGAACAAACAAAGATGAATAAAATTGATTAGTTTTGTCAACTTGTCCCACTTAGGTGGGATGACAAAACTCAAAGTGGTATATAAGGAGGAGCACTCCTTGTAATTGTTTCCTTAAAGGCAAACACTAGTGGGGACCAAAGGGTGTGCTACACCCGCACATATGCGCGCGAGTATGGATGGCGCATAACCAGGTGGCGTCCTGGTATGCGTAGGGGCATCCGTGTGGCGCACAAGTATAGATGGCGCATGACCAGGTAGCGTCCCGGTATGCGCAATGGCATATGTGTGGCACGCGGCTCTATATGGCGTGGCGTAAGGTCCATGTAGTGTGTTGCATGGGTTTGCGGATCAGTTATGGCACGCGTGCAGGTTACAGTAGTAACTAGGAGCACTGGTCTGCACACCATGCGCATGCGCGGGTTCCATACAATGTGGCGCACGGACTGAAAAGCCACTTCAGGCGCGCGTACATGTCTGCTATAGTAACAGAGCAATTGGCAGGACCTGGTCAAGCTAGCTGTTACAACCCGTTTAATGCGTGTCATGATGTATATGACCGTTTTTGACTAACCACTTAAAGTCCATTTAATTAGAGATTAATGTCATATTCATTATCTTGTTTATTACAAGATTAATGTTATAATTATGACAAGATTAATGTCTATTTTATTACTAGTTTTAATTAGATTAAAACTATGGGTGTATAAATATGAACTTGGTGGTTCATACTAAAGACACAAGGAAATAGACATTCTCTTTAGTCTCGATGTTTCATTGAGAGGAGTACTCTCGATTTTACACAACTTCACATTGTTCCAATTTTTATGAACATCAAATTATACCCGGTGTAATCTCGGGTGCGAGTGTCATCTCCGGCAGTACAACTACTGCTTCGGTTGTTGTATCCTGGAAACAGACCGTCTGAGAGGAGGCGCATAATCTGTTTTAAGGGCCCCGTGTCTAACACGATCCTCAACCAAAATCGTCAACGACAGTTTGTTCATTCTTGCAGCGGAGGTTTGTACAAGATGGTGCGGTTGAAGTTCTTCCAAAGATGCTGGCTTGAATCAAGATTGGTACAATTGTATTATTTTATATTCGTTTATTTAGTTTTTGTAACCGGTATTGTACTAGTCAAATTTTCCCACAAATAACGAGAGTCTCGTTATTATTTATTATTTATTTTGTAATATATTTAATAAAAAGTGAACCTAGTTCCTACAATCTTAAAACAGACTTTCGTGAAGATTGTTGCTACAATCTTAAATCCCTTCTCTACGAGGATTTAGGTTCACGAAAGTTAAAATATTTAATGAGATTTTTGTTAAAATCTTGAAAATATTTTTTGGGAAATATTTATTTAGTACAATGAGTCGGATTAATTTTATGATTGGAGTACAATCTTTAATCCGAATACCGGGTTGCAAAACGACTTTTTGATTCAAGTTTTGGAGTTCATGGTTTTTGTTCGTGTTTAGATAAAACCGAACATATACAAAATAATATGTATTTCAATAGGTTTTTGAAATACTAAATTTTCTAATGAGCGTATTAGAAAATTTTATTTTGTAACCCCTTACAAATTAAATGTTTGTAACGTTTAATTTATTTTTTAATAAGCTTTTAGCAACCATAATTGTGAGAGTAATGTTGGTTTTAAAAGTCTTAAATTTTTATATTTTCTAATTAGCATTTTAGAAAGTAATTATTTTATAAAATAACTAGTTTTAATATTTTCTAACGAGCGTGTTAGAAACGTTGTTGAAAGAATAACAAGATTAAAACTTTTTATATCTCTAACGAGCGTGTTAGAATTTTATAGAATAATAAGTTTTAATATCATCCTTTATATCTAATGAGCGTGTTAGATACGATGATTGTGTAAAACTAACTTGTTAAAAGATGATTAGATTTTCTAACGAGCGTGCTAGAAAATATACGTTTAGATTTTCTGAGCGTGTTAGAAAAGATTATTATTTCAAATAATTACCGACGAGCGTGTTGGAGACAATTATTTGGATAATAAACCTTGTAACGGTTTCGTCTAAACTATTAAATTTCTAACGAGCGAGTTAGAAACGGATTTTTTCCACATATGTTTAAACGATTTTATTTGTTTATTTCTAATGAGCGTATTAGAAATAGTTTATAAACTTCAAAACAAATTTTGTAATCGATTATTTCTAACGAGCGTGTTAGGAACGATTTAAAGAGTTTGATAGTTGTTTATTTTCTAACGAGCGTGTTAGAAATGATTTAACGACTTTGTCAATTGTTTATTTCTAACAAGCGGGTTAGAAAACGTTTATTTTATATAAACCAAAAACGGCTTATGGCAACAAATAATCGTCTAATTTTCTAATTGGCATATTAGAATTAGTTTATCTTATAACCAACTATTTTAACGATTTGCAATCGTTAATTTCTAACGAGCGGATTAGAACCGGGTTAACTATGATAAACTATTTAAGATGATTTGTAATCGTTTTATATATTTTCTAACGAGCGTGTTAGAAAAGATATGTGTTCATTTCTAACGAGCGTGTTAGAAAACGTTCATTTAAGTAAACCAAAAGTGAATAAATGTATTCGTTTTATTTCTAACGAGCGCGTTAGAAGCGGTTTACTTTATAAAACCGAATATTTTGAATGTTTGTTAAACATTTAAATTCTAATTAGCATATTATAATTGGTTTTCATACAAACCACTCATTTTAACGATTGATAATCGTTATTATCTAACAGCGGTTAGAAATTGTTTGAATATGATAAACCATTTATTAAAACGATGTGTATTCGTTTTATTTTCAAACGAGCGAGTTTGAAATTGTTTTATTTATTAAACTATTATAATGTTTATTGACTTGATTTGTAATCAAAACATAAATATATAGTTTAATATTAAAACACTTGCAAAAACGAGAAATGTTTTGAACGAATAAAACATGTCTTTGCGAAGTATAAGTGATTCGATACTTACACGAGAAGTATAACGTCTTTAACCATATAATAGTCTTGGAGAGACTATTTTGTGAAAAACAACTCGATGTTGTTATAAATATAATAAGTTGATCAACTACTTGCGAGTAGTTAATTGTAAACAACTTTATATTTTGGACAACTTGTGATTATTCAAGTTTAGAGTTTCAAGACGAAACAAGTTATACGTGTTCCATTGAGGGAGTACCTCAAAACATGATAGAACGATGTAATTGCGTTTATTTCGTTCTAAAGTGTGTTGAAAATAATAACACTTTGGGATTTGATGTTTAGATATCATTGGTGTATCCGTTATTTTGGACTACTAATAAGTTGTCAAAAGGATACACATTTTGATACAAAGTGTAAAAACTAATTTACACGGACACAACGAGCGGGTTGTGATCATGACTTATGTAATAAGTCACAAATCAAATATCAAACGTATAACGAGTTCGTGAGAAACGTGGTGCATGGTTTGAGATGAAATGCACGAAAACAAGATATGTCATCTAATGTTGAGAGCATCAACATGGAAATACACATGTAAGTTTCAAAGAATATAACATATGAAAGAAATATATGTTATTATTGTAAATTATTTTAATAAATTTAGCAAATTTATTAACGGAAATTTACAATAGTGATGGACTTGTTGATGCTTCTACCACCATCAATGTTGTTTAAACTATGTGGAGGCTAGGTCCTCAATTTGGGAGAGTATTCCAATACATGGTATTAATGAAACAACAATGTAAATGTATATATCACTATAGGCATACGTGAATGCTTTGTTGTTGAGAGTCAATCTAATTGGCTATATCTCAAGACTCAAGTGATTTTATACAAAGATTTTTCATCAAAGTGACTTGGATTAAGACTTATGTTTAAGTCTTTAGGAAGTCAATGGTGAAGCCTTGGAGATTAAAGGCAATCGAGTTATGATCCTAATGGATGAAGTTAACTATGGTTTTGAGGCATTCCTAAAAACCAATGGTTTTGGAATGGTGAAATAAAATTTCATTATTGTGTCTAAACTAAGAAACGAATGTTCGGAAGAGATAGTGCGTTATCTCTTAAGGCTGTGAAGAATCAGAATGATGCATCTTCTGTTCACATGCTAGAGTATTGTGGTCTAAAGCATGCTAGACCAATACTTGTTAATTTATATGCTCGACGGAGATTAAATTAACTTTAAACATTCAAAATATGTGATGACACAAGAACGAATTTTGTGCTAAACAAAACTATAAATATAACTTCATTAAAATGCAAGCAATGTGGGGGGAGGAGGCCATTTAAGAAACAAACCCTTTAGGGTATGTGGAAATGGTAGTTGAGAAGTTTTCTCAAACTCGAAATGAAAGGGAGAACCTTTCATCACCCTATTTGGATGTTATCCAATTACACTTAAATGTGGGGGTGACTTGCATTTGAATGTGGAAATGGTAGTTGAGAAGTTTTCTCAAACTCGAAATGAAAGGGAGAACCTTTCATCGCCCCATTTGGATGTTATCCAATTACACTTAAATGTGGGGGGTGACTTGCATATATTGCAAACACATGACCAAGTGGAGTACACAATGGTTATATGGAGTAAATCGAGTAGATTGGACTCGAATGCCAATTGGTTAGATTCATAATCTAGTAAGATGTCGGTCATGACACACCAAAGGCATGGTGAAAACGTGTCTAGCCATGAATTGAGTTTCATGTCATTCTAAGACAAGGTACATAACTGGATCCAGGTTGAGATCACGAGTTATAAGTCTTATGAATCGACTAAAAGGCAAAAGTGACTAGCAAGTCAAGAACATGTTAGAACAAATGATCGCTATTTAAATTATCGTTGGTGACTTTGCAAAGTCAAAGATAATTTTGGATCCAACAACCAGTGGGTTGATAACAGATCAGGTTGTGGAATGGGACTAAAGCCATGGGAAAAGGGACATGAGGGAAACCTAACCTAGTTGACTGGAGATCCCAAGATCTAGGTTCAATAGGCCAACTTAATCATGAACCGAAGGGTAGTCACTGTGGGGGCGTAGCTAATATATATGTTTATATATAAGCTAGTTTATATGTTTCATATATCCCCTAAAACTATAAAAGGGTGTTTAAATACGTCCTAGTCCATTCCTATAATATTCAGTGACATTGTTGTGAGGTTAAGCATAATATGTGGTTTTATGATTTGTGTAAATCATAATGAACCATAATGCTTTTAATGATTTAAAGGGAAATCACCTATGTTGGAGAGAAGTGTGGTCGCTTCGAATGGAATTAGGGCATAATTCCTAGAGCTCCCGCAGAACCAGGAAAGTGCTCCATGACCATTATTGGAGACATACATGAGGAGATGGCCCGGCTAGGGAAAGTATTGTGTGAATGTATATTGTCGTTTACACAAATGGGGGGTTGTTCAAGGACATCATGTCTACAAAACCCTAGTAGGCTAAGTATACTTCACAAAGGAAGGTTCAAAGGCTACACCTACCTATCCTGCAATACTCGACTGTCGAGTTTTCATCAGGGAATTTTGTGTGTTTTGATCGATCTCCATTCATTTGGGGGATTGTTGGAAATTTTAGTGAAAATGAGTTTTTCACTAAATATTTTGGACATAAATAATATTTATATATGTGTTGTATAAATAATTATTTATAGGTTTGTGTTCAAACTATGTCCAAATAGAGCTGAGATGAATGAGATATCAAAGCTTGAAGTTGTATGTTTGGAACAAACAAAGATGAATCAAATGGATTAGTTTTGTCAACTTGTCCCACTTAGGTGGGATGACAAAACTCAAAGTGGTATATAAGGAGAAGCACTCCTTGTAATTGTTTTCTTAAAGGCAAACACTAGTGGGGACCAAAGGGTGTGCTACACCCGCACATATGCGCGCGAGTATGGATGGCGCATAACTAGGTGGCGTCCTGGTATGCGTAGGGGCATCCGTGTGGCGCACAAGTATAGATGGCGCATGACCAGGTAGCGTCCCGGTATGCGCAATGGCATATGTGTGGCACGCGGCTCCATATGGCGTGGCGTAAGGTCCATGTAGTGTGTTGCATGGGTTTGCGGATCAGTTATGGCACGTGCGCAGGTTACAGTAGTAACTAGGAGCACTGGTCTGCACACCATGCGCATGCGCGGGTTCCATACAATGTGGCGCACGGACTGAAGAGCCACTTCAGGCGCGCGTACATGTCTGCTATAGTAACAGAGCAATTGGCAGGACCTGGTCAAGCTAGCTGTTACAACCCGTTTAATGCGTGTCATGATGTATATGACCGTTTTTTACTAACCACTTAAAGTCCATTTAATTAGAGATTAATGTCATATTCATTATCTTGTTTATTACAAGATTAATGTTATAATTATGACAAGATTAATGTCTATTTTATTACTAGTTTTAATTAGATTAAAATTATGGGTGTATAAATATGAACTTGGTGGTTCATACTAAAGACACAAGGAAATAAACATTCTCTTTAGTCTCGATGTTTCATTGAGAGGAGTACTTTCGATTTTACACAACTTCACATTGTTCCAATTTTTATGAACACCAAATTATACCCGGTGTAATCTCGGGCGCGAGTGTCATCTCCGGCAGTACAACTACTGCTTCGATTGTTGTATCCTGGAAACAGACCGTCTGAGAGGAGGCGCAGAATCTGTTTTAAGGGCCCCGTGTCTAACACGATCCTCAACCAAAACCGTCAACGACAGTTTGTTCATTCTTGCAGCGGAGGTTTGTACAAGATGGTGCGGTTGAAGTTCTTCCAAAGATGCTGGCTTGAATCAAGATTGGTACAATTATATTATTTTATATTCGTTTATTTAGTTTTTGTAACCGGTATTGTACTAGTCAAATTTTCCCACAAATAACGAGAGTCTCGTTATTATTTATTATTTATTTTGTAATATATTTAATAAAAAGTGAACCTAGTTCCTACACATTTAAAACATCAAAGCATCTCCTACTCTTACCTTCTCACAACTTTTAGTTCTTAAAATTTACATTTTTGAAAAAGTTAGTGAAGGTATATGGTATACTCGTGTCTTACTTGTGAATGTGTTGTTACGTACTAGCATTCTTATTAGAAATGGATATTTACTAAAACTTAATGTGTTTAAAATTAAAGAAATGTGAACTTGTGCAGATAAAATGTGATGTAATTGGTGTTTGCATGTTTTAATGAATGAAGTTTTAAGACTTCTAAAATCAACTTAGTAGTTATATATGGTGTGAATGAAAATTTATATATTAATATTGTTGTAATCGGACAACATTTTATTTGCAACTACAACCTAATAACCTATCTCTTACCGGCTAAATAATATTTAAAAAAGAAATGTACGCAAATGAAAATAAAAATGGGGCTATATATTAGCTTTAAGTTACAATGTGACACCCGGCCTCCACAAGATAGACACGAACCCCGCCATCTTAGACAGAAATCTCGTTCGTCTCACTCTGATTTTTCCGCCATCGGTTGGGGGGTGACACCGACCCCCACACCCCATGGCCATTATCTTCAAACAAATCATCGGCCAACTTCTTTTCTACTGATGAATTCGACCAATTCTGACCACTACACATAGCATCGCCCAGACTTCATCTCTGTAACAATCCGCACTCTCGCGCTTGTTACTCTTGTTACACTCGTTACGCCTAGCACCAGAGATTCGGATCATAATGTAACTATATCGCTTACAACGTTACATCGCATACAATCGCATTATATCGCATACTTTCAACACGCTATCTCGCACATCACAACGCATACACTAACGCTAACGATGACATCGCGTGAGTACTTAAACTACTCCCCTCGCTCGTCGTAATGCAACGCAAACACAACACAAACTCGAAACGCAGCTGCTTATGCTATGACCTATTATATATAATAATGATAATAGATAAAGATAAATATCGGGGTATTGAACATGTCTAAACGCGCACTCGCTGGCATGCGTAGCTCAATTTATTACACTGAAACGCAACATAACACGACTCTACTTATCTCGCTATAACGCTTAAAGTACCCACAATGGTTGACGCAACGAAACGAAAGTTGGAAAAACTAACAAGCGGAATCGGGCTGTCCGAATGGACATCCGATCGAATGGACTTCAATCCGGATGACCATCCGCTCGGATGGCCATTCGACCGGAAGCCATCCGACCCATTCGACCGCCTTAACTTCCACTCCTTCCTATAAATAGGGTCATTGTGTCTCATTTCAACACTTTGGTTCTCTCATCCGAGCACTCGCTCTCTAGGCACTTTCAGTCACTTTTCATCACGATTCAAGGTTAATTCGTAAGTGTTTCTCTTCAAATCTTGTACAATCATCATCACTACACATTTCTACATCATCTTCCCCAACAAAATCACATATTTTCTTCTCGAAATCGCCTGATTTGGACTCCTTGAAGGTGGTTCTCACTCAGTTGCATATGCAAACTGTCGTGTGACATCATCTCATCAGGAATGGTTCAGATCTAAAGGATTTCCACATAGTTAAACGCAAATCTCAACAGGATCTAAACACTTTTCAACTGATTTCGAACTTTCTTCAACATTCTACACAAAACCGATGGAACCCAGGCTCATTCAGACTCTCTACCCATTCTCTAGTTGAGAGTCGGTCTGAGAACGGATTTCCACCAGAGAGATGACCGATTAACGGGTCAGACATGAAACTTCGTCAATGACAGTGAATCTGATTGAATGGGGTGATTCCCATCCGATTGAGTGAGTTGGACCTTGGTGTGTTTTCGTTGTTTGACACGCCATCACGCTGTCTCCGTTAAAATTCGAAAACTTTTACTTAGAAATTTTACAAAGTTTACAAAACAACAGGTCACCCACTCGAATGATCATCCGGTCGGGTGACCATCCGGTCGGGTGACCATCCGGTCGGGTGAAATAATCATGATAAATATTGCCTTGGGAAGGGATGCGCGCACACTCGAACCCGAGAACGTAATGAAAGATAAGCGTCATAATAGGGAGGAGTGTAATAACATCCGAACCCTGGGAGTTTACAATAGTAATAGATGACAAGGACATGGTTATAGACTAAGCCAAACTAAATGAAACAGATAGAAACATCGTTTATGTCAACAAACGATGTGGATAAATTCCATACAACGATATGAAACAATAACATGAAATGAATTGATTTTGTTATTGTAACAATGGGTTAAAGTCAGAAATCAAGAGATTAAGATTTGGATAGGAATATCCTCGAAAAAGAAACTAAATGGACAATATGTATTATTTGTTGCTGTAAATAATGAAATACCAATAAATTTGGATTTAAAAGCTCGGGTATGGGTAGATACACAAGTAACATGTTATTAATAAATTCCTCCTGAGGAAGAACGATAATCACCTTGATGAGGGTGAATATGTAAAAGAATTAGTAAGACAAACATTATGAAAGCGTTAGAATAAGAACGAGTAAACCCCAAAGGCCGAATAACAATAACAGTAGTTTACCAAATAAGACTTGAGACATGGGCCTTCGAGACATTTGTAAAAGAAACAGACCTAAGGGTCGCTGACAAAAGAAAGGTGGTGTACGGATTAATTAAGAAAAGTGCTTGATAATAAAAGTAAACGGAAGCCGGATAATGGGAGCATATTACATTAAGATAATGAGCCCAAGGGAAGGGATAAGAATCAAGTAAAAGAAAATATGAATCGACAATTTAGAATGTCAAGGCATAAGGATAAAGTTGACTGTCATAGGAGATGGAACTCACACGAACAAGTCAAACCAGACGAGTGAAAGAATAAAAGACTTGGTTGAGTAAAAGCGGTGGGTTTTGCTGATACGACCAAATAAATCGAGAAACAAAGTCTTAAGGAATGACGGAAGGGTTGCTATGAAAATAATATCGATAAAATACTCAATTAATAGGTATGTTTTCAGATAAATGCGTAACCAACAGTCAAGAACGCGAATTAAAAGTCAAGGGACTCGGATTAAGAGTTATAACTGAGAAAACGATAAAATTTTGCAAAAACAGAAATTTCGATAGTCATGTTCAACTACTTTAATGTTGGGCGGGTTTAATAAAGTATAGTAGTTGATATCCCAAGTAAGCGCGACCTAGATAATGAAAGCGTGAAATATTATTGAATCTATGGGATAAGTCATAAAAGAGTATGAAAGGGAAAATGCAAACCAATGAAACCGGAGTGTTAAAAATATCAAGATCAAGAACCCGGGTAACGGGTTGAAAGGAAATAGAGGCATAAACCAAATAACGGCATGAGTAAAATAAACCGACGCGAATGACACATAAGAAGTCATAGAGTCGGAAAGATAATCCGAAAGAAAATGAGTGTAGCTTTAGACTACGGTCAAGGTCAAACGAATAGAAGATAATCCATGGGATCACCATAACCTCCAAATTATAAACAATGTAAAGGCCTACGGGAACAAAATGACCATTGGGTCGCAAATACAAATGGAACATACTAGGGGGGGTCTCACCCTAAAAAGGTGAAGACCTAATAGAATAGTCTACAAGGCTAAGTAAAGGAACCTACGGGTCGATAATATAAAGCATGGAGAACCAATTATGATTCCTCGCGTAAAATGATAATCCCGAAAAATAATCCTCGTCGCCAATTCCTTGATATGATTAATCGACATGGTTAAAGAGAAAAACATTAAACTAAAATTCAGTTTTAGTAAAGAAACGATGTTCTAACACCTATGAATACCGAGAGAGAAATTAGAAAATGGTTAGTACTAAAGAATATAGGTCTAACGCCGAAAGCGGTAAGATAATGCAATCGGAGGAAAGATTCTTAAGAATGAAAAGTCGATGTAAAACTAAACATGGCGTGATGTGATCACGGACACAAAAGTAATATAGAATGTAATCACGTTATAGTGTGAATGACTAGATATGAAAGTATAAGCACGCAAAGGGCCGATGACGACAATATTGCATACCCGAATGACGAGGTATGATGTAAAATGGTGACCAATTAGTTTAGGCAATAAAACAAGTTGTAGCCTAAATAACACTGTGACCTATGTAGAGCGCTTGTTAATATAAAACTAGCGTCAAGTAAGTATGCTGACGGACTCAGTGACTAAATGGTCAAAAGACAACTCGATCAAAAGGGCGACAAAGGATAGGAAATAGGTGATATGGTTATGCTAAAAGTTTTCCCCAAGGAAGGGTGTTATCCGATTCAGGAAAAGAGAGAAACTAAGCCCGAGGTTTATCGGGCCATTTAAGATCATCGAACGGGGTTGGCAAGGTGGCTTATCGCCTCGAGCTACCGGAAGAATTGAGTGGAATACATGGCACGTTTCACGTGTCGCAATTGCGGAAATGTCTAACGAATGAAACAACTTATATCCATTACGATGATATCGAGGTTGATAATAGCCTGAATTATGCGGTGAGACCATTGGAGATTTTGGATCGGAAGGTCAAGCAATTGAGAAACAAACAAATTGATCAAGTCAAGATCAAGTGGGAGCATAGGAAAGGCTCGGACACTACGTGGGAGTCCGAAGAGGAGATGCGACGTCTCTACCCTACATTATTTGGTATGTACTTTGGTTTCGGGGACGAAACCCTTTTAAGGGGGGTGGACTTGTAACATCCCGAAAACATGGATTCTTAAATTTGCAAATTTAAGTGCAAATAAATTGGTAAAATAAACTAACTAGGAATGACACTAACCTAGTTAGATAATGACTTGTGTGTAGTTAAAGAAATATAAAAATAAACTAAGAGAAACTAGAGGGACCAAAAGTGTTTAACTTGAAACTAGTTTTAATAAAAATATTTTATTAAAACATAAACACTCCATTTGGAGTCTCCTGGAGATCGACCAGAACAGGGGGTGCGACCCCAAGCTCCATCAAAACCTAGTTCATCACAAAACTCACAAATTGAGGGCTCAAACCAAGTCAAAATCGAAAATCGAGCATAGACTAGTGATCCTCATCACAAGGGGGTTACAAGGTATGTAAAATTTGGTGTTAATTCTCTGTTTGAAATTCTCATGAAATTGGGAAATCTGAAAATTTATGTTGCATGTTTGCTATTTGGGTAGAATAGGGTTGATATAGTGTCTAGGAGTAAAACCTAGACAATAACATGCGAAATCATGGCTAATTCCTGAAAATCTCATGAACACATTGAAGGTGATTCATGGGTTTTGTGGGAAACTAGTAAACACTAGGGTTTAGAATGATTATTCTAGTGCAATACGGGTCATAGAAAATGATTTTTGAAATGATGATGTTTAAATGTTATATGAAAGCTTTATTGATATTAAGTTTAGCTAAATACCAAGCTACGACCTTGAATATGAATGATATAAAATTCTGCCCGTTAAGTGTTTGTAAAAATGCCCCAAAGAAGGCTCTAAATTGAAATTTAAAGTTAGACGTATGATTGTGATGATTTGACAAAATTATGCGATATATGGTTAAAAAGGAGTTCTAAACAAGTCGTGATTGAACTCTATAGGAAAAGATACCGGAGCGTCGAGTGGACAAGCGGGTGGTGATTCGCGTTTGAAGGGCGTGCACTAAAGGTATGTAACTTGACCCGTTACATCAAATAAATTGTTGTTAAACTATGCATAGTCGCATTGTAGAATAGAAGTTGTGTTGATTTTAGCGATCATGATTGTTACTTGAATTAATAAGGTTAGAATTGATAAGGAACCGTTTGGTGGTCATCATATTGGAGGATTTTCACAAGATGAGCCAACGGGTCGGATAATAGAGTGAATTATAGTATTGGTGTTTTAATTAGTTAGCAATGGCAATAACAAGCACAAGAGCATTAAACCATGGGATTGGTAAGGAAATGCAGGTGATGCTAAGCTCTGGAAGATGGGCATAAAGCGCCATAGGCTTACTAGTGAAATGGTAGTAAAATGGGTAGAGTTAGAGTGGGTCGAATAAATGCATAGTGACATTTAGTCGTTCGGTCCGTAAGTTAAATTTTCGGTATGATAGTTGTAATGAGTGTGTCCGTAATGAATTTACAGACTTATAGGAAAAGAATCACCTAAAACGACATGTGGATTCGGGTGAAATCAACAATACGGTCAAAATGGCAAAGTTGCAGGAGCTACCGTAAGTTACGGTCTCCATCGTAACTTACGGTAGACAACAAAACAGTTACGGCAGACCTATACTGCCTTACGGCAGACCATAATGAATCAGCATCTACCGTAACTTACGGTAGACACCGTAAGTTACGGTAGAGTCTAGAGAACCTTGTATTTTTATTTTCCTTTCACATTTCGATGTCAGAACTGTTTTTTTATGCATTACATAAATGTCAAAACTAATGTTTTTAGTGGTTTTGACCTTAGGTGAGGATGTGGATCTTACGGATGGCGGTCAAGCAAGTTTTGAAGAACCGAGCACACTTTAGAAGCTTCCGCGATATCTAACTTTAATAGACAATGATTTTGGAATATAAACATTTTGATAAACAACTTATGAATGTTTGATTTAGTCGTTAGTCGACTAATGTTTTGCTACTTATGAACTTTATCTATGAAACTTATGTTATAAGTTGGACATCTTTTATATAAAATTGTATGAATTTTATTAAATTCAAGTAGTAATTAGAAGGGTGTTACACTAGTCAACCCTCTGTTTACGAAAAATGATATAATTCAACATGACCACTAGCCTACGGGCGGTGCGTTACTCCTATAGCGCTATACATGTCAAATGGAGGCTCGTATAAAGCTAATGACTATAGTATATCACATAAGTATGGTCCACGTATAAGCATCAAGTATAACAACATAGTATTCATGTATAAGGATTGTTTTCATGCATTGCATAAAGAATAAGTTAAGTGTGGTTTAATAGTTTAACATGGTACACCCCAAAAGTGGTAAACAGAAAAAGGGGGTTGTGAGCATACTCACATAATTGCTAAGTCTTCCGATTATCCAAGTGTTAACGAGTGTACGAGTTTAGGAGGATGGAACACCGAGGTCACCCTATATGGGCAAACGAAGGTGTAAGAGGAATTGGGATTACGAGGAAGGATTTGAATTGGAATTTAGAGTATAACTGGTTGATACATATGTATATATATATATAAATATATGCATATATATTTTATATAGTTTAAGTAATATTTTATAATTTATTCTTTCAAAAGTATTGTTGAAATATTGTCCAAAAATAAAAATAATTATACATTTATATCTATTTTATAAAAATTAGTCGAATTTGATAGGTTTCGGTTTATAAAATTTACACGTTTTGTTTTACGGAATTTTACGAAAAACGGGCAGAGTTTTCTCTGTTTTTTGGACAATCCCGACAACACAAGTTGTCGATTTATTTGTCAAAATTCAACAAGGAACAAAACATTATATATTTATACGAATTTTATAACGGAAATATGTGTATTTATACAAGTTTCAAAACACGATTAATGAACAAGTTCAACTAGTGTTTCACGATTAAAACCGTAACTAAAATATAAACAATAATAATAATAAAAATTTGCGTCGTTTAGGATTATACCAAGTCGTTGTGTCGGAACGTCCAACCACTTGACCGAGTTGACCGAGTCGACTGAATTGACCAGTTCTGACCCGAACCGAAACTGTTGACCCGAACATAACTCAAACCAAACACCCGAACATATTGAGCTGACCCACTAAACACCTGAACCCGAGCCGCATAAAGCCCGAACAGATCGAAATGAACTCAAAACTGACCGAGACCGACCCGAACCTGCTCCAATCTGAACCAAAACTTAAGCAGCCAAGATGTTACCACCACTTGGTGTCTCCGGTGTCGGCGTGGCTCCGATCGCCGCCGGTCAGACCTCGACCACCACTGCCGATTCATCATAACAAAAGAAAACAATCTGCGTCGATTAACACTTGACATCGAAGAACGAATCTCAAAAGAAACGGGGGAGGTAGGATGTATTTACCGGAAATTATGTCTGAGAAACGCCACCACAGTCACTTATCATCATCCTCATCAGCCGACGCAGTGAGAGAAGAGCGAGGGTGTGTGGCCGGATTCACCACCACCGCCTTGTGCAGCCGCCACCGAGTGGTGGTCGGCCTTTTGTTCAGTGAGAGAGAAGAGCAAGAGTGGAGAGATACTGGTGAGGGTTTGCTGTAAGATAGAGAGGAGGTGTGAGTGTGTCGAAGGTCGGTTCCGGAGATTCTCCGGTTACCGGAGTTGAGGGAGAGGGACGTGTGAGGTTTTTCTTTTTAAGGGTGCGAGATGGAGGGTCGGTTTGTGAGGGATATGAAAGGTTTAGGTGTTGTCGGCCGGAGGGGCTCGCCGGAATCAATCTCCGGCGACCGGAGATGAGGGGGAAGAGAGGGAACCGAGGGTGTGTGTGTTGTGCGGCGTGTGTGTGTGTATGTTGGCTTAAATAGGTAGGGTTTTGATTAGTGTGTTTGGGCTTGGCTTAAACTTGGGTTTAAATGAATTAGGAGCCGGATTATGTTCGATGTCAAGACACAGCTCAGCTGGTTATGCTTGTGCTTGGAGGGGCTGTTGACCCGGGTTCGAGTCCCGTGGTCTTCAGCTTTTATTTACTTTTTTTGATTCCAAATATGGTACTTTCAGTTATGTACACAAATGGTCCCTGTAAGTTAAATTCTAACAATTTACCCCAATAGTCTCTTGACTTTAATAAACCAACTTATGTCATGATGTTTTTTTAAAAAGGATCTAACTCTTCAATTAACTAACTAGGTTAGTTTATATTACTAACTTTAAAATTTAACGAGACTAACTAGATTATTATAAAAAAAACTTTTTAAATTGTAAAAATAATTAATTTAATTAATTAATTAATTAAACAATGCAAAATTAACCATATTTATAACGAATTAAAAAAATAAAGATAAAACATTTTCGACGATGCAACGGATTATAATTTTGAAAGAGGCAAGCTTCTAAATATTGATTTTTAAGACTCGATTTCTAAATTAGTAAAGTTATGAAAACGTGGAGCGTTACAGTCTCCCCTACTTTAGGAAAATTCGTCCCGAAATTTATTCAAGAAGAAGACTCGAAAGGGTTTTTGGGAAACCGAAGAGGATTGTTTAAAATTGAGGCCTTGGAGTTTGAGACAACGGAGAATAATCGAGGTATAAAGGTGGACGATTGATCTAATAAACGATTATGAGTATAAGAATAGCATAAGTATCGGATAAACGAAAGTAGCGTGCTAAGAATGAAGTCTCGTCGGGGATAATCGGATATAATGCGTTTGTGAGTTGTTTAAAGTTTGCATCAGGTCAAAAAGGTCTGCAAAACACCGAATTTCTCATGGCATGTTTTACAAAAGTTTGGTAACATGATGAAAACACTTATATATAGGAAGTACCAGCGGCATATCCACCATGTTTTGACCATGTTACATCCGTTTCATTATTCGTGTCATGTTACGTTCCATGTCTTACCATACACAGTAGTACACTCTATGATTCTCATGCGCCTATCACTATAATCCCGTGTGCACCCGCGATTATTTTGATCGTCACATGATCCACATAGCTTGTACTAGTTGTGTATGAATCAGGGTATACATAAATTTAAAAATAAGAATGTGTACGTATAAGAATGTAGTATATAAGCAAGTCCATGCTTAAGTATGTATGGGACCCACGTAAGCGAATCCCTCGGATTCCGCTCGCGTACGGGTACGAATGTATGAATCACGGGTATGAATGTAAGCATGCGTATGAATATAAATAATAGTATAAGTATGAATAAGTATGTTGGTATGAACATGAAACGTATGAATATTAACATGAAAAAGTGAATTAGTATGAATGTAAGTAGGTATAAGTAATGACAATTGTGTGTACGAAATAAAGCGAATACAATGAATTTGAACGTGTAAAATAATCAAGAAGTTATGGGTATATAAAACGAATGATACGTGAAGTTGTCGTGTAATATTGACTAAAATGTGTACGGTGGTATGCGTGTATAGTTGTTTAAGCGAAACGTTGAGTTTATCGAATTGAAATAGATTGAGTTTGACTAGTAGTGTAGATTCTAGCTTGTAAATGTAAGAAGAATATAAGGTACTTATTGGTTATACATAACGTGTTTTGTAAGGAATGGAAATGCTACTTTTGTTTTGAAAGAAGATTTACATAAGGTGAAGGTTGTCGGTCCCCATGAAGTCTTATTGGCCACGTGTTTTGAAATTTGAATGGCGTATTGAGCAGTGTATAAAACTTCGTTGTAAATAATAAGTTCGTATTATTTCAAAGGATCTTGCATTATAATAGGAAATTTGAAATTTCAAGGTTCTTGTGAAAACGTTGGTTCTTAAAAGAAGTTTAGCAATGAACTTAGTGTTCGTTGTAAAGAGTTTCCAACAAAATGATTTGTTGGTTTTGAAAAGAGTTTGTGGTAAAACGATTTGATAATATCTATAAGATCTTATCAATATATGAGAAAGTTGGTTTGATTTACGACTGAGAATGAAAGTCTTTAGTATAATGATATAATGTGAGCGCGTTTTAGTGATTAGGTTAAATATGAAGTTCATGGGCAAGAGATCCATTGGACCTATTAAGTTGATAGGTAGCATTTCACAAGGTTTTGAAATTCGGTGATAAAACGTTTTAAAGCATGATTACGAATTTTCGTGTATATGATTTACGTGAAATAGATTATGAAATAAAGAATATGTTTGATAAAATAATAAATTTTGAAATTCGCATACGTAGGGATTTGGACGAATGATAAACGGTTTAGGTGTAAAATATGATTGTGTAAGTCCCGAAAACCGGATCTTTCAATGATATTAAACTACACCAAGTTTGTGCGGAATCCAAACTTGATGTGATTCAAGAAATAAAATGAAAATCAACAAGAAAAATGAACAACGAAGAACAAACCGGAATCACTTTCAATACTTGCACACGTTCTATTACTTGAATAAGCAAAACGTCTGGTACAAGTATTCTACCATCAAATCGCCTCTCTCTCTAGCTCTCTAGAAGTTGTAACCATGAAGTTCTAACCCTAAAACAAGTTAGAAACTTGTTTATATACATAGACAAGCCCACTTCCCTACATGGGCTCCCCTTGGGCCTGCTTGGCCCACATGGCCTAAAGCTTGGCCCAAGTGACCTATAAAGATCCAAAACCTAATATTAACTAACCCGGTAAGACCCAGTTCGTAACCATAGCCTGTTGTGTTAATTTGATGCGTCTGTCTCACACTTTAGGGCCTAACAATCTCCCCCTAGACTGATGCCATCAAATTGTCTTCATAACTTGAATTCAGCAACGTCTTCAACGTAGTCTATGGTTGTCGCTATGCTGCAGATGTTGTGGAAGTTCTTGACTTCTGAACTCTCAGCACTGGGTCTCTTTCTTCCGCTCTTATGGTTAGCTTCATATCAGTATCACGATCAGCTTTGCTTGAAACATCTTTGTTAAAAAGAATGTGAGAGGAGGATTCTCAACAGCTCTTTTCTTCTTCAATCTTTGTCTTTCAAGCAGGTTCACGGTACTTCTTCAAATGCACTATCACTGTCAGACGGCAATTCGTATCCGATTCTTCTGACTCAGGTACATCTTGATGTTGTGCTGCTTCAGGCTTCTTCAGCAACTAACAGCATCTCAGTCTTCATCAACCCTTGTTCTTGATTGAAATCAAGTTCTACACATGCTCACAAACTCATAAGCAAACATTTCTTATGCAACAAGGAGAGTACCATATGAACACTAGGTACATCCAAGTAATTGTACTCGGATTTATGATCAGTCAAATCTTCAAGAATGGTTACATTTTTAATTTTAAGAAAAACAAATAAACACTCTATTTTTGGATTTTTGGTTCTATAGAAAAGCAAGACACTATTTTTTGTATTTTTGCATTTTTCAAATTTTTTAATTTTCAATTTTAAGAATTAGAAACAAATAAACATTCAAAATATAAACAACTACTATAATATACAATTGCAATGGGATCAAAATTCGTTCTCAGGCAGACTAAGGAACACTTTTCAGTACGAGCCTAGTCAAACTGGTCTATGCGATTGCCAATATGTTTGTCCACTTAAACTTTAACGCTCAACTTTCAATTTTCAACTTCGTGATATGCTTAAGGTAATATTATACTATTATACCCGTGTGTCCCATTCCAAGGCATACCCCCGCAATCAAGGTAAGCACAACAATTCATCGTAAGAGGTGAGTATACTGATGTCATCCTTTTTGATTTACAACGTTAGACCATTGGTGACAGGTCAGTACTTTCGTACAGCAGAGCGACCAATTATTTTGTACAACGAGGGCGAGACAAATACCATTTTGGTACGAATTTGGCTCTTTGAGCATTGGGAATTTTCTCATTTTGAGATTATTATTCCTTAGGGTTTTTGTCCTCTTAGGATCTTTTAAGATATCTTGACTGTGTCTAGGTCTGCATATAATCTGGATACAACAGAAGGACAGCCAAGATATCCCCGGATGATTCAACAATATAAAGACCCGAAACCTCAGATGTTGGCTATCTATCAACGCAAGATTTAAGACCATAAAATCATATGCCGTTGGTATGTTACCCACATGGTACATAGTTCGTTATGTTTATATCACTTAGTAGCTTTTATCATTTTGAGCGTCAAGCATATCGACATATCGCAGTAGATCCTAGTCTTTTCAGCTATGGCACCTTACATGTGTTAGTCAACCCCTTTAACACGAACATTTATTTCACTTCCCATATCATGCAATTTTTCTTTTTGGCTTTTTCATTTTTCTAATGTTTTTGGATTTTCTGAGTTTTCTCCCCCTAAAACAATACATATTTACAGCAAACTCTTTTTGGATTTTCTGAGTTTTCTCCCCTTAAACTCTATATCTATCTATATGTCCCTCTCCCCCTAAACTCTATATCTTGTATTTTTGCGCAAATTTACCATTTACTAGAAAAAAGACACTTTATATACAAAATAATAAACTAAGAAAGAAAAAAATAGTTTTTCTTAACCGCTCTGTCATCAGATTGAAGACTAATAAATATTCAAATCAAAGTACTGAATTTAAACGGTACCTTTTGCTGATCTTATCTTACTTCTCTAATCTCCTCCAAAGGAAACATGTCATCTGTAAAAAAAATTTAAACTTTTTGCAACAGTGAAATGTTACCCGTTTTTATCTCTGGAACAACCGCTATCAACATTCCAGAGATTGTCAACAGCTCCTCCTTAGTTATTCCTGAAAGGTAAGGAGATTAGTAAGACATGGGTACCCAGGCCATCGTGGTCTTGGGTTTACCTGAAGCATCAAAATAAGACACTTCTTTTAAACATAAGTCCCCTTTAATTTCAAGGATTGGAGACGTTACTGCCTTGGATTTAGGTTTCCAAATTTGTTTCGGCTTAGCAAACGCGTTTGTTGCCTTCGGTTGAGCAACTTTAGCTGTTTCAGACTTGTTAGTTTTAGAAAAACGTTTTTGTTCCTGAACAGCCTTGCGTTTGTTTTTAGCAGCGTTTCAATCCCCATCAGAAGGTTTAACCTTGGGATTCACATTCTTCGTTGCCTTAAGTGATGATACCTTCATCGGCTTAGAATGGTAGTTATCCTTAGGTGTAACCCTCTGATTTTGCATATAGTAGGGTACGTAGGGACGATGTGTGTAGTTTCTTGCATTGTGACCAGCAATGCCGCAATTGAAGCATGTTTGTCTCTTCACGCAGAAGGCATTCTGATCAGCTTGTGTAGCTCTTGCAGGCCCTGAAGGATGAGCTGGTCCTTTCTGTGCTTGTTTTTGTTGTACATTGCTTGCAAACGAGGATGAATTTGGATGTCTATATTTGTCGTTTGCAGGGGCCTTCTGTGGTGGAGATTTCCTTTGATTCTTCTTGTTTTCCTTAGACTGCAGGTCTTGTTCAGAAATCTCACCAGTCTTTCTGAAACCCTTGTTAGCACAGTCAAATGCATATTTCTCACATTTGCCATTACAGACTGGCTTAACAAAAGTATTTTTCACATTACGAGCCTTTTGCGAACGATTGCTGCCCGTTGAGGACTGTGGAGAGCCTGATCGTCTTTGATGTTTAGGCTTCTTCTTTTCGCGTCCTTTACCTGCTCGCTTCGGCTCTTGTTGCTTAATCTGAACCTTTTCATTACTAACAGAAGGTTCAGATTGTTCAGCTTGCGTACTTGGAGCCTTGTTCACATCAGTCTTCTCATCATCCTTCATGTCATCAGCTTTGACAGAATCGGAGAGTTCTGGTTTTTCAGATGAAACACCAGAAACTTTAGTAGAAACTTCAGCTGAAACATTTGACGAATTTTCAGCACAAGACGGTTCTGCACATGACACCTTTGGGTTGAATCCACTAGAATCAACTGATTCCAATTTCTCAGAATCAGCTGCTTCAGATGGATCACATTTGGAATCAGATGGTTCAGCTGGCTCATTCATTTCATCTGCCGATTCAGTCGCTGTTACACAAGCATCAACATTTTTGCCCAAACCATTAGGCCTAAAATTAAACACAGAGCGAAAAACCGAGTTAAAAATACTACACGCCGAAATAAAGTCTGGATTAGGTTCATTTATTAAATTTTCAGAAGAACCAAACTTTGATGCTTGTTCATCTCCAATTACATTTTCAACTTTCACTTCATCTGCAGGGGAGGACAAAGTATTAGTATCATTCACAGATGGAGAAATAAACGTGATCGGAGGAGTCAATCGTTTTTCAACAGGTTTGCTGTTGAATGATGACTTATCAGTCTTTGGATCGTAAGTCATCTTGCCCTCATTCATTAACTCCTCTTCCGTGTAAGGCATATATGTATAGTTATGATTGTATGGAGGAGGAGTTTTATTGTATCCCAAACCAGCCCCTTTATTTTCTTTGTACTCTAGTTGTATGTCACAAATGTTCTTGACCAAATTACTAGAAGTGTCATACTTTTTAATATTAATTTCATTAACCTGATATTTCACCTTTAAGTCTTCTAGTTCTTTGGTCAAGTCACTAATTGTTGCTAGAGCATCTAAAAAGTTACAATTCTTAGCGCTGAGATCTTCTTTCAACTGAATGATATCTTTCCTTTGGCCTTCAATTTTTTCTTTATAAAGTTTTTCATTTTTAGCCAAAGTAAAGTTTTTATTTTTAATATCTTTGTAGTCTTGAATCAACTCAGCGTTATGTAACCGATAAGCCTCATTTCTTTCTCTACACTCAGGAGTGCAAAAGACATAAAGTATCTCTTCACGTTCTTTAGTAATTTCTCGAGCCAGGGGTTTGTTAAACATAAATGCTGAATTTTGTGATGAATCAGCAGAAGTGGATGAGCACACTGTAGCAGATGTGTTGCCTTGAGTAGACTACTTGTCAGCATTGTCATATGATTTGATGAGTGAGATCAGCTCAACTGACTTCATTTTGTAACAGTAGCAGTCAGTTGTCAATATTATCTGATGAACATTTCTAAACCAACTACAGTTCGCCTGATCTGGAATCCCTTTTATAGCATCCAGAAGCTTACTGTTGCTGATGTGAGTAGACACCACCATCTCTGCCTTCTCCATTTCAGAGAGCAGTTCAGCAAACCGGCCTGTAAGTGCTTCTATAGATTCACCATATGAGTAACTGAATCTTTGGAGTTCCTGCTCAAGCACCTCTCTCTTAGAAGACATTTTTTAAGATGTAATCCCCCAAAAATGTGTGTTTTTAACTATTTCCTCAACACAAGCCCAAAGCGAGAACCTGTGTACTCGCTAACTCAAACCCTTTTGCAGCCGAATGATTCCGCTTTCTGAACCGCACCTCAAAAATCTTTCAAAATGATATCACAAACAAATTTTTTTTAATAAACCTTTTGTTTTTTAATAAATTTTTTTAATATAAAAATTAGTTTTTATTAAAAACTATTATAATATATATTGATGATTAAGTAATGATGAACTAATGATTAACTTATGATTACTATAATAATTAAAACCCTAATATATATATTAAAAAAACTGTATATTTTCTTCTTCGTTTGAAAGTTCTTGTCACTACTTTCTTTCCCGACACTCATGTGTCACTAAAACCCCCTTAGATGTTTGAATCGCCGGAGATGTGAATGAGGATTAGATGACGATGGTTGCAGGTTGAGAAGGTGATCGATGACAGGTGTGGTGGTCGGAGGTGGTGGTCGCTGGTTGTTGCAGGTAACAGCGTCGGCGTCGGAGATGACGGTGAAGAAGACGACTGGTGATTATGGTGACCGACGATGAACAACGGTGACTGAGGATGATGAACGGAGATGGTGAATAGTGGTGTGGAGGTGATCGTGAAAAAGAGGTTGATGATGATGGAGTAAATGACAAAAGATGAAGTTTATGGTGATGAACAGACGAGAAGATGACCAGTGATGTATGGAGATTATCAAGCAGTGATGATGATTCGAAGCGAAGGTGTTGCAGGTTTCCGGCGACAGTTATCGGACAAGAAGATGATGATCAAACTGGTCAGTAGATGGAGTCGAAACCGTGATGAGTGATGACTCGAGACCGTGGTTTCGACTGGATTTGGTTGATTGGCGAAACCGAGGTTGCGACTCGAGACGGAGAAGCTTGCAACTCGAGACCTTGAAGAATATATTGTGAGTCGAAACCAGTGATGAAGTGATGGGACACGAAACCTACGATATAATAATTGGAAACAGTGGACTCGAAATCTTGTGTCAAAATGGGACTCGAAACCGTGAGTCGGAACAGTGGTTGCGACTTGAGACTATGAAAGTTGATGAGTCGAGACCTGTGTAAACTTTTGAAGCAGACAACCTCTTGTTGAGTTGAGACCGTGGAAATGAGTCGAGACCTTTGTGAAGGTTGTTGAGTCGAGACCGTGGAAGACGATGACTCGAGACCAGGAAGATGATGACTCGAGACTGTGATGATGATGATGAGAGTCGAGACCTTGTGAAAGATGAATGAAACTTTGATGATGAGTCGAAACCAGTGAATGAAGGACTCGAGACCTGTGAAGGATGAAGCTATGGTGATGGATGAGTCGGGACCGTGATAGCGACTGTGTTGGAATGACTCGAAACAGCAAAGTGCTCCGAAAAATTATCAAAATCACAAAAGTTATTAAAATAGAATATGGAAGGTTTCAATCAAGTCAACAACTTTCCTCCGAAAACTTTGTAAATTTTAAAAATCAAGATATTTTCAGGAAAGTAAAAAGATTATGTTTAATCTTTTAACAACCTTTTCAAAAATCAAAGTACCAAAATATGATGATTTTTATAAAACTTCGATGAATGCTACCAAGAACACAAAGAACGCGATGAACACCGAACCAAAAATAACGAAAATCTTGAATCCTTGATATCACACCGAGCCTAGAAACAGGTTCTAATGGCTCCGATACCACTTGTAAGTCCCGTAAACCGGATTTTTCAATGATATCAAACCTAATCTTGTGAGAGTGCGGAAACCAATCACAAGATGATTCAAGATAAACACGAAAAATATGAAAATACGAACCGAATACAAAGAACACACCGAATCACTTTCAACACTTGCACACGATTCTATTACTTGAAAAGCAAAACCGTATAGTACAAGTGCTCACAACCAAATTGCCTATCTCTCTAGCTCTCTAGAAGTTGTAACCATGAAGTTCTAACCCTAAAACAAGTTAGAAACTTGTTTATATACATAGACAAGCCCACTTCCCTACATGGGCTCCCCTTGGGCCTGCTTGGCCCACATGACCTAAAGCTTGGCCCAAGTGACCTATAAAGATCCAAAACCTAATATTAACTAACCCGGTAAGACCCAGTTCGTAACCATAGCCTGTTGTGTTAATTTGATGCATCAGTCTCACACTTTAGGGCCTAACAGATTGTGTTGTATGATGAAGTCTCTTTTAAAAGAAAATTTTGGTAACGATCACCTAGGTAAGGGAATCACCCCTAACTCGTCGGTGAGGTCGTTTTAAGAAAAGAAGAAGTGGAGTTAATCGTCAAGGTAAGGAAATCACTCCTATCTCGATGACATGTCTCCATTTTGGTGTTACAAAGAATGTAAACAAAAGTGAGTGACGTTTTGAAATCATGCATATGTATAAATGTATGAAAAGATCTAGTATGATGTGTGTGTGAGAAAAAAAATATCTCGAAAATAAATTTAAATTTGAAACGAAAGGATTGTATCATATAAAAGCGATGATAGTAAAGCATAGGTTTGATTAAAACTTGGATTGTTCCAAAACTGAACTTTAACTAAATCAAAGTGGTCGAAAATTCCTTTGAATTTGATAACATGCTTTGGCCTAATAGGTGGAATACTATCGCCGATATCTCGGTTAACAGTATTCACCCTTCCAGTTACTACACGTTCCAAATCAATCGAAAATTCGAGAATTGGCGGGATTTTTGAAAATCAAGGAGCGGAACTAGTCGACAAGGTGCAGGTTTCACCCCTAACTTGACGATTTCGTACCCTAAGTGTGGTTGGTACTCGTAATTTTGACCAGTTGACGAGAATCCACTAGAATTTGAAATTTGAAATTACCATTAAGATGTGGATTTCACTCCTAACTTAATGGTGTAATTTCGTGCGAAAATAGAATCAAACGGGATGAGAGTCGCTTTCCAAATTGTGGGTTTCACGCCTATTATGGTAAACTCGTCTCATTTGTGTAATACAAGTGTTTTCGAGTTTAAGCAAAATCGAGTAAAATGATTTAGAAAAGGGCGTATGTTAAAGGAATACACAAACAAGTATAAACACATACGAAGGTACATCAAGAATGGTGCATAAAGAATGGGACAATAAAACAAGTACTAACGCATAGAGGAATATGTCAAGAATACACACAAGGAATCGAACAATGGAACAAGTATTAACACATAATAAAACAAGTATAGCATGTCAAGTGTTAACACATAAGTGACATCTATGTTTAAAAGATCAAAAGATAATAAATAAAAGCAAATAAAGTAACAAGCAAGTAGTTTCAAGCAAAGCATAAGAATAAAGCTCTAAAACTATAGACTAGGTTAAAGCATTCCTACTTTTCCTAATTCCCTATAGTTATGGCTCTGATACCAATCTGTCACACCCCAACCGATGGTGGAAACATCGGGGTGAGACGAAAACGATATTGCAAGAGAGTTCATAACACTATTTGTGACAATAATTAAATAATGTATTTCATTTCATTTCTAAAAGTCGATTACAAAGACTAAAATCAAATACAACAACTTGATGTACAATATGTTCAATACAAGAATACAACAAACAAGTACATTAACTGAAGACGTCTAAATGTGTATCTAAGCATCATCACTACTTCAAGTTCAAGCGTCGTCATCCTCAACCTGTAACATGTTTTAAAATAAAGTTCAATGCAAAAGCAAATGCGAGTATACAAGTTTAAGGATAAGTATAAGTATAAGTTTAAAAGTTTAAAAACGAATCCACATGGCAACTTAGTTTATACAAGATCAACATAACATGGCATGCAATATTTCTAGTCAACCCTCTGTTTATGCAAAATGATATAATTCAACATGACCACTAGTCTACGGGCGGTGCGTTACTCCTATAGCGCTATACATGTCAAATGGAGGCTCGTATAAAGCTAATGACTATAGTATATCACATAAGTATGGTCCACGTATAAGCATCAAGTATAACAACATAGTATTCATGTATAAGGATTGTTTTCGTGCATTGCATAAAGAATAAGTTAAGTGTGGTTTAATAGTTTAACATGTTACACCCCAAAAGTGGTAAACATAAAAAGGGGGTTGTGAGCATACTCACTTAATTGCTAAGTCTTCCGATTATTCAAGTGTTGACGAGTGTACGAGTTTAGGAGGATGGAACACCGAGGTCACCCTATATGGGCAAACGAAGGTGTAAGAGGAATCGGGATTACGGCGAAGGATTTGAATTGGAATTTAGAGTATAACTGGTTGATACATATGTATATATATATATAAATATATGCATATATATTTTATATAGTTTAAGTAATATTTTATAATTTATTCTTTCAAAAGTATTGTTGAAATATTGTCCAAAAATAAAAATAATTATACATTTATATCTATTTTATAAAAATTAGTCGAATTTGATAGGTTTCGGTTTATAAAATTTACACGTTTTGTTTTACGGAATTTTACGAAAAACGGGCAGAGTTTCCTCTGTTTTTGGACAATCCCGACAACACAAGTTGTCGATTTATTTGTCAAGATTCAACAAGTAACAAAACATTATATATTTATACGAATTTTATAACGGAAATATGTGTATTTATACAAGTTTCAAAACACGATTAATGAACAAGTTCAACTAGTGTTTCACGATTAAAACCGTAACTAAAATATAAACAATAATAATAATAAAAATTTGCGTCGTTTAGGATTATACCAAGTCGTTGTGTCGGAACATCCAACCACTTGACCGAGTTGACCGAGTCGACTGAATTGACCAGTTCTGACCCGAACCGAAACTGTTGACCCGAACATAACTCGAACCAAACACCCGAACATACTGAGCTGACCCACTAAAAACCTGAACCCCAGCCGCATAAAACCCGAACAGATCGAAATGAACTCAAAACTGACCGAGACCGACCCGAACCTGCTCCAATCTGAACCAAAACTTAAGCAGCCAAGATGTTACCACCACTTGGTGTCTCCGGCGTCGGCGTGGCTCCGACCGCCGCCAGTCAGACGTCGACCACCACTGCCGATTCATCGTAACAAAAGAAAACAATCTGCGTCGATTAACACTTGACATCGAAGAACGAATCTCAAAAGAAACGGGGGAGGTAGGATGTGTTTACCGGAAATTATGTCTGATAAACGCCACCACAGTCACTTATCATCATCGTCATCAGCCGACGCAGTGAGAGAAGAGCGAGGGTGTGTGGCCGGATTCACCACCACCGCCTTGTGTCGCCGCCAGTGGCGGACCCAGGATTTTTTCCATGGGGGTGCGGAAGATTTTTAAAAATTTTAGGCCCCTAGGTACATAAGTAAAAAAAATCGGTTGTATCGGGTCGGGTCGGGTCGGGTCATGTAAGTCAAAAGAACATCAAACTAAATTTATATATATGGCAAACACGTTAAAATTGATCCATGAGACCATGACCACAAGTTCATCGTTCCATAGCCTTTTTGTTTAATTTTAACTTTCAACCATTCAATCAATCAAACCCTAGTCCCCTAGAATTGTGAGTGTAATCACCCCTAAAAATCATATAAATAACATAATAATCATCTAAAGCAGTAAAGAAACGACTAAACACAAGATTTTTCAAACCTATTTAAAAATTTTACAACCCCTTTCTACCTTAATATCAAGTAAATTCATAAAAAAAAAACAATAAAACTTACCTTTGAAGGCGGTCAGTTTTGGGGCGGATTCCGGTCACTTTCCGGCTGTGATCGAGGCTGTGTTGTTGCTGCTGATGATGTCGGTTCGCTGGAATCGCTGGCCAGGAGGGAAAGACGCTGGGCGGGATGATGATGATGGGAATTGAAGGGACATGGGCTTTAGTTTATTATTTGTATTTAAGTTATTTGGGTTTGGGTAATGGACATGGGCTACAAGTTATGTTAGTGGGCTGCTAGGGTAATGGGCAGAATTTGGTTTGGGTAATAATGGACTAAGTGTATATAATCATGTATTAAAATAGGTAGTATTTTTATAAAAAAAAAATCAAACTTTACTAAAAAAAATGTATAATATAAATCCATAATATTTTTACCTATGGTGTGCGGACGAAAAATTCCAAGGGGTGCGCCTGAAAAAATCCAAGGGGTGCGGACGAAAAAATCCAAGGGGTGCGGACGGGATTTTCGTCGGAAATTTACACTAAAATTTTTTTTTCTCGGGGGTGCGCCCGCCCACCTTGGCTTGGTGGTGGGTCCGCCCCTGGTCGCCGCCACCGAGTGGTGGTCAGCCTTTTGTTCAGTGAGAGAGAAGAGCAAGAGTGGAGAGATACTAGTGAGGGTTTGTTGTAAGATAGATAGGAGGTGTGAGTGTGTCGAAGGTCGGTGTCGGAGATTCTCCGGTTACCGGAGTTGAGGGAGAGGGACGTGTGAGGTTTTTCTTTTTAAGGGTGCGAGATGGAGGGTCGGTTTGTGAGGGATATGAAAGGTTTAGGTGTTGTCGGCCGGAGGGGCTCGCCGGAATCAATCTCCGGCTTGGAGGGGCTGTTGACCCGGGTTCGAGTCCCGTGGTCTTCAGCTTTTATTTTTTTTTATTCCAAAGATGGTACTTTCAGTTATGTACACAAATGGTCCCTGTAAGTTAAAATCTACCAATTTACCCCAATAGTCTCTTGACTTTAATAAGCCAACTTATGTCATGATGTTTTTTAAAAAGGATCTAACTTTTCAATTAACCAACTAGGTTAGTTTATATTACTAACTTTAAAATTTAACGAGACTAACTAGATTATTATAAAAAAAAACTTTTTAAATTGTAAAATTAATTAATTTAATTAATTAATTAAACAATGCAAAATTAACCATATTTATAACGAATTGAGAAAATAAAGATAAAACATTTTCGACGATGCAACGGATTATAATTTTGAAAGAGGCAAGCTTCTAAATATAGATTTTTAAGACTCGATTTCTAAATTAGTAAAGTTATGAAAACGCGGAGCGTTACACTAAATATTTCGGTTTTGCCCACGGTTCAAAATTACGGTTTTGCCCAATTTCAATTTAAATTTAAATATCTACAAAGCCCATGAGGGGCAATAGTGCTTGCCCCCTATTGGGTTAAATGGGCGGCAAACTGAATAGTGACAGGCAGCCGCCTGGCACTCCCCTATTGGCACAACAAATTTACAATTTTATCTCGTTTTAAAATTACAATTTTGCCATCAATATAAAATTATGTTTTTTTCCCCTACTTAAAAATAATTTTACGCTTTTGCTCCCAGCTAAATATTTCGATTTTGCCATCGGTTCAAAATTACGATTTTGCCCCGTTTCAATTTACAGTTTTGCCATTAGTTTTTTTCCCTTAAAAATACGATTTTGCCATCAGTTCAAAATTATGTTTTTACCCCCACTTAAAAATAAATTTACGTTTTCGCTCTCAACTAAAAATTCCAATTTTGCCCTCGGTTCAAAATTACGACTTTGCCCCGTAAAAATTTATAGTTTTGCCATTAGTTTTTTTCTCACAGCCAAGTTACGATTTTGCCATCAACTTAAATTTACATTTTCTGCACCGTTTTTGTTTGTTTCCCTGGTGAAATTACAATTTTGCCCCAGTGTAAAAACGCACTCATGCCGGCAGCTTCTGCCACTCCCTCATTGGTCCTTTTAATTTACGATTTTATCCCTGAATTAGAATTAAAATTATGATTTCGCCCTCAGTTAAAAATTACGTTTTTCCCATCGTTTTAGTTTTTTTAGCAAAACTATAAAGGGTTTTTGTTTTAATTTGTTTACTCGATTTTTTTTTTCCCGTGTCAATGAACTGCATAACACTGGCTCATTAGTCCTGAAAAATTACAGTTTTGACCTGAGCACAAAATTACGGTCTTATCATCGTTTTAGTTTTTTTCAAGCAAAATTATAATAGTGTTTTTTAGTTGATTGAGAATTATCCGGCTATCGCCGCACAACACGGACGGGGCATCAACTAGTTAGTAACATAGTAACACTTGTATTTTCGCTATATTAATTTAGAGATTCGAGCCGCCTCACACATTACCGTTCAATTTTACTTGATCTTGATTGGTCACATACTAAGTGTCACCATGCTATTCGCCCATATCAATGTCAAGCTGGGTATTTGTACACCTTCCTTCCACTAGCCCTTCATCTCTCTATTTTCTTTGTTGTATTGACAATTTGACACCACATCAACACCAGTCACCAACTCAAACCACCGCTGTTATCAGCGTCGTCATCCACGATCAAACGTGGTCGTCTTTCCGGCCGGGGTGGCAAACACCATTCGAATAGATTGTTTAGTCAACTTCTCAACGATTTCAAAAGATAACTTAACAATATATGTAACAAACTATAATGTTTTCCAAATTTTAAGCTTAAATAACTATAAAATATGAAGAATATCGAAACATAAACGTTTAAGCCATCAAAATTATTCCAAAATTTCATTTTCTTTTGTTTTTATTTATGAGATATGAGTTTTTTTCCATCAAAATTATTTCAAAATTTTATTTTCTTTTGTTTTTATTTATGAGATATGAGTTTTTTTTTTCTTGTGAAATATGGTTTTATATTCAGTTTTTTAATTCATGTCACGTGTACTTTTTGATTATCTTCCCCACAATTATGATTCTTTTTACGTATTTCAATCCGTCGAGAAGAGATAGACTTAGGGGCTGTTTGGCAACTTCTGAATGAATAAGTGTTGAAAGAACAAGAGGTCTGAACCAGTAAGAGGTCTGAACCAGTAAGTGCTGAACCAGTTTAAGTCTGTTTGGTTGGATCTCTGAATGACTGTGTACAATGACGATTTTACCCTTCTGAATTATTTCTTGCTGAGTATAATGTATTTGTTTGGTCATAACTCCTAATAATGAATAATTATTAAAGAAAAAAAATACAAACCATCATAGAAAATCCAAATTACACATAAATCCTTCTTGAAAACATACTAATCCAAGTAGAAATTAATAACTCGCGTACAATTTTGGTTTTAAGCATTTGACATTAATTGAGTAGCTATCTCGTCACGCAAAGTAGTCATATATTCAATGCCTTGTGAGCCCCATTCCATGTCGTGAACAGACTGGCCATCACTTTCCTCCTGTTGCATTTCTCCAAAAAAAGTGTTCTCGTTGTACACCACAAATAACTGATCATGAATATTCCATTTCCTTATAAAGTTATGGATGGCGAAACACGCAATCACTATGTCTCTTTGTATCGGAAATGAAAAGGGGGCCATTTGTTTTAGGATTGGGAATCTTGCCTTCAAAACACCATATGCGTGCTCAATCACATTTCTGAGTTGTGCGTGAGCATGGTTGAACTTTTCTTCCTTAGTCAATGCACGTTGTCGTCGAAAATCGGCTAACCAATATCTCGTATTACGGTAGGGAGTCATAAACCCACGAGTGTTGGTGTATGCGGCATCGCAAAGGTAATATTTGTCTGCAAATGTTAGTATCAAAACTATTAAATAAAAAACTAGATAAACAATTACATCAAATTTAAGGGAAGTTTAAAAACCTGGTGGGGGGAAATAAAAGCCAGAACTCGGATTAAATGCAACTTCTTTCAAAACACGTGAATCATGTGCAATACCCTCCCATCCGGCCCACACGAACGTGAATATCATATCAAAATTACCGATTCCTAAGACATTTTGAAAGCATTCACCCTTTCCTCTTCCCCTGTAACGAGTCTGTTGATCACCAGGCACGACTGCATGTACAAGAGTTCCATCTAATGCACCTATTGCTCCAGGAAATATTTGTTTTAGCCTTCTATGGTTTTCTGAAGCATTCGCGATTGGATTAGAAGATGTCGGAACTATAACTTCTCTTGCGAAATTCATCATCGCAATTAAGACATCATGAAAACATCTATGAATTGTTTCTGTTGAGTGTTGAAACCTTCGCTTAACCATTCGAAATCGCTCATTATGTCCTATGACAATAAAAAACATAGCCATCTTTTCTTCAAAGGTTATTGACCTACTACTCTACAACCAATTTCTTTGCTTAAAATGATTGCACAATAGTACATACGCATCACGTGACATGCGCATCATCTCATGACATTGTGTAGAAGTGTCATGCAACAATTCTTGTGTGTACTCATGACCGGTCAATGCCGAATTCAGATCTCTTATCCTTTCATGATTGGTCAATACCGAGGCTAATTGTAGCCAATGCCAACAAAGCATCAAGAAAAGCATAATCTCCTCATCCGAGTCCATAGGCTACCTATCACCCAAAATAATCAAGACTATAGAATCCAAAATAACATTGCATGAACATAGAATTCAAATAACATTCCAAAACATATCATACAAAGTTTAGCATCTAATACAGACTGTAGCATTCAACAAGACAAATACAAACATAGCTCAAAGTTTAGCTATAAAAAAACACATACTAACATAGCTCAAAGTTTAGCTATCAAAAGGTAACTAGAACACAACATTAAAATAATCCATACTTCGCTCCCGCGTTCTTAACCCACATTTCACAAGTGTGCGGCTTAAGTTCTAACCACACTTTCCTCAAATCAGCACTTTCACCAAAAAGCAAAAGCGCCGTTTGATGTTTCGCATCAAATTCTTCACATCCCAAAGTCTCCAGCTTCTCCATGCATGCATGCATGTATATCATTAGACTGGTTGTGTTTCTCAAGCAACATGTTTGCCACCTTCCTTATATCCTCCCCAACTTCCATGAGATGTGCATTGAATGTTTGTTTCCCTTTTTTAGACCGACCCGATGACTCATAACTAACACCTTCAGTTGATGATTTTCATTTTTGTTTAGACCGATCAGAAGACTCTTCACTAGCCCCATGTTCCATTTGAGTGCCATCAATGTCCAAAGGAGCAATTTGATCAATCATTTCCACAGAAGGATGAGGAATTGTAGAAGATGGCCCCCCAACTATCAAAACCATTTGAAGTAGATCCTTCAAACAATTGAATACACAAGTCGGGATAATCAAGTGGCACTCTTCTCAACTTTTCTACGAATTTGTTGGACTATGTGGAAAAAAAACTAAGAATTACTATGAGGTTATTGAAATATATGTATATATATATATATGTGTGTGTGTGTGTGTGTGTGTGTGTGTGTGTGTGTGTAAAGAAATACCTTGCTCTCAAGTTGCCATTCATCTTCCGTTAAGTTAAAGGTGTTTGTTTGAGGGTTATAAACATTTCCAGTTTTGTTCTTAAGCTTTGACCAAGCTGCAAGTTTTGATTTCAAGTAATCATAGCGATTCTTCATTTGTTTTTGATCCACTATAAAATCATGTTCTATTTTCAATTTTTCAGCAACTCTCTTCCATGAAATTGCTTTCAGGCTACTACCCTCACGTCCATGAAGTGCAATTTCATGAATACATGATTCTAGAAAGGTTTTACCGACTCCTTCTTGCTTCCAATTAATCCTAATCTTTTTTTCAGTCATTTCTTTAGTAGAATCTACCAATTGATAAAAAAAACAACTCTAATTAAATAATTAAACACTGAACATCAATCTTGATCAACTCACTTCCACAAACTCAATGGACCAATATTTGCATTAAAGTTGACAAAAGCAACTTCTTTAAGACCATATCTCTGAACCCACAAGCTACAAAGCCAACATCTCTGAGTTTTTTTTAAACAAAACCATCACTTTATTTGGATGATGGCAATTTTGTTAAAGGTAAGAATCATGCCAATCACACATTAGATTCTACTTTAGTAAGTATCTAACTAGTACATCACATTTAGAAGCCTAACCTGTACGTACCCGTACCATACGCAAAGCACAAGGTCCGCCTCTACTTTCATCCTAATTTTCAGCCCACATCATGAGGCAAACATATATCATCAAATGCTTTAAGCTAACATATCATTAGCTTCAAATGTATGGTACTGGTAACAATGTCATTATCATATATATATATAAACACATGCATCATCAACCCATTGATTATGATTGGTAACTAAAAACAGATAGGCCAAGATATAGAAAGAAAAGTGTAAAGTAACACATATGGCACTATAAACTGTAAACTACTCTCTCCACTTATTCATCCAACCACCACCACCGGTTTCAAGACTTTGTGCAATTAATTGAAACAAGATGATACTAACAGCAAAAAAAAAACCCCAAATTGAAAAAAAAAGACGCCCCAAACAGAGTAGATGAACCCAATACCAAAAGTCAAACTTCTTTTAAAAATAATGAAAAGGCAACGAACTTGGTAAAGAAAATCGGCGAGTTATCTACAAAAATCAGGGGTTTCGGTGGTGGCTGGATCTCGTAAGAGGGTGAGAGTGTTTGTGAGTGGTTGATAGATGAACTCGAAATCGAAGAACAAACAGAATACATGCGATTACATACAATAACATCAACAAAACCAGCTATTAAAATTCGAATAAAGTGATTAGAACATACCTTTGATGCTTCCTTTGTAACAGATTGTTGTAGATTTGCAAAGGAAAAAAACCCTAGGGAAGGAGACGCATGATGAGTAGAAGAGGGGAGAAAAAGTGGCGTGGAGTTTTTAGGGTATTTTTTGGAAAGTTTTTAGTCAGACTTCACACAATGTATGACTCGGTCAGAGATAAATAAGAGGTTGGGTAAGCTTTAAGAGGGATGAAACAAACGATCTGAAATCTGACTCAGTCAGACATGGGGTATTAAGAGGCTAATAAGATGTAAACAAACAGGGCCTTAGTTGCTCTTTATTTTTTATGAGGTAAAATGTATGCAGTATGCGTAATACATCTGCAGATATCTGTAGAAAAAGAGGTGGACTAAAACTCTGCAGTCTGCAAGAAAAAGTTTGTTTGTTTTTTTAACGTATATAGACTTCTAAAATATACTGGTGGAGGTGTACGGATGGTGGTGGTGGTGGTGGTGGTGCTAGACGGTGGTGGTGGGTGGTGGACGTGGACGTGGACAGTGGGTGGTGGTGGTAAAAGGTGGTGGTGGGTGGTAGTAGGTGGCAGACGGTGGTGGTGGTGATGGACGGTGGTGGTGTATAACACTTTGCAGACATTGGAAGATCTTAGAAGTGGTTGGGCTAAGTCTGCACCAAGAAGAGCTCGCGCAGACTTTTTTTTAATGAAACGTCTTTGGAAAAATAAATAGCCTGCAGATGACAATGTTTGCGTGACGCAGACAGAAGAGGCTGCGCAGATCTTTTTTAGAAAAACAAACACCACCTTATTTACTAGTTTACAGTAATAATATATTTGTATACATTAATTAAAGTAATAATAGATTTGTATAGAAACCTTTTCGCATTGAAGTCCTGACAAGTTGGTTTCGTGGTTAGTCTCGTGGTTTCTCTTTTTGAGGTCTCAAGTTCAACTCCAACTAGCAATTAAAAGCATTCCAAGATGTTTATCCAGCGATTTAGTTTTTCTTAAAAAAAAAAAAAAAAACATTTCGCATTGAAAGTGTCACCTTTTTGCATTAAAATTGTTTTTTTTTCTCGTGTGGCAATTAATCATTTGTTACTTTCAAAAACATACTCTCGAGCGAGTAGTTCCCAATATCAAAGCTTAGAGCATTCACATCCATTCCACCATATTTTCACCATAAATTACACTAAAAAACACTACATTTTCTTTCTCATTTTCAATTAAACAATATTTTTTATACATTTATCATTACATTTTCTCTCTCCTTCACTCACAATCACTTTCAAAATATATTAAAAAATTATAGGGGGTGAATAGTGTCCCCTCAAATATACAGATGAACAGTAACATTTTCTCTCTACTTCACTCACAACCACTTTTTATACTCTGTATATTACACCGGAAGAATGTTAAAAAAATTAGATAGTTTAAAAAACCAAAAAAATCACACATGAAGAATGTTAAAAAAAATTAAATAATTTAAAAAACCAAAAAATTACTGGTTGGATGTTAATTTTGACGGCTCCGTGAGGTGTCAGAGAAACAAACAAACGGCGTGAAATGATTATACACCCGGCTCACTTTAGCACCCTGCAGTATAGTATTACACTCACCATCATCGTTTCCGTTTATTCTTACAAAAACCCTCTCTCTCTCTCTCTCTCAAAACCCTTCAGCTTCGTCTCTTCTCGCTCAAATTGCAGGTAATACCACGAAGATCACCATCTACAATCCAACTTTTTCTCATCATATGCTCATAAATTGATACTCTGTTAACGTTTATCATGATCATACACTTCGATTATGTCTATTACTCTTCAAATTTCAGATTATCCTTCATTTTTCTCACTTCTTCTGAAATTATTTGCAATGTCAGTTAATCACAGTAGGATCGTCAAGTAAACGTAGTAGATATCACTTAATCGCTGTTGTTTCACTTGTTTTTTCAACTTCAGACGATTTTATTGCCTTATTTGGCAGTTAGGGTTTTAAAGTTACGAAATCAGTGTTGTTCACTTGATTTCACAACTTCTGAAGATTTTATTTCCTTATTTAGCAGTTGATCACTTGATCGTATAGTTGTAAACTTGTAAAATGATACTCTGTTAACGTTTTGCTGATCATACTCTTCGATTACGTCTATTGATCTTTGAATCTCAGATTATACTTCATTTTTCTCAGTTCTGATTAATTTTTTCTTTAATATTTCAGTAAATGTAGTAGATATCATTCAATCACTATTGTTCACCTGCTTTTTCAGCTTTTAAACAATTTGTTTACCTTATTTGGCAGTTAGTTTACTAGATGGAAGGTAAACGGCATCTTCTAACGCCTCAAAAGCGACCGAGTGAGGGCTCTGAAGTATGGCGATCTTACAAGAGGACGCCAGATTCCGGTGGAGTAAGTAGTAGGGAAGTTGTTTCCGGTTCGCAATCACGGATGGTTTACAAGCTGAGAATTCTGTTGCCGAATGGGATGACTGTATTGGTGAAGATACCTGAAGGAACGGAGTCGATTACTGTTAGAGAGCTTGCTAACAAAGTAAAAGAGCAACATGATAGAGCAATACAAGCCAAAAAAGCATCTAGCCCTAAGAAAAGTGTTAAATGGGAGGCTGATTTGTGTTTTGTTGACGATTATGATTATGTTTATAGAAATTGCCTTAAGTTAACAAAGTTAGAGATGAACAAAGTACACAATCTCAGACTTGATGTGCGTCTACATCTCTGTTTTCAGTTTTTCATTTTGATTTGTTAAACTCGTTTAATTGCTTAATGTGTGATGATCTTGTAACAGGATGGGTCTCCACCGGCAACAATCTATGAGGTTTGTTAGGGCTGATTATAATTTAAATAGATCTTCGTTTCCTTTACCATACTTATTGAACTATAATGTTTTTTTTTTCATAGAACATGTGGGATTTAACTCCTGATACAGAGTTGTTAATGGAATTACCAGAAGAATATACTTTTGAAACCGCATTGGCTGATTTGATTGTGAGTAATTATACGTGTTTATTAAATTTCCTAACAAATCCATGTTCAAGGTTTGTAATTTCATACTCTTTTTCTTAGGACAATTCTTTGCAAGCGGTGTGGGCGAATGATGACAGTGATGAGAGGCTAATAAGGTACCAGGTCAACATATGGAGTTGACTTTGTTGCCTGAAATTTTAGGGATTTTGGTTTCTACTAATTCTTACCACTTTCATCATTTTGCAGTGTTGAAGTTTCAAATGAGAAGATATCTATTTTTGATACAGGTCCGGGTATGGACTCTACGTCTATAGAGAAGTGGTAAGATGTTATTTTCTCAAATGTTGTATTTCTTTGTTTCTTATTTTCTTGATTATGCTTTTATTATACGTTTTAATTGCTTTGTAGGGGGAAGATGGGAGCATCTCTCCATCGAATATATAAGACACAAGCCATTGGTGGCAAGCCTCCATATTTAAAGGTAATTGCTGTGAAACTGCATGAAATATGTTGAATGTGTCATCCTTAAATGTTACCTTATTCGTGATGAATGATGTTAAACCTTCTGGTGGCATGTACAGCCTGCCTTTGGCATGTTTGGATATGGTGGCTTTATTGCATCAATGCATTTAGGAAGGTATGTCTATTAAACTAAGATTTAATTCCTTATATGACATGCTAATATTTAAGAAACTTCTTCTATTAATTGTAATCATTTAATTTTGTTGCTTATCTTAATGTAGGCGCACGGAAGTTTCATCCAAGACCAAAAATGGTAAAAAAGTCTATATGTTACGTCTTGAGAGAGATGCTCTTGTTAATGGTTCTGTTTCTGGTTCGAAAGCAACTTGGAGGGTAACTGTGTCATTTTGATCTCTGTCATATGTTTTCTCCTTTCTTTTTTACTCCTTTTAAGCCTGATTTATCTTGTATTCTTGTTCTTTCTTGCATTTTAGACTTATGGTGGCCTTCGAGACCCCACAAATGACGAACTTAAATTATCTCCCAGGGGAAGTTTCACGAAGGTAACAATTATCATAAATTTGAAGGCTTAGATATGATCTGACATCAACTTTTGTGGACAACATTTGAACAGGTTGAAATTTTCGAACCAAAGATGAGAAGCCCCAACATAAGGCGGCTTCAATTCAAATTAAAGGATATTTACTTCCCCTATATACAGGTTTGCTGCCTTATACATGATGCAGGGGTGTTATAGTTTGCATTCTTTGATTACCAAGATAAATTCTTTATTTATGTCTTCAACTATAAGATTCGTTATTCTCACTAACTAGGATTCGCACTAGAATCAACTACTTTCATGATTAATACTGTAACTTAGTTTGTTTCTGTTTATAGTGTGATGACTTGTCCAAGAAAGGGAGAACTATTATGCCTGTTGAATTTGAGGTTTGCACTTTATTCCTTTTTTAAAAGCTTTGTTGCATGTACTTTACCTAACAGTGAATTTCATCTGTTCTTAACATTAAATTCATAAGTTTTTGAAACATAGTCTTTAGTAATCTAATATTTTCCTGCATAATGGGCACTTTTAGGTTAACAGAGAGGATCTAGCAGAAATTCCTGGCGGGGAGGTAGCAATCACAAATCTAGCTTCATGCAATGGTCCAGAATTTGTGCTACAAATTCATTTTAAATTAAATCATGACAATGCTACTATGACAAGTAGTCAAGGTTTGTTTCTTTTTAGCATTACTAAATTTGTTAACTCTGAAATTCTGCCATAAAATTTCATCCTTCCATTTTCCAGGAACAAGATCATCAAACGAGGCGAATGCACGCCTAAGGTGTGTATATCTCCCTGTTAAAGAGGTACGTAGACGCACATACAAATCTACATGGTACTTGTATAGAATGTGGATTCTTTTACCATTTTATCCTATTTAACTTTACATAACAGGGCAAAGAAAGCATTGATAGTATTATTCAAACATTGAAAGAAGACGGATATGATTACAAAGAAGACTTCGAAAGTTTTAGGCATGTGTCTTGCAGACGGTTAGGTCGTCTGCTACCAGATGCTCGTTGGGTGAGTTGATGCAAACAATTGCATATATGACAGTCTGATTTTTTACTAGTTACCTTCAAGAATATAATTGATTTTTTTCTTTGAATCAGGCATGGCTTCCGTTTATGGATTTCAGACAAAAAAAGATAGACAGATCACAAGTCTTCTTCAAGAGAAGCTGCATGCGAGTTAAATGTTTTATCGGTATAACCTAAAATTTCTTTCATTATTTTTTTTGCTTCTTTGTACAATCGATTGTATGGCTGAATGCAAATTGTTGTGATTTTAGATACGGATGCTGGTTTCAGCCCAACACCCTCTAAGGTATGAGTTTGTCGTTCATTGGCTATTTTATCATACATTGCACCTAGTTAGCTGATGCCGCTGATGTTTGTTTGTTTGTTTGTTTTTCTAGACTGATTTCGCGCACCAAAACCCTTTTACTAATGCATTGAGGAACTTGGGCAGCAAGGAGAAAGATTCGGGTAATTGTTAGTTTTTGAAAGTGTATACCTCATGGGTGTCATGATCTTTAAATATGTAATCTGTAATAAACGTAAAGACCATACAAGATTCATCAACAGGCATAGACATTGACATCAGAAGAGACGGAAAATCATTGAACCTCACACAATTGGATAAGCAGTACCAATTGTGGGTAAGGGAAATGCATGAAAAATATGATGAAGAAGTCGATTCTGGAATTGATGAACCTGTTCTTATAGTAAACCCTTCAAACAAAAAGGAGCTTCATATAACCAGTGACGGTGAGAATTCAAATTTTGGTTTCATGTGCATTAATTTCATTATACTTATTTTCTTTCTGCTTGCAGTTGTGAGGATTCATAAAGCTTTTAGGCGGAAAGGAAAAACTTGGAAATCTGGGCAGAAAATCAAAATTCTCAAGGGGGCATGTGCTGGATTCCACAAAAACCATGTGTATGCCACATTAGAATACATCCTCCTTGAAGGATTTCAAGGGGATGCTGGTGGTGAGTACCAAAAATTTTTAATCAATTTAATTAGACTATCCTTTTATTTAACTTCCCATATTTTTGCTCAAACAGGGGATGCATGGATAATTTGCAGGTAGACCACCTAATTCTATATCTTCATCCATATTCTGTTCTTAACTTTCAGTATCTCTGATCTCACACTATTTTGTTCAATATTTCTTTTATTTTGGAAGGACAATTGATATCTCAGAAAAAGATGGCTCTCTACTTGAATCGGTTGAAGAAAATCCAAAATTTGCTTTGAGAAAATCCGTATCAATACCGATAAATGTCATTGATTCTGGAAAGGTTAGGGATTCTGTAATTATCAAATGACAACTATGACCATCTATTATTAAACAAAAAGTTATTTTCTAGTGTTTGGCGATGGATGATTCTGAATGGAATAACCAACTGGAGAAGCAACAGCAGAAGTGCCCTTCCTCAATTGAGATCTTAAATGCAAGGCAATGTCGTGAGTTGGGAATAGAATCGGTTAGTAGTTCATCCAATCAAACTGCCATTTATGTTATTCTGCATTTCATTAAAATTTTGTTATCTTATGCTATTCTTAATGTCATTTATTCTTGCAGTCATTACCTGATGGACCTGAAACTTATGCAAAGGATGTATCATCATTTGAAATCGTTGCCGTGGTGCGTCCCTCTAGTTATAAATCTGGGACTCCCTCCAAACATTTGGAACAGAAATATATGATGAAAGATAAGTTTGAGATGTCACTAGTCATTGCATATTGTCGAAACAAGAAACTTCAGGATGCAAAGAATATCTATTCTGGACGTGTAGAACCTACATCATTAAAAGACTTACATGGCTTGTATGTATTCAAACCAAGATGCAAGTTACATCCTCTGTTTCAGCAAGTTGGCATTTATATATTCACCTTTTCTATTGTGAGTAACATCGAGTTCCTGATAATTTACGTGGGATTATTTCTCTAATTTGCTGAACATATTTCTTTCTATCATCAGAGAGATTCAACTTGTGAGAAATGTGTGGTGAGGGTCCAAGTGAAAGCATCATGCGAAGTCCACAAATGGGCACTTTCCAAGAAGATTTCTCATCATAATTTAACGTAAAACACCGTTCAAATCTAATGTGTTCATTCGTGTTTTCTCTGTTAGATAGTAATAAACTAATAATGTACATTTACATGCTGATTATTGTTTAGGGTGGGTTGTCCATGCAATCCCATTTCGGTATCAATGTTTGATAAATACGATAATCGAATTCCATTCTTGGAACTTCCGAATATATCAATCAAGATCAACTGCCCAAACAGTACTAGGGTTATCATTAATCATTGCAGCCCATCTATATCAATAGATAAGTTAGGCCTTGTAATCGAGGTATGGTTTCCTTGCATTTATTTTGCTGTCATTAATAAGATGGTATCTTGAAAATCAAAATGTTGTTGGTAGGATTTGGTTATTGAGAGCTCTGATTTGGACAACATTCGACCAAGTTATGATGCCACTATGGTGTTATCTCTGCCTGACAACTCACACTTAGATATTCCCATCAAAGGTGTGCATATGCCTGCCGTTTACTAAATTTACATGATTATAAATTATTTGGATTATCTGTTTGGTACTGTTAGGACTTCACTTGTTGAAGCTTATTTTTTGTTCTATTTTGTATTTCCTTAGTTCTTCCCGGATCTGTACACAATTTCACAGTGCAACCAGAAAACTTTGAGAAGCAACTGATTCCGGGCACTATAATTAAGAATTTGAATTTGGAGGTACATGCACCATTTCTGTTTCACGATACAATTTCTATGATGCTTTATATTGTACATTAAATACATAATTTCAGTAAATACATAATTTCAATAAATACATCAACTGATTTTCTGATTGTATGATTCAGATTTTAATTTCAACTAGTGGGTGGTAACGTAGATAAAAATAAGCAAATCGCGAGAGTTAAAGTTGTTTGATGTTTTAGTTAAGGGGCTAAACATGTCATTATTACAGTTGAGGGGCTAAAGTCGTTTTAGTGAAGGGGCTAAACATGTCATTATTAAAGTTGAGGGGCTAAACATGACATTAAAGTTGAGGGGCTAAAGTTGTTTATTATAAAGTTGGGGGATAAAGTTGTTTGATGTTGATAAAATAGCATATTTATAGTATATATAATTTCAATTTCAAGTGCTTGTTCCTGCTGACGTGATTTTGAATATCCTGTTACAGTTATTTGATGCATATGGGAATCATGTACAACAAAACGAAAAGGTGGGGTTTAGTGTGGATGGCTTTTGTTGGTTGGATAGATCCTTTTCTAGTAAGAAAGTAGATGCTTTTGGGTGCATTGATCTTTGTGGCCTGTTAAGAGTAACTGGAGGCTATGGACGAAACGGTATCATACATGAAATGCTTATCCATTTATATATTCTTTTTTTATATAGTAATATTATGGTTCTCATTAGAAAAAATCAACTTTCCTACACAGTAACACTGTCCATCTGTTCAAATAAAGAATCTATTAGCAGAGAGTGGCAGATAGAGAAAAGGCAGCTGAGGATTTCATCACAGGTCTGAAATCTTCTAACCTAATATGTTTACACAAGAAATGTGTTCATATCAAACTTATGTCAGTTATATATAACTGTAGATACCCGAAAGCTGTTTTGCTGGTTCCCAACTTGAACACTTGGAGTTTGAAGTTGTGAATTCCAAGGGTGAAGTGGATGTAAACTTTCATGATGAAGATGAGACTGGACAATCACATACTCTTGTGATCAAATCACAATCACAATTTATGGATATTGAAGAACCTGTCAAATATGTGTTTCGTGAAGGCCGGTGCATAGTTCGTGCAGTTCCTGTTCCTTCAGAGACAGGGGAGTTTACTTTTGTTGCTACTCACTCCCGTTGCCACTACTTACAGTTGACCCTTAAGGTTGAATTTTTCTCTTTCAAAACTGTCTATCTGATTAAGTTGTTACAATAAGCTTTTAGTGTTTGGTTAAAGTTATTCTCGTTTTAATTATCTGAGTTGTTTTACACTTTTATTTCATACAGGAATACAACTGATTATAGAATATGAATCTATAATGACTTGTTTTACCTGTCCATTTTACCCTGTTTTGAACACTTTTCATGCACATTTACGTGTGAATGAAATACAATGAATGTTGATTCTTAAAATCCAAAATACGTTAAATGTTAAATTCTTGACAACTAAAATACATTAAATGTTGTTTTCAAGAATTAAAATAAATTAAATGTTGGTTACCATACAATTAAAATGCGGCAACCTGGATGATATACTTTACATTTTAGTGTTGTTAATTTGTTTGTTTTTTTTGCATCATTGCACCAACCTTATATTGAATGTGATCATGATTATTTAATTGTTTTAAAACCTGAATCAGTGATTCTTGTTTCTTACACATAGGTTCTCATTGAACCTCCTTCGGAGATGGAGCCTCAGCCTCTGAATATAAGACACAGTTTAAATGCCATCTCATTTATGGAAACAGAGACACCTATTACTTCTAAGAGTCCCCAACAATTTACTCCAGAGAAAATGGATATATGCTATGCTGAGTCAAGGCTACTAGAAACTGACAGAGAATCATGTAGGGAATTTCGAAAGGTACAGTATCATATTCTGTTAAGCTGTCTGCATTAGTAAACCATTGTTGAGTAATATTTACTCACACCATGTATCCTTTCGTTTTCAGGACCTTGAAGATGACATTCATGAAATCGGTTTGCGGATTGGGAAAGTTGAAGCAGAAATTAGATGGCTGGAAGATGAGAAAAGACAAATTGAGGTCAACCTGTCAGAACTTGGAGGTAAGAATTGTCCTTATCTTATTACAACTGTAAAAAATGAAACTATTTGAGTGGTCATGTAGTGTTAATTTCGTCATTCAGGTATCAGGGACCAAATTCTTAGTATTGACTCATATGGTTCACTGGGGAAAAATAGAATACTAACACAGGTTGAATCTAAGTCTGATTGTGCTGCTTCTCTAGTCATGAAACACCTGAAAGGAATGCGAGATCAAGATCGGTATGGTTTGATGGGAAATATCATTGGGATTGTTGCACTTCTAGGAACAACTCCCACTTTTGAGCTTAGCAGGTTGAGTTTAATCTATTTATTTATGTAATTCTTATTATTGAAATTCACATAATCATCATTCATGATATTACTGTCCTGTCCTCTCTCAGGCTATTTTCTGAGTATCTTGGAGATCAAATGCTTGCGGTGGTATGCAAACATTATGAGGACGTGCGGTTACTTGAGAGGTATCAGAAGAATGGAAAGTTAAATCCAGATTTTGCGCTTCACATGTTTGCAAGAAAACTTGGTCAGTCGATAAATGGTCGCTATCTTGTTCTGTGCATTGAAGACATAAGGTTCCCGTTTAACAATATCATCCTAATTTGTTTTTAGAAAAAAAAATATATATATCGATATTTCATAGTTCTACTTTGACAGGGCATGCGAGGTAGATAAAGATGTTGAGGGAAAGCTTTTGTTTCCTGATCCTACACTTCCTAACGGATCCACACCAGCAGGCTTTTTGGGGTATGCTGTAAACATGATAAATATAGATGCTGATCACTCGGACACCAAAACAGACTCTGGTTGTGGCCTTCGAGAGACATTGTTTTATCGTCTTTTTGGTGATACTCAAGTTTATGAAACCAGAGACGACATGAAACATGCAATATCATGCATAAAAGACGGCGCGATTTCCATGGATGGTGGGATTTTAAGAGGCAATGGAGCCGTTTCTCTAGGATGCTTGTAAGTGCATGGTTTTAAATTCATTATGCTATGTTTGATCTGCCTGAGTTGATGTTTTATTTTTAATGATGTTCAGGGAACCAGACATTGTTTTCCCAGTAGTACCTACAAAAAAGCGACTCTCTGAGAGTGACGTGCGATTGCTGAAACGTTATAGGGAACTGAAGTTGAAACTTAAAGAAACTATTGCTATGTTGGTTAAAAAGAATAAATCTCGTGAGAGTGATTTGGAAAGGTTCAAAGAGAGACATGATTTATATGCCAGGTACTTCACTCCGCGTGATTTAGAGACGTGTTTGTAGGAGAACCCCGTTATTACGCAAGCTAACTTTATATAACTCTACTCACCGTTTTGATATGTATATAGTAAACAAACTTTAAATGAAGTTTTTAGGGGTATTAGCAAGTTTCCTAGCCAACTATGACATCTGGCAGAAATGTATATAATGTGTACATAGTATATTAAATCAATATAATGGTATGGTTTCCTTTTATATTTGGGTTTGCATGCTTCTATACAGTGGCGAAGCTTGAAAATTTCCACCGGAGGGTTGGAAGTCACCGGACCTAAAAGTATATACCTAAAAAATATTTTTTTTATAAAACCGGGGGTCGAAAACGTATATACCTAAAAAATTCTTTACGAAACGTACATACATACCCACCCCCTCGCGGCCCCTTCAATGCTTCGCCCCTCTTTCTATATATACATATAACTAATTAATAAGCAACTAGTTGTGTCACGTGTTATCTTTGAGACCAAAATTCTTTTCCTGCTTCTCTTGTTTCATCCTTTTGTATGCTGATTCTTAATTTAAAAAGTTTCTTAGAAAAGCAAAAGTAATTCAATCATATCTTATTTCAAAATATCGTAATATTTATTACTTAATATTTAATATATTTTATTCAACCAGTGTAATAAATAGTAAATAAGTATCTAGATGGTGGTTTAAGGTGGCAAAATGGGTGGGTTGGTTGTTGGGTGAGGATGAGTATATTAAAAAAAAGTTTATGATGGGTTTGGGTTAGGATGGACTAAAAAACAATAAAAAATAAATTAATAATAATAAAAAATAAAAAAATAGAAAAAAGTAAAAAGAATAATAATATAAAACAAAAAAATAAATAAAAATTTTAAAAAATAATATTTAAAAAATAAAAAATAAAATTAAAAATTAAAAATCTAGAAAATATAAAAATAAAAAAAATAAAAATTAAGAAAACTCAAAAAGATACAAATAAAAAGAACAATTAGTCGAACGCCTTTAACTAAGAACTTAAACTTATCTAGGGGCCACCTTGCAAGAGTAAGAAATTGAAGATCAAAAGAAATATGTGTCAAATGGAGCCTTGTTTTTGACATAAAGAATCCAATTAAATTTATTGAACATTAACAAAAATATGATCAAGATAGTATATCTTGCATCTTTAGTTTTACCTACAACCGCATCTTCAGTCTACAACGTTTACAAGTTGCAATTAAGTAATCCTAGATGGAAAACAGCACAATATGCAAGTGTTGGTATCTTCTTAAGACCGTGGGGTATGGTGGGGCTTAGGTTGGGTTGGGTTTGGGTTGGGGCATTTGTTGACACGTGGAATGGGAGCCCCCCCCCCCCCCCCCCCCCCGCCTGGTTACGTGTCCGCGGGGTATGGCGGGGCGTGGGTTGGGCTTGGGTGCACCGTGTGGCAGAATATTAAAAAAAAATTACAAAAAATTTATAAAAATCACACAACATTTATAAAAAAAAAACCTACAACTTCATTAAAATTTTAAAAATTACATAATCCTAAAAATTACATAATTTCTAAAAATTACAAAATAACAAACCTAGAGCGTTAAATAAATTTCAAAAAGGTCGATCTTGTCGAACGCCTTTCGCTCCTTGCCTCGAAACTCTATGTTCGCCACCGCCACCCGGTCCTCGTGGCTTAACTCGCCGCTCGGAACGGCTTCGTAGTAAGCCTTGAAACGCTCGAGCTTGGGCCGTAGCTCGCGCCATTTATGTTGGCACGCGTTGAGGTTGTGGCGGTCGTTACCGACGTTATGTCGGTAGGTTGCGAATGCTTCCGGCCAATATTTTGTTTGGCCCGGTGGCCGCCCCTTCATAGCGTCAACGACGCTTGTGACGAGAGCCAATTCTTCCTCGTAGGTCCAGGATGCCATGTTCTTCGGGTTGGGGTAGCGGGTTCGTGGGATGTTGGGGTTGGGGTGACCGGTTGGGGTAGCGGGTTTGTGGGATGTTTGGGATGGACCACACGGTGGGGTTTGTAGTTATTTATAGGGGATGTTGGGGTTGGGGTGACCGCTTGGCCAAGCCAAACAGTTTGAATTTAAAATTCAAACTTTTCAAATGGCCCGATATGACATGGCGGGGTCAGCGAATAGGAGGCCGCCAGCTAGGATGTCAAGACCGCCCCAAGCCCCAAGGGCCACGCCCCAACCCAAGCCCACCCGGGGTGGTGGCTTGGGCGTTTTCCCCCAACCCACGCCCAAACCCCCGCCCCATACCCCATAGTCTAACATTAAGGTATAGTATACTTTCCTACATGGAAAAGAGAGCAATTTGCAGGTGACAGACGAGTATCTCGTGTAATACATCAAAGTTTAGTATAGTATAAAATATGAACTACGTATTTTGATCGTAAAAATCATCATATACACCCTTTAACATATACAAAATAACGTAAACCTATTGGATTGGAAAACAAATTCTACCTAGACATTTCATCGAACACCTAGAGTGTGTCTCTAACTACTACATGCTTATATCTATACAGATCACATACTGATCGACAAGAAGAACGTAAAAATTATTCAGAAAATAGTCAGAAAAACTCGAAATACCTTCAAACCCTAATCGACTACAAGAAGTCGATGAACTGCAGCAGAAGAAGTCGATGAACTGCAGAAGAAGAAGATGATGAACGTATTGATGTATTGATAGGTTCGAATGTATTGATACTGTATTGGTCGAATTTATTGATTTGAATGTATTGGTGTTGGCGTCGATTTACCCAGGTCAGCAGGTAAACAAAGAGAGCCATCCTGACCCGCAACCCTTTTTTTTTCAGCCCATCTTGATCCGTAACCTTCTTTTTCTAATTTTCAACTATACCCATTTAAACCCCTTTGGAAATAATCTATTTTCCAAAATAACCCACGGTGTAATATTTAAAGCCCAGATGAACCCATTTTATGGTCAAGGCAAGGGGAGATATCAGTGGCGAGCATTTCTCTGGCCGACCCAGAGAAACACGTCCCTCATACAACCTTGTCTAGTCCGTGTTTCTGGAATTCAATACATAATCAGTTAGAGGCCGGTTTGGTCTAGACCCGAGGAAAACCGATTAAATACATCATAGGGGTGTTCGTTGCGTTGTTCATTTCGGCTCGAGTTCATCTTTATTTTGATTGTGTTTGAAAATTACAAGACTTTAAGTTAATCGAATCATGCTTAATCATTTTCATTATAAAGGAAAAGATGTTCATTTTATATGTTAACAACCATTGGGCGCTTAAGACAGTGGGGTATGGTTGGGCGTGGGTTGGGGGCATGGTGCGACAAGTGGAGTATGAGGCACCCAAGACCAAAAGCTAATTTCAAAGGGGTATGGTGGGGCGTGGCTGGGGTGGCGTGGGAAAAAAAAAACAATTTCAAAGGGCTAGTGCTCTTGGCCAATGAGGTTCCGCCATGTCATGTGGGTAGCCCCGCCCAACGCTCGGGCTGAAACCCCCGCCCAAGGGGCCACGCCGAAACCCAAGCCCACCCGGGGTGGTGACTTGGACGTTTGTACCCAACCCACGCCCTATACCCCATAGTCTAAGTGCTGACAAAGAATTTTTATGGTTCTGTTTCTTTATTTATATAAATGTACGGTTTGTTATTTTTATTATAACTAGTTGATGCCCCGCCCGCGTTGCGGGGCGATGGCCGAATAATTCTCAATCAATTAAAAAAATACTACTATAATTTTGCTAGGAAAAAAAAACAAAAACGATGATAAGACCGTAATTTTGGGCTCAGGACAAAACTGCAATTTTTCAGGACTAATGAGCCAGTGTTAGACAGTTCCTTGACACGGGAAAAAATTAAATCGAGTAAACCAATTAAAACAAAAAACCTTTATAGTTTTGCTAAAAAACTAAAACGAAGGGAAAAACGTAATTTTTAACTGAGGGCGAAATCATAATTTTAATTCGGGGATAAATCGTAAATTAAATGGACCAACGGGGGAGTGGCAGGAAGCTGCCGGCATGACTGTAATTTTACACTGGGGGCAAAATTGTAATTTCACCAGGAAAACAAACAAAAACGATGGGCAAAATGTAAATTTAAGTTGAGGGCAAAATCGTAACTTGGCTGTGAGAAAAAAAACTAATGGCAAAATTATAAATTTATACGGGGCAAAATCGTAATTTTGAACTGAGGGCAAAATTGGAAATTTTAGCTGAGAGCAAAAGCGTAAATTTATTTTTAAGTGGGGGTAAAAACATAATTTTGAACTGATGGGAAAATCGTAATTTTAAGGGGAAAAAAACTAATGACAAAACTGTAAATTGAAACGGGGCAAAATTGTAATTTTTAACCGGGGACAAAATTGAAATATTTACCTGGAAGCGAAAGTGTAAATTTATTTTTAAGTGGGGGCAAAAACATAATTTTGAACTGATGGCAAAATCGTAATTTTAAAGAGGGATAAAATTGTAAATTTGTTAGGCCAATAGGGGAGTGCCAGGCAGCTGCCTGACACTATACCTTTGTCGCCCATTTAGCCCAATAAAGGGCCAGGCCTATTCCCGTCGACACGCCGACATTGTAGTTTGTAGTTGTTGAAAATATAGCAGTATGTTGATTGTTGACTTTAAAACTATGTATGTTTGTTGATAGTTGAATTTTAACAATGTTTATTTTGCGTATCAATACCGAACCTTCAAAGAGTAGGAGAATCTCAGGATAAAAAATAACAACGTGATTCAAGGTGCAACCAACCACCATTTATGAAACTAGATTATCACTACATGTCTTTCATAGCAAACCTTTATAATTCCTAGCTACAATAACCGTTGAAATGGCGGCATGAACAATTACTCCCATTGCCCCAAGATGTTCAGAGAGGTGTAATTGTGTCAAGGTGATGGGCACATCCACACTAGGATAACATAAAAATTAGGCTCTTGCCAATATCACTAAATTTCATTTGCCGAGACTAGTGATTGTTCTAGAGATTAACAAATGAGCGTATGAGGGCGAAACAACTAAGAGAGGTATAGTCTCTTAGATACCTCTTACAATTGTACGAACTTTAATTCTCTCTTCGTATCTAGTCATTCAACTTTATTCCACAATCATATAATCCTTTCCCATGTTTCATTTACCCGAAACCATGTAGCCAACATGTCACATACACTACTTCCTTATCAACCACATGTTGGAAGCTCCAAAATTCACCAATTTGGCGTTCTATCTCACCCTTTAAAAACTCTACATAACTATTCCAATTAGGGATGAGCAAATAGTATATCGGGTACCGGTACCGAATTTCCTGAACCGGTTTGATTTTCGGTACCGATACTTTGCGTTTTCGGTACCGGTCCGTATCGGCAAATACCAGTTTTTACCTTCAAATACTGGTCCGTATCTGTACCAAACCCTGCCGTACCGGGTATCTTCGGTATCGAGCTCATCCCTAATTCCAATACCGTTGTCATCGTAGATGTTGAAGATCAGCTCACCCATCTTTACCATCCGCCTTCAATAACTTTGTTAGTAAAATATTATCGAACGATCCTACGTTAATAAATTCTTTTTCTATAAAAAACCCTTACGCTCTTTAAATATTTATATTTTATACAAAATACACAAACGTTAAGAAAAATGATGACATAATATCCAACCATTTCTAAGGCCAGTTTGATGATCTTTTGCTTTTTAAAACATTGACAGTGCCACAAGGGTGCAAACGAGCCGAGCTACTTGCGAGCTACTCGAGCTCGGCTCGAAAAAAAGCTCGAACAAGCCGAGCTTAAACGAGCTCGAGCTCGAGCCCGAACCTAAAAAACAAGCTCGTTTAGTAAACGAGCCCGAGCCCGAGCTTCGCTTATCGAGCTCGAGCCGGCTCGCGAGCCTAAACGAGCTTTCTGTTTATATATTTTTTATTAATATATTAAAAATATATTTATATAATAATAATTACCATTTATATAAATATAAAAAATAACTTAATTATATGTATAATAATAATTATAATTAATATAAATTAATTAATAAATACTAAACGAGTCGAGCCCGAGCCGAGCTCGAGCTTGAAAAATTACCTTCGAGCCGAGCTCGAGCTTTAGAAATAAAGCTTGAATCGAGCCGAGCTCGAGCTTTCATATGTTAAACGAGCTCGAGCTCGAGCCTGGTCAAGCTCGGGCTTGGCTCGGCTCGTTTGCACCCCTAGTGCCCACAACCATGATCTATAGTCGGTGAACCTTTGTCTTTTAAGCCCTCAACTTTTGCAAAATTAAAAATCTAGCCCCTACCCTTCTAAAAGCATTCACATTTAACCACTCATTTTTACACTATATTATTTTTTAATACCTTTATCATTACATTTTCTCTCTCTTTCACTCACAACCACTTTCAAAATATATTAAAAAATTATAAAGGATGAACAGTGTCCTCCTTTAAATTTACGAACAGTAACATTTTCCCTCTCCTTTGTTTACAACCACTTTTCATAAAATAGAAACCCCTCACATAATTTGGGGGGTTGGATGTGAATGCTCTAGCTCCTCTCAACTTTCACAAATTACAACTATAACTCCTAGACTTTTGCTTTCTAACCCCTAGACTTCTAATTCTTTCACTTCACACCCTCAAACTAAGCAAGTTACACATTCACTTCTAACTTTTGGTAATTGTCAATTTTGACCCCCAACATTTTCCACTTAATAAGTTGATATCTAATTTGAATTGCTTTTATGACTTTAGACCATAGTGCCTCACACATTAATATTTTTTTTTAATCTTTGTCTAAGTATGTTAATGTCTAAATTACTGTTACAACTTTACACCGCAACGACTGAGACATACTCTTTCTTTTATCTATGTCTAAAGATTTTAATGCCACGAGTGTACAATGTGTAAAAAGCACGTAATGTCACGTGTAGGCATCACACGTTAATGTCATCATCGCACACTATAACCAAAAATAGGGATAAGCATGGTACCCGTTCGGTACCGAAAGTATCAATACAGATGAAGATAGGGGGTCCAATTTTTCGTAAAGGAGTAACATTTTATTCGAGAGTTAAACCAAACCAATTTTTCATAAAGAAGTAACATTTATTGGAGAGTTAAGGGGTGTTTAGAATTGCTTATGAAAACTTCTGATGACTAAATTTAAAGGGAGAAAAAAAACTGGATGTTAACTGAAAAATTTGACCAAATTTTGATTTTGAATGAAATGGCAACAAAATTGAAACCATAGGGACCCAGATTCAAAAAGTTTGAGTTTTGAACTAAAGTAGTAAAAATGACAAAACTTCAGGAACCATTTTGGCAATTTGTCTTTCAAAATGTAAATAAGTCACAACGAAGTGACTTTTTTTTGAACGACAAACAAATCAATCACGAGCACTCTATGGGGACCAACTAGACAAACAGAGTATTCCGAGAATAACCCGAGTCGTCCACCACCAATTCCAAAGAAAACCCGGTAACCTACCCGCTCATAAACAACGAAATGACTTTTCAAAACTCACTTTTTTTTTTAAAGGAAAACTTCATTAAAGACCGACCAAACCCGAAAACTGAGCAGGCCAAAAACAACTACAAACACACTACATAAATACAAATTTACACCAATCCGTCCAAGAAATCGGATTGTTCTTTACTCTATGTTTGTACCAAAGAAACCCTATAGACTTGACCTCGCTAAAAATAGAATCCACCTTTGCTTCCACCCCTGAAAAGACTGCCTTGTTGCGAGCAGACCACAGGCACCAGCACGCAGTAACGATAATACCTTGGACCACCGGTTTAACTCTGTTCGCAATATAACTGTGCATATGAATTTCCAGCAGATCTCTGAATGTGAAAGCTAAAATCGGAGGGAGACGGCACCACCTGCTGATTTTCTGCCACACGAGAGCGGCCGTAAAACAGGACGAGAAGATATGATCCACGGTCTCGGTCTCCGAGTTGCAGAACGGGCACAGCCCCTCTCCTACCAAAATTCCTCTTCTGAACAAGGCATCCGACGTCGGTAACCGGTTCATTTCGGCCCTCCAACTGAGGATATTACACTTTAAAGGAACCCACGAACACCGATCAATAACATAATGGTTCCTGTTGCTCGCAGAATCATCAAGGATTTTCTTGACAGATTTGACAGAAAAGGAGCCCGAATTATCCGGCAACCACGTCCAATCGTCCATGCTATTATTTAACGAAACCGCCAATAAGGAACCCAGCAACTCTTCCAGCTCTGCACGTTCTTCAGCCAATTCTGGATCGTGCCTCCAAAGCCAATTACCCTCCAACCGATCCCGGACACAGCATGTCTTAACCACCTCAATGGAAAAAAGGAGAGGAAAAACCTCCCTTAAAGGGACATCTTTTAGCCAAGGATCCAACCAGAACATAATACTATCTCCCCGGCCCACTTTCCCCTTAAAAAACCCCCGAAGACGAACGTTATCCGCAAAAGGCTTAGAAATAACAGCAGCAATACTGGCCCAGACACCTCCGACAGACTTTTTAACGGGGAGAAACGACCAATCAGAGCCTCCTGAATGAATAGCATCCACAACCCTAACCCAAAGATTATTGTTCTCTTTTTTGTATCTCCAACCCCATTTGCAAAGCAGAGCCCTGATGGAACGGGGTGGTTCCCGGCCGTTAGAACGAGCCGAAGTTGATGGGGTTTCAGTAGTTTAACACAAGGACACCCCACCTCAGTCAAATCACCTGAAATCTTTCCAAAACCCATCAAATGTGACACGATCAGGACGATGGAACGAATTGCCGTCCGATCGGACTGCTGTCCGATCGGACTGTTGTCCGATCGGACAGCAAAACAAGACTCAACCAACCGAACGGACAAGGTGCAAACCGATCGGCTAGCATGCCAACCGATCGGACAACATGCCAACCGATCGGCTAGCATGCAAACCGATCGGCTAGCATGCCAACCGATCGGACAGCATGCCAACCGATCGGCCAACATGCAAACCGATCGGCTAGCATGCCAACCGATCGGACAGCATGCCAACCGATCGGCTAGTATGTTAACCGACCGAACAACATGTCCAGCCGACCGAACGGGCCCAACATCGATGTCCGAACCAAACCCTGGTATTTTCGCCACCATTTAACGCGCTATTCACCGCTAAACGATCTGTAACCAGGTTAACTCAGACGTACTCTCAAACGATCCAATTCAAGTTGTGTCTACTTGTCGATTACGCACTGTGAGTATACTTGAACCCCTTTTTATCGCATTTTGGGTGTAACATACGTTTCTAGCAAATCGAACTTATCAAACGAATTATTCAATCAATCGAATTATCACTTGCAAATAACTGTTATGCATAGATATACGTGATGCTAGTTGCATATGTGCTTGGGCTTATACTCGCGACGTCCCACCATGACTAGTATAGTACTATTGCCCCCGACGGGGTCTAGTTTGCCATCGCATATTTGTAACACCCCGAAAATATAAAACTTTATATTGGAACTATAAAGTATAAATAGACGAGAATTTATTAACTAGGAACTTTTAACCTAGTTAGTTACAAAACTAGAAATAGCCTATAATAGGGTTAAAAGCTACTAAATGATATGTTGAACAAAGTAGAGGGGCCTTAGTTGTTAAATTGGAAACTAAATTAGATAATAAAAAAAAATATAAACCAAACACCCCATTTAGAGGTGTTGGTCGACCAAGAAGGAGCAGGGGCAACACCCCCATCTTCAAAAACCTAAAACTCCATTAAATCAATCAATTGAAGGATTAATCCAAGTCAAAATCGGAAATTGAGCTTAGAATCATGATCCTCATCACAAGAGGATTGTAAGGTATGTAAAATCTAATGAAATCTCTCAACTTGAAACTCTCATGATTTTGGAAAATCTGAAATTAGATGTTGCATGTGTGATGTTTGGTTGGATTAGAGTTAATATGGTGTTTAGAAGTGAAACCTAGCCAACTACATGTGAAATCATGACCAAATTCAGGAAGTTCCATGAACACTTTGAAGGTGGGTTGTGGATTTTACAATATGATGATGAACACTAGGATTTTGAATGATTATTCTAGTGTAATTTGATCTTAGAAATTGATTTCAGAAAATGCATGATGTTTAAATGCTATATGAAGACTTTGTTAAAGTTAAGTTAACTAATTAGCAAGCTATAAACATGAATATGAAAGATGTAAGAATTCTGCCCTTATAGTGTTTATTGAAATGCCTCAAAGAAGGCTTGAAAACTGAATTGTTAAGTTAAGAACGCATAATTATGAAGTATGACAAAATGTGCGTTATGTACACAAAACATAGAGTTCTAAACATAAAGTGATTGAACTCTATAGGAAAGGAAGTCGGGGCTTCTAGCGGGCAAACCGGTGTGGACGCGCGTTTGAAGGGCTTGCTATAAAGGTATGTAACTTGACCCGTTACATTAAGTATATGTGATGATTATAATATGCGTAGTGGAATTTTTAGAATAAGGGTTGTTTTAAATTAAAGCGATGATGTCGCTATATTGAACGATTGGACAGATTTGGTTGAAACTCGTTGGTAGTCGTTATATGGGAAGATTCCTTAGACGAGCCAAACGGGTCGAATAATCAAATAAAGCATGGATTTTTCTTGGTAATATGATTGATTTGTTTATTGTTATTGATTAAATATTGAAATATTAGAACATGAGAATTCAATATGTTTGTATGCTAGAAGAAGGATCCGAGAAAAGTGTATGAGCAAAACAATCAAAATGCCAAAAACTCAAAAGTGCAGGATCCACCGTAAGTTACGGTGACACCGTAACTTACGGTAGAGGTCAGGGAGTTACGGTGTAAATCTCCTGGTTTACGGTGGACTTTGTCATAAATTGACCACCGTAACTTACGGTGGAACCGTAAGTTACGGTAAGGCCTGAACTTTTGAAAATCAAGTAAAATTGTAAAAGTTCAATTACACTTAAATCATAGTTTTGATCAATTATTAATTCTAACCATTCTGACATAAATGTTTATTTAAACATTGCAGTTTTAGGTACTCAAAGACTTCCGGATGACGGTCAAGAAATCAAAACAAGAACCGAACACATACTTTTGAAGCTTCCGCACAAATTGACTATGTTTAAACGATGTTCATTTTGTAAACTGTTGGCTAATCAACTTTTAAAATGTTTAAGTTAGTCCGTAGAAAACTAATGTTGACAATTTAATACTCTTCTTTTGGATCTTATTATATAATATGATCGTAGTATCGACTTATATTGTATATTTACATAAATTAAAAATATGGGTGTTACAAGTTGGTAATCAGAGCCTAAGGTTGTTAACAAAGTGTTCGGTTCAAGCTTGATCGATCGTCCGGTAAGAACTAACTTATTTTATTAATAAATTATGTACTACGTAAAGAATGAGAAATGAACAAATATGCATGAAAAGAGTGTGTAAGCTCACTCAAAAACAAGAAATGCATGAAACAAGAATGATTAAATCAAGTTATAAACTTGATTGAATTGAAACAAGAATGATTAAATCAAGTTATGAACTTGATTGAATTGAAACAAGAATGATTAAATCAAGTTATGAACTTTATTGAATCAAAACAAGAACGATTAAATCAAGTTATGAACTTGATTAAATCAAAACAAGTAAAGCATGTGTTATAAATGGAATGTTTAACAACCTATGTAAACATTTCAGAAATAGAGATGGCTGATGGAAGTAATGATAATGCGGTGCCAAGAGTCACCGAACAAATGAGGGAAGTGATTGCCGAAGAGGTTGGAAAGGCGATCGAAAACAGTTTGTCGGGCTTTATTGATAAAATTCAAAACACAGTTTTATCAATAGTAGAAGATAGAATCAAGAAATTGGAAGATGATTCAAATGTAGCAAAGGAAAAGCATGGAGGACGAAAGCCTTGTTCATACAAGGAATTCATGGCCTGTAAACCACCAATATATAATGGGGAGGTTGACCCAATAGTGTGCCAACGATGGCTAAGTGATATCGAAGGGGTATTCGAAAGGACCCATTGTGATGAAGATGACTACGTAGCCTATGGTACGGGTCAACTAAGGAGTCAAGCGAAAGATTGGTGGGATAACAAAAAGAGAGAGATCTGTATTGAAGCTGCTAAGGTCATGACTTGGGAAGAATTCAAGACGCCATTTCTTAAGCATCATAGCCCCAAAGCGGTTATGAATAAAATCAAGGAGGAGTTCATGCAACTTAGGCACAATAGTGAGACCATAGACAAGATTACGGCAACGTTTATGGATAAGATGAAGTTTTGTGATGATCTAGTGACGAATGAAGAACAAAAGATATACTACTACCATAACATGTTGAGTGCTGAGTATAGGGAATTTATCACCCCTTCCAAATACGAGACCCTTACCGAGATCATAAATGCTGCTCGGGAAAGGGAGATCGAACTGAAAAAGAGTATTGAAAGGGGTGAACGGAAAGCACAAGATGTAAACCCAAGCCCTACTAAGAAGGCACGAACAAACGAAACCGCAAAGAAATTTGATACGAAAGGAGGGTCGCCAAGTTGCAGAATCTGCGGAAAAGGTCATAAAGGCGAATGTCGTTACAAGGATAAGCCTTGTCCCATATGCAAAAAAAGGGGACATATGGCTATATTGTGTCTGGAGAAAGTGACGGTTTGTTACAATTGTTATCGAATGGGTCACAAGAAGTCGGAATGCCCGGAACTGGTTGGAAAGAAGGATGGGCAGGAACCGAAAGGTGAAGCCCCGAAAGCAAAGGCAAGATCTTTTCAACTAACTGCCGCAGAAGCAAAGGTTGAACATGACGTGGTCTCAGGTATATTTGCTGTAAATTCGATTCCTGCACACATGTTATTTGATACGGGTGCGAATAAATCCTTTGTTTCATATGGATTTATTCGACATCCTTCATTTGTTCTAACAAAATTGCCTGTGCCCTTAGAAGTAGAGATAGGTAATAACAAGAGCTTTATTGTTTGTGATGTATGTAAAAACTGTAAACTGAGCATTGACGACGAAGAATATTTGATAAACCTAATCCCGATGTCAATGGGAGAATTTCAAGTAGTCGTTGGGATGGATTGGCTATCTCAACACCATGCAAAGATCGTGTGTTTTCGTAAAGAGATAAAACTAACATCTCCGAGCGGGAAACACGTCACCATTTATGGCAAAAAGGAGGCAACCCCATAGTATGCTCAATGTTGAAAGCTCACAAGCTTATGAAGCGAGGATGCAAGGCATTCATGATATACGCTAATGAGCCCGAAAAAGAATCACGAAAGATTGGAGATGTACCGATAGTACGAGATTATGAAGATGTGTTTCCGGAGGATTTACCGGGGATACCGCCTGAACGGGAAATAGAGTTTGGGATCGAATTGATTTCGGGCGCGAAACCCGTAGCGAAAGCCCCGTACCGACTTGCACCGTCGGAATTACAAGAGTTGATGTCTCAAATCCAAGACCTACTTGACAAGGGATTCATAAGGCCGAGTGTGTCTCCTTGGGGCACACCGGTGTTGTTCGTGAGGAAGAAAGACGGGAGCATGCGCATGTGTATCGATTACCGGGAGTTAAACAAACTCACGGTAAAGAACCGATACCCGCTCCCGAGGATAGAAGATTTATTCGACCAACTACAAGGTGCGAACTGGTTTTCAAAAATTGACCTTAGATCGGGGTATCACCAACTAAAGGTCAAAGAAGAAGATGTGCCAAAGACAGCTTTCCGCACGAGATACGGGCATTATGAATTCCTCGTGATGTCATTTGGGCTAACAAACGCACCCGCGGCTTTCATGGACCTCATGAACCGGGTTTCCAAGCCAATGTTGGATAAGTCGGTCATTGTGTTTATCGATGATATCTTAGTGTATTCGAAAAGTGAAGCTGAACACGCACACCACTTACAAGAAGTGTTAGAGACACTTAGACGAGAGAATTTATATGCAAAATTCTCTAAATGTGCCTTTTGGTTACGAGAGGTACAATTTCTTGGCCATGTCATAAGTGCCGACGGAGTTTTGGTGGATCCGTCGAAGATAGAGGCTGTGTCAAAATGGAATCCCCCAAGGAACCCTTCTGAAATTAGAAGCTTTTTGGGACTTACGGGATACTATAGGAGATTCATTCAAGATTTCTCCAAGATTGCATCACCGCTAACAAAATTAACCCGGAAGAAAGAAAAGTTCATTTGGGGTGTAGATCAAGAAAGGGCGTTTCAAACACTAAAAGAGAAGTTAACTCAAGCTCCGGTACTGACATTGCCGGACGGAGTCGAAGACATGGTAGTTTATTCTGATGCTTCACTATCGGGGCTCGGTTGTGTTTTGATGCAACGAGGCAAGGTTATAGCTTATGCCTCGAGACAACTGAAGATACACGAGAAGAAATATCCCACGCATGATCTTGAGTTGGCTGCGGTGGTATTTGCCTTAAAAATATGGAGGCATTACTTATATGGGGTAAAGTGCACCATATTCACCGATCACAAGAGCTTAAAATACTTCTTCGATCAGAAGGAGTTAAATATGCGACAAAGAAGATGGCTAGAAACGGTGAAAGACTTCGATTGTGAAATACATTACCACCCCGGAAAGGCTAATGTAGTGGCGGATGCTCTAAGCAGAAAAGCAGACTATGTCCCAATACGAGTAAGATCGATGCAACTTGTGGTGACCTCAGGTATACTTGAACGTATTCGAGAGGCGCAATTAGAAGCAATGAAAGAAGAAAATTGGAAGAAAGAAAGAATAATCGGTCAATTGAAAGATTTGTCGGATGGGAATCACGGGTTGAAGACTCGATCCGGAAGGATATGGCTACCACATACCTGTGGAGTGAAGGCGCTCCTACTTAATGAAGCTCATAAATCCCGTTATTTAATTCATCCGGGTGCGACCAAGATGTACAATGATTTGAAACAAAATTATTGGTAGCCCGGAATGAATAGGGACGTGGCGAAGTATGTGGAAAAATGCTTGACATGTTTACAAGTCAAGGCGGAGCACCAGAAACCATACGGCAAACTCCAACCGTTAGAAATTCCGGTTTGGAAATGGGAACATATTACAATGGACCTGTTAACCAAATTGCCTAAGACGAATCGTGGTTTCGATGCCATATGGGTAGTGGTGGATAGATTAACGAAAAGTGCTCACTTCATTCCGATTCGTGAGACTTATACGTCAGAAAAGATGTCAGAAGTTTATACCAATGAAATAATAGCCCGTCATGGGGTGCCGGTGTCCATCGTGTCTGATAGGGATACCCGATTTACTTCGAATTTCTGGCGGGATTTCCAAGAGCAAATGGGGACCAAATTGTTCATTAGCACTGCGTACCATCCTCAAACGGATGGACAAAGTGAAAGAATGATACAAACATTGGGGGACATGCTACGGGCGTGTATAATCGACTTTGGAGGCAGTTGGGATGTTCACCTACCGCTAGTCGAGTTTTCGTATAACAGTTACCAATCTAGTATTAAGATGGCACCGTACGAAATGCTTTACGGTAGGAAGTGTCGAACCCCGGTATGTTTGGGTGAAGTGGGTCCACGTGAACTCGCCCACCAAGATATAGTACGAGCCACGAATGAAAAGATCGATATAGTTCGGGCACATTTGAAAGCGGCTCAAGACAGGCAAAAGGCGTATGCTGATAAAAGGAATAGGCCAATCGAATTCCAGGTTGGTGACATGGTCATGCTAAAAGTTTCCCCATTGAAGGGCGTTATTAGATTCAGAAAAAGGGGGAAGCTAAGCCCGAGGTTTATTGGGCCATTTAAAATTATCGGGAGAGTTGGCAAGGTAGCTTACCATCTTGAATTACCAGAGGAGCTAAGTGGAATCCATGGCACGTTCCACGTGTCACAATTAAGAAAGTGCCTAGCAGACGAAACGGCCTATATTCATTACGATGATATCGAAGTGGATAATAGTCTGAATTATGCGGTGAGACCGGTGGAGATCTTAGACCGAAAGGTCAAACACTTACGAAATAAACAATTTGACCAAGTCAAAGTCAAATGGGAGCATAGGAAAGGTTCGGACACTACATGGGAGTCCGAAGAGGAGATGCGACGTCTTCACCCTACATTATTTGGTACGTACTTCGGTTTCGAGGACGAAACCCTTTTTAAGGGGGGTGGACTTGTAACACCCCGAAAATATAAAACTTTATATTGGAACTATAAAGTATAAATAGACGAGAATTTATTAACTAGGAACTTTTAACCTAGTTAGTTACAAAACTAGAAATAGCCTATAATAGGGTTAAAAGCTACTAAATGATATGTTGAACAAAGTAGAGGGGCCTTAGTTGTTAAATTGGAAACTAAATTAGATAATAAAAAAAATATAAACCAAACACCCCATTTAGAGGTGTTGGTCGACCAAGAAGGAGCAGGGGCGACACCCCCATCTTCAAAAACCTAAAACTCCATTAAATCAATCAATTGAAGGATTAATCCAAGTCAAAATCGGAAATTGAGCTTAGAATCATGATCCTCATCACAAGAGGATTGTAAGGTATGTAAAATCTAATGAAATCTCTCAACTTGAAACTCTCATGATTTTGGAAAATCTGAAATTAGATGTTGCATGTGTGATGTTTGGTTGGATTAGAGTTAATATGGTGTTTAGAAGTGAAACCTAGCCAACTACATGTGAAATCATGACCAAATTCAGGAAGTTCCATGAACACTTTGAAGGTGGGTTGTGGATTTTACAATATGATGATGAACACTAGGATTTTGAATGATTATTCTAGTGTAATTTGATCTTAGAAATTGATTTCAGAAAATGCATGATGTTTAAATGCTATATGAAGACTTTGTTAAAGTTAAGTTAACTAATTAGCAAGCTATAAACATGAATATGAAAGATGTAAGAATTCTGCCCTTATAGTGTTTGTTGAAATGCCTCAAAGAAGGCTTGAAAACTGAATTGTTAAGTTAAGAACGCATAATTATGAAGTATGACAAAATGTGCGTTATGTACACAAAACATAGAGTTCTAAACATAAAGTGATTGAACTCTATAGGAAAGGAAGTCGGGGCTTCTAGCGGGCAAACCGGTGTGGACGCGCGTTTGAAGGGCTTGCTATAAAGGTATGTAACTTGACCCGTTACATTAAGTATATGTGATGATTATAATATGCGTAGTGGAATTTTTAGAATAAGGGTTGTTTTAAATTAAAGCGATGATGTCGCTATATTGAATGATTGGACAGATTTGGTTGAATTCTCGTTGGTAGTCGTTATATGGGAAGATTCCTTAGACGAGCCAAACGGGTCGAATAATCAAATAAAGCATGGATTTTTCTTGGTAATATGATTGATTTGTTTATTGTTATTGATTAAATATTGAAATATTAGAACATGAGAATTCAATATGTTTGTATGCTAGAAGAAGGATCCGAGAAAAGTGTATGAGCAAAACAATCAAAATGCCAAAAACTCAAAAGTGCAGGATCCACCGTAAGTTACGGTGACACCGTAACTTACGGTAGAGGTCAGGGAGTTACGGTGTAAATCTCCTGGTTTACGGTGGACTTTGTCATAAATTGACCACCGTAACTTACGGTGGAACCGTAAGTTACGGTAAGGCCTGAACTTTTGAAAATCTAGTAAAATTGTAAAAGTTCAATTACACTTAAATCATAGTTTTGATCAATTATTAATTCTAACCATTCTGACATAAATGTTTATTTAAACATTGCAGTTTTAGGTACTCAAAGACTTCCGGATGACGGTCAAGAAATCAAAACAAGAACCGAACACATACTTTTGAAGCTTCCGCACAAATTGACTATGTTTAAACGATGTTCATTTTGTAAACTGTTGGCTAATCAACTTTTAAAATGTTTAAGTTAGTCCGTAGAAAACTAATGTTGACAATTTAATACTCTTCTTTTGGATCTTATTATATAATATGATCGTAGTATCTACTTATATTGTATATTTACATAAATTAAAAATATGGGTGTTCCAATATTCGAGCATCGAGGACTTAGTTGGTAGTATCAGCTTTGTGAGTATATATGATGTGTGTTACGTTTATGCATATGGAAATTCGCTACACTTTTTATCTATTACGCTATACTTATCAAACCGGTATACTCGCCAATACTTTTGTATTGATAAATATTTTTAACGTATGTTGCAGGTTAGATCGCAGACTATATCAAATCAAGCTAGGGAGTCTAGAAACTCAACTAAAATCTAGGTTGTCGGATTTGTATTGTTCGAGAGGACAAGAAATCTGTGATAACTTATGTGATCGTATTATTTGTTAGTATGGGATAACGAATGTATTCAATATTATCGCAATATAGTTGTTATGGATTCTCTTGAGCAATCTGATTCGCCTAGTGCCGCGCCCGGATGATTCCGCCATCGGTTGGGGTGTGACACAAACCCCCCAAATTGACAGGAATGGATAACCTCTCCCAAGCCACCCAATGGGTCTTCCTGATATCACAAGATCCTCCCCACAAAAAAAAATTTATCATCCGTTCCAGGTCCTTGATTACCTTAACTGGCGCTTTATAGAGAGAGAAGTAGTAATTAGGAAGACTAGCCAGGACGGACCGAATAAGGGTAACTCTCCCGCCAATAGAGAGCAGAGAAGACTTCCACAATGCTAGTCTTGATTCGAAGATATCGTATACGGGTCTCCAGTTTCCAATCCGATTCATATTCGCCCCTACATTGAGACCAATATATTTGAAAGGAAGGGAATCCGACTTACACCCAACATTATCCGCCATGCTTTCCATGACCGCAGAGTCCACCCTAATACCGAACATGCACGACTTTCCTAGATTAATGCGTAAACCAGAACACACATGGAAACAACGTAATATTCTCACGATATTACGAGCATTGCCCAAGCTCCACTCCCCAATGATGAGGGCGTCATCCGCAAAGAACAGGTGAGAAAGGGTGGGCCCATCATTAGGAAGACGAATACCTGTCATAATGCCGAGATCCAGAGCCTTGTCGAAGAGGCACGACAACGCTTCCATAACCACCACAAACAGAAAGGGAGAGATAGGGTCGCCTTGTCTCATCCCCTTACCACACTTAAACTCAAAGGTGGGCGCACTGTTAACCAAAACAGAAGCCCTAGCCGAAGAGAGGATACCCCAAATCCACTTACACCATCTAACCCCAAAGCCCATCTGTCGGAGAATATCCATCACAAACCCCCAGTTAATATTGTCATACGCCTTTTCGAAATCGATTTTGAAGAGCAGGGCTTCCTTCTTACTTTTTTCAGCCAAGAACACACCTCATTGATGATAAGGGGTCCATCCAGAATGAATCTATCACCCAAAAAGGCAGACTGGCTTTTAGAAATAACCGACCCCAAAACCGCCTTTAACCTGTTGGCTAAGATCTTAGAAATCACCTTATTAACCACCCCACCAAACTAATAGGGCGGTAATCACCAAGATCCGAAGGATCTCTAATTTTAGGAACCAAGGCAATAAAGGATGAGCCACACACGGCATTAATCTGGCCAGACTCGAAGAAAGCCTCCAAAAGGGACAAAAAATCATTCTCAAAGAGGGACCAAAACCGTTTAAAAAACCGAAAGTTGAACCCATCCGGACCTGGTGCCCGATCATCCCCGCAATCAAACATCGCAGCTTTGATCTCGGAGAGGGAAAACTGAGATTCCAGCCAGGAAGCATCAGCTGAAGACAATTTCTTCAGATTCACACAAGCCAAGAAGGGGCGAGACGCACAATCTTCCACAAACTTGGATCTGAAAAAATTCATAACACCCTTCTTCACTAACGACGGTTTGGAAACCCAACAATTTCCGATGTTCAACCCGTGGATAACATTGGAAGCTTTTCTGCAGTTCACCATAGTATGAAAAAACTTCGAATTCTCGTCGCCCTCCTTAGCCCATCTAATCCTCGACCTTTGCCTAAAGTCCATAGTCTTGGCAAACTCCAACTCAGCTAAGGTCTTTTTATTTTCTGACATTATCCAATCCTCCTCCTCTGTCAACTCTCTTACTTCAATAATAGATTCCAACTCTTCCAACTCAGCCTCGGCAACCCTACGAGATTCACCCTCCTTTTGAATCATCTTGTCTCTCCACTCCCTAATCCTACCACGAACGAAACCCAACTTTTTAATCAGAGCAACATCCGGGGGATAACCTGAAACCAAGAAATCATTACACGCGTTTTCCACAACCTCCGAAAACCCCTCTTTATCCAACCGTGAGTTAAAGATACGAAACGGACGAGGCCCAAAGTTCACTGCTTTAGAAATCAGAATAACCGGGTAATGATCCGACCACATACGAGGAAGGGCTTGAACACGGGCCTCCGGCCACCCGTTGAAAAAGTCCGAATTAACAAAAAATCTATCGAGTTTACTCAGCTTGCTCCCATTTTCCGAACGCCACGTAAACTGCATGCCTCTCATATTGTACTCCATCAGGCTCGCTTCAAACACAAAAACATTAAAGTTATTGGCACAAGAAGTTTTAAAAGCACAATTCCTCCTCTCTTCATGAAACCGGACAGCATTGAAATCACCCCTAATAATCCAAAACACATCATTACTGTTGATGAGGCCCGTTAATTCCTCCCAAAGAGCTCTTTTAGCCGGGATCCCTTGGGGGGCATAAACATTCAGATAATTAATCACAGAGTTGCAGCCCACAAGAACCCCCCTAACATGAAGGTAGTGCCTATTTTTGAGCGACGAAACCAGACAAAACAAACTAACATCCCACAAACAGACAAGGCCCCCCGAAAGACCAGATGCATCAACCGACTCCATACCAAAATTGTGACTACCCCAAAATTTCAATAACTCCGATCTAGAAACCCCAGCCTGTTTAGTCTCTTGAATAGCAAGGAAATTGATACCATGATCCCGAATAATAGAGCTAACCCAGCTAGATTTATGAATTCCCCCCAAACCCCTTACATTTAAAGAGAGACAATTCATCGCGGAAACGGTTTGATACCTGAATTAACAATTGAATCCTTGACCATGCCAGAGAACTCGTTAAGCTTAACTCCAAGCAGATCCCCAACAGCAACGGTATCCTCCACTTCCTTATCCACCACAGAAGGGAACCCAGATCCAGGTGGAGTGCTATCAGCCACTCCGATATCCTCTAATCTCGTAACGCCCGGATCCAACTGAACGGCATCAGCATTGAGATCGATTCCTTCAAAAATCCTCGACGAGTTTGTCCTGTCGAACACAGGGATATTGTCAGTAAAACCAACAAACCCAAATCCCTCTTCCTGCTCCTCGGTCTCTCTTCTTGATCTCTTGGTGGGTCGATGAGAACCAGGAGAACAACTATTTCCACCCTGGGCCTGACCTCTTCTATGTCTAAAGCCCAAAGTCGACTTTCGCTGGGCCATAGACTTCAAAGGACCGGAAGCCAAACCAAGCCCAAAAGGAGGGGGCCCAACACCATCAGCAAAAACACTGGGACCCGCCGCATCTGACAAATTACCAACATACCCTGGAGACATATGGGGGCCCACCGCCGCCTCCACAGACGGCTGACAATGAAGATTTACCTCGTGCACATGAACCGGGGACTTCACCTCGGACTGCATGCCATCATTATGAGGAGACTTCTTAGATTCCACCTGACCATCCAACTTCTGAGACCCCACATCTTCCTCTTCCCCAGAGGATCCCGGAATCGCCACCGGAGAAGATACCAACGGAGATTCCGACACCGGCCTGCCAGAATCCTCAAAGTCCAGACAATCGGGGGCCCAATCCTCAAGTTCCTCATCCACCCAAATTCTAAACACTTTGTTTTTCCATTTCAAGGACACGACTTCGTTATTCCGACTAGCATCACCCACTAACACCCCAATCTTCACAACGGACAAATCCTTATCCTCATCGATGTCTCTAGGGACAAACAGGACTTTTCCGAAGAGCTCACCAACCTGCATGAAAACATCAGCCTCCAATAGATTCAACGGAATGCCATGCAACTTCAGCCAGGCCACCCGTTCCAACGGTAACGTCTGACCTGACCAAGGTTCTAACTTATCAAACCATGGCCCCCAAATGGACCGACCATCCAAAAATCGGTTCGCCTCTGAAGCATAGGGAAATAGATCAATAAAAAGAGACCTCCTAAATATTGAATCCTAGTAAAATCCACCCTGGCAATCCTCATGAGTTTGTCAAAGGCCACCAGTGTTTCCAGGTCTACTGTTCTACCAATAACCGCCAAACCAGTTAAATCCTTAAAAGCAAAGGTTCTGTCCGGCACCACAACAGATCTTTCCACCGACCCCATACCCTGCTCGCTACCTCTAACAGACCCCGACGAGACCTGATCCTTATCTTTGTTCTTACCCAAGACATCGGAATAGGATCTCCCATCCCTTAGGTTAAACACATTGCCCTGAGCACCACCAGCAAAGCCCGAGCGATTGTGGTGCACAGACCCGACCACAGGGGGGTCCGAGACCCCGGTATTCTCTGCTGCAAACTTTGCCACATTAACCTGAAGTTTAAACTTCCCCATCTTAACACCTTTCAACCTACCTTCCAATCATAGACATCCTTCACTCCCTTGAACGTGACGAAGCCGAAGTTGTTCCCGTTTTTGTCCCTCTTTCTGGCCACATAAACTCTAGCCACATTCCCAAACACACTAAAAAACTCTCCAACATCCACGGAACTACAACGGTCCGGGAGATTAGAAACAAAGAACTTCGATAAACCTAGGCTGGCCTCTCCCATACCTGACCACCGCAAGCAAACGAGCTTTAAAAGGTTAACGGGATTCGTTACAATCTAGCGAGCCTACACAAGGAAGCCGCGACCGAGGACAGACCCGTTAAGCAATCAAGGTCAGGGAGCCGATGGACAGGAAGGAAGAGCCACAACTAGCACGCACTCCGAAGGCGAATGGGAGCTTCAGACGAGCAAGATAGAATGAAGGGTCAAGCTGCAGACGGCGACCCCGCACGCTATATTATCCGGTCCACTCCGTCGAGCCTCCGGCAGTCAGCCCTCACTATTCATCTGAGATACACCCACTGTACCAAACATAATTTTTCAAAGAGTTGTCAATAAATTATAAATTGACTAAGTGGGTGTTTGGCTTAGCTTCTATTTCAACTTATTGACTTATTGAACACTGAAAAGGGGTGAAAATGACTTATTGAAGTGTTTAAGAAATGTGTATATGTGAGGCAATAAGTCAATAAGCAAGAAATTCTAGCTTATTAAACACCGAAAAAAGGACTTGTTATCACAAATAAGCTAAGCCAAACACCCCCTTAAACCAAAAAGTGAGCTCTCCACCCTTCCCATCAACCATCATTTTCCCAACGATTCCTTCCACAATCCACTCATACCGAAAAATCCAAAGCTTTCACACTCCCTTCAACCTGATCGGAACACCCATTCGCTTCAAACATCATGTATTCGTCAGGTCAACAGGTACCCATTTTCTTTAGGGTTTCAATTTTCCTTTTGCAATTAACAAACCCCAGAAGAATTTCTTCAATCGACAGTATTTTGGGCTTCAATTGAAGTTCTTCTGATGAAACTAAACCCTAATGTGCATATTTGTATACGAAAGTTTCAATCTTTTTTCTATTTACATGCTCGTATTAGCTTATTTGTATTACTGATGTTAGTACATTGCAATGTTTTAGTTAAAAAAAGGGTTTTTATGTAGCTTGAAGATGAGATAACAAATGGGTATGATCTTAAACACACAGTAGCGGATCATGAACTTTTAAGACCATGCGTAGTCGTTGGGGTGAATAATACCCTACCCTAGGGCGTTTTGCGCCATGTGACAGCCCAGTCAAGTCAGCAATGGGGCATTATTGGGCCTTTTTAAAAAGGGGTGTAGTGGGGATGTGGGGTATTATGTTAAATGAGATGTAATATAATTAAAACAAAAACCATTAAAAAATCTTATTGGATAAAGAATTGGAAGATGGAGGATGATTGGACAAACAAATGGGGGGCAAGGCGTGATTTAAATCACGCGAAAACAAAAAAACTGACCAATCATGCCCAGGGGGCGGTGGTGGGGCGATATTGGGCGGTTTTTGTGGCTTTTTTTGAAAAAACCACGCCCATTATGGGTGGTCTTAATAGGGGCCCAAAAGTTGTAAAGAAAAAATAGGGGTGGACTCAATGCATATAAAATTTTCGGATTTTTTGGGTAAAATTTACATGAAGCGAAAAAATAGCCCCGGCCCCCAACTAAGCTCCACCCATGTTAAAAACATTAATCTAACGTAGCCTGTTTAGAAATTTTGTCTTGTTTGGTTGTTGAATTTACAAAGTTAATGTGACAAAACTTTACAGACGCCAATACATCCGGCTGTGTTAAGCGTACAAGTTCCGTCTGCGATGAACTATGTTGGTCAAAACGACTCATCTAGTGCTGCTGCAAATCATGGAGCAGACAATGGCACATTCTCTCAAACAGAATCAGTTGTTAATCCTTCTAAGGTGGTTAATGCTACTACTTTAGTCATGTTAATTTGGTAGTTGTTTTTTTTATGGGGCGGAATATTTAACTTTAGCTGTTTCATCTTTGCAGAAAATTGAAAACGATATGATGTTGTTGGGAAAGAAAATTAAACAGCATGAAGATAACCTTAAGTTTTTAAGGACTCATAAGAACACATTGGATGTTGAAATTACAGATAAGCAAGGTAATCAATCATCTTTGTCTTGTGAATTGAATAATTGCTATTTGTTAGGGGTGGTATTTTGTGACATGACCCGCTAGCACTACTTGACTTGACATGAAGCTAAACGTGTTCGGGTCATATATGGGTCGATCACAATTAAAAATGTGTCTAAACGGGTTTAACCTGTTTATGACACGCATAGCAACACTTAACTTATCGTGTTAAACAAGTTTAATAGGCTGGCACAACAAGCTCATGATCTGTTTATCAAAACGACATTGATTAAATATATTTTAATGAATATGATTTGTAATTTTTGGTAAATATTATTTATTGTGTTAATTTTGTCTTATTATTTTTATCAAAACGACTATAATCATGTTAATCGTGTCATGCCATTCGTGTTATCAAAGTGCTTATATATAATCGTGTTAAACGTGTTGTTTCATTCATGTTATTGAACTGGTTACATTTAATCGTGTTAAATGTGTCATGTTGTGTAACTTGCTTATTAAACATGCCCGCCTTGTGTTCAAGAAAATGACACATTTAGTTACATGTGTCGTGTTCTCTTAGTTATTTTGGGGAAGTATCATTCTTCATCTGCCCCTAAGGTCGAAGATGGGGATCTTTCACACATGCGGAGTGAAGAGGCAACAATTGGAAACATTATGAAACATGAGAAATCAGCTGCTGCCATTTATTGCCAGCTGAAACGTCATAGAAATCAGGCTGCTCATATCAAAGACGTTCTTGGAGTTGTTTCTACTCTTGGGAAAGTTAAGGATGATAATCTTAGCTGGTTAGTTTGGTTTATGTTTTACACTATTTGTCATTTGCATCGTCTTAGGATTGAATTGGTTCGGGTATTCATAATTCAGGTTAGGTAACCGTTGGAAGCGGGTCGGGTCAATAATGGTATATTTTATATGGGTCAAAACTGAATGGGTCAGGTTGGGTTGACCTGCAAACAAGGTTTTTGTTCCTTTTCTCTTAAATTTCATATATAATTAATGTGTTATATGAAAAAAAAAAAAAAATCTAATCTGCTTTCTTGCAAATGAAGTGATTTAAGCGGTTGTAACTTGTAAGCATCTATGATCTAATTACATTTTGAGTTACTTTTGACCCATCTGACCCGTGTTCCAGTTTTAATCAAGTCTATAAACTTTACCTATTTGATCCGAAATACAGCCATAGTCAACCTGTTATTAGGTAAATGGGTTAAAATTCTCACCTTTAGAACCAAACATAACACCTTGATATGGATTTATAATATGATCTTCACAACACTTATTGGTTTTTGTTAATTTTATTTTGTGCAGGCTTCTATCAGAGTACCTTGGGCTGGAAAATATGTTGTCATTAGTTTGCATAACATATGACGGTATTAAAGCATTGGTAACCTATGATAAAGATGGTTCTATAAATAAAAATTCTGGTCTTTATGGTCTTGGAACTGCCATAGGACAGCCTTTGGACGGAAGATTTAATGTTATCTGTCTTGAAAATTTGAGGTATGTGTGTCTGTTTGTTTAGTGTATATATGGGGGGTTGTTCTTTCTTTCTACTTACGAGTATGAATTTAGGCCTTATGTTGGCGAGTTTATGCCTAACGACCCGCAAAAAAGGCTTGATCTTTCGAAACCAAGATTACCAAACGGAGAAACTCCAGCAGGTTTTATCGGGTTTGCTGTGAATATGATTCATATTGATGATACAAATTTGTTCTATCTCACAAATGATGGCAATGGCTTAAGAGAGACCCTTTTCTATACTCTCTTTTCGAGGCTGCAAGTTTATAAAAGCAGGACAGAAATGATTCAAGCCCTTCCTTGCATATATGACGGAGCCGTCTCGTTGGATGGAGGAATGATTAAGGGTAACGGCGTATATTCCCTTGGCACCCGGTAAGCTTATTAACTTGTTGCATTCTAAGTTACCAAAGTGATTATTTGATTTTGAATCTCCAAAATTATCTTTTTTCTAGGGAAGAGATTGATGTGAAATTCCCGATATCATCTGGGGTTTCTTATCTGCCTGAGGCCTGCATTGAAGTTGAAAAGGAAATGAAAGAGCTTAAATGGAAAAGGGAAAGAATGATGGAAGATATACAACGGGAAGAAGCCTTGTTATCCCATGCTAAGTACAGTTTTGAAGTCAAGAAGCAAGAGTTTCTTGGATTCATGGCACAAAGTTCTCCATACACAATGCCGGTAATGTGTATTTACATTTGCTCTATTTCCTTAATCCTTAAAAGAAAACACGTATAGTAAAGCTGGCAAACGGGCAGATCAGGCAAATTAACGGGTAATTTATGGTATGAACTGGTGGGGTTCAACCAAAACACTTTTGGATACAATATTTTAGATTTTTCAAGGTATAATGGTGTCTAACTATAATCACAAAAATAATATTATACCAGAGATAATCCAATATTTTTAAAATAATAACAATTTAGGACTTTTGATGCCTGTAACCGTTTTTATGCTAATATTTGTTTGTTTTCCCCGGTTGACCCTTTAGAGAGAAAACATAATCCACATTGACCTGTTCACAAGTAAATGGGTCAAAGTTTGTGTCTTCAAAAAGATTTTATCATCATCTTATATACAGGAATTAGCATTTAGCAGTGAAAAAATGTTAATTAACCTTTTTAAAAATTTTACAGTACCCGGTGCCGGTTACTCCAACTCCAAAAGGAAGATCAACACCAAGATGAAACTCTTTTGAGAATGGTAAGTTTGAGGTTCAGTAGGAATTGATGATGATTAGAATCAGAATATGGAGCACCTTAATGGGTCATGTAATGCCCAAACAGAATGTTGACTTTTGTAGTATGTTTCTATTTGGGCTTCAATATTAAGTATCTGTTAGGATCTTGTTTCCATTTTTTTGGAATATAAAAATGATGGTGCTTTCTAGTTTCTAGTTTCTACTAATTAATGTGTTAATCATACATATAGTTTTTTTTTTAATCCTCTTCATATATAAATGTTTGTTAGGACTAATGACAATTACTTAGGTTATAATCCCAAATTTAGTGAAACAATTAAGCATGTTAAATGAAAACTATATGGTTCTGTTCTAGTTGAACAATTGCATTTAAAGGTTAAAGTTTAGATACATTTACCCGGGCCATATTTCGCCCCAACCGCGTTATATATAACATCCTAATAACTGTTTGATATGTCAATATCGACTGATATTAGTTTGTTATGAAATTATAATATGCGTGTTAAGTTTGTTACACACATTAGCCTACCAAGTACCAACAAGTCAAAACACGTCTATCAAAGTCAAAGATCAAAGATCAGACTCTGAAGAAAGGACTTGTACATCTGAATCAGTAAAAGTGTGTTTGGTTCATCAGGACACCTCACCTCTGAATCAGGTGACAAGGCTCTTAACCTGTGTTCATCACCCTCATCGGGCCGCTCACACACCACCTCCCCGGCTTACCACCACTTCCTCCACCACCACATCAACGTACTCTTACTGGATCAGCACTTAATGGTTTAGAGTCTCTTATACAGTTAGGTCTTTTATTGGTTAAGCACTTACTGGCACAGAGGTTGCCAAACAACCCTAAGGGGCTGTTTGTCAACTTCTGAATGGTTAAGTGCTGAATCAGTAAGATGTCTGAACCATTAAGAGCCAGTATAATGCTTAACCGTTTAGAGGCAAATGTCTGACCAATTCAGATTAGAGGTCTTAACCATTCAGACTTAGTATAATGCTTAACCATTTAGAGACAAATGTCTGAACCATTTAGACATCTGTCCGTGAAACAAACAGTCTGAACCATTAAGTGCTGAATCAGTAAGATGCCTGAACCATTAAGAGCCTCATTAAGAGGTAGACAAACAGCCCCTAAGTTTGGTCTTAAATTTTGTACAAACAGTTTGTGAAGATCGGTCTTAGTCAATATAACCATTTAAATATAACTTGTGTAGTTAGTTGAATCAAAAAGTATATTCACCCAACTCCTAGATTTTCTAGGATAAATACACCTTAACCTGCATACCGAGCTGACTATGACTCTTTTATAAATGAAGATGAATCTCTTTTATAAATGAAGATTGAATTAGTAATTTTTTTTATGGTTGATGCGAAACATAATTTATCTCGGTAGGATACGAAGGATACTACATGCAACAAATCATTTAACTATAAAATATATAAGAGTTAAATGTCATTTTAGTCCCTGTGGTTTGGGTTATTTTGTTAGTTTAGTCCAAATGTTTCTTTTTTCATCTGTTGGTCCAAAAATTTTTCATCGTTGCCATTTTAGTTCACTAGGTTAACTTCAACCATTTTTTCTGTTAACGAGAAGGGCAATTCGGTCATTTTATATGGCCAAATTGCCCTTTTAGTTAACAGAATTACATATAAAATGACCGAATTGCCCTTATCGTTAACAGAAAAAATGGATGAAGTTAACACAATAGACTAAAGTAGGAACAGTGAAACTTTTTTGGACCCACAGGTGAAAAATGAAACCTTTGGACTAAACTGGCAAAATGACCCAAACCACAGAGACTAAAATTTCATTTAACTCAATATATAAAGTTGGCAAATTTATAATTTACGATGAAGACTTAAAGAGTAGCATGTTTTACTACTTATGTAGTTATGTTTAGATCTTTGACCGATCAAGTATGTTTAAAAAAATAAATAACATGACAGTACAGTACAGGCTACTGTGATAAAAGAAAACTCCATAGGAGAATGTTCAATAATCAAAATTCAATTTCAAAAAAGATCCCCAGCCACGAGTCTTTAAACAAACAAATAAAACAAAGATAATAAAATAACTAAAAGTCCAACAACTTAGGAATTATAAAAATTAAATACTAAAGGATAGAACTTGAGCTGGAGCTTCTGATCGGCCAAATATCTTCAATCGGGTCGCGGGCCGTGGGCTGTCGGGTCTGGATCAGGGTCCGTATCTGTATCATTCTCCCCTACTTGAAAAGGACTCGACCCCGAGTCAACTTCGTCTCCCTCCACATACGGTGCCAGATCCGAAACATTAACGGTGTGTTCCCGAGTTAAAAATCCCTCCCCATCCCTCGCCTCCCCTCCATGTCTTTCCAAATTGGAAAGACTATTTTCAGGCAAAAAAAACCCCATTTTCCCTCCCCTCCCCTCCCCCTGTTAAGTGGATCTCTGGAACACAGCATAAAAGTAGCGGCACATTGTAATAACCAGGTAGATCAATCTTGTAGGCATTATCATTAAGCTTCTTAAGAACACGAAAAGGGCCATCCGCACGGGGATGTAACTTACCAAAACGACCCTGTGGAAAACGTTCACGACGCAGATGAATCCACACAAGATCTCCTTCCTTGAACACAACCTTGCGCCGATGTTGATTGGCTCGAGTTTGATATTGTAGATTATGTTTAATGATTTGTTCTTTGACTTGTTGATGCAACTCCTTGATTTGAGTGGCACGTTCATCCCCATCAGAACTGAAATGCAGTGGATCAAGAATCGGGGCAAGGTCTAAAGGAGTGAACGGGTTACGACCATACACGATAAAAAATGGACTTTTTCCCGTTGACCCATGGTTGGACCTGTTATATGCAAAATCGGCTTGAGGTAAAGCAAGATCCCATTGAGCGGGTTTAGTGCCAAAGAGACTACGAAGAAGGATTCCGAGACTGCGGTTAGTAACTTTGGTTTGTCCGTCGGTTTGGGGATGATGTGAACTGCTAAACTACAACTGTGATCCCAACTTCTTCCAAAGTGTCCTCCAAAAATGGCTCAGGAATTTGACATCACGATCAGATGTGATTGTTTTTGGAACACCGTGTAGTCTTACAATTCCAGCAAAATAAAGTCGCGCCACTTGAGATGCATTGTACGTTTTCGCACACGGAATAAAATGTGCCATCTTAGAAAGCGATCAACAACGACCATAATAGAATCTTTCATCTGCCGCGTTCGATGTAAACCCAACACAAAATCAAGACTAATATCCTCCCAAGGACCCTCCGGTACAGGAAGCGGTGTGTAAAGTCCCTGGTTCGTATTTTGGGTTTTTTCAATATGACAAACCCGACACCGTTTGATAATGCGCGTGACATCCTTATCCAAGTTTGGCCAATAAAAACGATCATTTACTAACCCCATGGTTTTGTCCCTTCCGAAATGACCAACAAGGCCTCCTTGATGACATTCTAATATAATGGCGTCACGGAATGATGATCGTGGAACACACAACTGATGACCTTTAAACAAAAACCCATCTTTGCGAGTGAAATCTTTGAATGGGGATATATTGCATTTATCCCGATGATCTCTAAAATCTGGGTCATCCTGATACAAGTGAGACAAGGAATCAAACCCGATTACCTGGACACGTAAGGACGAGAAAAGACTATGGCGTCGGCCACCGTATTAGATGCTCCAGACTTGTGGCGAATTACAAACGAGTAATCTTGTAACATTTCAACCCACTTGGCATGTCTCGGATTGAGTTTGGGCTGCCCATGGATATATTTTAAAGCTTGATGATCCGAGTATAAAATAAACTCTCCTGGTAGAAGATAATGGCGCCAATATTCGAGACTACGTATAATAGCATAGAACTCCTTATCATAGGTACTATATTTTCTTCTGGTGTCATTGAATTTTTCACTAAAGAAAGCAACATGCTTGTTTGCTTGGCTCAAAGCACCACCTATGCCGAGGCCTGACACATCACACTCTACTTGAAAAACTTCATTAAAGTTAGGCAGGGTTAAAACCGGCGCATGAGTGACATTTACCTTCAATTCGGCAACGGCTATTTGAGCTGCCTTCGTCCATATAAACTTATTACCCTTCAAACACTCTGTAATAGGTGCCACAATGGTGCTAAAATTACGAATAAAGCGACGATAAAACGATGCTAACCCATGAAAACTCCTAACCTCTTGCAACGACGTGGGTGTCGGCCACGTAGTTATGGCAGTAACCTTTGACTCGTTCATTCGGATGCCGTTTCCTGAAACCAAATAGCCCAAAAATATTACCTCAGATGACAAAAATGGCATTTCTTGCGATTAGCATATAACTTTTGTTCCCGCAAGACTAAGAAAATGTCACGAAGATGTCGTAGGTGTTGTTGGTTATTTTTGCTAAAAACGAGGATGTCATCAAAGTACACTACCACACATCGACCAATGAAAGGTTTAAAGATATGATTTATGAGCCTCATGAATGTACTCGGGGCGTTCTACAACCCGAAAGGCATGACCATCCATGTAACACCCCAAAAATATTATATATATATATATATATATATATATGTACACACACAGATGTGTAGGGTCACTTATGTAACACCCCGTGTTTCGAAAGTCAAAGTCAAAGTCAAGATTGAAGTCAAAGGAAGAAAAGATTGCTAATTGCGATCTGTCACTCCTTGCTCAACTCCTGTTCTGACTTATTTGACTTGTAGATAATCTATTTATTTTATCGCATTAGTTGTATTATGTGGAGTACATGTTAATAATCGAGGTTTAATCGCTATTTATCGCATGTTTTATCGCTTATCGCATCGCAATCGCATTCACAACCTGAATTATGTGTTCTGGATATTGTTTTACGTGTGTGTGCCTTTTATGTGCTACTTGTGCATGTTTATTTATGTTTATGTTGTGGTGATTAAACGAAACGCAATCGCAACTCTATCGCAATCGAATCGCAAAAAAAATTATTGTTTTACGTGTGTGTGCCTTTTATACGAATTTCGACTAATCTTAAAAAAATTATATAAAATCAACCGTTTATCCGATTTGGGTGTTCTATACCTTTTCGGAAAGCTTGTGGAGTAAATTTTTACCGTTTCTAATCATAAGAAGTAAATAAGGTTGTTAAATGGGTCAAAAATGTGAATTAAAACAGCTGCGTAGAAGCTTTGAAAGCTATTTGAAAATGAAAATATAGTTGTTGTACTGATTTTATAAAAATCATATAAAATCATAGAAAATTCGTTAGAAGGTGTACCTTATATGCTTGCGAAGGTATTTGAGTTTTCTATGATCCATCTTTGAACATGTTAATCTAGTTCGGACTTTGAATAGGTCATAATGGTCAATTACAACAGCTGCATAGAAAATCACTGCACATTAATAATGCTATTATTAATCAAGAAAAGACATAAGATTGTGTATACTTGATTTAAGCATGAAGTACTGATTGTTAGGAACAAATAACATTTTATGTGACATGCTTAAAGTGTTTAAAATCACTTACTAACTAGTTTGTATAAGTAACTTCACTAACGGGTCAAACGGTTAGTGAATGGAAAGAATTATGGGACAAAATAGTTGTTGAATAAATAGTATGCTTTGATGAATAAGTGTGTGTGAATCCATAAGGTGTGATGATCATGTTAATGGTTGACTAATCTAATCATCTTGTGGATATGATGTGGTAGTTTGACTCTGACAAGCTAGGTAGGAGCTTGGAACGGAACGGGTCAAATGGATACAAGTTCAAGTATGAAGCTCGCAAGGACACAAAGTAAGTAAAACTTACACCTTTATAATAAAATACGAGTTTTGATGATAAATACTTGCTGACGCGAACCGAAACGGGTCAAACAAGTTAAAATGAGTTTTGATAATAGATACTTGCTGACATAAACCGAAACGGGTCAAAAAGTTAAAACGAGTTTTGATAATAAATATTTGCTAACACGAACCAAAACGAGTCAAACAAGTTAAAATGAGTTTTGATAATAAATACTTGCTGACACGAACCGAAACGGGTCAAACAAGTAAAAATGAGTTTTTGATATGGATACTTGCTGACACGAACGAAATGGCTCGAGCAAGTAAAAATATGTTTTTGATAAAACCACTTGCTGACGCGAACCGGAATGGGTCGAGCGAGTAAAAAGGGCAAGTAAATCATATGTTAATAATTAAACTAATGAGTGTAAAAAGGAGACCCTATGACGTAAGTTATAACGGGTCATATAAGCGAAATCGCAAGTACATCACTTGTGTAACTGTCTAAAGAATAAACCAATGATGGTTAAAAGACCAAACGGGTCATACGGGTCAAATGCTGATGATATCACCATTTGAGTGTAGCACTTAACGCTTGTTATTGTTAAGTGTCATACTTACAGGTAGGCTTATATTACGGGCAAGTATTTGTAACACCCCGAAAACGGGTTTGGTAATCAAACCACGTTAATACAAAAAGATGGGTAAAGTACCGTTGGTGGTAAAATTAACCCGGTAAATATTAGGATTTAAACAAATAAACCTAATATTAAATAAAAGTTGAACGAAAGCTTTTGAGGAAATACAGTTTATAAAAGGCCCGAGTTAACGGGACTTAAAATAAAACGAGTTGTAACCTCCCCGAACCCACTAAGTTAACTAGGAATGTTTAACCTAGTTAATAAGAGGGAATATTGTTGGAAATAAGTTGGTTGTAGCCTACTTAATAACTAACCAAACAAGAGGGGCCAAATTTGGATAACTTGAAAGTTAAGTTATAAAAATAAAATTAAAACAAAACACACACTTAGTGTGTGTTCTGTTCGACCTCAGGAAGCTCTCATGGAGCTCAAACCCTAATTCTATTAAAACCATCAAATTGAAGGGCCAAACGAAGCTCAAATTCACAATTGAACGTGAATTAATGATCACCCAAGCTAGGAGATCATAAGCTATGTAAAATTTTGATGATTTGTGAAGTTGTGAAATTTGATGAATATCATAATCCGCGAATCATGGATGAATTATTGAAGTTACGGCTGAACTGTGATGTATACTTGCTTAGGAACAAAACCCCAAGTGAAAATTATACATATATTGCCATGAATTGAATGTTTAGATGAATTACCACACTAGAATAAGTGGGTTTTAATCATAAGATGCAATTGATGATATAATTGTGTTTAGAATCATCATACATGATAGTAATAAGGAATATACTTGAACAAATTGTGTGTTTGAGTACATGGTCATACTTGCTATGAAATGAGTTTTGTATGATAAAATGAAAATGATGATATATTCATGTTAAAATGATGTTTGATATCATCATTTGTTAATTGAATGAATTACGATTACAAGAACTTAGTTAATAAGTGGTTAAAACGGCTGTATAAGAATGATGCTTACCGGATAATTGACCAAGTAATTAAACGAGTAGTTGAGCTACATCGTGTAATTACTTACGTTAATAAGCTGTTGACTTTAAAAAGTCAAACTGACCATTGATATGATCGAATGATAATTTGGACATAAAAAACGTAGGATGGAATAGTTGTGATTGATTATGACTAATTTAACCATCGTACAAATTACAATGATAGTTTGACGCTTAACAAGCTAGGTGGAAGCTTGGGACGGAAGCGAGTCAAACAAATCGAGTATGAAGTGTAAGGACCTTCAAAAATGTCCTAAAACGACCCGTAAGTAAAAACCCGGAACCCTGAAACCCTAATGTGCATGAAAAACAAAGAAAACAAGATTTTTGGTTCTCAGGCGGGCCGCGTAAAGGATAAGCAGACCCTTACACGGGCCGCGTCAACTTGAAGTTTGACCGGATAAGCATCCGGGCCACGCGTTGTCCACCTGGCACACCTACTCGTGACCCAGCAAGCCTACACGTAGACTAGGAGGCCCTCGCGGGCCGCGTAAACCCCAAATTTTTGCTATAAATAGGTTTGGCCATGAGCAGTTCTCTGGTGTCGAAAGTTTTAATCAAAACGAAGTTCTACTGCTCGAAAATCATATTTACAATACTGAAACGCTGCTACGATACAGGGTATTAACTCGATCGCTGCTACGATTCAATGTCCGATCGATTGAAACTATCCAATGGATGTTTAAGTGCTGCCCACATTAGGGCCATACTTTGTCATTCGTCATGAATTCGATGGATGTTTAAGTATTGCACTTTGTCATTTGTTGTGAGGGTTTTATCTCGTGAGTTATCGTAAATGCTGTATTAGTTACTGACCTAGTTCGTGTGCATTGTTATTTAAATTAGGTTACAAGGCTAATCAGTAGGCTAAACTCTGCCCGTTTAAATCTGCAATGTGAGTCATTCTCTTTTATCAAAAGTATTTCACAATACTCCAAATTATTTTCCAAAGGTTATAATTACAGGGATTAAGTCGTGGTTATCTTGAATCACTGGCTAGTGGGGTATTGTGCACATTACTAATTTCTCACGGTTAGGCTAATAAATCCTAACAGTGATAATCATCACTACTTGGGTGAAAGGACCCAATAGTGGTATGACCATCGTCACCAAGAGGTGACACGGCGCCAGATAAAAATAAGATAGAAGCCATTGTAATCGCTCTTATGCTGTATTTTATAACTATGTGTCGTTTTATCAAATTTGAGTGACTCGCCAGTATTTCCTCGCTGATAAAATATTTTCAAAACATGTTTCAGGTGACTACTGTGAACCAAGGAAAAGTGCTACGGAGCACTAACAAAGCTTGAACTAGTGGCTCAGTTAAAAAAATAAACATGTTTTGTAAAGCAGGGAATTTCCTTGTGAAATTCCTCTATTGTAAATTACGGGGTTATCCCGAATTATGAAATAAAATAATCGGTCATTTCAAGTTTTAAAAGATCCTGTAAAATCTTCCGCTGTCAACTCAAATATTAAATACCACGGGTTTTTGTCCCGCGGCTCCTGGACCGGGTCAAACCGGGACGGGGGCCGTGACAGAAAAAGGTGGTATCAGAGCCACTGATTTAAGCCAATTAAGTATTTAGAAATACTTAATTTTCCTGATTACCGTCTTGTGATTATGTGTATTTAACTGACTACTTGTTAGTTACAGTATGGGTAAGCAAAGAATCTCGGACATCTATCGTCAATTAGATAGTTCACCAAAAGATAAGGGAACTTCATTTCAATCAAATTCCTCAAGATACTCAGCAGATACTGAGGAAGGAATATTTGTTCGTAAGACACAGTTTGAGAAACCACTTACCCCTAAGAAAAGAAGTTGTATTATAAGAAAAAGTCAAGAGAAAATAAAGAAGTCACAACCAAAAGGAATAATGATTAATAAGGAAACTCAGAAAATAGACAATAACCCACCATGGGAAGATGAGTTAGATGAACAATGGGCAAATCTCTACATGTTAGCCACTGTAACAGTAAATGCTAACTTATAGTTGAACTGTCAAATCAGTACCAGTACCCATATCATCTATAAGCCAGAAACTTTGCCCATTAGATAAACAACTTAGTAAGAAAAGATAGACTAAAATAAATTATCCCTAGTATATTTTTCAGTTGTAATTTGTAATATATATATATATATATATAAATCGCAATATTTTTGTATAAATGTATTAGATATTAATACTTAAATTTTTTATTGTCTTTCTGTGATTATTTAATTTACAAAATTTTAACCTAGAATTTTGTGTGTTTCTTCATATCTGCTAAACAGCATGAATGAGTTGTCTGAAGCTCTTCAGAATCTCAATCTCTATTCTGTTAATCTGGAAGTTTCCAGAGACTTTACCGGTTATTGTGCCGACATGGAGGAACCTATGGAATTTCAAACCCAACCTCCGGAAAAACCCAAGCCAAAGAAAAGAAGAAGATTAGTGGGCTGGAGGCGTGTGCGTAGGAGGAAACCATCAACACGGAAAGTTATAAAGACGGAGGATCCCAAAGGTAAAGGCAAGGAAATAGAGATTGGGGAAAGTTCCAGGCAAGACCAGGAAATGCCACCCTGAGAGGAGTTGGATCATAAACTGGCACTTAGTGACCTCATCGGACCTGCCGGTGAAAACCTTTTTAATTACCCAGCAGAAGCACAACTCCCAGTTGACCTAGAGCCTGAAATCCCAGATCCCATTATCCACTCCCAACATCTACCAGCAGAGCTAGAAGAGTGGTGGACCACCGACTGGCAGTTTCAAAATCTCCTAAACAACCCTAATACCTTTTTCCCTCAATTTGACCCTGAACCTCCACTACACCCACCGATGAGCTCAGAAAATTTGGCTGAACTCCGTCATTATGGAGAGGAGCTGATTGATGCAGGGAATCGAATTAGGGAAGTAGGGGAAAGAATATCTTGGAAATACGACGAAAGGGGACGTCGTTTCTAAGATGCCAGCTGATGAGGATGGTGTGACTGTAGTTGTATGGTTGCAGGAATATGTGTTTAATAATAATATAATCATAAAAAAAAATATAATTATGTGAAATAACTTAAAAATAAAACTTTTGTAAGATAACCAGTTTGTACGGATGCCTATTATAATATATAAAATATCGAACGTCGAAAAATCGATAATTTTGGCTATATTTGTTTACGTGATTATATGAATTATTTTATTATGTTTGGTTATTAATTATTTTATGCTAAACACTTATATAAATTAATTACCAGATGGAACACGCTGGTAATGAACAAGTTAACGAAGTTAATCAATCTGAGCAAAACAATGAAGATCAATTTCTGAATAGGCAAGATATCGAGAATATCGTTGCTCAGGGAATAGCCAATGCTATTCCAGCAATACTTGCTGCTACCCGAAATCCAATTGAACCTCAACAAATTATTCCTAGCAAACGTACACACGGTGACAATTTCAGTAATTGTGTAAACGGAGGCGGCAACCATACTAATAACAACAACAATGGAATGCAAGCCCCACTCCTTAAGAAAATCAAAGTTGCAACGCCTGGTTGCACTTATAAGGAGTTTCTTGCCTGTAAACCGGTTGAATTTGCAGTCAACGAAGGGGCAACTGCTGCACTGCGTTGGTTAGAGAAAACCGAGGCAGTAATTAAAATAAGTAAATGTGCTGAGGAAGACAAGGTCATGTACGCGTCGCATCTTTTTAAAGAAGGGGTGCTAGAATGGTGGAATACGGTACTTCAAGCGAAGGGAAGCGATGTGGCCTATGCCATGAGTTGGGAAGAATTTAAGCGACAAGTGGAAAGAAAATTCTGTCCCGAATATGAGAAAGAACAAATGGCGAATAAATTTCTGAACCACCGGATGATGGATGTAGATTGTCGAGGATATACTTCGACATTCTTCAAGTATGCGAGAGTAGTACCAACCCTGGCTTCGCCAGAACCGGTACTTATTTCCCGCTATATATGGGGATTGATTGGTGAAATCCGTGATATCGTTAAGGCTGCGAGACCTCGCACTATTGACGATGCTGTGGAATTAGCCAACACTTTGACTAACGGACTAGTGCGTACGCGAGAAGAAAATAGAAAGAAGAAAGTGGCCCAAAAGATTGCCCAGGGATTCCGTATGGGTAACCATAGCAATTTCAAGAAAAAGGGAACTGGGCAATCTTCCACTGTTCCATTTTGCAATGCTTGTAAAAGAAAGCATTTTGGTAGATGCAAGGGGTATTGCAATTTTTGCAAAATCCCGGGGCACCAAGAAGAAGATTGCAGGAAGAAGAAAGCAACAATCTGCTACAACTGCGGAGAAGCTGGACATTTTAGGCCAGACTGCCCGAAATTGGCTAAACCAGCTGATAACAAAGCCAAACCTGCAGAAGGAGCTACCAAGAAGAACGCAAGACCCTTCCAGTTGACTACTCAGGAAGCAGAACTAATCCCTGACGTGATAGCTGGTACGTTCCTAGTTCACAACGTTTATGCAAAAGTATTATTTGACTCTGGTGCAAACCAAAGTTTTATAAATACTTCATTCTGCCAAGCTCTTAACCTACCCTTAACCAACCTTAGGCAGATTTTTACAGTCGAAACGGCATATGGGAATTCTGTTAACATAGATAAGGTTTTGCGAGAAGAAAAGATAGAACTCTTAGGCCATAAATTCTCTGCAAACCTGTTACCTATGAATTTAGCCGGATTCGACGTTGTATTAGGAATGGATTGGTTAGTAGCCAACCATGCTCGAATTCTCTGTGATAAAAACTCCATAGAAATTCATACACCCACAGGAGAATTAGTGGTGATTACAGGAGATCAGCCACGAAAGCCACTGAAATTCATTTCAGTAATGAAGTTGGCCAGTTATTCAATAAAACAAGAAGTGATGTATATGATTTCAGTAATCATTAACACGAAAGGTAAGGAACTTAAAGAAATTCCTGTAGTAGCAGAATACCCAGATGTATTCCCAGCAGAACTACCGGGATTACCACCCAATAGGGAAGTCGAATTTAGAATTCATCTAATTCCTGGAACTACACCGATAGCCAAGGCACCTTATCGGTTAGCACCCACCGAAATGTTAGAATTGAAAAAGCAATTAGATGAAATATTAAGTAAATGATTCATACAACCTAGTTCATCCCCGTGGGGAGCTCCAGTGTTGTTTGTGAAGAAGAAGGATGGGTCAATGAGAATGTGTATCGATTATAGGGAATTAAATAAGGTTACAATCAAGAATCGATACCCATTACCTAGGATTGATGATCTTTTCGATCAATTGCAAGGAGCTAGATACTTTTCTAAGATAGACTTACGCTCCGGATATCATCAATTGAAAGTACAAGAAGAAGACATACCTAAAACTGCTTTCAGAATTAGGTATGGTCATTATGAGTTTACAGTCATGCCCTTCAGACTAACAAATGCTCCTGCAGCATTTATGGACATGATAAATAGGATATGTAAACCGTACTTGGATAAATTTGTAATTGTCTTCATCGACGATATACTTATTTATTCCAAAAATCAAGACGAGCACTGTCAGCACCTACATGCACTCTTAACTTTGTTAAGAAAAGAGAAGCTCTACGCCAAATTCTCGAAGTGTGAATTTTGGCTGCAGGAGGTACAATTTTTAGGACACATGGTGAATCACGAAGGAATTCAGGTAGATCCCTCCAAGATAGAAGCAATCACCAAATGGAAGGTCCCGCAATCAGCTATGGAAATTAGAAGTTTTATAGGGTTAGCTGGATAATATAGACGATTTATTAAGGATTTTTCCAAAATAGTTGTACCCTTAACTAAGCTAACATGTAAAGCAGTTAAGTTTGAATGGGGACCTAGGCAAGAAGAGGCTTTTAGGATTTTAAAGCAAAAGCTAACAAATGCCCCAATTCTAGCCTTGCCAGAAGGAACATAAGATTTCGAAGTTTACTGTGATGCTTCTAAGCTAGGATTAGGATGTGTGCTAATGCAACGCAAGAAAGTAATTGCGTATGCCTCAAGACAATTGAAAAAGCACGAGGAAAACTATACGACTCATGACTTAGAATTAGGAGCCATAATTTTTTGCCCTTAAGATTTGGAGACATTATTTATATGGAAGTAAGTTTACTGTCTATACAGATCATAAGAGCTTAAGATACATATTTGGGCAAAAAGAATTGAACATGAGACAAAGGAGATGGATGGAGATCCTAAGTGACTACGACTGTGATATCCAATATCACGAAGGAAAAGCAAACGTAGTTGCAGATGCCTTAAGTCGTAAGTATCATGAAAAGCAAAAGCGAGTTCGTGCTCTTAGATTAAATCTACAGTTAGATTTAATGGAACAACTGAAGAATATTCAAGAAACAACAATCAAGGATGATGCTGAAGGAATGAAAGGAAGAATAAAAGAATTGAAACAGGGAAGTGTTGGAATTTGGAGATTCCATGAAAGAAGGATTTGGGTACCTAAGCAAGGAGAATTAAGAAATAAGATTTTAGAAGAAGCCCATAAATCTAGATATACCATGCATCCTGGTAACAATAAGATGTACCAAGATTTAAGAATAATTTCTGGTGGATAGGAATGAAAAAGGACATAGCTAGATATGTTTCTAAATGTCTTACTTGTTCACAAGTTAAGGCAGAACACCAGAAACCCTCAGGGTTACTTCAATAATTAGAAATGCCTTTTTGGAAATGGGAACTCATAACAATGGATTTTGTTACTAAGTTACCCAAAACCAGAAAAGGTAATGACGCAATTTGGGTAATTGTGGATCGATTAACCAAATCAGCTCATTTTCTACCCATAAAAGAAACCTTTAGCATGGAAAGGTTAGCAAAGTTGTACGTAGATGAAGTGGTGTCCTTACATGGAGTTCCACTCTCCATTATGTCGGATAGGGATAGTCGTTTCACTTCCCATTTCTGGACAAGTTTCCAGGAAGCAATGGGAACCCGACTAAATCTAAGTACTGCATATTATCCTCAGACAGACGGACAAAGTGAAAGGACGATCCAAACCCTGGAGGACATGCTTAGGGCATGTGTGATAGATTTTGGTGGAAACTGGGATGATCACCTACCCTTAATTGAATTCTCCTATAACAATAGTTATCATTCAAGCATCGAAGCTGCCCCATTTGAAGCACTGTATGGACGCAAGTGTAGAACTCCAGTTTGCTGGGCAGAAATAGGAGAAAGCCAATTATCAGGTCCTGAAATAGTGCACGAAACTACCGACAAGATTACTCAAATCAATGAAAGATTAAATACGGCTCGAGATCGTCAGAAGAGTTATGCCGATAATCGATGCAAGCCGTTAGAATTCCAAGTGGGAGACATAATACTATTGAAAGTTTCTCCTTGGAAAGGAGTAGTTCGGTTCGGTAAGAAAGGAAAGTTAAGTCCAAGGTACGTAGGACCATTCCCAATAATACAGCGAATAGGACCAGTTGCTTATCGCTTACGGCTACCAGAGGAGCTAGCTGGAGTACATGACGTATTTCATGTATCCAATCTCAAGAAATGTCTATCTGACGAATCCTTGGTAGTACCTCTCCAATACATAGAGGTAAATGAAAAGTTAAAATTTGTTGAGAAGCCACTGCAAATAGAAGACAGAAAGATCAAGTTTCTCAAGAATAAAAGACTAGTATTAGTCAAAGTCAAATGGGATTCGAAAAGAGGACCCGAATACACCTGGGAGATGGAATCGGAGATGAAGCGAAAGTATCCTCACTTATTTCAGTAAATCTCGAGGACGAGATTCTAAATAAGGTGGGGAGGATGTAAGGACCTTCAAAAATGTCCTAAAACGACCCGTAAGTAAAAACCCGGAACCCTGAAACCCTAATGTGCATGAAAAACAAAGAAAACAAGATTTCTGGTTCTCAGGCGGGCCGCGTAAAGGATAAGCAGACCCTTACGCGGGCCGCGTCAACTTGAAGTTTGACTGGATAAGCATCCGGGCCACGCGTTGTCCACCTGGCACACCTACTCGTGACCTAGCAAGCCTACACGTAGACTAGGAGGCCCTCGCGGGCGGCGTAAGATTTAGAGGGGGCTTACGCGGGCCGCGTAAACCCCAAATTTTTGCTATAAATAGGTTTGGCCATGAGCAGTTCACTGGTGTCGAAAGTTTTAATCAAAACGAAGTTCTACTGCTCGAAAATCATATTTACAATAGTGAAACGCTGCTACGATACAGGGTATTAACTCGATCGCTGCTACGATTCAATGTCCGATCGATTGAAACTATCCAATGGATGTTTAAGTGCTGCCCACATTAGGGCCATACTTTGTCATTCGTCGTGAATTCGATGGATGTTTAAGTATTGCACTTTGTCATTCGTTGTGGGGGTTTTATCTCGTGAGTTATCGTAAATGCTGTATTAGTTACTGACCTAGTTCGTGTGCATTGTTATTTAAATTAGGTTACAAGGTTAATCAGTAGGCTAAACTCTGCCCGTTTAAATCTGCAATGTGAATCATTCTCTTTTATCAAAAGTATTTCACAATACTCCAAATTATTTTCCAAAGGTTATAATTACAGGGATTAAGTCGTGGTTATCTTGAATCACTGGCTAGTGGGGTATTGTGCATATTACTAATTTCTCACGGTTAGGCTAATAAATCCTAACAGTGATAATCATCACTACTTGGGTGAAAGGACCCAATAGTGGTATGACCATCGTCACCAAGAGGTGACACGTCGCCAGATAAAAATAAGATAGAAGCCATTGTAATCGCTCTTATGCTGTAATTTATAACTATGTGTCGTTTTATCAAATTTGAGTGACTCGCCAGTATTTCCCCGTTGATAAAATATGTTCAAAACATGTTTCAGGTGACTACTGTGAACCAAGGAAAAGTGCTACGGAGCACTAACAAACCTTGAAGTAGTGGCTCAGTTAAAAATATAAACATGTTTTGTAAAGCAGGGAATTTCCTTGTGAAATTCCTCTATTGTAAATTACGGGGTTATCCCGAATTATGAAATAAAATAATCGGGCATTTCAAGTTTTAAAAGATCCTGTAAAATCTTCCGCTGTCAACTCAAATACTAAATACCACGGGTTTCTGTCCCGCGTCTCCTGGACCGGGTCAAACCGGGACGGGGGCCGTGACATGAAGGAAAAAGCATAATTTGGATGCAAGGTAAGTAAAGCTTACACCTTTTATTGAATACCTAATTGTTTTATAGGTTATGAATAATATAAAGTCATGTTTGAATTATGATGTTCCAACGCGACATGATACGGGTCGGAACAAGAGACAATAATAATAAACCATGTTTAATGGTTAAAAGGGAATAATACGATTATTCAGTCGTGAAATGACTAATAGACAATGAGTTTTGAATGGTTACCTTATAGGGTAAACCAAAATAAATAATAAGGGTAAAACGGTAATTCGGTCACACGTTGACGATAACCGTTAGTGTTTGAAAAACACCTTATGGCATGAGCCATGATGGGTCAAAAAGAAATTAAGAAATAAATTATAAGAAATATGAACGTACGGTGTAAACCGGAGTGAGTCATGTAGATGAGATGGTAATAAATACCATCTCGCAAAGATAAACGGTCATTTAGACCAAACGGGTCAAAGGGTGAAAATATCACCCTTTGACAATATCGACTAATGGCTATTTGTCGAGTTATATGCTTACATGAGTAAATATCGAATGGATATTTGCATCGCTATTAATTAGCGGTTATTAAAGCAAATACTAAAACGGATCTATACTTTGATTCGAGCCAGGTATGTGTAATTAAGATTATAAGCAAATATGTGCGATTTTGGTCAAGTATGTTGTTGAAAGTCCTGTGTCGTAAAAGAAGGGCTAAAGTTGACCAAAACTAGCGAGATTTTAGGGATTTTGATTATATTGTTTAATAAATGCATTTTACAAATGACGAAAATATCCTTATGTCATTTATTTTTAAAGGGAAGTTATAACATTATAATTATAGTCTTGCCATTGTTTAAAAATCTCTAGATGGTGTAATCCAATGGCCCAGATTAGTTCATACAGTTCACTCTCCACCTAGTGTTCACTCTAGAACCCTACCCTATATATATGTATATATATAATGTTTTCGTTCAAATGTTTCGATTACTAAGCGGTTGATTGTTTAACTTAAACACTAATTGTTTTTAGTGTTTATGAAAACACATTAGCCCCATGCAATTGATCGAGCAAGTCTTCAAAACGAGGAATGGGAAACCTGTATTTGTTAATAATCTTGTTAACTGCTCGACTATCAATGCACATATGATATGCACCCCCTGGTTTGGGAACGAGTAAAGCCGGAACTGCACATGGACTCTTACTCTCCCGAATCAGCCCTTTATCCAAGAGTTCGGTAACCTGTCTATGTAGTTCTTCAAATTATTTTGGGTTCATCATGTACGCAGGTTTGTTCGGTATACTAGCACCCGGAAGAAAATCGATACAATGTTGTATTTCTCGCACCAAAGGCAAACCCGACGGGTAAATCGTTGGGAAAAACATCTATAAATTCGGTAATTAATGGTTGTACCTCAAGTGGAAGGTGTAACACCCCGTAAATTCACGTCCAATAATGTATCGACACGTGTCATGAGCTTTAAACGTGTAAAAGATTTCTTTAAAGGGACTAAAGTTGACAAACATAGAAAGTATGTGAATATAATGGTTCAAAGTGTCAACAATGGATAAATATACTTTACTGTAACCATACAGGATGTTTGTACCCTTAAACGAATGAGTCATGGATCATACAAAGCTAATTGTGGAAGAAAGTGAGAGATTACAAACTACAGGGGTTAAATGTGTCAACATGTTTAAAGTATACCTCCGAGTGACCTTTTAGCAAACCCGAAGCTTTGTAACGATAAATTATACTCACTAGAATATGTGATAAAAATTTCACCAAGTTTCGTTATCGTATGAGAAAATTATGACAATATTCGTATACGAGGGGTTAAAAGCGTCAACATTGAAATTTAAGGCTTTTCGGGTGATCACAAAGTTAACCAAGGACTTAACAATGTTTGGTTATGTCATGGAGCCCTTAAAAGTCAAGTTAGAGGGTCAAAAATGCAAGAAATGAAGTTAAAACCACGCATACAAGGACCAGGGACCAAAAATGCAATTGCTGAAACTTGTTTGGCTGGTTCTGGGAACTCACACGGGCCGCGTAAGCCTTGGGGGGACCCTTACGTGGGCCGCGTCCGACCTACAGCGACAGAACACACCTTCAGGTGTCTGTCCAGCCTGTTGCACCGCCTTAAAACCTTGTTTTCTCATACCAGGGAGTCCCCCACTGGTATTTCATGAAATAGGGACAGATGAGACCATCTTGTAACACTTATAGACCTATTTGTCATAACTACTCCTTTCCAAGTTAAAACCACGATATAAAATAATATTTTGGAATTTTTGAAGATTTTTATTTATTTTTAGGCTGAGCATAACATAGAGTTCTAAGCTTGATTCGGTAATTGTCGGTTTTGCCCTTTTGGGCTATAAAATGAGTTTTACAAATCATTTTGATTCCAAACATTTTGCTACTGATTTTATACGATAAATAAAATATTTTAAGCTTTCTGGAATAATAAAAATATCAGCTTTTCTTATAAAACCCGGAAATAGCTCAAAATCGCCTTTTTAAGTGTTTTTAACGCATAGTATGTAATAAAACTATTTTAAACATATAAGGTTTGATGTCTACTGATATTTTTAGTAAATTTTTATATTTTAACAGTAAGCAAAAGTTTTAAACTCAGGTTTCCAGTTTTGACCTTTTAGGCTTAAGTGAAATTACCAAAATACCGCTACGGTGCATAGTTTAGTTATAAATGGTAAATTTCACATATATGTAATACCCTACTATTATAACTTATTAAATTAAGTATTTTTACTGATTATATCATACCTGTAACTCAGATTATTATTTAAACTCTTTTATAACCTTTAAAATAACCAAAATGCCCCTACGGGGCATAGTTTGAGTTTAAAATTCGTTTTGGGCATAATAGAAGATATCTTACTGATGTCACAACATATTTAAGACATATTAACTTAGGAAACCTGTATATGACTCATATGGTTACCCGTTACTGTAACACCCCAAAAATCTTAGAATGGATTATTTGAATGTTTAAGTGTTTTAAAAGATTAGTTAAGTTTTAAATAAATGAAAGAAGTTCAAAAAGTTAGAAAAAAATTATACAAGAATGACAACTTAAAGACTACAAAGGTTGAATATGTCTTTCTATTAACCCCTGCGTGGGTATGTTATTTCTGTTTAAGCCCCTGTGCGGGCATGTTATTTCTTGTAGAAGTCCCGTTTAGGGCAAATCTGTACTTGTTCAATTTTTGTAGTGGAATGGTTAAAATTTAAATTTTCATTTTGTTAAATATATGCATAAATATAATATGTGAAATAAATGAAAATATAACATTCCTTTTATAAGATCTATCATTATAATAAAATGACAAAATCTAAAAAGGACAAGACCTTGCCATGTGTCATCTTAAGACAGGGCCAAAATGGTAGTTCCATAATTAGATTCAGATCCTTATTAACACCTCAATTTAGGATTGTTCTGCGTTAAATATTAAAAAGAATCTTAAAGGTAAAACCTAGTCTATACGTCGTTGCAGACATGACCAAGATGGTGAAACCTACTCAAAAGGTTCCAATCCTTGTTAACATCTGAAAACATGTTAACACTCTTGACAAAAGTGATTCGATAAAATCGCCTAAGTCATCCCTATATTTGATTCTCCCAAATACTTTTAATTAATTAAAACATCCATTAGGGATATAACGCCTACAGGCTATACTCATTGTCATATAAGACAAAAGACAGTCGTGGTCTTCGACCCCCTGTTAAGAAGAGGTAACGAATTATAATTAAAACCTCAATACCATGACCCTATAAGATCATGATTAAAGATTTAAAACTGTCCATAGGACTAGGCCTTTTTCCCATTTATATACTTTAATTATAATTAAGGATTTATATGATGAAAATCCTGAATAATTATATGCTTAATTAATCAAAATGGTTTCTTAAATACCATGATTAATAAATCTTCTAGGATGATAAAACTGCTATAGACCTTTGAATGAATTAAAATCATTACTTTATGTAGCAATCCAGCTACATGGCCAGGTCAGACGAAGCCAACAGTCACCCCAGAGAGAATCATGACACCTCCAGGGTCAACGTAGCAGGAGCAGAATTACAAGCATTAATAGATAATGCTGTTACGCGAGCTTTGGACAGGCAGTTCAATGAATCCAGTGGTACCCACGTAAAGACCCAGTCTGTGCCACACTCTAAACCACCCTCTAGAACTCTTACCGCTCATAAAAGTGATTCTCATCACTCAACAAATCAGAGGAGTGTTCCATCTAAGAGAGTTGTGTTAAACCAAGAACCACGTACTAAAGGTTGCACCTATAAGTACTTTGTTTCCTGCAAACCCAGGGATTTTACTGGAGAGAAAGGAGCAGTTGATTGCATGTCATGGCTAGACGAGATGGACACTGTGGTAGATATTAGTGGTTGTGCTAATAAGGATGTGGTAAAGTTTGTATCTCAGTCATTCAAGGGTGAGGCACTAGCTTGGTGGAGTTCGTTGATCCAAGCTACTGGGAAGATCCCATTGTACAATCTATCTTGGGAACAGTTTGTGACGTTGATTAAGGAGAACTACTGCCCTCAGCACGAGGTTGAAAAGATTGAAGCTGATTTCTTGTCGCTGGTTATGAAAAACCTAGATTGTCAAGCCTACCTTACGAGCTTCAACACGATGTCAAGACTGGTTCCGTATCTGGTAACTCCGGAACCCAAGAGAATAGCTCGTTTCATTGGGGGTTTGGCCCCAGAAATCAAGGCCAGTGTGAAGGCCTCTAGACCAGCCACTTTTTGGTCTGCAGCTGATATATCATTGTCCCTTACTTTGGACGCGGTCAGGCAGAGATCGCTGAGAAACACAGACGCTGAGAAGAGAAAGCGTGAGGATGACAACTCACGACGTTCAGACAAGAAGCGTAAGGGAAACAATGACCACAAGAAGAATTTTGGAACTAAGAAGGATGGTCATCAGTCGGGTGATAAGCCCAAGTGTAAGGTCTGTAAGAAGCACCATTTCGGGAGGTGCATATATGAATCGAAATCCCAGTCACAGCCAAGAGTTTGTGGGATTTGTAAATCCTCTGAGCACAAAACCTTAGACTGTAAGAAAATCAAGGATGCTACATGTTATAACTGCAATGAAAAAGGGCATATCAAGTCCAACTGCCCAAAGTTTGCTAAGAAAGCTGAGGAAGGGAAAAAGACCAATGCTAGGGTTTTCCAGATGAACGCACAAGAGGCGATCCAGAATGATAATGTCATAACAGGTACCTTCCTTATTAATGATGTTTATGCAATGGTGTTATTTGATTCTGGTGCAGATAAGTCATTTGTTGATGATAAGTTTTGTAAGTTGTTAAACCTACCTGTTAGAACCCTAAGCATAAAATATGAGGTTGAATTAGCCGATGGTACCATAGAAACCGCATCAACCGTGTTAGATGGATGTTTCATATCCATTAGGAACCACTCTTTTCCATTGTCCTTACTTCCTTTGAAGTTAGCCGGTTTCGACATAGTAATAGGCATGGATTGGTTATCCCACCATCAAGCTCAGATTGTGTGCAACAAGAAGCAAGTGGTGATCAAGACTCCGTCCGGTGAATCACTTACCATTCTGGGAGATACCCAGTATGGACTGCCTGAGCAAGTGTCTATGCTCAAGGCATCTAGGTGTTTGAAGAACAGTTGTGTCATTTACATGGCTCAAGTGACTATTGATGAGCCAAAGCCTAAGATTGAAGATATCCCCGTCATTTCTGAGTACCCAGAAGTTTTCCCTGAAGAACTACCTGGTTTGCCACCATATAGGCAAGTAGAATTCAAAATTGACATTATTCCAGGAGCAGCACCTGTTGCAAGGGCACCTTACAGGTTGGCACCAACCAAGATGAAAGAGTTGAGGACTCAGTTAGATGAATTGTTGGCAAAAGGTTTCATTAGACCTAGCTCGTCTCCATGGGGAGCACCAATCCTATTTGTGAAGAAGAAGGATGGGTCAATGCATCTATGCATCGATTATCGCGAGCTCAACAAGGTTACTATCAAGAATAGATATCCATTGCCCAGGATCGACGATCTGTTCGATCAACTTCAAGGGGCGAGTTATTTCTCCAAGATCGATTTGAGGTCAGGCTACCATCAACTGAAGGTTAAAGATGAAGATGTACACAAGACTGCATTTAGGACTCGTTATGGTCATTATGAGTTCTTAGTGATGCTTTTGGGCTCACTAATGCACCAGCAGCGTTCATAGATCTCATGAATCGCGTCTGCAAGCCCTACCTAGACAAATTTGTTATCGTCTTCATTGACGACATTTTGATTTATTCAAAGAATCAGGCCGACCATGAGAAGCATCTTCGATGCATTCTGGAACTACTTCAGCAAGAGAAGCTCTATGCCAAGTTTTCAAAGTGTGAATTCTGGCTTCGTGAAGTCCAATTCCTTGGACATGTTGTCAGTGAGCGTGGTATCCAAGTAGATCCCGCTAAGGTTGAAGCTGTTATGAATTGGCAAGAGCCAAAGACGCCTACAGAGATTCGTAGCTTTCTAGGTTTGGCAGGATACTATAGGCGATTTATTGAAAACTTCTCAAGGATTGCTGCGCCCCTAACTTCGTTGACGCGTAAGAATATTAAGTTTGACTGGGCCCTAAGCAGCAGGAATCCTTTGACATACTTAAGCAAAAGTTGAGCAATGCACCAGTATTAACATTACCTGATGGAATAGAAGAATTTGTGGTATATTGTGATGCATCACACACAGGTATGGGATGTGTACTTATGCAGAAGGGCAAATTTATTGCCTACGCTTCTCGACAATTAAAAGTGCATGAAAAGAATTACACCACCCATGACTTGGAGTTGGGTGCCGTCGTATTTGCACTAAAACTATGGAGGCATTACTTGTATGGCATCAAGTGCGTGATCTATTCTGATCACAAAAGCCTTCAACATATGTTCAATCAGAAGGATTTGAACATGAGGCAGCGACGATGGATGGAAACTTTGAATGATTATGACTGTGAAATACGATACCATCCAGGCAAGGCAAATGTGGTTGCTTATGCCTTAAGTAGAAAGGAAAGGGTGAAGCCAATAAGAATCAATGCCAAGAGCATTGAATTAAAGAATAGTTTAAATGAAAGGTTGTTAGCTGCACAGAAGGAAGCCGTATTAGAGGCTAACTATGCAGATGAAAAGTTAGGAGTAACTGCTGAGCAGTTATCCTATGGCAAGGACGGAATCCTGAGATTAAATGGACGAATATGGGTTCCAATTTATGGAGGACTTCGGGATGTCATCCTCCAGGAAGCCCACAGTTCTAAGTACTCCGTTCATCCTGGAGCTGATAAGATGTACCAGGATCTGAAGGCAAATTTTTGATGGATAGGCTTAAAGAAGTCTATAGCTACCTATGTAGCCAAATGTTTGACATGCGCTCAAGTCAAAGCTGAACATCAGAAGCCGTCAGGTTTGCTACAACAGCCTGAACTTCCCACCTGGAAGTGGGAGATGGTGACAATGGATTTTATCACCAAGTTACCAAATACAAAGAAAGGAAATGATACTATTTGGGTGATAGTGGATAGATTGACTAAGTCAGCTCACTTCCTACCTATTAAGGAAACACATAGCTCAGATAAGTTAGCTCAGCTGTACGTGGATGAGATTGTATCTCTCCACGGAGTGCCAGTGTCTATCATTTCTGATAGGGATACAAGGTATACATCGCACTTCTGGAAAAGCTTTCAGCAGTCACTAGGCACCCGTCTGAACTTCAGCACTGCATATCATCCGCAAACAGATGGTCAAAGTGAGCGAACAATTCAAACACTGGAAGATATGTTAAGGTCTTGTGTAATTGACCTAGGTGGAAGTTGGGATGAACATCTTCCATTAATCGAGTTTTCATACAATAATAGCTACCACTCAAGTATCCAAGCTGCACCATTTGAAGCTTTGTATGGAAGGAAGTGCAGAACACCCGTTTGTTAGGCAGAAGTTGGAGATGTCCAACTAACAGGACCTGATATAGTCCTGGAGACGACATACAAGATTGTGCAGATAAGAGATCGTCTCAAAGCTGCCAGAGATAGGCAGAAAAGCTACGCAGACTTGAGGCGTAAACCTCTAAAGTTCGAGGTTGGTGACAAAGTGTTGCTTAAAGTATCACCCTGGAAAGGAGTGATGCGTTTTGGTAAGAAAGGCAACTTAAGCCCAAGATATATAGGACCATTCGAGATCATCGAATGTGTCGGAACAGTGGCTTATAAGTTAAATTTGCCTGAAGAGCTCAGTGGTATTCACAACGTGTTCCATATCTGCAATCTGAAGAAATGCCTAGCTGATGAGTCACTAGTCATGTCACATAAGGATGTTCACATAGATGAGAGCTTAAAGTTTGTTGAAAAACCCTTGTCGATCGAGGATCGACAGGTCAAGAAGCTTCGAAGGAAGCAAGTGCCGATTGTAAAGGTTAAATGAGATGCCCGCAGAGGTCCCGAGTACACGTGGGAGGTAGAGTCCACAATGAAAGAAAAGTACCTTCATTTATTTCAGTAAATCTCGAGGTCGAGATTTCTTTTAAGGGGGTGAGGATGTAACACCTCATAAATTCACGTCCAATAATGTATCGACACGTGTCATGAGCTTTAAACGTGTAAAAGATTTCTTTAAAGGGACTAAAGTTGACAAACATAGAAAGTATGTGAATATAAGGGTTCAAAGTGTCAACAATGGATAAATATACTTTACTGTAACCCTACACGATGTTTATACCCTTAAACGAATGAGTCATGGATCATACAAAGCTAATTGTGGAAGAAAGTGAGAGATTACAAACTACAGGGGTTAAATGTGTCAACATGTTTAAAGTATACCTCCAAGTGACCTTTTAGCAAACCCAAAGCTTTGTAACGATAAATTATACTCACTAGAATATGTGATAAAAATTTCACCAAGTTTCGTTATCGTATGAGAAAGTTATGACAATATTCGTATACGAGGGGTTAAAAGCGTCAACATTGAAATTTAAGGCTTTTCGGGTGATCAAAAAGTTAACCAAGGACTTAAAAATGTTTGGTTATGTCATGGAGCCCTTAAAAGTCAAGTTAGAGGGTCAAAAATGCAAGAAATGAAGTTAAAACCACGCATACAAGGACCAGGGACCAAAAATGCAATTGCTGAATCTTGTTTGGCTGGTTCTGGAAACTCACACGGGCCGCGTAAGCCTTGGGGGGACCCTTACGCGGGCCGCGTCCGACCTACAGCGACAGAAAACACCTGCAGGTGTCTGTCCAGCCTGTTGCACCGCCTTAAAACCTTGTTTTCTCATACCAGGGACTCCCCCATTGGTATTTCATGCAATAGGGATAGATGGGACCATCTTGTAACACTTATAGACCTATTTGTCATGATTTAATGGCATCAAAATGGGTATATAAGGAGCTTCAATGTTGCAACTCTTGTGCCACTCACTTACAAACTTTCACAAGCTTATTTCTGGAGCTCTCTGGTCAGCAACCAAGTTCTCTTAGGCTTCCTAATCGTGCATAGGACTCTTGTAAGTGTCCTTAACCTTTCTTAGTTCAGTTTAGCTTAGTTAATTAGCTTAAAGTCAAACCGTCGTAATTAGAGTTTGACTTTGTGATAAATCAAAATTTGTCCAGTCAAATCTCGAATTAAAAGTACCTATGAGTTGGTAATTATGTGGGTAATAAACCCTTAAATGGGTACTCTCTGATTCCCACTCTAACTAAGTCAATTGCCGGGTCAAAGTTAATCTTAAAAAGTCAACAGAAAGCTTATTTTCAAATTAATGCATAATTAGCAATGTAGGAGCCATGCAACCTGTTTTATCATTAATATTACTTGGGAATTAATGTAAGAACATGTCTAAACATGTTCAACCCGACAATTTTCAGTTTAGGCTTGGTTCGGAACCGAAAGTCGCATAATTTGACTTTTGCTTTGACTTTCAGTTCTGACCCAATGTAGCATATTTTAGAAATGCCTTAGAGCCTTATTAGGACCAGGTTTCATGTTAGTATAACCCTATGTGATTATACAACTTGGTTCATTAGTTATCCGATTCATATGCATGTTTCCGTTAAATGCTTAAATGTTGACTATTATGCCCATTTGACCTTAAAACTTGATTTTTGAAAATGTAAAAGAATAGAAACCTTAGTTACTGATTTATAAAGTTGTTCCTAAAATTTGACATCAGTTTGAGGTCTAGATTAGGAGTTATGCTCATTAGCGTAATTAGAAAGCTTTTTATTAAATAAACGGCGTAATTAGCATATAGCCTATCTAAACCCAATTTTTAATACCAAACTTTTTACCTACTGATATAAAATAATATTTTGAAATTTTTGAAGATTTTTATTTATTTTTAGGCTGAGCATAACATAGAGTTCTAAGCTTGATTCGGTAATTGTCGGTTTTGCCCTTTTGGGCTATAAAATGAGTTTTACAAATCATTTTGATTCCAAACCTTTTGCTGCTGATTTTATACGATAAATAAAATATTTTAAGCTTTCTGGAATAATAAAAATATCAGCTTTTCTTATAAAACCAGGAAATAGCTCAAAATCGCATTTTTAAGCGTTTTTAACGCATAGTATGTATTAAAACTATTTTAAACATATAAGGTTTGATGTCTACTGATATTTTCAGTAAATTTTTATATTTTAACAGTAAGCAAAAGTTTTAAACCCAGGTTTCCAGTTTTGACCTTTTAGGCTTAAGTGAAATTACCAAATTACCCATACGGTGCATAGTTTAGTTATAAATGGTAAATTTCACATATATGTAATACCCTACTGTTATAACTTATTAAATTAAGTATTTTTACTGATTATATCAGACCTGTAACTCAAATTATTATTTAAACTCTTTTATAACCTTTAAAATGACCAAAATGCCCCTACGGGGCATAGTTTGAGTTTAAAATTTGTTTTGGGCATAATAGAAGATATCTTACTGATATCACAACATATTTAAGGTATATTAACTTAGGAAACCTGTATATGACTCATATGGTTACCCGTTACTGTAACACCCCAAAAATCTTAGAATGGATTATTTGAATGTTTAAGTGTTTTAAAAGATTAGTTAAGTTTTAAATAAATGAAAGAAGTTCAAAAAGTTAGAAAAAAATTATACAAGAATGACAACTTAAACACTACAAGGGTTGAATACGTAAATGTTCAAACTAAACAAGGAATAAAAAAAAGTGCAGTGTGTGTGCGTGGGGAACGACCAGAGCAGGAAGAAAAGGGGTAAAACCCTAAACTCCACAAAATCTTCCAATTGAAGGTGCAAATGAAGACCAAACTAGGATTTGAATACATATAAACGATCACCGAGCTAAGGGGATCGTAAGGTATGTCGAATTTTTGATATTTATGAAGTTGAGAATTCTTGATGTACATAAGAAATTCGAAATTGATGTTGCATGATTGTGGTATGGATGATATTGAAGTGAAATAGTGTTTAGGAGTAAACCCTAGACAAGAATATATTGAAATCATACCTAGCTCAAGTAAATTCAGATTTTTTTGATGCTAAATTCATGTATGAGATGTTTTTAGGGTTTTGATTGCTAAAAATTAGTGTTATGATGTCAAGAACATGCTTAAATTGAAAGCTGAATTCAAACAGCTCTTGATCAGAATTTACAGCCGACTTGTATTGGCTGTAACCTGAACAAAACGAGACAAAAACATGTGTTTCTTGAGTCTAAAATGTAATTCCAGGAAATATCTTTAAAACCCCACTGGAATCGCATTTTTTCGACGAGAATTGAACGTTTTATGAATTTTTCCGTATCAAAGGTTCAAGCTGCGTTTTCTAGCAGAATTTACAGCCCATTACGAATGTCATAACTCAAATTAGGGATTTAGTTATGATCTCAAAATTTTACTGTAATAGTTTTAAGCGATTAAAATAATCTCCAATTGGAGTTTCGTGAATCGGATAAACGAGGAATTTTTAATGAATTTTTCCGTAAGCTGCAGTCAGAAGTGACGAATCTGATTGCAGCTTAGTAGATGAATTTTATAAATTTTTGGTAGAGAGTTAGACTCTAAAAATTTAACACAAGGATAACCCATCCGAGGAGCACGTCACATAAAAAGATTGTAATTTCTGCAAGCTCGTAAGTACAGTAAACGGCCGTCCCAAAACAGCCTATTTTCAGTGAATTGAGCTATACATGTTAGTGAATGATTGGTTAATAAAAGTAATGTGACTAAGTGGTTATATGTTTACCGGATTGGAAGTGTGTATCATTGACAGTTGACTTTTTAGAAATTCGACAAGGTATGAATAATAAGGTTAGACTTCCGAACACTATTGTGAGAATAAGGAGATCATGTGAATATTTGCTAGATTATTATATGACGTACATGAAGGTAAGTTGAATTGCTTATGTTATGAATGATGTGATAATGGATCTGTGCCATATGTATGTTACTATTTGCCCTATAAAAGTCAATGAGACATAGGAACGGAATGATTGATAAGATGAATGATCATGTATACTAACAATGTTGTAATAAAATGGAATGAAAGGATATGCATCGCGTTAGCAAGGAATCAAGCGAAGAAAGCTAACGAGTCAAGAGGAGACAAGGAAGTGAAAGCGAGAACGGACGATCAAGGTAAGTGAATTTCGATTCACCTTTTAGTAGGTTTAATAAATTTAATACGTATGTTTATGAAATATCATGAAAGTGCATGTATTAATCAGGAGCATTAAGCAAATAATGCTTTAATAGGTTGAAGGTTGTTATTTAAGCCGAAAGAAAATTGGTAAGTTCAAACGGGTCAAATTTATGTGTATAAGTCGTGTAATGTAACATAATTCGTTATGGTTAGGACCCCAGGGTAAGGGTTTTTAGTCGTTATGCAAGGGAAACGTTTTACGGATTATTAGAAGCAAGCCTCAAGTGTTTCGGATATAAGTCGATCAAGATATGCTAGTTTTAGTAATTAAAATGGGTTTTGAGCTGGGCACTACCGTAGCTTACGGTGGAGCTGTCGCGCCCCGCGAAATAGTAAGCCAAGGCTTACGCGGCCCGCGAGGGACCGTGCGGCTGGCATTTTGCTGAATTTTTTATATTCTTAGCATGGGACATGACTAAAAAGGGTTTTCCAAGGCCTCATAACTTATGTTAAGAATGGTTTCGAATTTAATTGATGTTAAAGGTCGTTGGTTAGTGACTGAACGGATTGTTTCGTGTTAGTGTAGGAAATTTTATAAGCATATATGTATAAGAATCTAGAAGGCATGTAGGTTGATTTGTATATCGTCTATATTATGTAAAGTTATGAACATGTCATTTCGGCATAAACCAATATGTAAGAAGTGGTAAACAGGAACTTGTGTATATATTCGTGAATAATTGTTTGTGCGTAGGAAGGGACATAGGCATGTATGAAGGTACGTATGTATAGATGTATATATGATAATAAGTGTGTAATTGTGAATGTATGTGTGAATGAATGTACAATGCTAGAGACATATGTATGAACGTTATCAAGGCGTTTGAGTATTTACGATTACTAATGATGTGCTTGAGTTGGAATGCAATGCAGGTATGAGATTGTCGGGTTCATGAAGGAATGAAACCGGGTTTGGATAAAGAGTATTTAAGAAAGCGCTTGGACAATTCCACGTTTACTTCATAGAATGCTTTACGAATTTCTATTATATGCTTTAATATTGTATGGTGTGTTAATGACTAATGGTTGGGTTGTACGTGGTGTCCACAGGTGTCGTTCGGGTTTCCTCTACCACTAGTGAAGTGAAGCAGACATAGATCGAGTTGAGAGCAAGGATTGTATGGGAAAGAAAGGTCACATAGTTTGTTTTAAATAGGTCATGAAGCCTTGATATAATGTAACATTGTGAATCCTTTCTAATGAATGAATTAAAAGTTGTAATTGGGTCTTCATGTAGTTAATATGACTTTTTAAGAACGAAATTTTTGGGCTCATATTTTCCGCTGTGTCGTATTTAAGTTTTTACATGTTGGTCATACAGGGAATTGTTCATAATACGAACGGGTAATGCCCGAATTTTGTTAAATAATAGTATGATAATATTACTTTTCGGATTAGGAAATCTGGGCGTTACAAGTTGGTATCAGAGCCCTGGTTTGAGGGAAATCAAGTATGAGGAGGCAAATACTTGAACTCAAACCTGTGTGCTCTTGTGACAAGGAACCGGTACAATCCAAGACTCGATCAAGATCTAAAGGTAAAAGCGAATGTAAGTATGAATTTAAGTATGTATATGAAGAAACTAACATTATGTTGTGTGTAAGATAAGCATAGTTGTTTGGATGAGGATGATCCGCGACTGCGGTCTCGGACCGTCGCCAAGGCTCGCAGTAAGATAAATTGGTTCCAGGTACGTAGATTCAATATATGTAAGTACATGTAATGGTGAAACCTATCAACAAAAGAAGAATTTTAAATGAAAGATAATAATGGGATAGTAATGAAGTTTTGAAATTGTTACACGTGCTGAAAACTAATTCTTCGGACATAAGGTGGCGATTACATGAAGACACGAAACTAGTATGTGGATTGTGTACCTGGCCAGTACACAAGAAACATATGACGTTCGTGAGACCGTGATAATTGTTACATGTATGTCCGTTAGAATTAGGGAGTAGGTGGACGTGAGGGAGTAGGGAAATGTAAGACTCTCAAGAAATTGAAAGTACCAAATACGAAAGAGAAAGTATGAATGATATGATTGAATCCGCGAGACGGATTCAAAACAAAGAAGTAATGGAAAATGTGAATGATACGTTCTAATCCGTGGGACGGATTCGAAACATAGAAAGAATGAAGAATGTGAATGATATGTTCGAACCCGCGAGATGGATTTGAAACATAGAAATAATGAAGAATGTGAATGATATGTTCGAACCCGCGAGATGGATTTGAAATATAGAAGGAATGAAGAATGTGAATGATACGTTCGAATCCGCGAGACGGATCCGAAATATAAAAGGAAGGAAGGGTATGAATGATATGTTAGAAACCGCGAGACAGATTCGAAGCATAGAAGGGAATGAATTATAAGAATGAAAGGTTTAAATTCGTAAGTAATTACGTACCAAACAAGTAAATATTCTTTAAAAAGTGGATATTACCCAAGTTATGTTTTAAACTTTTATCTATATATATATATTTATGTGAATACGTTGTATGCAAGGTGGTTGAAATGACGAATGAGTTTATACGGGTCAAACGGAGATTGCCATTTGAACCCGGTATGAAATGTTTTGAATGGTCAAGGCATATACTTGTAGGTGAGCATAATTTATGGTCATGTAATGTCACAAACTGGAATGAAATAGTCAACGCAAGGCATGGATTTGACTCGCGCCAGGTATGTATAAAGGTTATGCTGTTGATAAGAGCTTATAGCTCGACTAGAGGTGGGTGTGTTAGAATTGGGTAATTGGTGAATATAGATCAGAATGTAATTACAATTGGGCTTTCGAAAAGTCAAACTGCAAAAGATGGTGAGATAACCATTAAAATGAAAGGAACAGTATGTAAGAAAAGGGATGTGTAATATGTTTTAAACATGTATGTAAGAAATTTGTGAAAGAGACTTAGGTGAACGAACACCATGTAGAATGCAAATATGAAATGTTATGTGCTAACCGATAATTTTACAGATAAGAATGGTGGAATTCTTTAGTATGATGATAGTGGTAGAGCTGATGGAAGAATGCTCATGAGTGGGAGCGTATTACACAAATGAATAGGATCGATTATGGTACGGAAAGTATCTATAAAGAAGTGGGTCGATCCAACTTACGGATCACTGACCTATGTAATGAAGTCGAGGTTAGTAAAATGTTTAGTTCTTGATTAATAAGCAAGAATCTGTAAATTTATCTGTACGTATGAACGGATTGAAGGGTATGATAATTATGGAATGGTATGAAATAATCGAATTCTAACGATCAACATAAGAAAATATTTGTCATTAGGAAGAGGGTATAGAGGCCTTGAATGAAAATTTGTATGAAGCTCAGGCACGACATACCCGGTTAGTATAACAAGTAGTATATGCACAGAGATAATAATAAAGTGTTGCTAATGACTAAATTTGAGGCTAGACTTAAAGTTATAAAGTATCGCAAGTAACGGTACCAACCGTTGGATGATGCTTTATCCTTATATTGAGTACGAACAAGTAATTGTGAGGAGGATAGTCTTGTTTTTAGTACTACTAGGTAATTGAATGTTCAAAGTATGCATGTGATGATGCAATGATCCCTCGTATGAGTACAAGAATGATTAGAAGACATGTATAAATGGAAAGTGAGGATATATTTATGATGATCAAAGGAAACCTCATAGATGATGTAGGAATAGAATGACATGAATTGAAATAGTTTGAATAAGTAGAAACATGAGTGTATTATGTTTTATTAGAAGGAAAGAAACAAGTCGTAAAATCTTAGGTTGTGTAACCAATAGAAAGACGAATGGACCGTTAGTAATGAAATGCGCTAGGAACTAGCACTATAAGGTGTAATAACACGAATAATAGGTCTGAAATTTATCCAGAGAGTAAATTATTTAATTCAAGAAGATAGGAACAAAGCGTACAACCATGCTGCTTGAGAACAAAATCTTTAGCCAAGGTCCCGAATGTAACCAACACGTAATATGCACTTTGAACAGTACAATGAAAAGACAAGAGTAGGTATGAGAAAGGTTTCGGGGACGAAACCTCCTTTAAGGGTGGTAGATTTGTAACACCCCAAAAATCTTAGAATGGATTATTTGAATGTTTAAGTGTTTTAAAAGATTAGTTAAGTTTTAAATAAATGAAAGAAGTTCAAAAAGTTAGAAAAAAATTATACAAGAATGACAACTTAAAGACTACAAGGGTTGAAAATGTAAATGTTCAAACTAAACAAGGAATAAATAAAAAAAAGTGCAGTGTGTGTGCGTGGGGAACGACCAGAGCAGGAAGAAAAGGGGTAAAACCCTAAACTCCACAAAATCTTCCAATTGAAGGTGCAAATGAAGACCAAACTCGGATTTGAATACATATAAACGATCACCGAGCTAAGGGGATTGTAAGGTATGTCGAATTTTTGATATTTATGAACTTGAGAATTCTTGATGTACATAAGAAATTCGAAATTGATGTTGCATGATTGTGGTATGGATGATATTGAAGTGAAATAGTGTTTAGGAGTAAACCCTAGACAAGAATATATTGAAATCATATCTAGCTCAAGTAAATTCAGATTTTGTTGATGCTAAATTCATGTATGAGATGTTTTTAGGGTTTTGATTGCTAAAAATTAGTGTTATGATGTCAAGAACATGCTTAAATTGAAAGCTGAATTCAAACAGCTCCTGATCAGAATTTACAGCCGACTTATATTGGCTGTAACCTGAACAAAACGAGACAAAAACATGTGTTTCTTGAATCTAAAATGTAATTCCAGGAAATATCTTTAAAACCCCACTGGAATCACATTTTTTCGACGAGAATTGAACGTTCTATGAATTTTTCCGTATCAAAGGTCCAAGCTGCGTTTTCTGGCAGAATTTGCAGCCCATTACGAATGTCATAACTCAATTTAGGGATTTAGTTATGATCTCAAATTTTTACTGTAGATAGTTTTAAGCGATTAAAAGAATCTCCAATTGGAGTTTCGTCAATCGGATAAACGATGAATTTTTAATGAATTTTTCCGTAAGCTGCAGTCAGAAGTGACGAATCTGATTGCAGCTTAGTAGATGAATTTTTATAAATGTTTGGTAGAGAGTTAGACTCTAAAAATTCAACATCCGAGGAGCACATCACATAAAAAGATTGTAATTTTTTCAAGCTCGTAAGTACAGTAAACGGCTGTCCCAAAACAGCCTATTTTCAGTGAATTGAGCTATACATGTTAGTGAATGATTGGTTAATAAAAGTAATGTGACTAAGTGGTTATATGTTTACCGGATTGGAAGTGTGTATCATTGACAGTTGACTTTTTAGAAAGTCGACAAGGTATGAATAATAAGGTTAGACTTCCGAACACTATTGTGAGAATAAGGAGATCATGTGAATATTTGCTAGATTATTATATGACGTACATGACGGTAAGTTGAATTGGTTATGTTATGAATGATGTGATAATGGATCTGTGCCATATGTATGTTAGTATTTGCCCAATAAAAGTCAATGAGACATAGGAACGAAATGATTGATAAGATGAATGATCATGTATACTAAAAATGTTGTAATAAAATGGAATGAAAGGACATGCATCGCGTTAGCAAGGAATCAAGCGAAGAAAGCTAACGAGTCAAGAGGAGACAAGGAAGTGAAAGCGATAACGGACGCTCAAGGTAAGTGAATTTTGATTCACCTTTTAGTAGGTTTAATAAATTTAATACGTATGTTTATGAAATATCATGAAAGTGCATGTATTAATCAGGAGCATTAAGCTAATAATGCTTTAATAGGTTGAAGGTTGTTATTTAAGCCGAAAGAAAATTGGTAAGTTCAAACGGGTCGAATTTATGTGTATAAGTCGTGTAATGTAACATAATTCGTTATGGTTAGGACCCCAGGGTAAGGGTTTTTAGTCGTTATGCAAGGGAAACGTTTTACGGATAATTAGAAGCAAGCCTCAAGTGTTTCGGATATAAGTCGATCAAGATATGCTAGTTTTAGTAATTAAAATGGGTTTTGAGCTGGGCACTACCGTAGCTTACGGTGGAGCTGTCGCGCCCCGAGAAATAGTAAGCCAAGGCTTACGCGGCCCGTGAGGGACCGTGCGGCTGGCATTTTGCTGAATTTTTGATATTCTGAGCATGGGACTTGACTAAAAAGGGTTTTCCAAGGCCTCATAACTTATGTTAAGAATGGTTTCGAATTTAATTGATGTTAAACGTCATCGGTTAGTGACTGAACGGATTGTTTCGTGTTAGTGTAGGAAATTTTATAAGCGTATATGTATAAGAATCTAGAAGGCATGTAGGTCGATTTGTATATCGTCTATATTATGTAAAGTTATGAACATGTCATTTCGGCATAAACCTATATGTAAGAAGTGGTAAACAGGAACTTGTGTATATATTCGTGAATAATTTTTTGTGCGTAGGAAGGGACATAGGCATGTATGAAGGTACGTATGTATAGATGTATATATGATAATAAGTGTGTAATTGTGAATGTATGTGTGAATGAATGTACAATGCTAGAGACATATGTATGAACGTTATCAAGGCGTTTGAGTATTTACGATTACTAATGATGTGCTTGAGTTGGAATGCAATGCAGGTATGAGATTGCCAGGTTCATGAAGGAATGAAACCGGGTTTGGATAAAGAGTATTTAAGAAAGCGCTTGGACAATTCCACGTTTACTTCATAGAATGCTTTACGAATTTCTATTATATGCTTTAATGTTGTATGGTGTGTTAATGACTAATGGTTGGGTTGTACGTGGTGTCCACAGGTGTCGTTCGGGTTTCCTCTACCACTAGCGAAGTGAAGCAGACATAGATCGAGTTGAGAGCAAGGATTGTACGGGAAAGAAAGGTCACATAATTTGTTTTAAATAGGTCACGAAGCCTTGATATAATGTAACATTGTGAATCCTTTCTAATGAATGAATTAAAAGTTGTAATTGGGCCTTCATGTAGTTAATATGACTTTTTAAGAAGGAAATTTTTGGGCTCATATTTTCCGCTGTGTCGTATTTAAGTTTTTACATGTTGGTCATACAGGGAATTGTTCATAATACGAACGGGTCATGCCCGAATTTTGTTAAATAATAGTATGATAATATTACTTTTCGGATTAGGAAATCTGGGCGTTACAGTTACGCATCTTGCGCGTTCGGTTCGGTTTATGTAACTAGTTTGCATAAATTAACCGAAACGGGTCAAACCTTATCATTTTTGTCTCAAAATCCAGAATGTGTTTAGTTTACCCATATTATACAAGTCTTCAAACTTGTGGGGTCTAAATCACATTCTATTCCGGTCTACGCTTAATCGTGCGTTTGAACCGTATCTTCTTTTAAAACTAACCGGTCTAAGTTTAGGCTTAATTAAAGACCCGTTAGGAATCTAATAGGTTATTAAAAACCTTTGTTCCAGATTAGGAGACTCGATAAAATCTATTTGCACTTGCTATTTGTGAATTATACTTGCTCAGGTAAATACTTTTAACTTATTTTCCCTATACGGGCTTGGGGTACGGTATATAAAATACCGTTTGGTCGGGCATTGAATTTTTAATTGTATGAAGGTTAAATTATTGAAATGTCCCGTTTAAATTGTTTTGTTTGCTTAAAGCCTTTGGGGGGGTTAATGACCATGTCCCGGATATCCTTGGCATCATTTTACGAAATGGCCACGACCTAAGCATGGGGTGTAGGCGTACACCCGACAGTGCATATATAAATAATAAGTTATAACCGCCGGTTACGGGAATAACTCGTCGCGGGACTATATCATGTGGTGTGTCTATTAATCTTTAACCCGGTGTCAATCCGGGCTACTGAACGTATAACAAACATGTAATTCTTTTACAAGTTTATATATGAATAATTATCCCAAGTTATAAAATGTTTTGTGCCTTGTGCATTCAAATCAATTTTCTAAACCTTTTCAAAATGAGTCAGTTAATTGTATTTACCAGTGTAAACTGACGTATTTTCCCAAAAAGGTTAAGTGTAGGCACTACTCGAAATAGGTTGGCCTCTCCTTAGCATCAATAAGAGTCTCGCAAGCTTGGATGCATTTTGAGTCTGTTGAACTACGTTTTCTGTTTATTTGATCCGCCTGTGGATTCGTTTCAACTACGTTGTGATACTTAATATTACAATTTTATTCAGTTGAAATAAATCTATCTTTTGCTTCCGCTGTGCATTTAAAATTGTGTTGTTTGACTATGATGATATCAACTACGTCACGATACTCCCCACCAGGCCCACCGGTAATACGTGGAAATATCGGGGTGTGACAGAAGGCTAGTGATAAGCGGATTTTCCTCAGCTACGAGAAGGCCGAACATGAAGGCAGGAGTTGTGGCCAAGGTATAATCCATGAATTCTGATTTTGTGAGGACTAAAGCTTCTGTATATGAATCACGTGGAACCAAGGGTGCTAGGGTAATATTTGTGCCATCCTTATTGAAACTATACGTATTGTGAAAACATCATGTTTAACTCTTCGGTTGTATTGACGACCTAATAGTATGTGCCATGCATCCATAGGAATCACCTCGCACCACACTTCATTGGAGTACTTGTTTCCAATTGAGAATTGCACTAGACAATGATGGTTTACTTTAACTAAATTACCTTTTTTAAACCAAGTTAGTTGGTGCGGTTTGGGATGAACTTCCGTACGTAATCCTAACTTCTCCACCATTGTTGCAGCAACCATGTTTTCACAACTCCCACCATTGACAATGATTGTGCATATCTTCCCTTTTGATGTGCATTTAGTCCGAAAAATATTATTTCGTAACCATAAATTGTCATCTTCTGTTTTAGCTACTGATGCACTAAGCACCCATTGAGATATCAAAGCTTCACCCTTGTCCGGGTATATAACTTCGGTCACGCCGTCCTCGTGTGTAACTTCATCTTTGGTGTCATAAACGGGATCAGTTTCATCTACGAAAGTAACCATCTGCTTATTTGGGCAATCTCATTTGAGGTGACCAAATCCATGGCATTTAAAACATCTATTTACCGGAGGTGATGGCACTACCGGCGGTGTAGGGCTACTTGAGGCTTCGGATTTGTTGGGCCGGGTGTGTTAGTGGTTGCACTAGCTGTGGGAACTCAGCTAGTTGAAGAGAAACAGGTGGGGGTTGTTTTTGGTTTGGCTTTTAGTTGCTTCTCTACCCGATGAGCTAGTTTGTAGACGTCATTTAGTGTCCAATATGGCCTCCTAAAATGCAAAACATCAGATATTTCAGTTCGTAGGCCACCTAAAAACCTAGCTATTACTTGTTCATCTTCTTCACCGGCTCCACACCTCATTCGAAGCTTATCAAACTCCGTAATAAACTCTACCACACTTAAAGATTGTTGTTTCAAACTATTATAGTCAAGATATGCATCTTGACGATGATTTACGGGTAAAAACTTGGCCTGTAATAATTTTTTCATCTTTCCCCTCGACTCCACTTTCGATTTACCCTCTTGAGCTCTCTTCTTTCGAACATAATGACGCGTACTTACATAATCTAATGGTAACAAGTTTTACCTTTCTCTTGTCGGGTATGTCTCGGATGTCAAACACTCGCTCAACCATACTAAGCCAATCAATAAATTCATCGGGTTGTAATTTACCTTCGAATTCTTGAATTTCTAACCGGATTCCTAGGTTTCGAAGCGGTTCTGGTTGTCGTACTGCCTGGTTAGCATGCCTCCGCGCGAAAGGAATCTGATTTTCGGCTCGAGCAAAAAGGTTCTGATAGTCGGCCTCTCCATCATACCAGATGTTCGAATCAGTTTCAGTTTCCTCCCATCGATCTTCCCAATGACCTTCTTGTTGATGATTAAACTGTTGCAACTCTAGGTCTCGAACCCTTTGTTGCAGACTTTCGATTTGTTCGATGTCTCATGGATCTCGATAACGACCTTCGTTGCCTCTGGCGGCGTCTCTTCGGAGGTGAAAACGAGCATCTCTCCCACTACCTTCCATTGAAACCTATGCTTTGAATACCACTTGACACAGGCTACTTGTAACACCTCGTAAAAATCGTGTCCAATAATGTGAAGACACGTGTCCTAAACCCTAAACGTATAAAAAGTTGACTTTGAAGGACTGAAGTTGACAAACAGTGAAAAGATGTATGCGGAGGGACTAAAAGTGTCAGCATGCTAAACTTATGCCTCGGAATGACCTTACACGATATTCGTATTCTCAAACAAGTCAGATATTGGACGTAAGAAGCCGTTTGTGAAAACAAATGAAAGTTAGGGTGACAAAAGGGTTAAAAGTGTCAACATGTTAATTCTTACCTCTGAGTGACCTTTTAACGAATCCGGGGTTTCGTAAAGTTCAATTATACTCTTGGGAATGCTTGATGTTAATTTTATGAGGTTTCGTTGTCGTTACATGATTAATATGCAAGATTTCGAGAAGAAGGGTTAAAAGCATCAACCAGCGAAACTAGTACCTTCGGGTCATCTTTTGACCAAACGGGAGCCTAACGGTGTTTGTTATAATCTTCAAATATCATCAAAAACTAACTATAGGGACTAAAGGTGCCTAAAGTAAAACTTATTTAAGGTTATAAGGACCAGGGACTGAAACTGCCATTTTTGAAACTTGGTTTACCAGAACCAAGGGAGAGTCGCGACCCGTGAAGGTGAATGTTATCTCTCTCGCACCCCGCGAGAGAGTGCCCAGTTCTGAAAAATCTGGACAGCTGCATGTATGCAGCCTTGTTGCCCACACAAACCGCCATGCATGCTCAGAACTCGAAACCAGGGATTATTGGATGGTTTTTACTGCCACTAGGACACCTGAGATGATCTGTAGATGATCCTAGACACCTGGCTTCATCATAAGACTCCTTGGTTTAGTATAAATAGGACCTCCATGAAGCCATTTGAACTTGCACCTCATAATTTCTCACTTCTTCTCATTCTAAGAGGTTCCTGATAAAAAAGGAAGCTCCCCTTAGTCTAATCTTCGAGCTAGGACATGTTGTAAGTGTCCTTAGCTACTCTAGTTCGGTTTTTATGCATTTAAAAACCGAAAGTCAAAGTTACCGCTAAACGGCTTTGACTTTCAGTTTAGACCTAAACCGTCCAGCCATTGTTCGAGGCGAATATGGCTACGTGATCGTAATTAGGTATGTGTTAATCCCTCGAAAGGGCACCTCCTAATTACCACGTTTACTTAGTTAATTGTCGGGTCAAAGTAATTAAAATAAAAAGTCAAACGGGTCAGTTTTTAAATAAATTCAAATATGATTATGTAGAAGTTATAAAACATGTTTTATCACTTTAATAACTTGGTAAAAATTATTAGAACATGTCTAAACATGTTCAACCCGACAATTCTAAGTTTAAGCTCGGTTCGCAACCGAAAGTCGCAAAAGCTTGACTTTTGCTTTGACTTTCAGTCCTGACCGAATTAGCTTATTTCCTCTATGCATTAGGGTTCCTTTGTGACCATAATATGTTGTAGCATAACCCTCCGAGGTATATTACATGGTCACTTAGTAATCTGAGTTTATATGCATGTTTCCGTTATTATGCTTTATGTTGACTAGTATGGGTTTTCGTCTAAAAATAAGGTTTTTAATATAAATGAGCATGCAAATGGACTAAGTACTGATTAATAAACATATTTAGAATATTTTGATGTTTACGATCTGGTCATAAACTGAAGTTATGTGATTAATCGAAAATTATGCTTTTATAAGGGCTAAAATGTCCTTTAGCATGCAAATCAAGTTTTAAAGATCATTTTGACATAAAAATTTTTAGCTACAGCTGTGATATCATATTTAGGATTTATTGGGATGTTGGGTCAGATTATATACTGACCTTAACCTTGAGTTCTTCTATAAAGTCTATACATGACGATAATACCCTTTTTGCAAATAAAATGAGTTTTAAATATAATTAACATGCAAAACCTTTTACTACTAATATATTATGAAAAATAAAATATTTTGACCATTCAAAGCTGGTCAAAATCTCAGAATCACTTAAACTTCGAAATTATCGTCATTTATCGACTATTACGCTATTTAGGTGCATAGTATGGTTTAAAACCATATTTGGCACCCAAGACTTGTTACCTACTGACTTTATAAATTATTTTAAATATTTTTACAGTAGGTAAAATTCATGAACTCAAAATCTCATATAAGTTCCTAAAACCATATGTGAAATGACCAAAATGCCCCTACGGAGCATAGTTTGGTCATAAATCATAAACCACACATATGTATGATATCCTACTGTTATAATAACATAAATTAAATATTTTTACGGAATATTTGTGACCAGAACTTCAGTTTACATATAAACCCCTTTTATAAACCATAAAATGACCAAAACGCCCTTATGAGGCTTAAATCGGTTTTTAAAACCTTTATGGGCATACATGTTGATGTCCTACTGATATCATAACATATTTTAAGCATAATAATATATGGAACTTGTATATGACTCATTCGGTTACCCGTTTATGCTTTTATGCGTTCGATATGATTTATGTGACTAGTTTGCATAAACTAACCGAAACGGGTTTAACCTTGTCATCTAAAGTTCAAAATCCAGAATATATTTATTTTACCCATATTAAACAAGTATTTATACTTGTCGGGTCTAAATTATATTCCATTCCGGTCACCGCTTAATCTAGCGTTTCGTACCGTAAATCATTCTTTAAACTAACCGGTCTAGTCCTCGACTTAGATAGGACCCATTAGTATTCTAATAGGTTAATAATACCTTCATTCCGGATTAGGCAGCCCCAGTAGAAGATACCTTCACAAAGTCTTAGAAATTATACGGCTGAGTAGAAATTCTTGCATTTTAAACTCAGGTAAATACTTTTAACTTATTTTCCCTTATACGGGCTTGGGATACGGTAAATTATTACCGCTTGGTCGGGTATGGGATCATTTGGTCGGATTGTGATTAATAAATCCGCATAACCCGTTTTAATCCGTTTTGTTTGATAACATAAACTTTAGGGGTTAACGACCGTGTCCTGGATATCATTGGCTCATTTAAGTTATTAATGACCACGACCTATCCACGGAGTGTAGGCATACACCCGACAGATGCAAATGCTAAAATATAAATTGACCCACAAGTTGGGGAAAACTCCTTTGTGGGTTTTATAAGTGGTGTGTCAGTTAATCATGACCCGGTTTCTAAACTGGGCCCCAAATGTATGACAAACATGTAATTCTGTATACAAGATTATAAATGTATTTGTCCCAAGTTATAAAAGAACTTTTCGTGCTTTGAGCACTTAAACTAATTTTCATAAATGTTTTCAAAAGAGTCAGTTAGTTAATTGTATTTACCAGTGTAAACTGACGTATTTTCAAAAGACTAAGTGACAGGTACCTCACGTAATAGGCTGGAGCTACTTGGCGTTTAATAAGAGGATCTTGCAAATCCCTAGATGCCTTAAAGTCTGTTGAACTTCGTTTTACATTTTATTTAAGATCCGCCTGTGGATCCTTTTACAACCGTCTGTATATTAATTTTATTCGTACTTTGAACTTTTGGGTTGTAATAGTAATTTTATTCCAAGCCTTCCGCTGTGCTATAACTGTGTTTAATTGACTATGATGATATCAACTACGTCACGATACTCCCCACCGGGCCCACCGGATTATGTGGAAATATCGGGGTAGTATAATGCTTAACCGTAATGCTTAACCGTATAATGCTTAACCGTTCAAAGACAAATGTCTCACCAATTCAGATTAGAGCTTTTAATCATTCAGACTCAATATAATGCTGAACCATTCAGACATCTGCTCGCGAAACAAACAGTCTGAACCATTAGGTGCTGAACCAGTAAGAGGTCTGAACCATTAAGTGCCACATTAAGAGCTAAACAAACAACCCCTTACAATTTATAAACCGAAAATTAAACTTTATTTAAAAATTCTAAAAGTGAGATTTGTACTCAATTATACGCAAACATCTTAAGAAAAGAAAAAGAAGCCATAAAAAGTTTAATCAGCTAAATTAAATTTTTAGCTCGAAGTGTGTATAACTAGTAAATTTCTCCGTGGGTTGCGGTGAGTCCAAATGTAAATTAATTTGGATTTGTACAGTAAAGACCTGAATCGTTTCAGAATAAAAGATACTTCATAACATAGATAAACTGAAGATGTACATAAAAATAAGCATGGAAACGTATTCTATATGGCCCCACTTGCGAAATAAATTTACATTGAACACCAACCTGAACTTATACCGACACCTACAAAAAAAATGTTTTCTTAAGTTAAAAATGGTACCGCGTGTTACGGTGGCGCTTAAACATAAAGTAAGTCGAATTTATAATGTCTAATAAAAACATATTATATTTGACCCCACTTGTTGTAAAACAAAATTTATGTCAAAACGTAGATCATCTGAAAAAAAAAAACTCTGAACTTATACCGACACGTACATAAAAATAAGAAAAAAATATGTTTTTAAGCTAAAAATGGTACCGTGTGTTGCGGTGGCGCCGAAACGTAAAGTAAGTCGAATTTATAAAGTCTAATGAAAACATATTATATTTGATCCAACTTGTTGTAAAATGAAATTTATGCCAAAACATAGATCAATTGAAAATGTAGAAAAAAGCAAAAAAAAACATATTGTATCCGAGCCTACTCATTTTTTTCAAAAAAACGTAATTAATTTGAATTTATACCGAGACGTATATAAATAAAAGCACGTAAAAAATAATTATAAAATTTTTCGAAAGTTAAAGGATTGTAAGTGTTAATACTAAATGTTGAAAGGTAAATGATAAAAAATAAAAACAATAACTTATTAAAAGCAAAAAAAAAAACTTAAAAGGGTGACCAATGGGCAGCTGCCATGCAGCATCATGACCATCCATCTTGTTATTGTATCTATATAGAATAGAATGTCACAAGGCCCTCTTCTTCATGTGGCGTCACAAAAAATCTAGAAACCTAGTCTAGTTGTTCCCCTTATGTTAATGGGCAACTGAATTGTCATCATGGACTCTTTATTCTTTAAGGAGCGGCCCTGACTCCGAGCCAGTGGGATGTGAGTTGTGCAAGCACTTATGGTATACGTCATTAGTTAATCGTTGAGACACTTCCAAATAACGTGTAGTAACCGGGAACCCACACGTTTAAGCACAAGTTGAGAAGATGCAATCTTCAAACATTTGGCATCTCACATTTTCTTATCACGAATACATGCACGTCTATTGAAACACCTCAACTAACCTCTTGCTCAAATGGACACTCATGATTTGATCCAAGCATGTACCGACCATTTTTCACAATGTAATGAGAATGGTATGGAATGGAAACTGAACTTGTATTGATTTAATGTGTATTTACAATAGAATGAACCCTCTGTATTGTATATAGGGAGAAAGAAGGACCAAAAAGGAAATAACTAATTACATATAAGAACATCTATATTTGCATGTAAGGACCTCTAGAATAATAAATGCTAACAACCAACAAAGAACTAACAACTATATTTACACTTAGACCATTGGGTATGGGGAGGATAGTCTCCAAAGGGACTATCTTCCACATAAGCGCCACGTAAGCATAGGAGGAGGACCCTTGGAGACTATCCAAGGGTGTGGTGGATGTTCCTCCTCCATTTTTTTATTATTATTTATTTGATTTAATTAATTAATGAAAACAAAGTAAATAAAAATAAAAAAGTTACATTTAAATAAAACCTAAAAAAAAAACCTGAAGTTACATTTAAATAAAGAAAAAACACACCTAAAAAAAACCCAAAGTTACATTTAAATAAAAAAAAACACACTTAAAAAAAACCTAAAGTTACATTTAAAAAAAACTACACTCCCCCACTCCATTTTTTCCTAATTTTTTCCTTCATCATTTGTAAAATGGGACGGTCTTCCGGTGGATATTCGCTAAGGTCGGTACTCGCCTTGTTCCATAAGTTCGTGGAATATATCAAGGGCTTCTTGCCAAAACGAATCGCTTTGTTGATTGTTACCTACAAGTTAGTAACAATAATAATAATATTTTGTAAGAAAAATATAGTGTACAAATAAATATTTAATAACAACAATAATAATATAATGTACAAATAATATTTAATAACAATAATAATAATATAATGTACAAATAATATTTAATAACAATAATAATATAACAATAATAATATTTTACCGATTATAGGAGACGTTGAAGAGTTAATATATGCTTTCGCCAACGCCTCTTCCTCAATTTTTGTCCATTGTTGTTGTTGTTTGGCGGCTGCGTCTTCCTTTTTACCCTTTCCCTTTTTATTTTTCTTTTTTGAAGGTTCAGGTTGCGTTTCTGGCACAACCTCTACGTCATCATCTTGTTCCTCGATTTGTGTTTGAGGTGCTTGTGGCGGTGGTTGATATGACATATTTAGCGGGTTTTGCATTAGTTGCTGCATTTGATATGGGTTGAACGACATGTTGGGTTGTTGCATTTGCATCGGGCTGAACGGGTATTGGTTGAAAGCGTTTGGCATTTGTTGGTAACCCGCAAAAGCGTTGTCCATTGCGGGTGTGTAGCCGGATGAAGAAAACGGGTGTGAACTTGAGTTGAGATTATTTGGGTTGTAGGGATCCATAATTTTTTTAAGGTTGGGAGAAGTTTTTTTTATAAAAATGGGAGAAAAGTGGAAGTATTTTGGTAAAAAAGTGGGGTGAAATGGGGTTTAATTTATAGTGGTGGGGTGAAATTTTTTTTTTTAAAAAGGTTGCAAGTTACCGTTAGGGGGCCCACCCCATTCAAAAAGTTGCCCCGTCTCCAACGTCCGAATTCAGACGAAAGTGCCGAGACGCCCTAAGGGGGCCGGTGTGCGACGGACCAAAAAGGGGGGGACGGCCCGGTGCCGAGCCCCATACCCTTTGGTCTTAACACTCCTCCTCAAGTTGGAGCATAGATGTTTATCATGCCCAACTTGTTACAAATTAATTGCGTCTTCCGGAGTGGTTTCGTGAAGATATCCGCTAGCTGGAATTCTGTTTTAACATGGATTAGCTGAATCGATGGAGGATCTTTTTGAGTACCGACTATCCGATCTCTGATTAGGTGTCACACCCCGAATTCCACGTGTCACCGGTGGGCCCGGTGGGGGAGTATCGTGACGTGGTTGGCAACATTATAGTCAACAACACAATTATATAAATGCACAGCGGAAGCAAAAGATAAATATTATTACATTTCCGAATATAAAGTAATATCCAGTATTACATCGGAAAGTAAAGGATCCACAGGCGGATCTTAAAACATATCATTTGTTCAACAGACTTTAGACGCCTAGAACTTGCAAGATTCCTTAATAGCGCCCTGAGCTTCCAGCCAATTACGTTCAGTACCTGTTACTTAACCCTTTTGGAAAATACGTCAGTTTTCACTGGTAAATACACTCAACCGACTCATTTGAAAATGGTTTTAAGAAAATTGATTTAGATGCACTAGGCACAAAACTTTTAGACACTTTGATTAAAATGCACAGAGGCAAAATTAATCTTTTATAACTTGGAACAATTATTTGTATATAATCTTGTATACAGTTTTACCTATTTGTCGTCCGTTAGGGTCCGGTTTGTAGGGCCGGACTAGATTAACCGACACGCCACAGGTATAATGCCCACGGGCTATCATCCCCTAAGTGGATTACCAGTCCCGGTATAATGCCCACATGGATGATACCTCGGAGTGGATTACCAGTTTTTACATAATGCAGCTGTCAGGTGTATGCCTACACCCCGTGCTTACGTCGTGGCCATTTCGTAAAATGATGCCAAGGATATCCGGGACATGGTCATTAACCCCCAAAGGCCATACACCAAATAAAATAAAATAATACATATTAAACCGGTTATGTAAGTACATCAATCACAATCCGATTTAAATGACTACATACACCCGACCAAGCGGTACTTTTATAGTACCGTATCCCAAGCCCGTATAGGGAAAATAAGTTAAGAGTATTTACCTGAGCTAGCTCCTGTCTTAAATATCAGAAATTAATAACTCAGCCGTATTCACTTAAGTAAGCGTAGGTACCATTTACCGGAAGACTCTAGTCTGGAATGATGGTATAATTAATTAATTAAAATGCTAACGGGTCTTTAATTAAGCCTAAGCTTAGACCGATTAGTCTTAAGGGAAAATACGGTTCAGACGCGTGATTAAGCGAAGACCGGATAGAATGTGATTTAGACCCGACAAGTTCAGAGACTTGTCTAATATGGGTAAACCAAACACATTCTGGATTTTGAGATAAAACCGATAAGGTTTGACCCGTTTCGGCTAATTTATGTAAACTTGTTACATAAACCTAACCGTACGCGTAAAGGGCGTGACGGGTGTTCATGAAAGCTATATACAGGTTTCCTAAGTTAATTATGTCTCAAATATGTTGTGACATCAGTAAGATGTCCTTCATTATGCCCGAAATGAATTTAAACACAAACTATGCCCCGTAAGGGTAGTTTGGTCATTTTAAGGTTTGTAAACGAGTTTAAATGTTTAACTGAGTTACAGATCTGATGTAAACAGCAAACATACTAAATTTGATAAGTTATATCAGTAGGCTAAAGCATATATGTGAAATTTATCACTTATAACCAAACTATGCACCGAAGGGGCATTTTGGTAATTTCACATAAGCCGAAAAGCTCAAAAACGAAGTCTGAGTTTATCAACCTTTGCTTACTGTTATAATATCATAATTTGCCTCATATATCAGTAGGTATCAACCCGGGTATGTCCAATATGATTTTAAGACATCCTATGCGTTAAAAACGCTAATTATGGCGATTGAAGGCCATTTCCGGGTTCTATACTTAAATCTGATATTTTTATATTTCCAGAAGGCTTAAAATAATTTATTTAACATATGTGATCAGTAGCAAAAGGTTTGGAGTCGTTTAGATAAGTAAAACTCATTTTTATGGCCCGTAAGGGCAAAACCGACAATTACCGGATTAAGCCTACGACTACTAGTTATGCTCGGCCTAAAATTAATTAAAAATATTTAAAAATCCCAAAATAATATATAACATCAGTGGGTAAAATATTTGATATCAAAAAGTATGTTTAACTAGGCTATACGCCAATTACGTCATTTTGTTAACATAAAGCTTTAATTTAGCGATAATGAGCATAACTCTTAATCTATAAGTCAAACTGATGTCAAACTTTGTATACAAGTTTATATGTCAGTAACTAAGGTTTCTACACTTTTACATTTTCATAAATCTCGTTTTAAGGCAATAAGGGCATAATGGTCAACATTTGAGCAATTAACGGAATCATGCGTATTAATCGGATAGCTAATGAACCGAGGTGTATAATCACAGAGGGTTATACTAGCATGTAACCTGGTCCAAATGAAGCTCTAAGGTATTTCTAAAACATACCTAAACGGGTCAGAATTGAAGTCAAAGCAAAAGTCAAAGCTTTGCGACTTTCGGTTCCGAACCGGGTCTAAACAGGAAATAGTCGGGTTGAACATGTTGGGACATGTTCTTACACTTATTTCTAAGTTATAAAAATGTTCAAACAGGTTATATATGTTCTAGATAGCTAATTATGCCTAAATGACATTGTAAGCATTATGTTGACTTTTTAAGTAAATGTTTGACCCGACATTTGACCTGCTTAGGATGGTGATCCGGGGAAACCCTTTTGGGGTTTTATTACCCACATAAATACCATTCTAAAACTACTTTTAATTCGAGATAAGACTGAGTCATTAGTGACTAATCTCGAAGTCAAACCGTAATTACGACGGTTTGACTTTTAGCTAATTAAGTAAGCTAAACACAACCAAATAAGAACTAGTGGACTTACAATAGTCCAATGCACGACTTATGATCAGAAGGGAGAGTTCCTATGCTCCAGGATGCTCCAAAGATCAAATGCAAGTGTGAAGAAATGTGGTTGCATCAAGTGGCCTTATATAGTGCTTGGATCCACCACAACTAAGTGACAACTAACTCTAGGATCAACCACAACCATTGAACACTTGTCCTAGTGCTCTAGGATAGTTTAGGGGTCGTTTATAACTGATAAAAACCGGTATAATCGGTCAAAATCGCGTAAAACAGCCAACAGCAGGTTTCTGGTCGCTGGGCACCAGCTAGTGCACCGTTACGCTACATATGTAGCGGTGCGCTAGCCCGCTAAGATGGGCCGTTTGACTTTGCAAGGTAGCGCACCGTTACGCTACACCTGTAGCGGTGCGCTACCCCCTTCTGAGACAGAAATTGTTGTTATTTGTTGAAGTTTCGTAAAGGAATCCCTCTTGCACGAATTTGGGGCCTCAATTATCAACTTAGGACCCTCACAAAGTGTATGATCCTGTATAATACCCTACCATATGAACTTGTCCCATTTGAATGCATTTTCAAAACCCGAAAACATCGGTTTACCATTCAATTTATTCGTGGGATCAAGTCATGCATTATAAATTCCATTATTAACGATAATTCTCTGCATTGAGGGCATAAAAGATGTGTATAACATTTAATCGGGTCTTGGGATTTATAATTGAGGTCGTTCAGAGGTAACAGTTTAACATGACGCCACTTTAATCCTGCCGAATCATCTTTATTAAATCCGGGTTTACAACGCGTTTTGTCTGACATGACACGTGTCGTTTTATTATTGAACCCGAAATTTTCGAGGTGTTACATCCTCACCTTAAAATAAATCTCGACCCGAGATTTACTGAAGCAAGTATGGGTACTTTTCTTTCATCGTGGATTCAACCTCCCACGTGAGATCGGGACCTCTACAGGCATCCCATTTGACCTTAACAAAAGGTATATGCCTTCTCCGAAGCTTCCTTACCTGTCGATCTTCAATCGACACAGGTTTTTCCACAAATTTTAAGCTCGTATTTATATGCACATCCGTATGTGGTATTATCAGTGATTCATCAGCGAAGCACTTCTTCAGATTGCAGATGTGGAACACATTGTGAATTCCACTGAGCTCTTCCGGTAAGTTTAACTTATAGGCAGCTGACCCGTCACGTTCGATAACCTCGAAAGGTCCTATGTATCTCGGGCTTAGCTTGCCTTTCTTACCGAACCGCATCACTCCTTTCTAGGGTGACACTTTCAGTAGGACTTTGTCACCTACTTCGTAGTGAAAATCTTTACGCTTGGGATCAGCGTAGCTCTTCTGCCTATCCCGGGCAGCTTGGAGATTGTTACGAATTTGGACAATCTTGTCCGTCGTTTCGAACACGATCTCTGGTCCTGATAACTGGACATCTCCAACTTCCGCCTAACAATTAGGCGATCTACACTTTCTACCGTATAACGCCTCAAAAGGCGCAGCCTTAATGCTGGTATGGTAGCTACTGTTGTAGGAGAATTCGATTAACGGTAGGTTCTTATCCTAACTACCACCCAAATCGATCGCACATGCACGTAGCATGTCTTCCAACGTTTGAATAGTACGCTCACTCTGACCGTCTGTCTGAGGATGGTAAGCCGTACTAAAGTTCAAACGTGTGCCCAAGGATTGCTGGAAGCTCTTCCAAAATGTGACGTGTACCTAGTATCCTTATCCGAGATAATAGCTACAGGTATGCCATGTAAGGCTACAATCTTATCTACGTATAACTGGGCTAACATATCGGAGCTATAAGTCTCCTTGATGGGTAGGAAATGTGCTGACTTAGTCAGTCAGTCAACTATAACTCATATCGTATCATTTATCTTCCTTGTCTTGGGTAACTTGGTAATAAAATCCATAGTTACCATTTCCCACTTCCACGTAGGAAGTTCAGGCTGTTGTAGCAAACCAGATGGTTTCTGGTGCTCGGCTTTGACTTGCGCACTTGTCAAGCATTTAGCTACATAGGTGGCCACAGACTTCTTCAAGCCTATCCACCAATAGTTTGCCCTTGGATCCTGGGTAGCTGATGGAAGTTCTTAATCGTTGCCTAATTAGGGTTGCGGTATGTATGCATAAGCAATATGAATCGTCTTTCTTATTTAATAACATAAAACCCTCAGAATATTGAGTCAGGCTATATAAGCCTATGTCTTAAAACCTACTTAATCAAGGTTTTGATTAAATATGGAGTTTTCACAATACTCCATCCCACAGCGGGATGCTAATCTTAAGTCTACCTGCCCTCCGGGAGGTAAGCGAGTAAAACTTATGAAAATGTAATCAAGATGCAAGGAGGCTACAGAGATTTTCCATATCTCAGGCTTTAGTTCATCCATCATTGTTCGTGTCAAATAAGTGACACATTTATGTCATAAGTCCACGACTTCCTTAATCGGGAACATTTACTTGGAAATTTTTTTTTTCCATTTTTGGATATCTTCTTTGAATACTACTAGTCGACTTTAGTATAATATGATCATTGGGATATCTTAGGGGTTCCATGTATTAAACCTCCATGTTGATCAGACATGGAAATAATCTATGGTACACACTAGGATACGTCAATCCTCATATGACACTTTTATCAAACATAGTTTGGCATTCGCAGGTGGTAGAAAAACAATGAGAAAATAATTAAAATGTTGTCGTACTCTATGCGAAGAAAGAGTACTCTTAGATTTTCGGAAGGTTTTTCTTGCCGATACGAGGAGAATCGGTTACTAGGGTTTTCTTGGTAATTTATACCTCGTGGATAATATAAAATTTTGCTAAGCTTATGGTCTATGAAGATTTATTATTGCTTGTATTAAAACAGGACACTTAGCAGAAATTATCATTGATAAATGATAAGGAAGTTTATTGTACAAGTGTTTATATCTAATAAATGATGGAAGTTTCACAAACTAGGCACCTAGCTCAGTTGGCTAGGCGCGCGAAAGGGTGCGGCCGGCCTAGACCCAGGTTCGATTCCGGGGACGGCCAGTTCCACCATTTTTTTATGTTTAATATTAATTACTCGTACGGATACGTGTAATTATAAGAGTTGTCTCGTAAGGAGTCTTGATAATTAATCGCTTCTTATCACCCACGATATGGGCTTGATTTTTAAGGCAACCAATCGATTTCTATCACTATATTTAGTCCTTATGTATGCAACCAAAGATTTGCTATAAGGGTATTAGAAAAATGATTTCTAATAGATATTAAATATCAATATAGGATTTGTTGGAGCATTTTCTAAAGTACCATCGGCCAATTTCTACATCGTATTCAATGACCGGAGTCTTAATCAGGTGGAGACAACAGTTCTCAACCTTTATCATTCATAATATATTTATATGTGCCAGTATCAAATAAGTTTCTGCATAAACTGTTTGATAAGAAAGGTACATATTATACTATTATTATTCTGCATCAACTCTTGGGCGTTCCTCCTGATAACTCGTGCGTTTGTTCTCTTGGCCTACTCGGGCTTCCTCGCGTACTTAGGGCAGTTGGTCTTTATGTGCCCCTTCTCGTTGCAGTTGTAGCATGTAGCATCTTTTAACTTCTTGCAATCCAGGGTTTTATGTTCCTTAGACTTGCAAATTCCACACGGTAGAGGCTGAGACTCAAATCTGCACTTTCCAAGATGGTATTTCCTACAGGTTTCGCACCTGGTCTTTTCACTGGTCTGCTGTCTGACCTTTAAATCCTTCCCAGACTTAGTGGCTCCCTCCTTATTACAAATTCCGCAAGGCTTGGCTTTCGCATTTAAGGTGCCTTTTCCTTTAATCGCCTTCTTTGGGCAGCGGTTCTTTATGTGCCCCTTTTCGCCACAGCCATGGCAGGTCGCATCTTCCATCTTCTTGCAATCCAAGGTCTTGTGACCCTTGGTTTTGCAAATTCCACATAATTTAGCACGTGGGTCGATTGTGCATTTTCCAGAATGTTGTTTCCTGCAGTTGCTGCATTCGGGTTTTGCCTCCTTTGGCTTGGACTGGTTATAGCTTGAACCGGTCTTACCCTTCTTGTAACCTTTATTTGGGGTATTATCGCACTTTCGCTTAAGGTCCTTCAACACTCGGTCCGCAGCGTTGCTTACGGCTATTTCGATTATAGCCTGTAACCCGGTGCTTATTAATTTCAGTCTTGCATCATCCTCCTGATTAACTGGATGATTGTGAGCTTCAGAGGCGTCAGCCATGGTGAAGCTTTGAAGGCTACAATCCAAGTAGTAATAATTGGTTTAAGTATATGACGGTGTTAATATGGATCTGAATCTAATTATGGAACTACCATCTTGGCCTGGTCTTAAAATGACACGTGGCTAGGTCCTGTCCCTTTTAGGTTTTGCCATTTTATTATAATGGTAGATCTCATAACATAGGAATGATAATTTAACATAATCGTCCCTTTAAAATTTAACAAGTATATGGTTGCCCTAAACGGGACTTCTATAGCAATTGACTTGAAGAATACTTTCCATATTCTATGCATGGGCAAGTCAGAAAAATAACAAAGGAATCAAATAAGGACAAAATAAAACGAATTTAGAATTTGTCCTATGTTCTTGTCTAGACTCAAGAATGTGCAATTGCGTAACTGAGATTAAACACAAAAGGCTAGTGTTTAATTCACTCAGTGTTGGCTCTGATACCAACCTGTCACACCCCGAATTCCACGTGTCACCGGTGGGCCCGGTGGGGGAGTATCGTGACGTGGTTGGCAACATTATAGTCAACAACACAATTATATAAATGCACAGCGGAAGCAAAAGATAAATATTATTACATTTCCGAATATAAAGTAATATCCAGTATTACATCGGAAAGTAAAGGATCCACAGGCGGATCTTAAAACATATCATTTGTTCAACAGACTTTAGACGCCTAGAACTTGCAAGATTCCTTAATAGCGCCCTGAGCTTCCAGCCAATTACGTTCAGTACCTGTTACTTAACCCTTTTGGAAAATACGTCAGTTTTCACTGGTAAATACACTCAACCGACTCATTTGAAAATGGTTTTAAGAAAATTGATTTAGATGCACTAGGCACAAAACTTTTAGACACTTTGATTAAAATGCACAGAGGCAAAATTAATCTTTTATAACTTGGAACAATTATTTGTATATAATCTTGTATACAGTTTTACCTATTTGTCGTCCGTTAGGGTCCGGTTTGTAGGGCCGGACTAGATTAACCGACACGCCACAGGTATAATGCCCACGGGCTATCATCCCCTAAGTGGATTACCAGTCCCGGTATAATGCCCACATGGATGATACCTCGGAGTGGATTACCAGTTTTTACATAATGCAGCTGTCAGGTGTATGCCTACACCCCGTGCTTACGTCGTGGCCATTTCGTAAAATGATGCCAAGGATATCCGGGACATGGTCATTAACCCCCAAAGGCCATACACCAAATAAAATAAAATAATACATATTAAACCGGTTATGTAAGTACATCAATCACAATCCGATTTAAATGACTACATACACCCGACCAAGCGGTACTTTTATAGTACCGTATCCCAAGCCCGTATAGGGAAAATAAGTTAAGAGTATTTACCTGAGCTAGCTCCTGTCTTAAATATCAGAAATTAATAACTCAGCCGTATTCACTTAAGTAAGCGTAGGTACCATTTACCGGAAGACTCTAGTCTGGAATGATGGTATAATTAATTAATTAAAATGCTAACGGGTCTTTAATTAAGCCTAAGCTTAGACCGATTAGTCTTAAGGGAAAATACGGTTCAGACGCGTGATTAAGCGAAGACCGGATAGAATGTGATTTAGACCCGACAAGTTCAGAGACTTGTCTAATATGGGTAAACCAAACACATTCTGGATTTTGAGATAAAACCGATAAGGTTTGACCCGTTTCGGCTAATTTATGTAAACTTGTTACATAAACCTAACCGTACGCGTAAAGGGCGTGACGGGTGTTCATGAAAGCTATATACAGGTTTCCTAAGTTAATTATGTCTCAAATATGTTGTGACATCAGTAAGATGTCCTTCATTATGCCCGAAATGAATTTAAACACAAACTATGCCCCGTAGGGGTAGTTTGGTCATTTTAAGGTTTGTAAACGAGTTTAAATGTTTAACTGAGTTACAGATCTGATGTAAACAGAAAACATACTCAATTTGATAAGTTATATCAGTAGGCTAAAGCATATATGTGAAATTTATCACTTATAACCAAACTATGCACCGAAGGGGCATTTTGGTAATTTCACATAAGCCGAAAAGCTCAAAAACGAAGTCTGAGTTTATCAACCTTTGCTTACTGTTATAATATCATAATTTGCCTCATATATCAGTAGGTATCAACCCGGGTATGTCCAATATGATTTTAAGACATCCTATGCGTTAAAAACGCTAATTATGGCGATTGAAGGCCATTTCCGGGTTCTATACTTAAATCTGATATTTTTATATTTCCAGAAGGCTTAAAATAATTTATTTAACATATGTGATCAGTAGCAAAAGGTTTGGAGTCGTTTAGATAAGTAAAACTCATTTTTATGGCCCGTAAGGGCAAAACCGACAATTACCGGATTAAGCCTACGACTACTAGTTATGCTCGGCCTAAAATTAATTAAAAATCTTTAAAAATCCCAAAATAATATATAACATCAGTGGGTAAAATATTTGATATCAAAAAGTATGTTTAACTAGGCTATACGCCAATTACGTCATTTTGTTAACATAAAGCTTTAATTTAGCGATAATGAGCATAACTCTTAATCTATAAGTCAAACTGATGTCAAACTTTGTATACAAGTTTATATGTCAGTAACTAAGGTTTCTACACTTTTACATTTTCATAAATCTCGTTTTAAGGCAATAAGGGCATAATGGTCAACATTTGAGCAATTAACGGAATCATGCGTATTAATCGGATAGCTAATGAACCGAGGTGTATAATCACAGAGGGTTATACTAGCATGTAACCTGGTCCAAATGAAGCTCTAAGGTATTTCTAAAACATACCTAAACGGGTCAGAATTGAAGTCAAAGCAAAAGTCAAAGCTTTGCGACTTTCGGTTCCGAACCGGGTCTAAACAGGAAATAGTCGGGTTGAACATGTTGGGACATGTTCTTACACTTATTTCTAAGTTATAAAAATGTTCAAACAGGTTATATATGTTCTAGATAGCTAATTATGCCTAAATGACATTGTAAGCATTATGTTGACTTTTTAAGTAAATGTTTGACCCGACATTTGACCTGCTTAGGATGGTGATCCGGGGAAACCCTTTTGGGGTTTTATTACCCACATAAATACCATTCTAAAACTACTTTTAATTCGAGATAAGACTGAGTCATTAGTGACTAATCTCGAAGTCAAACCGTAATTATGACGGTTTGACTTTTAGCTAATTAAGTAAGCTAAACACAACCAAATAAGAACTAGTGGACTTACAATAGTCCAATGCACGACTTATGATCAGAAGGGAGAGTTCCTATGCTCCAGGATGCTCCAAAGATCAAATGCAAGTGTGAAGAAATGTGGTTGCATCAAGTGGCCTTATATAGTGCTTGGATCCACCACAACTAAGTGACAACTAACTCTAGGATCAACCACAACCATTGAACACTTGTCCTAGTGCTCTAGGATAGTTTAGGGGTCGTTTATAACTGATAAAAACCGGTATAATCGGTCAAAATCGCGTAAAACAGCCAACAGCAGGTTTCTGGTCGCTGGGCACCAGCTAGCGCACCGTTACGCTACATATGTAGCGGTGCGCTAGCCCGCTAAGATGGGCCGTTTGACTTTGCAAGGTAGCGCACCGTTACGCTACACCTGTAGCGGTGCGCTACCCCCTTCTGAGACAGAAATTGTTGTTATTTGTTGAAGTTTCGTAAAGGAATCCCTCTTGCACGAATTTGGGGCCTCAATTATCAACTTAGGACCCTCACAAAGTGTATGATCCTGTATAATACCCTACCATATGAACTTGTCCCATTTGAATGCATTTTCAAAACCCGAAAACATCGGTTTACCATTCAATTTATTCGTGGGATCAAGTCATGCATTATAAATTCCATTATTAACGATAATTCTCTGCATTGAGGGCATAAAAGATGTGTATAACATTTAATCGGGTCTTGGGATTTATAATTGAGGTCGTTCAGAGGTAACAGTTTAACATGACGCCACTTTAATCCTGCCGAATCATCTTTATTAAATCCGGGTTTACAACGCGTTTTGTCTGACATGACACGTGTCGTTTTATTATTGAACCCGAAATTTTCGAGGTGTTACATTAGGTGACAATCAGCCTCATTATGTTTGGTTCTCTCATGAAAGACTTGATTTTTTGGCTATATGTATAGCTGATTGATTATATAATCGCATCAAGTCATCAGAGCTAATTCCAAGTTCCTTGAAAAGGCGATGAACCCATATGATATCTGATGTAAAATCTGCCATAGCTATGTATTCTGATTCAACGCTTGACCTGGATACGGTATGTTGCTTCTTACTCTTCCAAGATACAAGATTTCCTCCCATGAAAACACATACTTCTTTGTCGTTGGTTCAGGGTTAGAGTTGTGTTCCATGATTACTCCTTGAACTTCTACATCTAGTTCGATAGTTTCAACCTATTCTGTTGTCATCTCATATTCATGATGGTTAGGAATAATGAACATATAGGATCAGGATTAGTTTCAGAGGTTTGAGAATCACTGTTAGAAAAGGAAAAAATAATTTAGAGAAAATTATGGATTCCTCAAGATCATCTCCATATTTATCAAAGTCTTTCCTTTTTATTCATTCTTGTAATGCCTATAAATAAAGGCTTGTTTTTATGTTTTGTATGCAAGAAATAAATCAATAAAATTCAGTTCTTTTGATCTTCTTTGATTATCATTTGCAACATGGTATTAGAGCAGAGTTTTGATCCGTGAAACATCTTTTCATCTTCTACAATCAATCACAACAAAATCAAAACAAACCCGGAAAAAAAAACAAAAAATCAAAATCAAACATCAAACCTGTCGCTTTTGATTCTTCGCCCTCAACCTCTTCCCTCTTCGCCCAATCCGTATCAAAACAACAGTAGCAGCTGCCGACACCAACTGCTGCCGCCACATCCATCCTTATCCGCAAAACCCTAAAGCCAACCACGAACATAGAACCCACCTTAAACCCTAAACCGTTACGATAATGACAACCGAAACCCTAAACACTCCGGCGTCTGAATCGCCATCCAACGGCACCGGCGAGTCAAATCCGCCGAAAATATCCGCAACCGTCGGCCATCAATCTCCCGATACAAAACCACCAGCCGATGACGAACAAGGAGAGAAACGAAAATGAACGGAAACCGAAAAAGAAACCATTTCCGTTCATCCGTTATGGAAAACGAGTCTCTGTTCGTACTTCCGGCGAACCAGCGCCCCGTGTAGCCACGGCGAAACATGTCGGTATGCTCACGGCGAAGTGGAGCTCCGGATCCAACCAGACAACACTTGGGATCCGACTTCTGAGAAGGCGAAGAAGATGAAGGTGGATACAGAAGGTGGAATAGAAGCTTCTGGAGATAGAGATGATGGAGTTATGATGAAGGATTCAGTATTGGATGAAGAATGTTCTGAGGGGGTGTTTGGGATTCCTTTTTAACTTCTCCTTCTCAAAAGTCCTTCTCAAGATCCAGAAGTAAGAAATCCAGACTTCTCAAAAACTCCTTTTTGAAAACAAAATTAACTCTGAAAGTCCTTATTTTCATTATGTTTGGGATTCCTTTTGCTTCAGAAGAACTTCTCAGATGATCTTTGGGGTTCCTTCTCTTCTCAGAAGTCCTTTTTGCTCCAAAAAGTCACTTTTAATAGGAATCCCAAACACCCCCTGAATCTGCACCTGATAAGTGTTTTATGAATCTTCTGATGAAGTGGAGTGCTGATAATTTAAAGAAGTTTCTTATTGATCAGGGAGTTGAATACAAGTTAGCAAAGACAAGGAAAGGGATGGTTGTAGGGCTCGTAAGCTTTGAAACAAGTGAAAGCTACAACTTTTCATTGAAATCAAAAAAAAAAAAAAAACCAAAATAGGCAACAAAAAGTTACCATGTCGACGGTAGCCAAAAAAAAAGGCATCAACGTTTCCGCTCAAAAAAAATCAAAACCAAAAACCAAAACCCAAAAACCCAAAAACCAAAAAAAAAAAACCCAAATCAAAACAAATGCCAAGACCCAAATGGCCAAGTTGAATTTTTTCAACTTGAGGGGAAATCAAAACCCAAAATAGGCTGCCATGTCGAGAGGCGGTAGCCTCAATCAAACCAAAAGTTACCATGTCGAGATGCGGTAGCTCAAATCAAACCAAAAGTTATCGTGTCTAAAGGCGGTAACTCAATAGCTCAAACTACCATATCAAGGAGACGGTAGCCAAACCAAAACCAAAACCCAAACATAATCAAAACCCAAAATCAAAACCAATCCAAGTTGAATCGTGGCAATCCCACAATTCAACTTGAGGGGAGTGTTAGAAAAGGAAAAAATAATTTAGAGAAAATTATGGATTTCTCAAGATCATCTCCATATTTATCAAAGTCTTTCCTTTTTTATTCATTCTTGTAATGCCTATAAATAAAGGCTTGTTTTTATGTTTTGTATGCAAGAAATAAATCAATAAAATTCAGTTCTTTTGATCTTCTTTGATTATCATTTGCAACAATCACTTACCTTTGAATCCAGGTTGGGGGGATCTGGGATGGCACTGTTTGATTGTGGTAGTATGAGATGCCCCGATATTGTTATCAATTTCGTTTGAAAAGGGAAACCACTTTAGCCAACTTAGTATCTTCAAACTTACTTTCTCTGTGACCACTGCGTTGGGAGTTACAGAAATATTCCTCCTCGAGGAAGTCACAATGCATGGTGGTGATCATAGTGCCCTTTTTAGGACTGTAACATCGATATCCTTTCTAGTTCACACCGTAGCCAGCAAATACACATTTCACCGCACATGAACCAAGTTTGGATTTATCGACTTAAGGAATGTGTGCAAACACAGTACAACCAGATATTCGTGGTTCAAGAGTAAGAGTTGTAGATGCAAAAATGTCTATAGCTGCGTAGTTGTTGACTCAAAGGTGTAAAATTTGAATGATTAGTGGCTATATTGCGTTAGTTTAGTTGTTTGTTACTTATGTAACACATTTGGTTTGGTTGTGTAGCGAATGTGGTCTCATTCACTAAGCATGTTTAGTTAATGAGACCTGAGCATGGTGACTAAGCTTATTTGCTAAAGAAAAGGTCTAGCGAATGAGCCCATATTATATAAACTGTTTGCTCAGTTCGTTTAAGTCATTTGTTTAGTTGAGTCAATTTAGGGCCAAATAAAGTGTTTGTGGTGTAAGGTCTTTTTGAAAAGTTATATGAAAGCTTGAACATTTATTTACATTGTGTGTTCGTCGTGAACGTTTGTTTGAATTCCGCATAAACAAACGTACCAAAACACGTAGTGAATTCGTAGATCTGTATTCTGGAACTACAAGAGTAGATGGAAGTTCTGTGAAGTCGGATAGGGTTTCACTACTAGAAAACTAGGCAATTGCGACTAAAATTAGCGACCAACATAAGGTTGTCGCAAAATTAGTGACCGGTTTGCGACCAAAACCTAAACAATTGCAAAATTAACGACCAACCCAGATTCAGTCGCAAAACGGTAGCAAATTTTGTGACTGCAATTTTCCAGTCGCAAATAAGTTGAATAATGGTCGGAAAACGGTCGCAAATACGCAAAAAATAAAAAAAAACAAAAGTTACAACCGTTTAAAGCGGTCGCAAATACGATAAAAAAAAGGAAAGCCTCGGCTGTTTAAATCGGTGGCAAATACGAGAAATATATATATGAAAGCAAAAGTTGTGACCGTCTAAAACGATCGCAAATGCGAGAATATCTACATACACAAAATTTAGAGTAGTGTTCTCTTATGAACTAGTTATTCTAATATTCCTATTATCTTTTTCTTTATTCCAAAACTAAAAAGTATTTATATAGTAGGGTTACAGAATGATAACAAATATGTAAAAAAACTAGTGGTAGTTGCGACCGCTTTCCAATCGCAAAGTTTGCGATCGTTTCACAGCGGTCGCAAATCGCAATATTAGGTTAGATTAAGCGGGATCTTAGTTTATTTTATGTCAGCACCCAAAATAAAAAAACTTTGCTCCCCAAAATATCTCATTTTCCCTCTTTCATCACTTTTTACACCCAAAATTTAGGTGGGATCTCATAACTTCGCTCCCCAAAATATCTCATTTCCCCTCCACTATCTCTGGAATCATCCTCCACACACCATGACTGCCGATAATCTCCCCTTACTCAATCACTCCAAAACCCTAATCGACACCAAACGTTGCAACCGTTCGATGAAAGTTCGATTTTGGACTTGAAACGCTCGTTTATCTTCCTAATCACCAATTTTCTCTCTCATTTCAGCACCAGGGCGGCCGGAATCCACACATTCGTCGTCGCCGTCAACGAAAAACACTCGCAGTTCCTTATTTCAAATCTTCTCTGGTGGTTTTATTGTTTATTTCGGTTAATTGTTAACGGCAATTGCAATACAAACTAAAATTGTTACCGATATTCATACTTTGTTATTCGTTGATTTAAACATTATCATTGCTGTCAGTTAGGTTAAGTAGAATACAATGAGTTTGTTAGGTTTTGTCGGTTATTATTGTCCTATTTGATGTTAGGGCTTGAAATGAGAAAATTGATTTGGATTTGTGTGTTTTTTGGCAACAGCAATTGAAATACAAACTAGAACTGTTACCGGCATTCATACTTTGTTATTTTGACTAGAAAGTTGAGACGATGTATGATGATTTGGATATGCTTTTGGTTGTTTGCAGGGCAGGGCATCAGTTTGCAGGGCAGGGCATCGATTGTTAGGTATCTAGATGAGACGAACAGTTTGTAGGGTTTTCTAGCTTAGTTGGTTCTTAGTATTAAATGTTTTAGTTAGTATGTTCAAGTTTTGTTAGCTGTGTTTGTTAGTTCAAGGTGAGTACTGCATTTTTTTGAATTTTATCTGCTGAAGACTTGTTAACTGACTTTCTTTTTATTTTATTATATTTTAAGGTTTTGTATCATAGCATGCTTTAGTTTGTCTGACTCGATGTGAATGATTCTATGAGTTGATGTGTTGCATCTGCAGCACCTGCTACTTTTTTACATAAGAGTTGGCAAGGCACAAGGATATACTTCCTCAGTTTAGACTGGTTCTTACTTATATTTGTTAATGTTTAGTTTTTTCGCGCTTGTAGTTATGATTCACTGCATTCATGTATTTTTTTGAATTCATGTTATATATGTGAATGGTACATGTACTTTCAATAGATTTAACTTTTTGATGGTTGTGTTGGATTACGAAGCAACTGCTAGGCTTTGTGATTCTTTGCACATTAATTATTTATAATTTTATAAAGAAAAGTGCTAAGATGCAGGCTGGCCTAACATAAGTCCTTTCATATCCATCATAGTACTCTTGTACATTTGCTTACGTAAACTCTTATGTGTGCATTTTTTATTGTCTTACTTTGTATTATTTGTGTACAGATTGGCCTATTGCTTCCATTGCATTTCATTCTGAAGGTGAACTGCTTGCAGTAACTGCAGGCCATAAGGTCTTGATACCAATTTAACTGCACTCATGTCTCTTAATGTTGTTTTGCTCTGGATATTTGATGAAGTTAAATCATTATGTTGACTGTAGCTTTTTTATTTCAGCTGTATTTATGGCAGTACGACAGTAGAGGTGTGACTTCTTCTTCACCTGCTATTATATTGAGGACTAGACGTTCTCTTCGTGCTGTGCATTTCCATCCACATTCTGCCACACTTCTATTAATTGCCGAGGTGATCTCAAATGGGAAAAGAAAGTAGCTAAAAAGGAACCCGTCAAACGAACCAATGGGTCGAATGTGCTAAAAGTTGCTCAAGGTGTTATCTTTAATGTAAGCAACCCCGTATACTTTACAATGACCTGTTTTCACTTTAAGTTTGAAACTATTTGAAACTTGTATTATGTATTGAATCATTGAACTGGTGTTGCAGGTGAATGATCTTGACTCTTCAGATTCTACAATGGCACCTGCAACATCTTAGTCTGCATTACCCGCTTTCTGCTGTATATATTGGTAATATTCATCGCATTGACTGTTTGTGTTTTGCAGCTGATATACCATTAGCTCCCTTACAATTAATGCAGACGGATGGTGCTTCAAACATGGATATATCTGGAATTGAAGATATGTTGTTCTTTGCAGGTATAACTTTAGGGGTGTTTAAAATAAATTTTAATAATTGAAGTCACTAATTTTGATCCGATTTGCATGTGTGTATATGTATATTTTTAATTGCTAATTGCTCAAAAAAGGTAACCAACTTTGGTCCATTTTCTGTTTAAGGTAACCAACTTTGGTCCTTTTTCTGTTCAAGGTAACCAACTTTGGTCCATTTTCTGTTCAAGGTAACCAACTTTGGTCCATTTTCTGTTCAAGGTAACCACCTTTTCCTGTTTCAGTTTTAGCCAGCAATTAATAATATACTACCTGGATTGATAATATTTCATACAAATGTGTTGAAATTACTTCCCCTATTATATTTGTTGCTGGAGCATTGTCAGTAATCAGATAATGGATGAGGATAATTTCTTGTTTGTGTGGGTATTAACTTTAACTAAATTATGCCTACTCATTTTTTTCCTAGTCTGGCTCCAATTCGTTCCTGAAAGTGGAAATGGATGATCCCTCAATTCAAGCTCTAGAGTAATAGTAGATGAAAGGAAGAATAAATGGTAAGGCTATCTTTTTGAGGTCTGTATGTGTTGGAGTTTACATTTAAATTACATTAATGTCCTTGCCCTGTCCCATTCCATTTAGTTCCAAAAGTTGTTATGAACCGTTTCATGTGGGTGTCTACTCAATTACTTGCAAGAGAAAAACCAGTTTCAAATGCCCAAAACTTCCATGTTAAGCTGCCTTTAAGAGAAAAACCAATTTCAAATGCTGTAATTCCTGAAGAACTTGTAGAGATTCAAGCCTTCTTGAGATAGGAGAAAAAGGGCCCATTTTTTTTCTCAACCATGTTAGTTTTACAACCCGACTGGTTTGACCCGCTGCATAACCAACCCATTTTTTGCCCCAAGCTACAACTTGAGTGGTTTTATGATATTGTCATGTGTAGTGAGATAAGCAAAGCTCAAGATAGACTCACGTATTTTCTCAGAGTGTATATGTGAATTATACAACATAGTGAACTTTTGAGAATAATTATGTCAACTGTCGGGCGTGGAGGTGAAGGGGATGTTGGGCAGCGTATCCGTGATGAAATTCTAGTCTCCAGGTGCCACAATTTTCTTATAATTATTTTCTGGTCGATAAAGTTTCATAAATCTCCCTTTAATTGAAGCTATTATCAATTCACTTATTTTCTAACTGTAGAGAAATAACGATTGCGTGGGTGGAATGATGGAAGAATGGCATCAGAAGCTGCATAATAATACAAGCTCTGATGATGTTGTGATCTGTGAGGTACAGGGTGGCTTGAGGGTAAAGCCGCTAAAACAAAGATTTTAGGCTTCATCTTCATATTGGCCCTGTCACTCTTTCTTTATAGATATATATTCTTTACTAAACTGAGCATAAATGTATTGACTATTTTACACATTGCAATTTTTTTAACTAAACTGATTTTTAAATAATTTACATCAAAAAATAAAACAAAAAAAATTATAATTTCAAAATTAAAATAGTAATATCTAAACTTTATTGATAACAAGGCCCCTTTTAAAAGGTCGTTCAAGGCCTTTAAATGGCTTGAGAGTTGAGCCAACCCTGAACAGGCATATTGCATTTGAAGCTATATTCATATTATTTGAGGCTTGTATTACACTTAAAAATGCTTGAGTCAATTATTGGTCTGTAGTTTATAATTGTGGGGAATACAAGTATAATACCTCACTTGGTTATAGACTCTGTTTATAACTTTATGAGAGACCTTGCTAGTAATTTTGGGTTTATTTGTTAATAAAAATGCCTATTTTTTGTAATATAAATGTTATACATTAATGTTAGTTCATGATTGGGTCCAGATCTAATCTAAGTTTTGTGATTACATAGGAAACTGATAGGTGCTTGATATTATCTGAGTGGATACGTAGCCGAAAAACAAGATAAGCTTGAATACATTGATGATCCATAAACAATCACTGTTGTCGATCAGCAAGAGATAGTAACGGGAATGGGACCAACACGGCCTCCAATGCTGCTGGGTGTTACGTGATGGAAATCAACTACAAGGGTCTGGGTAAGGGTGGCACGAGAGGCTGAGCATCAGCGGTGGTCTACAAGATGTGTTGGGATTCAGGTTGCATAATATGTAATATGTTCGGATAACTTGGGTCTTTAATGTTTTTATTTGTAAATTTTAAGTGAAATGTTTTATAAAATATTGAAAATTCTATAAATGCATGGTTCTAAAATTATAAACATCATTAGCAGGTTTAATATAGAAAATGGCTGCAAAAAAATAAATAACAATTTTGCAACCGCAAAAACGGTCAGAACTTTGTAAAATACAAGAGGTCGCAAAATGGTTGCAAGTTTGTAAAAGGTAAGCGGTCGCAAAACAGTCGCAACTAGATTGTCTCACAAAACCAATGAAAACAGTCGCAAAATTTGCAACCGCTCTTTTGGTTGCAAAACCTGATCGCAAAGATTTAGTAGCGGTCGCAACTTGGTTGCAATAGGGCAATTGCGACAGGTGTTTTTCCAACCGCATGATTGATCACAAAACAGTCGCAACAGAGCCATTGTGACTGTTTTGCGACCGTAAATGCGGTCGCAAATACCCAGTTTTCTAGTAGTGTTTTCAAAGGGGTTTGAGTTCGAGTGCCTTGGTTGGTAACAGATTAATAAGATATGAGGCAGTAGCAAGAGACTCAGGCCAAAAAGATTTGGACATATTGGATTCGTGCATAAGAGCCCGACTCATTTCTAACAGGCAAGAGGTCATGTACATGGTATTTTCCAAACTCTTCGAGCTTGTTATGTACCTACTACTCTTCATATTGCTTACTGACAGAGGTATGTGCGTTGCACAATTTGATTTTCTTTGGTTCAAGCTTCATGTTGAATGCCTCATTTAGCTTGCAGGGAATGTAAGATGATTTTTATCTTTATCTAGTATTTTGAATTCAAATGTTATTAGATAGACATAATAATAGTTTTTCGATGTTAACTCTTTACATTTGCATTGTTATCCTTATATCTTTGTAACATTTCAATGTTACCTTTTTACATTTGCTTTGTTATCCTTGTATCTTTGTAACATCATATATTAAAAGTATGAGTTAGCCATCTTTTGATTGAATTTTAATGAAAACACATCTCGAGTTTATTATTAATGAAATAAAAACAAGATAAGCCCACCAAGGTTCATATTCAATGACCATAACATCGAAAAAAACTAGCTAAATTTAAAGAAATAAACCAAATATTTCTAAAAACCAACAAACTCAAAACGATGCATTGGATAAGGGGGAACACTAGAAGAGGGGTTAAGTTTTAAGTAAATATGTAAAACGATTATCTTACATAGTGAGTATTTTCTAAGTGATAGCATATAGCGTAAAGTGCAATTTGATTCCTTGTGGTTTGATGGCGGGATCAATGTTTACCCCTCAAAATTAATTTTCGCTGTCTGAATTCTTATGGTTTACAAAAGTTTTTCTTTGCATCCCTCTCGGCATCTCCTTGTTAGTCGACCGTTAAAAAGCAGGTGAAAAACTTAATTAGACCATAAGTAGTGGTAAGGTGAATAATGCCTCACCCATGGGCGTTTTCCGCAACGTGTTATCCTAGTCAGCAAAGGGACGTTTTTCACAAATAGGTGTAGTGGGGATGTGGGCATTATATTAAACCATAAGGACTTAGACAACAAAAATTAAGTTTGAGGATAAACAGTGATTCCGCCATCAAACCACGGGGACGCAAATTGCACTTTACTAAAGTTTTACAGAAGAAAAAAAGTAAACGTGCAATCACATCGATCATCCTGTAATTTACTGTAAAGTATTTTCTGAAACGCGGAATATTACTCTAACCCTACTCACTTTTAAATTACACCATAATTTATTCCTTATCTGATTGAACTCAAGGCTTGCACGAGTTTTCTCCCAAATAGGTGTAGGTGGAAAAAATATTTACTAAAATAGGTGATTTGAAAAATATTTACCAAAACGGGTGTTTTTCTTTATTTTCTTTCTTTTACTAATTATATCACTTTTATATTCTTTTTCTTCAATCAACTATATATACAATTTATTAAAATAATTTCTTATTTTATGATCAAACCATGTTAAAACAAATTGAAATTGTTGAGAAAGAACTCTCACCTACTTTTTTTATTTATTTTTTTAGGTACTATTTCATTTACTATTTGGAAACCACAAGGAATTATTTAACTATAATGAAAAGAGAAAACTTTATATTTGAATTATTTAACTATAAATAATATATATTGTTTTTTACTTTGTAAAAGATTAAAGCTCATTGTATTTGTAGAATGTTAAATTTTATGTTGCTAACATCTCTTCAGTACATCTCATACACTTGCCATATATAAGTCTTTTAAAATCCCTTAAATTATTTTGCTTTTACGTTTTTTACTCTTATGTGATATTAAACTCAAGTTTTTACTCAGAATAACCTCTTTTAACTATTCATATGCTAACTCAAAATGAACTTGTGCACATAAGATTATAAACTAGTATTAAAAAAATTGGAAGAAGTCAAAAAAATGTAAAAGACGTACCGTTAATTAATTAAAATTTTTGGTTCACACGTTATTTCAAAGACGATTTCACGTCAACATTTTAGCCCTGTACCTGCTTTTCTTTCTTAAATATAACTTGTTGACTTTCTAATTATGAATTTGTGTAGTTTTCTAAGCCATATTGAATAAGTCTTATATAATTTAACTTATACCAAATGAATGTGAAAACTATCGCATACAGGATTTTTTTATTATTTTATCCATTCATCTGGCCGCTTCTTTTCTGTTAACTACAAAATAAAGTGTTCAAAGATGAAATGTTCAAAGTGGGTAAATTGCAATTTATGAACCGGCTTCCTAATAGCGTCTTAGAATGACAAAGTCTTCATGGCAAGTTCATATGTATATATATATACATGCACATATATATGTAAGTATGTCTAAGATCTCTAATTCACAAAGTTAAACACAAACACACAGAAATAAAAACAACTATGCATTTGAAAATACTACTAGCTATTGTAGCTTTGGGGGTAGCAAGTGCTCAACAGAGACCAGCTTGTGAAAGTTCATGTGGCAACGTGAATATAACTTTCCCATTTGGTACAGGTGAGGGATGCTACTACAGTTCCGATTTTCTTGTAACATGTGACCGATCATCTGGGGAACCCATACCATACTTTGGAAAAAACACAACCGATATTGTTATTTCAAATATTTCGGCAAGCAAGAGTGAGGTGGAGATTATGATGTTTGTAGGCCGTGATTGTTACAGTAATAGTTCTGTCCGCCCAAACAGAAGAAACGGACCATCTTTGCGGTTAAGGGATGTTAGGATCTCCGCCAAGAATAAATTTGTAGCCATCGGGTGTGACACGGATGCATATTTTGAAGGAATAAGAGGCAGTGAGTTAGATGGTACGGGGTGCAGTTCTACTTGTGGTAGAAACAGCCTTCTTACAAACGGATCTTGCTCTGGAGTTGGATGCTGCGAAGTAGCAGTGCCAGAAGGACTAAGAAGTTTTAACATGACTCTTCGTAGCTTTAACAACCATTCGAATATATTGGATTTCAACCCTTGCAGCTATGCCTTTTTTGTTGAACAAGGGAAGTTCAACTTTTCTACAACTAACCTGGTTGATTTTCGAAGTGTAAGGAGGATGCCGATGTTACTTGATTGGGCAATTGGAGACTTGACTTGTGACGCAGCAGAGGGCACAGACGATTTCTTATGCGAGGGAAACAGCAAATGCGATCAAGATTATGGAGGTCCCGGATATCGTTGTCGTTGTCTTGAAGGTTATGAAGGCAACCCATATGTTGCAGAGGGGTGCAAGAGTAAGTTTTTGTATCATGTTTGGATGCTTTTTTTTTTTTTTTTTTTCCTAATTCACTTTCACCCAATGAAATGATTGACCGTTTTTTTATTATACAGATATCAATGAGTGTGAACGAGGAATTCATGATTGCGATCACGATGCTCAATGTGATGATACAGATGGAAGTTATGAGTGTACTTGTCGAAAAGGTTACTCTGGAGATGGTAGGAAAGATGGAACAGGTTGCACTGCAGATCAATCCACCATTATAAAGATAGTTGTAGGTAAGTAATCATGGAATAACTTTTTGGTTTGTATTTTAAACTACTGTTAGATATCAAATCAGCATGCATGTGTGCTATAAGTTAGTTCTTGTTGTTGCAGGCACATCAGCTTCTGCTATATTTCTACTTATAACCGTCACCTGGTTGTACTTGGTGCTCAAAAGGCGAAAGCTCGTTATTCTGAGAGAAAAATTCTTTAAACAAAATGGTGGAATAATGTTGCAGCAACGAATTTCTGGAAATGGGGGTTCTCATGATCAAGCAAGAGTCTTCACGATAGAGGAGCTAAAGAGGGCAACCAATAACTACGATGAGAGTAGGATTATCGGCAAGGGTGGCTATGGCACTGTTTACAAAGGAGTTCTTTCTGATAACAGAATAGTTGCCATAAAGAAGTCAAAACTAGCAGATCAAACACAAGCTCAGATAGAGCAATTTATCAATGAAGTGGTCATCCTGTCCCAAATAAATCATAGGAATGTGGTGAAACTGATTGGGTGTTGCCTGGAAACAGAAATCCCGTTATTGGTTTATGAGTTCATTCCAAATGGCACACTCTCTGATCACATCCACAACAAAGGCAAGTCGTTGACTATGACATGGGACATCCGACTAAGAATCGCAACGGAGACAGCTGAAGCACTTTCATACTTACATTCTGCAGCATCTGTTCCGATCATCCATCGAGATGTCAAGCCAATGAATATACTGTTGGATGATAACTATGTAGCAAAAGTGGCTGATTTTGGAGCATCTAGGCTAATTCCTGTTGATCAAATTGAGTTGGCTACTATAGTGCAAGGAACACTAGGCTACTTAGATCCAGAGTATTTACAGACAAATCAACTCACAGATAAGAGTGATGTTTATAGTTTTGGAGTAGTACTAGTGGAACTTTTAACCGGAAAAAAGGCTCTTAGCTTTGATAGGCCAGAGGCAGAGAGGAACCTAGCTGTGTATTTTCTATATTCTTTAAAAGAGGGGAGGCTCTTCCAAGTTCTGGATGAACGCTTGCAGCTAAATGATGTTCCTAGTGAAATCAACCAAGTATCAAGACTGGCACAAAGATGCTTACGTGTTAATGGCGACGAAAGGCCTACCATGAAGGAAGTAGCAATCGAGCTCCAAGGAATATTGGCTTCAGTGATACAAAAGCATCCATGGGTGCAAAGTAGTCCGAACAAAGATGAAGGTGAGTATTTACTCAAAGAATTAACCAATGACCATGAAGGTACAAATGGTGGCAATGTAAGCACAAGCACCTTCGATAGCATGAGCAAGCATACTATGCTGCCCATTTCTAGTGGCAGGTGAAGGTAGAGACTTGTATCTACCAATTTGTTAAAGATAAGTTTAATAGTTGCCTTCTGTTGTTACAGTTTGTTAGGAAGTCATATAGTTTGTATATATTGAGCCTATTATTTCATTTTTTTAGTATTCACTAATGAATTTTCTAACACATCTTAATATCAGTTCTTAATATTCTTGTATCAAACGGATGAAATTAAAACAATTCTTCTCTTTGGGGTCGTAGCTGGCAACCACTGTGACCATTCAATATCCGAAACTACATTATCAACGGGCATGTGGCTCAATGGAATTAAGACGTTGAAATGGTTTATCTCGGTCCCAAGTGGTGAGAGTTCAAGTCCATTGTAGGCAATTGGTGTAGAATATTTACGAGTAGGTTTAGGGGTGTGTGAGTTTGCCGTTTGAATAATTAATAATATCCAACGAATCAATATTTATTAAACAGCGGCCTATGAAATTTATATAAGTGTTGGAATAGCTTCGGCATAACAAACCCCAATTAAAAAAATCGTGTCAAACAACTGCCTAACACTAGAATAATAGTCAACATGCGTAGGTCTCAGCTCGAACCATATTTCTTGCATATTCTCTCTCTCTCCGGCGGTAACCCTATCCCGTATTTTCCCTTTCCGGTATAACAGCCTGAGCTTGCGGGGAAGCCTTTCGTGCACCCCTCATATCGAGATTGTTAGCTGGATTAGGGTTTGTCGGCTATAGGTGTGGCTGGTCGTGCTTTGCTTTTCTGTTTCCCTGAGGTTTTGTGTTCGTGCCCTTTTGGTCTCTCGCCGGGTTTCGATTGCTTAGTCGGTCTGTCATCGTTCGCGGTTGTCGTTGTAGTTGAGCTTGAGCGATACGAATCCGATTAACCTCTCATAAACCCGCGTGAAGCTCCAAATGGATGGTGGTACTCGGCCTGGTGGTTGTGGGAGCATAACAATTTTTTTTATTACGAATCTGCCGGAAGACTGCACCCCATGGGAACTAAAGTGTGGGGTGGCTAGTCTTGGGGAGGTTACTGGTACGTACGTGGCGAAGAAGAGGGACAAAGAAGGACGTAGGTTCGGTTTTGCTAGCTTCAAGGATGTCAAAGACAAGGCTGAACTGGAAAGGGCGCTAAAGGGAGTCAAGTTGGGAGGATGTAAGTTGTCTGTCAATATCGCCAGGTTTGCTTTGGATAACGGTGTTGGGGGCAAGTCGTTTGAAGCCATGTTGTCCAAACCCCATCAGGTTAGCTATGATGCAAGTAGGCCGTTCAATACTAGAGATTCCAGATCCTATAGTGATGTGTTGGGAAAAGGGAAGATGGAGGGATCGGTTAAGGAGGCTGGGAGCAGTTCTGCGGCGAGTAGTATAGTTGGCCGGAAGACAGTTGTGGTGCCCGACAGGACGGCTGCGTTTAGGGAGATGTGGGGTTTAGCGGTTGTGGGTAGGACGGTGGATCTGGAGACGTTGGTAGATCTTGACCGGCTTCTGCGTATCGCTAAATTGTCTTCTCCAATATACAATACCTGGGAGGTCTTTCGATTTTAATCTCGTTTTGCAATGAGGCTGATGCTAAACAATTCCTTGACTCTAGTGGCGTTTGGGGTCCCTGGTTCTCTAAATTAGCTGCTTGGGAAGGCCAATCCATGCCATTTGAGCGTGTGGCATGGCTTAGGCTTCTAGGGGTTCCATTACACTTGGTTGAGTCGGATGTGTTAAAGATGGTCGGTGAGGAGTTTGGGAAAGTTTTACACGTCCAAAAGTCTTTTGGGGAGGATAAGGATCTGTCGGTTGTCAGGATTGGAGTGCTCGCCATAGATGTGGAGAGGATCAAGGAATTTGTAACGGTTAAATGGAAAAATAGAAATTTCAGGATTTGGGTTGAAGAGGAACTTGATATCTGGGTCCCTGACTGCTTGGGTGTAAGGACCTGCAAAAATGTCCAAAAACGACCCGTAAGTGAAAACCCGGACCCCTGAAACCCTAGTACTCATTAAAAACAAAGAAAACAAGATATTTGGATTTCAGGCGGGCCGCGTAAAACATAAGCTTGGGCTTACGCGGGCCGCGACAAATCAAAGATCACCGGATAAGCGTTCCAGGCCACGTGGCAGCCACGTGGCCAACCTAGGTATGACACGCTAGCCCTAGTTGTAGACTAGGTGGCCCTCGCGGGCCGCGTAAGGGTCTTGTAAGGATTTACGCGGGTCGCGTAAAACCCAAAATCTGGCTATAAATGGGTTGGGCATGAGCAGTTCATCTGCACTCGAAAAACTTTTCAAAAGACGAAGTATACTGCTCAAATTCGTAATTTTTCTTAGGGAAACACTGCTACGAATACAGGGTATTAACTCGATCACTGCTACGATACAATGTCCGATCGATTGAAACCGATCCGATGGATGTTTAAGTACTGCCCAAATCAGGGCTATACTTTGTCATTCGTCGTGAGGGTTTTGATTTCGTGAAGTTTATCGTAAATGTTGTATTAAGTTACTGACCTAGTTTCGTATGCATTGTCATTTAAACTAGGTTACAAGGCTAAATCAGTAGGCTAAACTCTGCCCAATTAAACCTGCAAGGTAAGTCATTCTCTTTTATCAATTGTTTTACTACACCTCAAATTATTTTCAAAAGTTATAATTACAGGGATTAAGTCGTGGTTATCTTGAATCACTGGCAAGTGGGGTATTGTGCACATTACTAATTTCTCACGGTTAGGTTCACCAACCTAACAGTGATAATCATCACTACTTGGGTGAAAGGACCCAATAGTGGTATGACCATCGTCACCAGGGTGTGACACGGCGCCAGATAAAAATAAGATAGTAGCCATTGTAATCGCTCTTATGCTGTTATTTATAACTAATGTGTCGTTTTATATAATCTGAGTGACTCGCCAGTATTTCCCAGCTGATAAAATCTTTTTAAACATGTTTCAGGTGATTTACTGTGAACCAGGGATATGTGCTGTTTAGCCCCCCAGCTTGAAGAATGTGGCTCAGTAAACAAAATAAATAAACATGTTTTTTTTTGTTTTGTAAAAATAAGAAATTTCCTCGTGAAATTTTCTTTGTTGTCAAATACGGGGTTGTCCCAAATTGTGAAATAAAATAATTGGGCATTTTCAAGTTTTAAAAGATCCTGTTAAACTTCCGCTGTCAAATCAACTAATAAATACCACGGGTTTCTGTCCCGCGGCTCCTGGACCGGGTAACACCGGGACGGGGGCCGTGACAGAAAAAGGTGGTATCAGAGCCACTGATTTAAGCCAATTAAGTATGTAGAAATACTTAATTTTTCAAAGTGCCATTCTGTGATTCTGTGAAAATTTAACTTGCAATATATAACTTTCTAATTAGGAATTTGTGTTTTCTTTATATCTGCTAACAGCATGAATGAGTTGTCTGAAGCTCTTCAGAATCTCAATATCCATTCTGCTGGTATGGAAGTTTTCGGGGGCTTTTCCGGTTATTGGGCCGATACTGAAAAACGTATGGAATTCCAGGCTCAAGCCCAGGAGAAACCCAAGTCGAAAAAGAGAAGGAGAATCATAGGCTGGAGACGCGGACGGAGAAAGAAGCCAGCTGCACAGAAGGTTAAAAAGACTGAGGACCCAAAGGAAAGGGAAAGGAAAAGAGATCGGGGAAGGTTCAGGGCAAGCCCAGGAAATGCCACCCTGGGAAGAGCTGGATCGCAAATTGGCAAATAGCGACCTCATCGGACCTGCCGATGAAAACCTCTTCAATTACCCAGCTGAATCACAACTTCCAGTTAATTTGGAACCTGCTATCCCAGATCCTATTGTTAACCCCCGACCCTTACAAGGAGAGCTGGAAGAATGGTGGACAACTGACTGGCAATTTCAGAATCTCTTGAATAACCCTAACACCTGTTTTCCCCAATTTGACCCGGAGCCTGCACCAAACCCACCTATGAGCACTGAGAACTTGGCTGAACTCCGCCACTATGGCGAGGAGCTGGTGGACGCAGAAAATAGAATTCGAGAAGTAGGGGAGAGAATTTCATGGAAATACGACGAGAGTGAACGTCGTTTCTGAAAGGCTGGTTAACTGGGGTGGAGGTGATGTTTGTGTTTGTATAATAATAACAATAATAATAATAATAATAATAAAAATATAACTATGTAAAATAACTTAAAATAAAACTTTTGTAAAATAACGGGTGTGTATGGATGCCTACTAATATATAAAAATATCAATGTCGCAAAGTCGACAATTTTGGCTATACATATTGACATGATTATGTGTGATTGTTTTATTGTGACTGATTATTATTTATTTTATTTTGTGCCAATAATTTATACATTCATATATTGAAAATTATTAGATGGAACCCGTTGTCAATGAGCCAGTTAACGAAGTTAACCAATCTGAGCAAAACAATGAGGATCACTTTCTTAATAGGCAAGATATAGAAAATATTGTTGCTCAAGGAATAGCCAATGCTATTCCAGCAATTCTTGCTGCTGCCCGAAATCCAGTTGAACCTCCACCATCTACTCCCAGTAAACATACTCGTGATGACAACTTCAGTAATAGTGTAAATGGAGGCGGCAACAATAATAATGATGATGTGATGCAAGCCCCATTCCTTAAGAAAATGAAAACTGCAACGCCTGGTTGCACTTACAAGGAATTTCTTGCCTGTAAACCAATCGAATTTGCAGGCAATAAAGGGGCAACTGCCGCACTGCGTTGGTTAGAGAAAACCGAAGCAGTAATTAAAATAAGTAAATGTGCCGAGGAAGACAAGGTCATGTACGCGTCGCATCTTTTCAAAGAAGAGGCATTAGAATGGTGGAATACGGTGTTGCAAGCCAAGGGAAGTGATGTGGCTTATGCCATGAATTGGGAAGAATTTAAGAGACTAGTGGAAAAAAAATTATGTCCCGAATATGAAAAGGAACATATGGCCAATAAGTTCCTAAGCCACCGAATGGTGGATGTGGACTGTCGAGGGTATACTTCGAAATTCTTCGAATACGCTAGAATTGTACCAACTCTGGCTTCGCCAGAACCGGTACTTATTTCTCGCTATATTTGGGGGTTGATTAGCGAGATTCATGATATCGTCAAAGCTGCGAGACCCCGCACAATTGACGATGCAGTGGAATTAGCCAACACCTTGACCGACGGGCTGGTACGCACAAGAGAAGAAAACCGGAAGAAGGAAGTGGCTCAAAAGATTACCCAAGGATTCCGTGTGGGTAATAGTAGTAATTTCAAGAAAAAGGGAACCGGGCAATCTCCCACTGCTCTATTTTGAAGTATCTGTAGAAGAAAGCATTTTGGAAAATGCAAAGGGTATTGCAATTTCTGCAAAATTCCAGGGCATCAAGAAGAAGATTGCAGGAGGAAGAAATCAACAATATGCTTCAACTGTGGAGAAGCTGGACATTTTAGACCAGACTGCCCTAAACTGGTCAAACCAGCTGAAAACAAAGCCAAACCTGCAGAAGGAACTACCAAGAGAAACGCAAGAGCCTTCCAGTTGACTACCCAGGAAGCAGAGCTAATTCCCGACTTAATAGCCGGTACGTTCCTAGTTCACGACATTTATGCAAAAGTATTATTTGACTCTGGTGCAAACCAAAGTTTTATAAATACTTCATTCTGCCAGGCTCTTAACTTACCCTTAACCAATCTTAGGCAGATTTTTACGATAGAAACCGCAGATGGTAATTCTGTTCACATAGATAAGGTTTTGCAAAAAGGAAAATTAGAACTCTTAGGCCATAAATTTTCTGCAAACCTGTTACCTATGAATCTAGCTGGATTCGATGTCGTGCTAGGAATGGATTGGTTAGTAGCCAACCATGCTCGAATCCTCTGTGATAAGAATTCCATAGAAATTCATACACCCACAGGGGAAATAGTAGTGATTACAGGAGATAAGCCACGTAAGCCACTGAAATTCATTTCAGTAATGAAAATGGCCAGTTATTCAAGAAAACAAGGAATAGTGTATATGATTTCGGTAATCATTAACACTAAAAGTAAGGAACTTAAGGAAATTCCAGTAGTATCAGAATACCCGGAAGTATTCCCAGAAGAACTACCTGGATTACCACCCGATAGGGAAGTAGAATTTAGAATTCATCTAATTTCTAGAACTACACCGATAGCCAAGGCACCTTATCGGTTAGCACCCACCGAAATGTTAGAATTGAAAAAGCAGTTAGATGAATTGCTCAGTAAAGGATTTATACAACCTAGTTCATCCCCTTGGGGAGCCCCAGTGTTGTTTGTGAAAAAGAAAGATGGTTCAATGGGAATGTGTATTGATTATAGGGAATTAAATAAGGTTACCATTAAGAATCGATACCCATTACCTAGGATTGATGATCTTTTCGATCAACTTCAAGGAGCTAGATACTTTTCTAAGATAGACTTGCGATCCGGATACCATCAGTTGAAAGTACAAGAAGAAGACATACCTAAAACTGCTTTCAGGACTAGGTATGGTCATTACGAGTTTGCAGTTATGCCATTTGGACTAACAAATGCTCTTGCAGCATTTATGGATATGATGAATATGATCTGTAAACCGTATTTGGATAAATTCGTAATTGTCTTCATCGACGATATACTTATTTATTCCAAAAGTCAGGATGAGCATTATGAATATTTACATGCACTCTTAACCCTGTTAAGAAAGGAAAAGCTTTACGCCAAATTCTCGAAGTGTGAATTTTGGCTACAAGAGGTACCATTTTTAGGACACATGGTGAATCACGAAGGTATTCACGTAGATCCCTCCAAAATAGAAGCAATCACCAAATGGAAGGTCCCGCAATCAGCTATGGGAGTTCGAAGTTTTCTAGGATTAGCTGGATATTACAGGCGCTTTATAAGAGATTTCTCTAAGATAGTTGTTCCATTAACTAAGCTAACCTGTAAAGCAGTGAAGTTTGAATGGGGACCTAGACAAGAAGAGGCTTTTAAGATTTTAAAGCAAAGGTTAACAAACGCCCCAATTCTTGCCTTACCAGAAGGGACAGAAGATTTTGAAGTTTACTGTGATGCTTCTAAGCTAGGATTAGGATGTGTGTTAATGCAATGCAAGAAGGTAATTGCGTACGCCTCAAGGCAATTGAAGAAGCACGAAGAAAACTATACGACACATGACTTAGAATTAGGATCAATAATATTTGCCCTTAAGATTTGGAGACACTATCTGTGTGGAAGTAAATTTACCATTTATATAGACCATAAAAGCTTAAAGTACATATTTGGGCAAAAAGAATTAAACATGAGGCAAAGAAGATGGATGGAAATTCTAAGTGATTACGACTGTGATATCCAATATCACGAAGGAAAAGCAAATGTAGTCGCAGATGCCTTAAGTCGTAAATATCATGAGAAACAACGACGAGTTCGTGCTCTTAGATTAAGTTTACAGTTAGATTTAATAGAACAACTGAAAAACATTCAAGAAACAGCAATCAAGGATGATGCTGAAGGAATGAAGGGAAGAATAAAAGAATTAGAACAAGGAAATGATGGAATTTGGAGATTCCACAAGAACAGAATTTGGGTACCTAAGTAAGGAGACTTAAGAAATAAGATTTTAGAAGAAGCCCATAAATCTAGATATACTGTACATCCTGGTAACAATAAAATGTACCAAGATTTAAGAAACAATTTCTGGTGGATCGGTATGAAAAAGGACATAGCTAGATACGTTTCTAAGTGCCTAACTTGTTCGCAAGTTAAGGCTGAACATCAGAAACCCTCAGGTCTACTACAGCAATTAGAAATGCCTGTATGGAAATGGGAACTAATAACCATGGATTTTGTTACTAAGTTACCCAAGACCAGAAAAGGCAACGACGCAGTCTGGGTGATTGTGGACCGCTTAACCAAATCAGCCCATTTTCTACCCATAAAAGAAACCTTTAGCATGGAAAAGTTAGCAAAGTTGTACGTAGACGAAGTAGTATCATTACATGGAGTCCCACTCTCCATTGTATCAAATAGGGATAGTCGCTTCACTTCACATTTCTAGACAAGTTTCCAGGAAGCAATGGGAACCCGATTGAATTTAAGTACTGCATATCACCCCCAAACGGACGGACAGAGTGAAAGGACGATTCAAACCCTGGAAGACATGCTTAGAGCATGTGTTATAGATTTTGGTGGAAATTGGGACGACCACTTACCTTTAATTGAGTTCTCCTATAACAATAGTTATCATGCAAGCATCGAAGCTGCCCCGTTTGAAGCATTATACGGACGAAAGTGTAGAACTCCAGTTTGTTTGGCAGAAATAGGAGAAAGCCAATTATCAGGTCCTGAGATTGTGCAAGAAACCACCGACAAGATCTCTCAAATCAAAGAAAGACTAAAGATGGCTCGAGATCGTCAGAAAAGTTATGCAGACAATCGACGCAAGCCGTTAGAATTCCAAGTTGGAGACAAAGTACTATTGAAAGTTTCTCCTTGGAAAGGAGTAGTTCGGTTCGGTAAGAAAGGAAAACTGAGTCCAAGATACATAGGACCATTCCCAGTAATTCAGCAAATAGAACCAGTTGCTTATCGCTTACAACTACCAGAAGAGCTAGCTGGAGTACATGATGTATTTCATGTATCTAACCTTAAGAAATGTCTATCTGACGAATCACTGGTAGTCCCTCTTCAAGACATAGAGGTTAATGAGAAGTTGAAGTTCGTAGAGAAACCGCTCGAGATAGAAGATAGAAAGATTAAATTCCCCAAGCATAAAAGATTGATACTGGTCAAAGTCAAGTGGGATTCAAAAAGAGGACTGGAATACACCTGGGAGCTAGAATCGGAAATGAAGCGAAAGTACCCTCACTTATTTCAATAAATCTCGAGGACGAGATTTTAAATAAGGTGGAGAGGATGTAAGGACCTGCAAAAATGTCCAAAAACAACCCGTAAGTGAAAACCCGGACCCCTGAAACCCTAGTACTCATTAAAAACAAAGAAAACAAGATATTTGGATTTCAGGCGGGCCGCGTAAAACATAAGCTTAGGCTTACACGGGCCGCGACAAATCAAAGATCACCGGATAAGCGTTCCAGGCCACGTGGCAGCCACGTGGCCCACCTAGGTGTGACACGCTAGCCCTAGTTGTAGACTAGGTGGCCCTCGCGGGCCGCGTAAGGGTCTTGTAAGGATTTACGCGGGTCGCGTAAAACCCAAAATCTGGCTATAAATGGGTTGGGCATGAGCAGTTCATCTGCACTCGAAAAACTTTACAAAAGACGAAGTATACTGCTCAAATTCGTAATTTTTCTTAGGGAAACGCTGCTACGAATACAGGGTATTAACTCGATCACTGCTACGATACAATGTCCGATCGATTGAAACCGATCCGATGGATGTTTAAGTACTGCCCAAATCAGGGCTATACTTTGTCATTCGTCGTGAGGGTTTTGATTTCGTGAAGTTTATCGTAAATGTTGTATTAAGTTACTGACCTAGTTTCGTATGCATTGTCATTTAAACTAGGTTACAAGGCTAACTCAGTAGGCTAAACTCTGCCCAATTAAACCTGCAAGGTGAGTCATTCTCTTTTATCAATTGTTTTACTACACCTCAAATTATTTTCAAAAGTTATAATTACAGGGATTAAGTCGTGGTTATCTTGAATCACTGGCAAGTGGGGTATTGTGCACATTACTAATTTCTCATGGTTAGGTTCACCAACCTAACAGTGATAATCATCACTACTTGGGTGAAATGACCCAATAGTGGTATGACCATCGTCACCAGGGTGTGACACGGCGCCAGATAAAAATAAGATAGTAGCCATTGTAATCGCTCTTATGCTGTTATTTATAACTAATGTGTCGTTTTATATAATCTGAGTGACTCGCCAGTATTTCTCCGCTGATAAAATCTTTTTAAACATGTTTCAGGTGATTTACTGTGAACCAGGGATAAGTGATGTTTAGCCCCCAAGCTTGAAGAATGTGGCTCAGTAAACAAAATAAATAAACATGTTTTTTTTTGTTTTGTAAAAATAAGAAATTTCCTCGTGAAATTTTCTTTGTTGTAAAATACGGGGTTGTCCCAAATTGTGAAATAAAATAATTGGGCATTTTCAAGTTTTAAAAGATCCTGTTAAACTTCCGCTGTCAAATCAACTAATAAATACCACGGGTTTCTGTCCCGCGGCTCCTGGACCGGGTAACACCGGGACGGGGGCCGTGACATTGGGGGTGGTGGAAGGTGTTAGTCAGGCGGTGTCATCTCCGATGGCTTCATCTCCGATGGGTGAGCCTGCGGAGCCAGGGAGCTCAGAAGACTTTTACGTAGAAGATGAAGAGGTCTGCATGGGAGAGGGGGCGGTTAGGGAAGTGGATCCGAATCATTCTCTCTCCAAGGAAGGCGGCGCTGGGGAGGTCCCCAATGAGGTTTGCATTAATTGGCAGTCTTTCGTGGACCCGTGTGCAGGGAATGTTCCCAATGATTCTGGAACAAGGAATATGGGCATTCATTATTTTAAGGCAGGTACGAAGACCAAAAGATTCAGAAAGGGTGGGCCCAAAAGTCAGGTTGTTGCGAATTTGGGTAGCCCCAATGTATTAGTGGACTCCTCCAAAAAATGCAGGCCCAAGAAAAGGAATAGGGCCCATGTGGTAGAGAATAGTGACCCATTCTCCCTTGATAATTTATTTGAGCTTATGAAAAAGAAAGGAGATAATGGTGGTGTTTGTCAGTCACCTGTCTCAGTTGTTAACTTGAATCGGCCGCTTAATTCAGATGGGTTACCGATCGACATCAACGTGGGGGTCGCCGATGAGGTATCTTCTCAGGTTCAAGGTCAAAGGAACGGTGGCTCGCTGGATCCAGGTAGCCATGGCTCCGATGGAGATTCAAGGAACGATGGGGGTTTCGTTGATCAGGAGGTTAGTGAAACAATTAAATTTGGGGTTATGCTGGGAATGGAGGTGGGGAACAGTGAAGATCTTGTGAGGAAGGAAATCTTGGGTAAAGGTATTAATGTGGTTAAGGTATGAATTTCTTATCCCTTAATTTGAGAGGGTTGGGTGGGGAAGAGAAAGCGAGATGGATTAAAGGGTTAAAGGTTAAATTCGGGATTTCTTTTGCGGCCTTCCAAGAATCAAAGTGTGGTTCTTTGGATAATAAGGTTATCGCTAGACTCTGGGGAAGTAAGGATTTTGGGGTGGAATGGGTGGATTCGAGTGGCTTGTCGGGTGGGTTGGTTAGTGTCTGGGACAAAAATTTGTTCTATTTCAATAGCTATACCAAGAACAGAAATTTTCTGATCGTTAATGGTAAGATTAAAGGGAGTGGTCATCAAATCAATATCGCCAATATATACGCTCCACAGGACGTTCAAGGTAAAAAGCTTCTTTGGGATCGTCTTTTGGGTTTGATCGACGCCTCCACAGGTCTGTGGATTCTTCTCGGGGACTTCAACGCGGTCCGGATCCCAGAGGAAAGACTCAACACTCGTTTCAATTCTTCATGTGCCGGTAACTTTAATTCTTTTATTTTTAATGCCCGGTTAATGGGGTACGTGATGAAAGACAGGAAATTTACTAGATGGGCTGATAATGGTAGGAAATGTAGCAAAATTGATTGTTTCCTTGTGTGCCCCGGATTTTTTGGGTTGTGGCCGAACGCATGCTTTAGAGCCTTGCCGAGACTTTTTTTTGGATCACAGTCCTATTGTTTTGGTCACTAAGGAGTCTAATTTTGGCCCGAAACCTTTTAGAGTGTTCAACTCTTGGATCGGTCGGCCAGGGTTTGATTCGACGGTTAGAGAAGCGGCCCAATCTTTCGTGGGTAACGGGCCTGCAGATCTGTGTTTGTTGAAGAAATTTGGGTGGATAAGGTCTCGTGTGAAGGAATGGAGGGACGACATGATCAAGAAGGAAGGGGAGTTAGAGGCTATCGCGAGAAAAGAAATAGAGGAGTTTGAGAAGTTGATGGAAGTAAGGGATTTAGCTGAGGAGGAAGAGTGGGCTCTATCGGAAAATTTGATTCGCGTTAAAGAGATTGAAGAGAACAAGACGAAGGACCTGAATCAAAGATTGAGGGTAAAGTGGGCTAAAGATGGAGACGAAAACTCTAATTTTTTTCATTCTATGATTAATTGCCGGAAGGCTAGTAATTTGATACACGGGTTACACATCAACGGGTCGTGGTGCTCTAAACCTTCCTTAATTAAGAAAAAGGTGTTCGAATTCTTTCGTGGCAAATTCAAAGAGGAAGAGGGGGAGCGTCCTAAGTTGACTTGCGAGCTTCTCAAAAGACTGAGTCAAGTGGATGCAAATAGGCTGGTTTTGGAATTCTCTGTGGATGAATTAAAATCGGCTGTCTGGGACTGTGGTAGTAATCGGGCTCCAGGCCCAGACGGGTTGAACTTTAAGTTCTTGAAGCATTTTTGGGATGTTTTCGAGGGTGATTTCCTTAATGTCCTGAATGAGTTCTACTTCAGTGGATCGGTCAGTAGAGGATGTGCGTCTTCGTTTATCACTCTCATTCCCAAAGCTCGGGATCCTACGGATCTTAATGAATATCGTCCTATTAGCTTGGTTGGAGCAATTAATAAAGTTATATCGAAGGTCCTTGCTAATCGCTTGAAGAAAGTCATTGCGTCTGTCATTTCGGAGAATCAATCGGCTTTTCTCAAAGGGAAGTTTATTTTAGATGGCCCTCTTATTATTAGTGAAGCTGTTAATTGGCTTAAGAAGAAGAAAAATAAGGCGTTTCTTTTTAAATTGGACTTTGAGAAAGCCTACGTTAATGTGAATTTGGGCTTCGTTGACTCGGTTATGGCGCAGATGGGCTTTCCCCAGTTGTGGTGTAAGTGGGTGTTTGGGATTTTGTCTTCAGCTAGAGCGGAGGTTCTAGTTAATGGATCGCCTACCTTTGATTTCAATGCCATAAGGGTATGCGGCAAGGAGATCCTTTATCCCATTTTCTCTTCCTGTTGGTGATGGAGGCTCTCACGGCTTGTTTTTCGAAGGCTACTGAGCTCGGCTTGGTCGATGGGGTCCGTCTCCCGAATAACGGGCCGATTCTATATCACCTTCTTTTTGCTGATGATGCTCTTGTCATTGGGGAGTGGTCGAAGGTTAGCGTTCTTAATGTGGTTAGGCTCCTCCATTGCTTCCGGATCTGCTCGGGGCTTCGTATTAATTTGGATAAGTCGAGTATTATCGGTATTGGTATCCCCGATTCGGAGTTGGTCTCGTTGGCGTTGGATATTGGTTGTAAAGCCGAACAGTTACCCTTCAAGTACCTCGGGTTACCGGTGGGTGCCAATATGAATCGTATTTCGAACTGGAGATCGGTGGTAGAGACGTTTGAGTCCAGGTTGTCTCTTTGGAAAGCGTCGGTTTTTTCGATCGGGGGTAGGGTCACTCTTATAAAATCTGTATTACAAAGCCTTCCTATTTACTTCTTCTCGCTTTATAAAGTGCCTGTTGGGGTCGTCAATCAGCTGGAAGCAATTATGAGGAAATTTTTGTGGGGCAGATCAGGTTCGGATAGAAAGATGAGTTTGAAGGACTAAAGTTGCCAAACGACGAAATTATGTATGCGAAGGGACTAAAAGTGTCAACATGCTAATTTAAGCCTCTGAGTGACCTTTCACTAAATCCGAGACCTTATAGTGTTGAAACACGCTCTCGAAAATAATTAAGAATGATTATGAAAGTTGAAGGATCAAAGGTGTCAAGATCAAAAGAAACTATGTTTCTGATCAACCTCTTACGGACCGCAAGGGCCAAGGCTTACGGTCCGTAAAGATAGCTATCTGGGCGATACAATTCAACATCGGTTACGGACCGTAAGGGGTCAGGCTTACGGTCCGTAAGGCCTGTATCTAGGCAGAAATTTTGGACAGCTGCAGGTTTCAGCTTTAACCGCCTTAAATCCTTCCAAATTGAAACCAGGAGCATATTTTCGGTTTTAGAATACCACTAGGACACCTGGGGTGATCCTAGACACCTCCAAAACACCTGCTTTGATCTTGTTTCATGGCAATTATCTATATAAAGGCACTTAAGTTGCCTTGTTCATTTGCTCATTTACTTGCAATCATTCTTACACTCTCATCTGGTGGTCTCTGATTGAAAAGGGAGCTCAAGTTTGTAGAAAAGATAGCTAGGACCCTTTGTAAGCGTCTTAGCCCCCTTCCTTAGTTCAGTTTTTAGTTTAAAAACCGAAAAGTCAAAGTTAACGTAATTTGACTTTGACTTTCGGTTTAATCACAAATGGTCCAGCCACTGTCCGAATTAAAAGTGGTTATGTGACCATAATTAGGTAGGTGATTAACCCTTAAAAGGGCACATCCTAATTATTTCGTTTGCCTAGTTAATTGTCGGGTCAAACTATTAAGTTAAAAAGTCAAACTGACCAGAATTTGAAATAATAATATTATAACTAACAATGTAGAGGTTATAAATTATATTTTATCACTCTAATAACTTGGTAATTAATATTAGAACATGTTTAGGCATGTTCAACCCGACAATTATCAGTTTAGGGTCGGTTCACAACCGAAAGTCGCAAAAGCTTGACTTTTGCTTTAACTTTCAGTTCTGACCCGATTAAGCTTAATCCTTCCATGTTTTAAGCTTCCATTCGGACCACTTTATGCAGTAGTATAACCCCCTGGAGTTATATTACTTGGTCCTTAGTACTTTGAATTATATGCTCATAGGATTAGGTTCAAACGTGAACAAAATCCCAAGAGTGAACTGCGTGAACTGATCTGGGCCCTTGATTTTTATGATCTTGAGATTAAAGTGAGTAGCATGATGGTAATTATTTGGTTAATTTTTTCCATTTAATTAAATACAAAAAGGGTATATGTGTAATTTCAATCTTAAATTGATTGCATAAATCTCTCACAAATCAAGTAATCAATTATCCTCTTAAATTGATTGCATAAATCTCTCACAAATCAAATCAAGGATTAGGAAAGATGTAACTTTATTCAATTATTAAAATAATTATTTGTTTAAATGCGATGTACACATGTGTATTCTGATTTTGCCCTCTTTTTAACGCGATGTACACATGTGTATATCGTCTGTTTTTGTGATATCTCAGATTTTTTTTTGTATTGAATGTTGATGTACACATGTGAATTACTGTACACATATGTACGATGCTGAGTACACATGTGTACTGTTCTATTTATATCCAAGTACACATGTGTATACCGTTGAAATATGAAGGTTACGTGGATCTTAAAAATCAAAATTTGAATTCTGGTGATGAAATCTGAAATAAAAATTAAAATTGAAATCTGGTGATTTATTGTTTGTTTTGATAATTATCTTATTAATAAATAAACATAATGTGGATAATGAATTTAAATTAGGAAAGATTTAACTTAATTCAATTATTAAAATAATGATTTAAATCTAATTTTTTATATAATTACAATCCTACCCTTAACAACTAAAAACGAAATCAAGGGTCCATATCTGTTCACGCAGTTCACTCTTGGGAGGTTGTTCACGCTGGAACCCTACCCTATGCTCATATCTGTTATTGTGCTTATAAATGCCATTTTTGCCCTTTTGATAAATAAATGAGATTTTTAGAAATGTGAGAGGACAAAAACCTTTGTTACTGATATATAAGTTTGTCCTGAAAATTTAACATCAGTTCTTGGTCTCAAACAGAAGTTATGCTCGATATCGTAAATTGAAGCTTTTTATTAATTAATTTGCGATATCTTGCATAAGTCATGTTTAAACATGGATTTTGACCCAAAACTCATTACCTACTGTTAATATATTATTTTTAGGATTTTTGGTCAGATTATAAACTGATCATATCATTGAGTTCTTGTGTAATTCGGTAAATGACGATAATACCCTTTTCATGCATAAAATGAGATTAACAAATGATTTGAATTCCAAACCTTTTTCTACTAATCTTATATATTAAATAAATTATTTTGAGCATTTAAGACTGACCAAAATCTCAGATTTACATCAACATTCTTAATTATCGTCAATTAGCGACTTTTACGCTAATTAGGTGCATAGTATGGTTTAAAACCATATTTAACACCTAAGACTTGTTACCTACTGAATTTTTAAATAAATTTTTATATTATTACAGTAGGTATAAGTCATGAACTCAGACTTCCAAAAATGTCCTTAAAATCATATGTGAAATGACCAAAATACCCTTTCGGGGCATAGTTTGGCCATAAATGGTAAACCTCACATATGTATGATGTCTTACTGATGTAATGTGATAAAATAAATAGTTTTACTAAATGTTTTAGACCAGAACCTCAGTTTGTTATAAAATCTCTTTTATAAACATTAAAATGACCAGAATGCCCTTACGGGACTTAAATTGGTTTTAAATACTTTTTGGGCATATATGTTAACATCCCACTGATGTATTAACATATCCTAAGCACAATAACATTTGAGACCTATATATAATTCATTTGGTTACCCGTTATGCATTTATGCGTTCGGATCGGTTTATGTAACTAGTTTACATAAAATAGCCGAAACGAGTTTAACCTTATCATTAAATCTTCAAATTCCAGAATGTGTTTAGTTTACCCATATTATGAAAGTATCCAAACTTGTCGGGTCTAAATCACACTCTATTCCGGTCTCCGCGTAATCTAGCGTTTAGAACCGTAAAGTATCTTTCAAGCTAATCGGTCTAAGTCTTTGACTTAAATAAAGACCCGTTAGTATCCTAATAGGTTATTAAACCTTCCATACAGATTGAGTAGCTTCAGTAGAAGGTATTTTCATAAGGCTTTAGGAATATATGGCTGAGTTACTTATTTCACATCTAGCTCAGGTAAATACTTTTAACTTATTTTCCCTTATACGGGCTTGGGATATGGTATTATAATAATACCACTTGGTCGGGTATGAAATCATTTAATCGGATTGTGATTAATAAATTTACATAACCCGTTTTAATCTGTCTTGTTTGATAACATAAACATTGGGGGTTAATACGGCCGTGTCCTGGATATCCTCGGCTAATTTCATTTGAAAATGGCCACGACCTATGCACGGGGTGTAGGCATACACCTGACAGATGCAAATGCTAATATAACCCACATGTTGGGGATAACTCCTTTGTGGGTTCTATAAGTGGTGAGTCGGTTAATCATGACCGACTTCCAAACCGGCCCCATATGTAAGACAAACATGCAAAACTGTATACAAGATTATCTTAAATAATTGTCCCAAGTTATAAATGGTTTGTGCCTTGTGCACTTAAATCAATTTTCATAAACATTTTCAAACGAGTCGGTTAATTGTATGTACCTGTGTAAACTGACGTATTTTCCAAAGACTAAGTGACAGGTACCTCACGTTAATAGGTTGGAGCTACTTGGTGTCAAATAAGAGGATCTTGCAAATCCTTGGATGCCTGGAGTCTGTTATTTCAGTTTCTTGTATTTTATTTTATGATCCGCCCGTGGATCTTTATTACAACCAAGTCTGTATATTCTTTTATTTGGACACTCGGACACTATGGTTTGTAATAGTATTTATTCACCAAGCCTTCCGCTGTGCTATTATATTGTGTGTATTGACTATGATGATATCAACTACGTCACGATATTCCCCGCCGGGCCCACCGGTAATATGTGAAAATATCGGGGTGTGACAATTGCAGATCTTGGGATTTTCTTCCGGCTAGGGCTTCGCTTGGCGGGATTTGGGGTAGCATTGTCAAAACGGTGGATAGGCCGATATTGGGGCCTGATCGATTTCGGCATTTCTTGAGAGGGGATGTGGGAGATGGCCGAAAGGTTGCTTTTTGGTTGGACCCGTGGCTGTGTAAGGACCCATTAAGGTATTGCATCCCGAACCTTTTCGAGTTGGAGATTGACAAGAGTTGTTGTGTTCGTGATCGGATCGTCAGTCCATTCTCTAATCCTTCGACTTCTTGGCGGTGGAAAAGAGCCCCCGATAATAACGTTGAATTGGCTGAGTGGTCGGCTCTTTGCATCCTTCTCCGTGACGTTGTTCTATCCGGCAACAGTTACCAGTGGCGGTGGTTGCCTGTCGATTCCGGTGAGTTTTCAGTTAGCTCAGCTTATGATCTTTTAGGCTCTACGGAAGTCGACAACAGTAGGTTCGTATGGGAATGGTGTAGGTGGACTCCAATCAAATGCAATGTGTTTGCGTGGAGGGCGGCTTTGGAGAGATTGCCTAAGAGGGTGGAACTTCATAAAAGAAACATTTAGGTTGCGGATGTGGTGTGCCCGTTGTGCGAGTCAGGGGACGAAACGGCAGCTCATCTTTTCACGACTTGTAGCTTCGCCACGTCTATTTGGGCTAAGATTAGTTCGTGGTGCAAGGTTTTGTATCTTGTGGCGTTTTCTTTCAAAGATGTGTTGACTGCTCATCGATTCTGTGGCTTGAGTGGGAAGAGTCAATTGGCGTATCAGGGTATTGTGATCATTGCGTGTTGGATGATATGGAAAGCCAAGAACGACTTGGTTTTTGGTGCTAAAATTCCGAAATCGAAGGAGGTTTTTTGTTCGATCAAATCGCTAGGGCACCTTTGGTTTAAGAATAGATCTAAATGTATAGATGATGTGTGCAAAATGCAACATATAAATTACATCAATTGTGGCATAAAACTAACCTTTTTTTTAGTGCTAATGTTGGAAAAAGTATGTTTTTGTCTTCCTTTTGTATTTTCAGGATGGACACGGGGCCGTGCCCACTGGACACGGGGCCGTGCCCGAGCTACTGTTCAGGCTATAAATAGGGGTGCTTGGCTCATTTTCAAACCATCCCTTGGCACACCACCTCTCTCACACTTCACCCACCACCCACCACCATCACAACACCATCATCCACCACCATCATCTATTGTCCATCATAGAGTGTGTGAGTCGTCTCGGGATCCAAGATTGATCGTAAGAGTTCTTGACAATCAAGGCCATGTTTGCCTAAGTCTCTTACATCACTTGGTGAAGACAAAGTGTCTAGTGTAATACTTTTTATTTTTAATCTTTTCGCACTTTTTACTTGGTTATGTATTAATGACTTTAATAACTAGTTTCTTATGTTGAAGGTGATTCTTCCTTATCGTTTGTCCGTGGTGTCTTGGCATTATTTTACTGTCTATATAAAATAAAAGATTTTCACCATTCATATCTCCACGGTCTATATGGAGGTATGTTGGCTACCTGGTCGGGGGTTAAGGGAACGGTTTGGTAAGAGTCTTGCCTTGTTCAGTGTATAGATCCTGCAAGGACCTGGGTCAAATTTAGTAGGATCTCCTTCAATACCCACCGGTATTGGATGGCGGGGGTCCAAACTCTTTGATCCCCTCATATGTAAGCTACTATTAATACTTTAACCCGTCTATTTAGGATTGTATCCCTGCTGACTCAGACTACTTAGCCGAGGGTAACGTCACCTTCAAAAGAGGGGCCTACCATAATATGCATTAATAACTTAATTAATTATCTTTCAATAATCCGACCCTTTAGGATTGTATCCTTGCTGACTCAAACTACTGGGTTGAGGGTAACGTCACCTTCAAAAGAGGGGCCTACTACAATAACTAAGATAATCTATTAAAAAGTGCAAAAGTGCGGAAATAATCAAAGGTTACACTAAACACGAGTCGGAGCCAAGTGATTCATCTTGTCTATCTGTTTTTATTTTTATTTTATTTTTCAGCATTTTAGTTAGTTTTATTTTTCTAGTTTAAAACTTTTTTCTAAACTTTTGATTTGATTAGACGTTGAGAATAAACCGGTATTAAAAGCTCTTGTGTCCTTGAACGACCTCGGTATCTTACCAACACTATACTGCGTTCACGATGGGTGCACTTGCCCATATGTGTGTTTAGTGTTAGTAAATATCGTGTTTTATAAATTTAAAACTTGGCTAAAAAGTGTAAAAGGGCTTAAAATATACTTAAACTTATATACACATTTCACACGCATCAATAGATGTTTCGTGGGTAGATTGGTGTAAATTTGTGTAGTTGTTTTGTGTTGTGTTGGCCGCTCTTTTTTTCGGGTGGGTCGGTTTTAATGAAGTTTTCCTTTAAAAAAAACAAACCCCAATTAGAGTCACTATAATTCGGTCGTCGGTGTCCTAATTAATAAACAAATAAACATAGAAAATGTAGTGTTGCTATCAGTGGCGGAACTAGAACATTAACTCAGGGGTATCCTAAAAAAAAAATTTCACCGTGCAATCGTACAATATTAAAAAAACGACAATAAATAAATAAATAAAGTATAACAAATACCTACTAGATTTGTCCTCTTCTTTTTTTCATAGCTTGGAATCGTTCCATCACATCGTCATCTTTTACTTCACGTAAAAAATCATTTTCGACCTCACAAACCATAGCGTTGTTCAAAATTTATGGGCCCATTCGATTGCGTAAATCCGTCTTGACAAGCTTCAATTTCGAAAAACATCTTTCAACGGTTGCGGTTGCAACCGGTAAAAGCAAAGCTAGCTTCACTACCTGATAAACTGAATGAAAAGAACTATTGTTTTTCTTATTTTTCTATTTTTTTAGGATTTTTTCTTATTTTTTCAGCTTCTGCAGAACTCAGCACGGGCCGTGCCCGCTGAACACGCCCCGTGCCCAATCATTGGAACTGGCAATCCTGTTTTAAGTCAGACAGTAAGCTGAACACGGGGCCGTGCCCACCCAACACGCCCCGTGCCCAAGATTCAGTTACTGAAAACAGAACCGTAAGATCCCGACGGTTGGTAATTTCTGACACAAACATGAGTGAATATGATATTTTTTACTTTCGGCACTCTTATGGTACGTGGTGTCAAATATGTGGTGGCTCTCATAAAGAATTAGAATGTTATTTTCTAAATTATAAGCCCCACTATATAGACCCATTGTTTTCATGTAGCCTTAAGAGGGGCGAAAGTAAAAATAATCCTTATCTCTCCCTCGAATGCGCTCAACCGGATCTTCTAGGAGAAATGCTTCTTGATGAACTATTTCAAATGGAAGATCTAATTCTTAATTGGTTAGAAGAACTTAGGATAGATTTCAATAATTTATCTCAAGACGATAACCAAGAAGAATTGTTGGGATTGCATGAAAACAACTTCGTTGTTACCAACGTTACCTCTAACTCTAGTGAGGACTTGAGCGATAGTCGTCCCTGTGTCGATTGTGCCGTGAAGGACTCCCCATCGACTTCGTTCGATGCATACATAGACCTGAGCGATTCGACATACACCTTCTTTAATGAGAGCCTGGGAAAGGGTTGGACTTGTCCACCTACATATAGCATAGGAATCACCCTCACCGACAACCTCTTGCGTTCTCGTCTTAATCTAGAGCAATTAAGGTATCTTAGGCACTTTGGGGTTGTTCCATCCAGTAAGGAACCACCCGATCCGGAAAAGTTCCTTAAAAATAGACAAACTTCATAAACAGCCTTTCGACACGGGGCCGTGCCCAGGTCAACACGCCCCCGTGTCCATCAAAAGATTCCTTTCTCACTTTTAGTCAGAATACGGACAAAATGTGTCAGGATCCTGCATGCACACGGGGCCGTGTCCAGCCGACACGGGGCCGTGTCCAGCATGCTGTCGTTTTCTATAAATGCAGCCAAGAATCCTGCACATTTGGACCATCCAGGGACAGAGATTTGAGAGGATCTTCTCACCTACCATCCTAGGTATGTTCTAAAAGAAGGTTCTAACAAACATCTTGTCCTTTCCTCTTTTATCCATTGCCTTCTTCTTCATCTTTCTTGTCTCAACACCTCCATTGAAGCTTGCTCTCAAGCTTTATTGTGTTGATTATTAGATTTTTGTCCAAGGAATCTTGCTAAAAATAAGTTGTGCAACATTGTTTTAAGTTATTTCTGTTCAAAAATGCTTCATAAGTTGGAAAAATAATTTAAAACTCCAAGATTCCTTGTTCCGAAAATCTGCAGAAAGTTGAACACGGGGCCGTGCTCATTGAGCACGGGGTCGTGTCTACTGTTTCATTAAAATGAACTATTTTTGGTTTGCTTTCGTAGAATGTCTAGTCAAAACAGTGGAACTTCTTCTGCGCACTCCAGAAACAGTCGAAGGGAGAGAAGGTCATCAATCGAAGCGACTCTCGTACGTTACGTGATGGCATTACGTGAAGCTCTTGACGAGATGACTTCGGTAGAGGAGGTCCTAATAGACCGTATAAATTATCTTACAGTGGGGTTGGAAAACAGTTTTCAAGAAATAAACCTCTTGCACCAGAGGTTAAACATTCTTGTAACACCTCCCATGGAACCAATCCTCCCTCAAGAGGATTGGAATCTAGCACTTGGAATCAACAATCCTACCGGCTGGGACGACATTCCAGCGGAACCTCCTCTTGAAGATCTACAAGAAGTCCCGGTGGAGGTTGCACCACCTCAAACCAATGCCAATGAGCCCGCCTTTCTTCTCCCTAGGGAGATAGAAGAATGGCTCGCCGACGTATGAGGAACCCATGCCCGGAGAAAGAAGTGTTTCAAGCCACATCTAACCGAGGGATTTATCTTTTTGGAAATTTTGCTAATAGAATAAGTAGTAGGCTAGAACTTCTTGGTTTAGATTTCTTGTGTTTCTTTGACCTAACTATCTAGTATTTTAATTTTTAGGATTATTATGTAATTCTCTATGACTTAATGAATGATGGTTTTAGCTAATTTGGTGTTTGGATGATGTTGTAATAAATAAAACACACTCGGGATGGTGAAGGATAACAAGGGAAACTTGGACCAGCACCCCATGCAGGAAAACAGGGTCATCCAACAAATTTTCTTCATTACAGCAGGTTCAGCACTGGCCGTGCCCGCCCAACACGGCCCCGTGCTGCACAGTCTGCAGAAAATGCCCAGTTCAGGTAAACTGGACACGGGTCGTGTTCACCCAACACGCCCCCGTGTCCAGGCTTCTGTTTCTTTTGCTCAACTTTTTGTTACTGGCACCTGAACACGAGGCCGTGCCCGGACACCACGGGGCCGTGTCCAGATGTCCAGTAACATAAAATTTTGCTTTTTCACACATTTTACACATTCAATCAACCTGAAAACTTATTTTTGGGACACATTGAGGACAATGTGTAATTTAAGTGTGGGGGGGGGGGGGGTGATGCTAAAGCTTTGAATCTTGCAAGTCCTAATTACAAGTCTTACACAAAACTCTATTGGAACCGCTAATCACCCCAAATTTTTTTCAAAAATTTTCAAAAAATTTTTTTACTTGTCTAGGTTTAACTTGGGAATTTCAAATTCTAAAAAAAAAAGTTATATTTTTACAAATTTACAACCGATAGCGACGTGATAAAAAGAACTAACATAAGAAAATTATGAAAAGGCATGACAAGTTTAGTTAAAATTTAATTATATATACTTGATCACATAAAAACCCATTCCCACAAAAGTGAGTTTTGAGCCTTTATTGAGCATACAAATACATATCTTTAAACTAAATACTCATTTTTCGTTTCTTGTGTGAATAGCCGCTTGGTTCTTACAACTCTAGAACTTGCCACGACGATACATTCCTGGTCCTTACCAACTTAAACCCGAGTAAGTAAATGATGGAGGCATTAGGACTAACCTTTTTATTTCTACACCATTATTTTTCTTTTTTTTACCACCTACCCAAAATCCCCCTAGTTAATCCCTTTGAGCCTAAACCTTTTCATTTCTTAACCCAAAACAAACACCCTTTCACCCACAAAAAACCTTTTTATTTTTAACCCTTTGTTTTAGTAACAAGCTCGGTTTTTCATATGATTTTTCAAAAAAAAAAAAATGTTGATGATGAAGCAAAAGAAATAAACAAGTAAGTTCATCAAAAATAACTTTGTTTGAATAATAGCTTCATCCAAAAAAAATTCGCAAAAATAAAAAGTCTTACGAAAACCGACGCTTTTTACGCTTTTTCGCCCTTTTCTACTAACCACTAACCCAACCACCTACCTTTAACCCAAGCCTAACCCTTCACCCAAAAGTCCTCTTGATATTTACAAAGGTATATAGTTAAAAATGAGGAGGATTGATTGCTTGGCAAGCCTATGGTATGAGTAAGTTCCATGCTGCTCTCGAGTGATTCACTAAAATATATCTTCGGCCGAGTGTTGAGTAATCCCCCGTGAGGTATGTGAACTTGTATATAAATAGAATTTTAAAGAGGCATGTTATGCCCTAATAAGTAATTTATTTTATGAAAAGTTTTAAATAAATCATGACGAATAGGATTGTAAATAAATAAAAATAAAACTTAATAAAGAATCTTGGAAATCCCGACACTCTATGACAAGCCCAAAAAACCTTCTCTTCTACCCATTCCATTTGGGAGTGTAAAGCCACATTGTAAAGAGTTTTGCTTGAGGACAAACAAAGATTCAAGTGTGGGGGTATTTGATGTGTGCAAAATGCAACATATAAATTACATCAATTGTGACATAAAACTAACCCTTTTTTAGTACTAATGTTGGAAAAAGTATGCTTTTGTCTTCCTTTTTTATTTTCAGGATTAAATGAGCTCCAATTAACAAAAGAAGCAAAAAGGCAGCTAAATCTAACATAAATACAAGAGAAGGAACAAACGTGGCATGCCCGACCTCCCCGAAAGCATCTTCCCAAGCAAAACAAGAGAACAGAAGGCTGAACACGCCCCGTGCTCAGTGAACACGGGGGCGTGCCCAAGTGTCAGCATAAAAGACAAAGCTGTAGAAGCTTCTATCGCCCACCACGGGACCGTGCTCAGCGGACACGGGGCCGTGGTCAGCTATAAGATTCGCAGAATCCAGGCAAATCTTGATAGTACAGATATGCTTCTGCACACGGGGTCGTGCCCAGCGGACACGGGGCCGTGGTCAACTAATGCAGACAAGAGCAATAAATGAAGACAGAGAAGGAGGATGGACACGGGGCCGTGCCCACTGGACACGGGGCCGTGCCCGAGCTACTGTTCAGGCTATAAATAGGGGTGCTTGGCTCATTTGCAAACCATCCCTTGGCACACCACCTCTCTCACACTTCACCCACCACCCACCACCATCACAACACCATCATCCACCACCATCATCCATTGTCCATCATAGAGTGTGTGAGTCGTCTCGGGATCCAAGATTGATCGTAAGAGTTCTTGACAATCAAGGCCATGTTTGCCTAAGTCTCTTACATCACTTGGTGAAGACAAAGTGTCTAGTGTAATACTTTTATTTTTAATCTTTTCGAACTTTTTACTTGGTTATGTATTAATGACTTTAATAACTAGTTTCTTATGTTGAAGGTGATTCTTCCTTATCGTTTGTCCGTGGTGTCTTGGCATTATTTTACTGTCTATATAAAATAAAAGATTTTCACCATTCATATCTCCACGGTCTATATGGAGGTATGTTGGCTACCTGGTCGGGGGTTAAGGGAACGGTTTGGTAAGAGTCTTGCCTTGTTCAGTGTATAGATCATGCAAGGACCTGGGTCAAATTTAGTAGGATCTCCTTCAATACCCACCGGTATTGGATGGCGGGGGTCCAAACTCTTTGATCCCCTCATATGTAAGCTACTATTAATACTTTAACCCGGCTATTTAGGACTGTATCCCTGCTGACTCAGACTACTTAGCCGAGGGTAACGTCACCTTCAAAAGAGGGACCTACCATAATATGCATTAATAACTTAATTAATTATCTTTCAATAATCCGACCCTTTAGGATTGTATCCTTGCTGACTCAAACTACTGGGTTGAGGGTAACGTCACCTTCAAAAGAGGGGCCTACTACAATAACTAAGATAATCTCTTAAAAAGTGCAAAAGTGCGGAAATAATCAAAGGTTACACTAAACACGAGTCGGAGCTAAGTGATTCATCTTGTCTATCTGTTTTTATTTTTATTTTATTTTTCAGCATTTTAGTTAGTTTTATTTTTATAGTTTAAAACCTTTTTTCTAAACTTTTGATTTGATTAGACGTTGAGGATAAACCGGTATTAAAAGCTCTTGTGTCATTGGACGACCTCGGTATCTTACCAACACTATACTACGGTCACGATGGGTGCACTTGCCCATATGTGTGTTTAGTGTTAGTAAATATCGTGTTTTATAAATTTAAAACTTGGCTAAAAAGTGTAAAAGGGCTTAAAATATACTTAAACTTATATACACACTTCACACGCATCAATAGATGTTTCGTGGGTAGATTGGTGTAAATTTGTGTAGTTGTTTTGTGTTGTGTTGTGTTGGCCGCTCTTTTTTTCGGGTGGGTCGGTTTTAATGAAGTTTTCCTTTAAAAAAAAAACAAACCCCAATTAGAGTCACTATAATCCGGTCGTCGGTGTCCTAATTAATAAACAAATAAACATAGAAAATGTAGTGTTGCTATCAGTGGCGGAACTAGAACATTAACTCAGGGGTATCCTAAAAAAAAAAAAATCACCGTGCAATCGTACAATATTAAAAAAACGACAATAAATAAATAAATAAAGTAAAACAAATACCTACTAGATTTGTCCTCTTCTTTTTTCATAGCTTGGAATCGTTCCATCACATCGTCATCTTTTACTTCACGTAAAAAATCCTTTTCGACCTCACAAACCATAGCGTTGTTCAAAATTTCTGGGCCCATTTGATTGCGTAAATCCGTCTTGACAAGCTTCAATTTCGAAAAACATCATTCAACGGTTACCGGTAAAAGCAAAGCTAGCTTCACTACCCAATAAACTGAATGAAAAGAACTATGCGTTCCCGTTTCAACCATAACTCGTGCAAGATCACTTATTCCATTCAAGTTTGCAAATTTATCACCATCGCTTATAGTGTGACGAAATGGGCAATTGGGATTTGGGCTTATTATTTTCAATTGATTGGTATCCTCGTAGTTGTGTCGTGTCGTGCATTAAAACTTCAAGGCAATTGGGCAATTATTTACAATCTTTTATTATTTTGGGCTAACATATTGGGTAATTGGGCTTATTATTTACATTCTTCAAATGATTTGGGCTAACATATTGGGCAATTGAGATTTGGGCTTATTATTTTCAATTGATTTGGGCTTACAGTCTCTTTTTTAGGAGTGTCCTCATAGTTGTTCAGGGGTATCCTTGGTATAAAAACCGAAAAAAAATTAAAATTTTACACTACCGATAAAAAGTTGAGCCGTAGCCCGTGCTACAACCCCTACAACATAGGGTCCACCCCTGGTTGCTATAGTCATGTACATAGAAAATTATTAAAGATGTGTCCATATGTTTTTTTTATCAATGGGGCGCTCCAGTCCTTTTCGTCAAAAAGAACTCTCAAACCAACTCCAGGAATTACTTGAGAAAGGCTTTATTCGCCCGAGCACCTCTCCATGGGGCGCTCCAGTCCTTTTCGTCAAAAAGAAGGATGGGTCGTTCCGGATTTGCATCGACTATCGGGAATTGAATAAGTTAACTATCAAGAACCGCTATCCCCTACCCCGCATTGACGACTTATTTGATCAGCTACAAGGTGGTACGTGTTTCTCAAAGATCGATCTACGTTCAGGCTATCATCAACTATGCATACAAGAGGAGGATATACCCAAAACCGCGTTTCGCACCCGATACGGCCATTACGAATTCGTTGTTATGCCTTTTGGTTTAACCAACGCACCAGCGGTTTTCATGGATCTGATGAATCGCGTGTGTAAACCCTATCTCGACCGTTTCGTCATCGTATTCATCGACGATGTCTTGATCTACTCCAAATCGAAAGCCGAACACGCGCAACATCTACGTTTGGTTCTCGAGCTACTCCAGGGGAACCAACTCTATGCCAAGTTCTCCAAGTGCGAATTCTGGTTGGAGAAAGTTCAATTTCTGGGTCATATTGTTAATAGTCAAGGCATTCACGTCGATCCTGCGAAGATTGAAGCTGTCAAGAGTTGGATTACACCAAAGAATCCGTCTGAAGTCCGTTCATTTCTCGGACTAGCGGGTTATTATCGACGATTTACCGAAGGATTCTCGAAGATTGTTGTGCCGCTTACCTCTCTTACGCATAAAGATCAGCCTTTTTTCTGGGGAACCAAACAAGAGACTGCCTTTCAAACCCTCAAACATAAGCTTTGCAATGCTCCTGTTCTCACATTGCCCGACGGAAATGACGATTTCATTGTCTACTGTGATGCTTCCAACCTTGGTCTCGGTTGTGTCCTTATGCAATGGAACAAGGTTATAGCCTACGCGTCTCGTCAGCTCAAAATCCACGAGAAGAACTATACAACCCATGATCTCGAGCTAGGCGCGGTTGTTTTTGCATTAAAGATTTGGCGACACTACCTGTATGGTACCAAATGTACGATCTTCACCGATCATAGGAGCCTACAACACATCTTTAATCAGAAGGAACTTAATATGCGTCAACGCCGATGGGTAGAACTTCTCAACGATTATGACTGTGAGATCTGTTATCACCCAGGCAAAGCGAATGTTGTTGCCGACGCACTCAGCAGACGGAGTTATCTGCTTAGCACTCGTAATGTTCAAGCCCAACACGATCTCGAAGCCCTTATTCGTGAAGCCCAGCACGCGTGTTTTAACGAACGCACGCTGAAGAGGGAACGAATCTACCATGATGGAGCCCAGCTTGTGAGCAAATCTAACGGGATATTCCACTTTCTGGACCGAATCTGGATTCCCAAGCGGACCAATTTGTGACAGATCTTGATGGACGAAGCCCACAAATCCCGGTATTCTGTTCATCCCGGTGCTGATAAAATGTACCAGGACCTTCGTTATAAGTACTGGTGGCCGGGTATGAAAAGGGATATAGCTCTCTACGTTGGAAAATGCCTAACTTGTGCAAGAGTCAAGGCTGAACATCAAAGACCATCTGGCTTACTCGAACAACCACCAATTCCTATGTGGAAGTGGGAAAGTATAGCTATGGATTTCATAACGAAGCTTCCGCACACGTCATCAGGCCACGACAGCATCTGGGTAGTTGTTGACCGTTTGACTAAATCAGCTCACTTTCTGCCGATACGAGAAGACTACAAGGTAGAACGATTAGCCCGAATCTACACCGACGAGATCATTTGTAATCATGGGACGCCTCGTGACATCATCTCTGATCGTGATGCTCGGTTTTCCTCGCGACTGTGGGAAACGTTTCAAACGGCGCTCGGAACATCGCTTAATCTAAGTACCGCTTTCCACCCTCAAACCGACGGTCAAACTGAAAGAACGATTCGTACTCTTGAAGACATGCTTCGTTCGTGTGTCTTAGACTTCGGTGGTAATTGGGATAAATACCTGTCGTTGGTCAAATTCTCGTATAACAACAGCTACCATTCTAGCATCCAAATGGCACCATTCGAGGCATTATACGGAAGAAGATGTCGGTCGCCTATTGTGTGGCACGAGACCGGTCATTCGCAATTAACCGGTCCTGAGTTATTACAAGAAACGACAGAAAAAATTTTCCAAATTCGAGACAATCTGGTGAAAGCTCGGGATCGACAGAAAAGTTACGCCGATAAAAAGCGCAAGCCCCGTGAATTTGACGTTGGGGACCACGTACTCCTAAAGGTATCACCTTGGAAGGGTGTAGTCCGATTCGGCAAAAAGGGAAAACTCGCGCCTCGGAAAAGTCGCCTACAGACTCGAACTACCGGAGGAACTGAGTAATGTCCACCCGACTTTCCACGTGTCAAACCTCCGAAAGTGCCTAGCCGACCACGACTTACACGTTTCTCTCGATGATCTACAAGTGAACGAAACATTACACTTCGTGGAAAAGCCTGTCGAAATCATGGATCGCCAAACCAAGCAGCTCAGACGCTCACGCATTTCGATTGTGAAAGTCCGATGGGAAGGCAAACGAGGCGCAGAGTTCACTTGGGAACTCGAAAGCGACATGAAGTCGAAGTACCCGCAGTTGTTTAAAGAGAGAAGCTAGAGAGAGAAAGTGACATCGTGATTCAAGTGCTTTGTACGATTACATATCAATCTATAGAATCACCGATTATATTACGTTCTCGTGTGTATGGTCACGTTCATGTACGGATTCTGCACGTCACACGTTCAGTTCGCAATCGTTTCGGAGTCAAAACCGATCTAAACAGAAAGTTCTCAACGTGATTCACGGTGTTGTACAGCTTCCAGCTTAATTTTGGGACGAAATTCCCTAAACAAGGGGAGGCTGTAACACCCCGTGTTTTCGAAAGTCAAAGTCAAGGTCAAAGTCAACGACCGATTGTACGAATTTGACTTACAGAGATTTCCTTACTCTAATTGTATTATGTGGAGTAAGTGTTGTTAATTGCAAGAATTGATATGTGCTAATCGATATCTAATCGACTTACGACTGTGAACTATAGGAAGTAACAATGCGATAAAGTTAACTAATCGATAATCAAGCTATGCTACTCGACATCGAATCGTGATACGAACCGCAAATCGACTTACTTTGGTTATTATACGTGTGTGTGTGCCTTATGTGTTACTTGTGCGTGTTATATATATATGTGTTGTGGGAATCAATCAAACTCAATCGAAACTCGAAACGTAATCGAACCCGAATCCGAATCGAAATCAAACTATGGTAATTAGTAGTTGGGACTAAAAGTAATTTGACTAGGAAACCCTATCGTGACGAGCCGCGCGCAATCGAAATCGAAACATCAAAAATCGTCACGTCGAACAATCGAACCAAGTGCCATCCGACCGGATAGCCACTATGTCACAGGTCAGGCGTCATCCGACCAGGATGTCATCCGACCGGATCGTCATCCGAGCGGAACGCCATCCGATCGGATAACCCTTTCCTCTTTTGGAATCCTATAAATAGCCTTGTCATTGTCATTCTTTCCATTTTTGGAAGCCCTTGTCCGAACCATTCGTGTTCCTCACCTTTTCTTCGATTTCTCTCAATCCAGGTAAGATCTCGCCCTAAATCTTGTACTTTCTTGATCTACACGCACTCCTACACCTTCCTATCTTTTAGATCTTAACTTTTTACCGTGAAATCATTAGATTTCGGGTGTTCTAGGGCGACGTCATCATGTGATCTTCAAGAACTTCATGTTTTGACTTCAATCCACCAAGAACAACCGAGATCTAACCGATTTCCACGCAAACAAACAAAGATCTTGTAAAGATCTCGACACAAGAATGGTGAAAAAGGATTGAAAGATGGTTTTAACTTTCTTTCAACTCTTTTGCACTCAAAGTACTCAAAACCGATAGGATCCGATCCTGATTTAGTCTTCTACTCGATTGTAGTGTTGTACTAGCTCAAGATCCGGATTCTACTCACGAGGCTACCGACTCCGGGTTAGCCAAGACCAACCGTCTCGAGCCGGTAACCGGCCGGACTAGGGTGATTCCTGGTCGGGTTGGTCATCTGGGTCGAACTAGAGGTTCTGTTGGCTAACACGTTGTCAAAGTGTCTCGACATAACGACAAACCTTCAAGACGACCAAGTGTAGGACGAACAGGACAATCAGGACGGATTACTGTCCGAACGGATTGCTGTCCGATCGGATAGGTCATCCGAACGAATTGTCATCCGAACGGATTACACTTGGGTCCCACTCTTAAACAACCTTATCTAAAGTTTGAGTATTGAACGAAAGGTAATCCGATCGGACGACCATCTGACTGGATTACTCTTCGGATCATGAGATACTAAGACTTTATAGACTTAAACAATTTTCAACATGTTCAATAACGAGGTTGCCATCCGATCGGATTGCCATCCGATCGAATGACACTTCTGTTGTGAACTTGCTTTCAATAAGTAACCTCGTCACTGAGTCGCCGTCCGACCGGATGACCATCCGATCGGATTGCCATCCGCACGACTAGTCATCCGATCGACCGACTTGAAAGATAGAGATACTCCATGTTTTCAAAATACTACAACGAAAACTTCAAAAGTCAAGCCATCATACACAAACACATACTTCTTATAGGAAGAAACAATCCACTCGAATCGTCATCCGACCGGATCACTGTCCGACCGGATGACCACCCGAACGGATTGTTATCCGCACGGATTGCTGTCCGATCGGATTACCATCCGATCGAACCACTATCCGACCGTTTCATGCCTTGAAACGTTTTACGCTTCACTTATCATTATGCTACCGAATCTATTCAGGCTAACCTTACTCGCTAAGCGCTCCCTTCAATCCATCAATCGCTGTGAGTATACTCGATCCCTTTTTGCTTTATGCACTTTTGGGTGTTACATACGTTACGAATATTCAAACTACAACAATCACACTACTCAATACTATTTGAACGCTAACCGTTAATGCATGTTATACGTGACTTATGAATGCTTATTTGTTATGTTTACACATGGAATGCTGTCTACATGCCTTAGCAACGATAGTACTATAGTTTGGACTCAGCACCCGTTCACACGGGGGTTGTTAAGGATAATTACTTGCATGGATTACGGTGGTAATCATGTATTGCGAACTGCCTCGGGCAGTCAACCCGCAGTCATTGGTATCGATGGATCTATGTCGATAACTAATGTGCTTCATTTCACTATGTGTACGTGCTGGTTATGCGTAAACGAATTCGAACTCTATATGCTATTATCAAACTTGTATGCTCACCTTTACATTATATGTATTGACTTTATTTTAACGTATGTGACAGGTGCTTAGGACGCACACTTGGTAGGAATTTGAAGCTAGAATAAAGCTTTAGAGCCCAACAAATAGTTGTGTGTAGTGGTCGAACTAAGGGTCTCTAGAAGCAGATAAACAATTGCTGTCTATTTAAAATCTGAGTCGTCGGAACAGAGTATTTGCCTGGATTTTGTCTGTAATAATTATTTTGCTGTTTGAGATACGGTATGGGACGTATTATTTAAATTGAATAGTATTGATAATTGTTATGGAAACTTCTGGACAATCTGTTTCGTTCAGTGCCATGCCCCGATGTTTCCGCCATCGGTTGGGGTGTGACAATAAATAGGGGTGCTTGGCTCATTTGCAAACCATCCCTTAGCATACCACCTCTCTCACACTTCACCCACCACCCACCACCATCACAACACCATCATCCACCACCATCATCCATTGTCCATCATAGAGTGTGTGAGTCGTCTCGGGATCCAAGATTGATCGTAAGAGTTTTTGACAATCAAGGCCATGTTTGCCTAAGTCTCTTACATCACTTGGTGAAGACAAAGTGTCTAGTGTAATACTTTTTATTTTTAATCTTTTCGCACTTTTTACTTGGTTATGTATTAATGACTTTAATAACTAGTTTCTTATGTTGAAGGTGATTTTTCCTTATCGTTTGTCCGTGGTGTCTTGGCATTATTTTACTGTCTATATAAAATAAAAGATTTTCACCATTCATATCTCCACGGTCTATATGGAGGTATGTTGGCTACCTGGTCGGGGGTTAAGGGAACGGTTTGGTAAGAGTCTTGCCTTGTTCAGTGTATAGATCCTGCAAGGACCTGGGTCAAATTTAGTAGGATCTCCTTCAATACCCACCGGTATTGGATGGCGGGGGTCCAAACTCTTTGATCCCCTCATATGTAAGCTACTATTAATACTTTAACCCGGCTATTTAGGACTGTATCCCTGCTGACTCAAACTACTTAGCCGAGGGTAACGTCACCTTCAAAAGAGGGGCCTACCATAATATGCATTAATAACTTAATTAATTATCTTTCAATAATCCGAATCTTTAGGATTGTATCCTTGCTGACTCAAACTACTGGGTTAAGGGTAACGTCACCTTCAAAAGAGGGGCCTACTACAATAACTAAGATAATCTCTTAAAAAGTGCAAAAGTGCGGAAATAATCAAAGGTTACACTAAACACGAGTCGGAGCCAAGTGATTCATCTTGTCTATCTGTTTTTATTTTTATTTTATTTTTCAGCATTTTAGTTAGTTTTATTTTTCTAGTTTAAAACATTTTTTCTAAACTTTTGATTTGATTAGACGTTGAGGATAAACCGGTATTAAAAGCTCTTGTGTCCTTGGACGACCTCGGTATCTTACCAACACTATACTACGCTCACGATGGGTGCACTTGCCCATATGTGTGTTTAGTGTTAGTAAATATCGTGTTTTATAAATTTAAAACTTGGCTAAAAAGTGTAAAAGGGCTTAAAATATACTTAAACTTATATACACACTTCACACGCATCAATAGATGTTTCGTGGGTAGATTGGTGTAAATTTGTGTAGTTGTTTTGTGTTGTGTTGGCCGCTCTTTTTTTCGGGTGGGTCGGTTTTAATGAAGTTTTCCTTTAAAAAAAAAACAAACCCCAATTAGAGTCACTATAATCCGGTCGTTGGTGTCCTAATTAATAAACAAATAAACATAGAAAATGTAGTGTTGCTATTAGTGGCGGAACTAGAACATTAACTCAGGGGTATCCTAAAAAAAAAAAAAATTCACCGTGCAATCGTACAATATTAAAAAAAACGACAATAAATAAATAAATAAAGTAAAACAAATACCTACTAGATTTGTCCTCTTCTTTTTTCATAGCTTGGAATCGTTCCATCACATCGTCATCTTTTACTTCACGTAAAAAATCATTTTCGACCTCACAAACCATAGCGTTGTTCAAAATTTCTGGGCCCATTCGATTGCGTAAATCCGTCTTGACAAGCTTCAATTTAGAAAAACATCTTTCAACGGTTGCGGTTGCAACCGGTAAAAGCAAAGCTAGCTTCACTATCCGATAAACTGAATGAAAAGAACTATGCGTTCCCGTTTCAACCATAACTCGCACAAGATCACTTATTCCATTCAAGTTTGCAAATTTATCACCATCGCTTATAGTGTGACGAAATGGGCAATTGGGATTTGGGCTTATTATTTTCAATTGATTGGTATCCTCGTAGTTGTGTCGTGTCGTGCATTAAAACTTCAAGGCAATTGGGCAATTATTTACAATCTTTTATTATTTTGGGCTAACATATTGGGTAATTGGGCTTATTATTTACATTCTTCAAATGATTTGGGCTAACATATTGGGCAATTGAGATTTGGGCTTATTATTTTCAATTGATTTGGGCTTACAGTCTCTTTTTTAGGAGTGTCCTCATAGTTGTTCAGGGGTATCCTTGGTATAAAAACCGAAAAAAAATTAAAATTTTACACTACCGATAAAAAGTTGAGCCGTAGCCCGTGCTACAACCCCTACAACATAGGGTCCGCCCCTGGTTGCTATAGTCATATGTACATAGAAAATTATTAAAGATGTGTCCATATGTTTTTTTTTATCAATGGGGTGGTGGTCTATTGGCAAAAGCAAAACCTTTAAACACCTTGGGAGAGGAAGGTCTTGGGTTCAAGTCCCACAGACAACAGGAATAAAAGAAATTTGCCGTTAAAAAAATATGTTTTTTTTTAGATTTTTACCCACACGTGTGTAGATAATATAACCTACTAACCTTGATACACATGACTTGCACATGTGTAGGTCTTGCGTATAAACAAACTTTCTTCATATATTATTATTTTTTGAATTTCAATAATACTCTTTTCCCTGTAAAAAAATTATTTTGAAAAGGTGAATGATTTATTTTGTTATTTCTATTCTTACGAGCTACACGTATAATAAAAATAAAAAAGTTATTTTTCCAATACTGGTCCTTTAATTAAAAGAATTGAAGAAAAAACAAGTTGTTTTGAATCAAATATTTAGTTCAGCATAATTAAAGTTTTAACTTCAACTCTACTAACCATAATTAAAGTGGGGTAGGGGCGCTCCACTAGTGATGGTTTTTCATCACTCAAAACATCTAATGAAGTTCCGCCACATCATCGAGCTTCATTCTATCACTAGTGATGGATTTTACTAGGGGTGCCCATCACTCACCACATGTGAAGGAGAGAAAGAAGCAGGAGTGAAGGAGAAGGAATGAGAGAAATCTTCAACGCGTGGTCATGGCAACGCGTTGTAAAGTTCACGCGTGGAAATGTTGGCCGGCGGCGGTGTTTAACGTACATCAACGCGTGAAGAAGGTGTTATCACGGGGCGCCCCGACCCCCTAATTAGAACATTAACTTGAGCTCTGCTACAAATTCGTCAATGTTCTTGTCTGAACTCCCACCTTCCCCAATAGCTTCTTTTGCCAAATCCCTCCATTTCATCACATTTTTCTTTATTTCGAGACCTTTCTCTCCTTCCATGACTTCCCTTATGCACGAACCCAAAACCCGGCTACTCACAAGCCCATTAGCATCCGGTCTAGCACGAACCCCGACACCCCAAACATCCTCCACATACTTGGCATTCGTATTTTGATCCAACCATTGAGGCATTGCAACCATTGGGACACCCAACCCAATCGCTTCAAGAACCGAGTTGAGCCCACAGTGTGTAACAAAGCATCCTATTGACTCATGAGCCAACACTTGCAGTTGTGGGCACCATGGCACCACCAACCCGGTCTTCAAGACCAACTTTGCAAACAGCTGCTTATCCTCTTCACAAGACATAACAACCAACAAGAAGGAGAACCCGCCATCAGTCAAAGCACATGTTATTTCTTTCATTTGCTCGGGATTGGGTTGTGTCATGCTCCCAAATGATAAGTAAACAACCGAGCTTTTTGGCTTCCCGTTGAGCCAGTTCATGCATTCGCTAGCCTTTGGGTTTAACATATTAACCAAATAGTCTTTATCGTCTAACAATCGCTTGTCAAGGTACATCGATGGAAGTGATGGGCCAATTGTTCTCACATGCCACAGCTTCCCCATCCAATCAAGTACCTACACAAAAGATAAACAAAGCTTTGACATACTTTTGGGTGAAATAGAAAAACTTCAAACGTAATCTTAGCTCGTTTATTTATATAAACTAGGTTTATCACCCTAGCCGCGTTGCGGCGAATTTTTTTTGCTATTTAGTCTGTGTTTACATTTGTTTTAAAATCACTATGAGCGCATTGCACACGGAACCACTAAGAAGAATAAAAAGAAAATGTAAAAAGCAATAAAACATAATCGAAAGAAAATCAACCAAAAAAGTTATATGTTAATGATGTTGTTGGTATGAAACCCGTGGTCAGAGTCTCAGAGATGAGCAAATAATACTGGGTACCGGTACCAAATTTCCCGAACAGAAGGATCCTAAGTACCAATTCGGTACCGACTTTTGACATTCCTAGTACCGGTTCGCTACAGTTTTTTACCTTCATATACCGGTACCGTAACAGGCATTTTCGGTACCGGTTGCCACCGAGCTCTGATCAGGGATGAGCAAATGGTACTGTCTAGCAGTACCGAATTTCCCGAACTAAAAGATTTTCAAACTCAATCCGGTACCGACTTTTAACGTTTTCTGTATCAGGCTGGTGCTGATTTTTACCTTCATGTGCCGATAATGAACTGGACCGTACCAGCATTTTCGATATTAGTATTAGTTGAGACCAAGCTAATCCAACTTAGAAAGTAAAGAAAATGAAAATAAAAATAATTATTAATATATAGTAATATGATTATAATATATATGATTATAATATATTAAATCAACTGTTCATTTCAATTGATTTATTAATATATAGTAATATATAGTAATAATAAGTTTTAATATATCTTTTTTCTCTAACAGGTCACATAAATGTAAACTTTTGGAGAAAGCCGACTATCAAAGGTAAATATGAGTTTATCATATCTTAAATCTCTAAGGGGCGGGTCGAAACTCACCTAAAATGAAAGCTCCTTTAGTTTTTCTAATAAAAACTAGAGAAAAATGCCCGGATAGTCCCTGTGGTTTCACCTTTTTTCACCTATAGTCCCTATCTTTCTAAAACTACTTGAATAGTCCCCAAGTTTTCACGTTTTGTTCTCGGATAGTCCCTGGGTCTAACTTCAGTTTGTTTTCTCTGTTAAAATGATGTGAAATGACAAAAATACCCTTTCCTTAAAAGGCCAAACCACAGGGACTATCCGAGCATCTTCTTCATTTTTATTTATAAAACCCCACCACCACACTTCATCTTCAACCTCCACCCACCATCACCCTCCTCCACCCTCCACCATCGCCGGCTGCCGGTCATCCAGTGCCTCCGGCCGGCTGCCGGTCATCCTTTTACAGAGCCGACAGCCGTGCAAACCACCAACACCCAACACCACTTACAGCCACCACCGCCACCCCTTTCTCTCTCTCTAAACCCGCCATTTAACGACTCGTTGTTCCAGTTAACGTATTCATCCTCTGTTGCCCAAATTGCTTGATCACCCATATTATCAATTCCAGTTCTTGGTGCCCCTCCAGTAATTATTTGAACAACATTTCCACTTTCTTGACAGTAATCCATTTTTTATACAGACAAATCCCTAAAAAGCTAAAATCTTTCTTAAAAAAACTAATTCCAAATAAATTTCAAGGCAAAACCCTAACAAATTTTCACTATTTTCAAGGGTATTAATCTTTAATTGAAAGTTACAGAATGATATCAAGATTCTGTACATACAATTGAAACTTCATCACCGTAATCGAAGATCCGAGTCCATCACTAGCGTAGATTTGAAATTTCTCTAAGTTGTGGTGTTCGTCACAGGAGATGGTGGTGACTGCCATAAGCGGTGGTGGTGTTTTGAGTTTAGAGAGAGGCATACGGTGGTGACAGGTTGCGGAGATGGTGGTGGTAGCGGTTTCGGTAGTGACAGGGTGCATTCGAAGATGGTGGTGTTTGTTGTTGGAGGTTGGAGGTGGTGGTTGTAGTTGGAGGTTGGAGGTGGTGAAGACCTTAGGGTGTGCGGCGATGGTGGGTCGATCGTCATGGGCTGACAACATTCGGAGGATAAATTAGCACACACCACTGTACCACACACCACTGCTCCGCCGCTGTGCCACCACCATTGTCATCACGTATCAATCACCCACCATACCTCCACTCGAACCACCTCCCTGCCGTCGCGACCAGGTGGCCGGAGACCACCCGTCTCGATCTCGCCTCTCTCTCCCTCGGTTATCTCTCTCTCTCTCTCTCTCTCTCTCTCGGTCGAATCTCACTCTCTCTCTTGGTTATGCAGGTTATGTGTGTGTATATTGTGAGATAAAACTAATGGGGGCTAGGGTTTTGAAGAAGATGAAGAAGATGCCCGGATAGTCCCTGTGGTTTGGCCTTTTAAGGAAAGGGTATTTTTGTCATTTCACATCATTTTAACAGAGAAAACAAACTGAAGTTAGACCCAGGGACTATCCGAGAACAAAACGTGAAAACTTGGGGACTATTCAAGTAGTTTTAGAAAGATAGGGACTATAGGTGAAAAAAGGTGAAACCACAGGGACTATCCGGGCATTTTTCTCTAAAAACTATTACAACTCTAAGAAACAACTCTTTTTGGAATAAAAAATAAAATATATACCTCTTCCTCCAATTTGTAAAAAGAGTTGAAAAACACCCAATCTGCCTGATCAATGTTAGTGAATTGGTTAAAAACTAGATCACAAACATCTGGAAATAAGCCATATTTGTGCACAAATGAAGGAGTTTCATAGTTTTCAAGCAGTGGTAATCCGGGAACCGAAACGACTGAGTCTGTCAATGGGACAGTGGGAAGCTTTCTATTGACATGATAATAAATGCTATTCACAGCACAAGTTTGAGTAAAGAAGGCAGCTCCCATCAACCTGAATCTTTTCGCAACATCAAGGGCCCATGGCAAAAAACCGTCATAAATAATGACATTGGGACGATCTAGTTGTAGAACAAGGTCAGATAATGATTTTCGTCCCACTTCCCGAAACTTTGGAAAGAAAACTTCTGGCGCCACGATTTCATCCGGGCCATTGTCGTCAAACCCATCAGAAAATGTTTCCAAGTTGATAAGGTGGTTGTTTTTGTCAAAAGTGACACTTTTGGAGAAGGACAAGGCTGTTGCAAATGTCGTTTTAATTCCTTTTGCGACCAAGCGTTTGCAGAATTGGAGCACCGGGTTAACATGGCCTTGAGCCGGGTATGAGATGACGAGAACGTGAGGCTGTTTTTGGGATGAACTCATCTTGTTAACATTTGATGTAAAATGATTGGGTTTGTAGACTTGTAAGATATGAATAGACGAATAGTAAATTCCACCGTTGAATTTTCTATGTTTGTAGTTTTCGTTTGCACTATAATTTTGTTTTATGTCAACATTGTTTCCATCGAAGTGTCTAATTAAGTAATGTGAAATAAATAGTAGCCGAACGAATATAGCAAGTATTAGATACAATCTTTTTTAGGTTAACATGAATCGTAAATACAAAAGACAAATGACAAAAACAACTCAGACTAAATTGACCTTATATGATCACCAGTTGTATGTACAAAATTGTAAAACTACATATTCAAAGACCCTTTCATAATGCTTACAAAATTGATGATTAGGATAACAAATGCATATATCCCATGTGTAACTAAACCAAAAAATTCGATAGGTTTCAAACACCTGGGAATGCATGAAAGACGCAAAGCAAATCTATGATACGGAGAACTTGTTTTCTTTAATCAATTTGTACCTTGAACAAACAGGTGGGTTCACCTTCTCTGTACAACACCAAATGGCATGTTTCTTAGATGAACATATATATGCACATGGATCTTAAGAATGGATCAAGTTAAGTTGTGTTTCAGCTTCAATTGGATAAGATTAAAGTTTAGCTACAAGCAGAATGAATTGAATATAGCCCAGACTATCTTGGGAGCATAAAACCTATACATAAAATTATTCAAATATGTACATTATGTAATTATAACTAAAGCTTAATTATTTATAAAATATGGATAAAAAGTGCTTGAACATAAACCAGCCTGGACACCTAAATAACAAGTTAGTTGTTTGTTATATCTTTTGACATTGAACCAAGGGCTAATACCATGAAATAATGAATTTAGGTAGCGGACCTTGCGAAACTAAGTGGAAGTCCAACCAACTGATGTTGAAGAATCAACAGATGAGTTATGGTTAGGGGTGAAATGCCACTCGAATCCAGAGCTAGCTGGTTCTCCCCGAAAGGCGTTGAGGCCTAGCAGTTTACTGGACATCTAGGGGTAAAGCACTATCTTGTAATTCAGATTCGATTGGTAGTGGACTACAACATGCTTTTTCATTCCTCAACCCAATTTTGGCGTATTAAAATCCTTTGACTTGTTTAACATGCATGTATTCGTGATCAACGATTAAGATAGGCTACTAGCATTCATTTAATATGTGGAGGTTATGTAGATTGATTTTTTGTTGGCATGGATATCATGTAGACTCTTTTGTTGATGTGAAACACTACCTCATAAAAATTGCTAGATAAACATACAAATTTATATCAACTTTATATGATCATGAAAGTATCCATGGCAGCATTTTTCACGTTGGAATGCAAATCTATAAAATTTTGACCCGCTTAAGGGTTTAGAAGTCAGTATTTTAATTTGATTAATACATGTATTTTAGACAAGTTTAGGGACTTTAATTGACCAAAATTTGGTTGAGGGACTTTTTCATGCATGTGAAAAGGTATGTTAGGTTTTCATACAAAAAGCCTCCTGAATAAAAAGGACACAGTCATGATCCTATCTTTTCAGTATGCATGTAGAAACTAGAAAGCATAACAAAAAAAAAAAAAAAAAAATTCAAATGGAATAAAAAATACTTCAAGTACCTCAATAATAGATAAGGACCATGTTAAATTCCCAATTGCAACATTTGAGGACAAACAATAGCATACACTTTCAAGCTGCTATCCTTATCACACCAAATTCATCCATCTTTGATCTCTTATACTACAAAATTATAAGTCAAAAGGGCAATTAAATAGCTAATGATAATCACAAATAGGTAACTAAAAGAATACAGCACTTTGAATTGAAAAAAAAGTTGATCAAGTTTACCTTAGTATTCTGGTGCCTGTGAATGCCACTGAGGTCCTCATCTCCATCAACCTTCCTTTTCTGAGACCATTGAAAATAATAACAATAATAAGATTTATAGTGTGGGTGACTTAAACATGAGCGTAAAAAAGTTTCTTACTCAATTTTTTTAATATTTCTCAAAACAAAAGCAGCAAAATATGACAGAAGAATCTAACCTTCTCATGGGGTTTCTTCAAATGCTCAGTACCAGAGTCACGAGGATATATTTTATCATTCTCGTTTTTTTTATCCTTATGATGATGATGATGTTTGTGTTTTTTATGTTCTTTGTCTTTGTGTTTTTTATGCTTCTTTTCCTTGCCGTTTAATTCGCTTTTTGATCTTCCAGCTTGTGTAGGAACTCCCTTCTGTGACTACGAAACAGCACAAGAAAATAACACCTCTCATTAGTTACATATTTCAGTACTTTACATGATATGTAATATAGGTAAAACAAAGCAATGTAACATGGACTTCATTGGTAAAATTGAGCGTTGAAATAAAATAGTCAACTTTCTTACGTCTGGAAGCTCAATGGGAGCCGTTTCCCTCAAGTGAAAGGCGTCCCCGAGAGCATTAAGATCAAACGGATGTATTGCCTCTTGTGAAATGGACTTATTATCATTAATGAGCTGATTTAACTGCATCCCTTCGCCTTTACGAATTTCTTTCTCTCCGACAACATTATGAAGGTAATGTGCATCTAAAACTGATAAAGAAGTTGACTTCTTGCAAAAGAACTCATAGTGAGGAAACAATTTGTAGTATTGTACAAGATCGACGGCTCCCGTAAGTTCCTTTAGACCTGATGGCAAATAGCACAAATTACTCGTGAAACCACTGAAGAACAGATGAAATATAAGATGAAGAAAAAAAATATTAGTAATAAACCATCTTTTTTATGTAAAATTGGGATTCAAGTCATTCAACAGCTCATAAAAGATAAATCCCTGAAAATATTACTTGAACAACAAGAAAACTTTATCAAACAAACGCCGTAAAAAGCGACTTACCTTTTCCAAACTTCTTGCTCTCAAGATCCATCGTCAACGTCTCACGCAACGATATAACCCTGAGATTTTACAAAATTATTTGCAGAGCGGAGATTCTACCAACTTCTGTGCCTTCCCTTAGAGATGCACATAATCATTATTAAAAAAAAATATATAGGAATCACATGAATGGATAACTGAAGTGGGGACTTGGGTTTGGAACTTGAAAAAAATATGCCAATTTGAATGTATGTTTCCAATTTAAAGTAAAGAACTAGGCTATGTAATCAAAGGCGCACAACACAGGTAAACCATCAAGGCACTCCTGCAAGCTACTGGCCAGAATTCTGTAGAAATTCCAACCAGACTTGAAACATCAGAAAATGGCCTGGAACTAGCCCTAAACCAGCACGAAGGCTAGAAGCCTAGAACCCTTAAAAATGGTTTGTTTATCCCAAGGCTCACCCCTTGAGCGTTGAGTGCACCTTCGACTACCTAGGAACGGCATAAAAACATGTATCTTTTGCTTAAGTGTGATACACAAGGCAGTTAAGTAACCCTTACACAACTCTCATACATGTAGAATTGCATTATGTGATTCAAATTGATCGTGTTTAATTTTGATGAACTTGAAAGAGCATAACAAAACTTAAACATACAAGTATCCAAAATCATTCCAAGATAATGCATTGCATCATAGTATTAATACAACATTCCTTTCAACTCAACATAAACAAACCATTAGCCACATCCTCCATTCCCTAAATTCACAATCAACACCACAACAGTTGCTAATTATTTCCCTAGATTATCATAAGGTTCATTGCCAACACATTATATAACCAAATACATGAAAACAATCGAAACATAGGGCCTAGAACTGCATCTCTCTTACTTTTTTTTGCAATGCCAACGGTTTCCGGCAATATTCGGACTCAATTAAGCAACGGTAATTGCTCAAATCCAAGGGGTTTTTTCCGTCGTTTTTACCCTAATAGAAATAAACCCTAATAATGCCGATAATGAGTTTAAAAGTATATAGATGGGTTCATTAAATAGGCATCTGGGTTGGGAAACACTAATGTGGTTTGACATAATTGCCCTCGGCACATGATTCGCACAAGGAATCCTAAGACTGAAGGGAGTGGGGCGTCCTCAAAAGAGGGCGTCTTGCGACACGTGGCGTTTGGGGGCGGTTTGGGGCGTCCTCAAAAAAGGAGGCGTGGTGTTCATGGCAACTCAAGATGCCCCTCCAAGACTTATGATTGGTTGTTTGAAAAAGGAAGGTTTTTGATTGGTTGATGAAAAAGGAAAAGATTGAGTTTGGGCGACCTATACAAGTCGGGCAGGCCAAAATTTTCAAGGAGGTTGCCATAGGGGGCGGTGTACCAGGCGACTTGGGGGCGACTTGGGGGTGGGAGTCGCCCCACTCCCCTCAGTCTAAGGGTTTATTATGTCAACTAGTCTTAAGTAGACCTGGCAAACGGTCGGGTTGGGTCGGGTCAATTAAAAAAAAGGGTTGTTTTGATTCGGGTCGAAACGGGTTTGGGTCGGAACGGGTTCGAGTCAGAACGGGTTTCGGGTCGGAACGGGTTTTGAGTCAGGTCGGGTTGGTTAAAAATGTTTTTTTAAAGTGATTGTACATCAAGGGGGTAATTTTGTCGGGTTGAAACGGGTCCGGGTTGATTCGGGTTGAGTATGGGTCAACCATAAACATACCATTAAACAAGGAACTTTATTTCTTGTCTGTTACGGTTTTGACCCATATATAGACTTCTATGCCTTGGGACAGTGCGCTGCAATTATTGTGAAAAAGCCCGATGTTAGTGTCAACATGATCTTTTTATAACAGAAGATGCATTTAAAAAACCCTGTATTGAAAAATAACAAATTCTCCTAATCAGGATTCAGGCAGCTAGCGCAAGGACTGACCCTGTATGCTAGACACAAGGCGCTTAAAAAGCACATGCTAGGCGCACGTGTGTTCTAGGCCTGTTTAAGACATGTTTTAAGACCGTGGGGTATGGTGGGGCTTGGGTTTGGGGCATGAGTTGACACGTGGAGTTGAAGCCCCCCCCCCCCCCCCACCGGTGAGTGACGTGTCCGTGGGGTATGGCGAGGCTTGGGTTGGGGGCGTGGCTTGGCAGTTTATTAAAAAAAATTACAAAAAATTAAAAAAATACATACAACATTAAAAAAAACCTAAAATTTTATTAATTACAAAATAAAAAAAAAACTAAAAACGATTACAAAAAAAAAAAAATAAACCTATAAATTACAAAAAAAACCTAAAAACGATTACAAAATAAAAAAAAACTAGAGCGTTAGGTAAATTTCAAAAAGCGCGAGCTTGTCGAACGGCCTTCGCTCATTGCCCCGAAACTCAATGTTCGCCACCGCCACCCGGTCCTCGTGGCTTAACTCGCCGCTCGGAACGGCTTCGTAGTAGGCCTTGAAACGATCGAGCTTGGGCCGTAGCTCGCGCCATTTATGTTGGCACGCGTTGAGGTTGTGCCGGTCGTGTCCGACGTTATGTCGGTAGCTTGCGAATGCTTCCGGCCAATATCGTGTTTGGCCGGGTTGTCGCCCCTTCATAGCGTCAACGACGCTTGTGACGAGAGCCAATTCTTCTTCGTGGGTCCAAGAGGCCATCTTCTTCGGGTTGGGTAGCGGGTTCGTGGGATCAAGTGGGTTATGGCTGGGGTAGCGGTGGACAGCGATGGTTTGGGATGGGGTAGCCGGTGGGGTTTGGGGTTACATTTATAGGGGATGTTGGGGGTTGGGGTGACCGCTTGGCTTGGCCAAACGGTTGGAATTTAAAATTCAAACACCCGCTATGACATGGCGGTGGACAGCGAATAGGAGGCCGCCACATTGGATCTCAAGCCCGCCCCACACCCGGCTTCAAACCCAAGCACCCAAGGGCCACGCCCCAACCCAAGCCCCATACCCCATAGTCTAAGCTGGTTTTTTGGGCTTGTTTAGACTAGTTCAGACAGTTATTTTCTTTTTTTTTTTTCCAATTTTTGCCTTTTTTTTTTTTTTTTTGCATCTTTGCAGTGCTGCACCTTTGACTACTACGCCTTTATTGCAACTTTTTGATTATATTAAAAGATTGGAGCTTTTTTTATCCCCAATCTTTCCTTCAAACAAGGCATAATAAGGACTGCACAATGAACCTGGCAAACGGGTCGGGTCGGGTCATGGGTCAAAACGGGTCAATTATAAAAAAGGGTTGTTTTGGTTCGGGTCAGAACGGGTCGTTTCGGGTGGGTCGGGTCCTATTTTTTAGAATGGCAATCAATTGAAAATAGATAAACTGCATTTGAAAATCACAAACTGAAACTGAACAAGTAAACTACTAAACTCGATTCGAACAGATGGTTAAAACAAAAGGCAAGCTAACTCCGATTCTTATTCGATTAACCAATAAACTTCTAAAAGAATTCATATAAATGACCACTTATAGTTATTGCTAAAATTTACAATATCTGACCAAATAAGCTGATTCTAGCTAGCATCAGTTGCTGGGATTAGATAAAAAAAATAGGCATGAAAATTGTAACTAGTAAATATACAAATTCAATGTAGACACGACTCTCTTCCAACTTTTTATTCATCTTTCTAGTAACAATCTCCTTAATTGCAACTTCCGTATCATAAACCATATGCCTCGAATGCCACACCACAGAAAACGAACCCGACCCGAGCTGTTTCCCAGCCACATACCCCCCAACCAAGTGATTCGGAAGTCAACGAGCAGTCAACCGATTGGGTTACAATAGGCATCTTTTCTTGGGATATGTCTGGCGTTTGAAGGTCGTCTTTTTTAGAAGCTTCTTCGATAGGATTTAAGCATGAAGCTCTAGCGGAAACTCTGAAAAGAATCAACAATAATGTAAATTTGATGAAAACACAAAATACCACATTAGAGCTTCATGTTGAATGGCAGATAGAAATGCAATTTCAATCCCTTGGTAAGCAACAGGTAGATTCGGGTTTTTTTTTATTATTTCTGATGGATTGATGAGATGAGTATTACACACACACACACACACACACACATATATATATATATATATATATATATATATATACAAATGTAAATTGTAAACGTGTGTGTATATATATAATGTAAATGTGCACCTGCTATAAAGAAGCATATAAGCTCCCTGTGAGAGCACTTCATCCAGCTCAACTGATTCAACCTGCAAAAAAATTGTGGGCTAGTTTAAAAACAAATGTAAAATCATTCATGGAAACTTGAATGGATGATGCAAGAATGACATCATGAACAATACTACACGTAATCACACACACATAGGTAGAGAAGTGGACTTCCCGTACGAAGTGGGGAATAATTACGCAATGTTATATATACAATAACATTGCACAATACATGTAATTACACACAACTATTCACCCCTACAACAACATTTAAAAAAAAGTTCTTTTAAATATATATAGCAATACAATACTCAAATCAGAGATAAAAATGTTTGATTTTATGGCAGAACTATTTAAAAAAAAAAATAAAGAAGTATATAAAAGACTTAGTTTTGCTATTCAAAAAGCAACATGGATCGGTTAGTTACAAAGCTCCCATAGAATAACACAAACCCAGTAATAACACTTATATTAATCGAAATTACATATATATTTATTTTTGGTCAAAATTAGCAAAAAAAAATACATTTTCCACTTGATGAAAAAACTAATTCTTTCTCCCAATTTTCCAACAAGCATGTCCCATGTCACACATGATGGAAAAAAGTGACACAGTATGTATTCAACCCAAATTCTACAACTAAATCATCGTATTTAATAGGTAATCTAAAGCTCCTCTTCAGATAAAGAACAAAGCCGTTCTTACTTACGTAACAAAACTATAAATCGTGTATCTATCAATTGATTTTATTCACAAAATAAATAAGAAAAAAAGTACAAAGGTTAGACTGAAAAGATCCATAAACGCACGTATTTAAAATATAACTTTGCTTTCATTTGAAGGTTAGAACACCTTGTATTTGAATCCAATAAAAGCATTACCAGACCTTAAATTAATAATATAAAAACATAATAAAGATAACAAAGCATGTACTTTATATTCTTACTTCCTTCATGAGCCAACACCAACTGAGATAAAAGAAACCAATGGAGATCAAGAATTTCTACAAGATCACTACTAAATACTCAATACCCACAATTGTGTGCACAAGTAAAAATGGGAGAAAATGAATGGGTGATGAATGTGAATCAAGAACTTCAGAACATGGGTGATTCATCATCAGAAATGGAGCAGTGGAAAAAACGATCCATCTACCGCGTGCCCTCCTGTGTAACCGATCTGAACCAAAGAGCCTACAAGCCGCAGTCGGTCTCATTCGGGCCATACCATTATGGAGAACCAAATCTAGAGTCCATGGAAGAGAACAAGCACCGAGCTCTCCTTCACTTTCTGAAAAGATACAAGAAACCTTTTGAATGCTATGTGAAAGCTGTGACGGAGGTTGTGGAGGATCTGAAGCATGCATATAGTGCACTGGATCAGAAATGGCATCAAGATACAATGGGCTTTGTGAAGATGATGATTTTGGATGGATGTTTTATGCTCGAAATCTTGCGTGCAGCGACTACTGACGATGTTGATTGTGATATTAATGCTGCTGATGCTGATGTTGTTGATGATTATGCTTCGAATGATCCGATTTTCAGCAACCATGGAAAGCTCTACATCTTGCCTTACCTTAAACGCGACATGCTCATGCTCGAAAACCAGTTGCCGATGTTGCTTCTAAACACGCTCGTCGCTGTTACAAAGGATGAAAACAATCCAAACCAGGTGATTTCTATTTCAAGACCTATATTTTTCTAAACAAATATATAGATAGGCATACTGGTGTTGTAAGATTGTATGCGTGACAGTTGACTAAATCAATTTACAGCATGATGAGGAATGCGTGAACAAAATGGTGCAAAAGTTCTGCTCTCCCTACTCTCGAATCACGAAAATGGGGAGATCCCTGCATCCCCTAGATGTGTACCGAAGGAGCCTGCTATGGGAGAACCCGCGTCACAAGAAGAAAACAGTCACCAAATCATACCACCATTTAGTCATCCAAGAAGGCGATGAAATCGTTAGATCAGCAACAGAACTATACGAAGCAGGAATCCGCTTTAAAAAATCCAAAACAAGAAGCCTAAAAGGCATATCATTCAAAGGGGGTGTCCTCACGCTTCCTCCAGTCATGGTGGATGATGCAACCGAATCGTTGTATCTGAACCTGATAGCGTTTGAACGACTCCATGTTGGGGCTGGAAACGAGGTGACTTCTTACATATTCTTCATGGATAATATCATTGATCATGCAAAAGATGTTAGTCTGTTGCATTCACAAGGTATAATTCAAAATGCGATTGGTAGTGATAAGGCAGTGGCTAAACTGTTTAACTCGTTGTCCAAGGATATCACTTTGGATCCAGATAGTGCACTAGATGTGGTTCATAAACAGGTTCATAATTACTGCACGAAACCATGGAATGAGTGGCGTGCAAATCTTATACACACGTATTTTAGGAGCCCGTGGGCGATCTTGTCGGTTCTTGCAGCCGTTTTCCTCTTCGCACTCACTATTATTCAAACAATCTACACTGTTTACCCGCATGGTTAACGTTAGAGTCAGTCGGTATGGTTTCTTTTTCCTTCCGAGAAAGGATCCGTCTGCCTGCATGATGCCAATGTATGAAAAGTGAACATTACAGTAATATCGATTTTCGGGGAATAATCAGATTTTGCTTGTTGTCATTGTAACACTTACATGTATATCTTTTAATATTTTATAAAATTGAAGATGTTAGAAACCTGCTTTTATCTTAAAAACCACAGAACGGAACATGATGAAAACAGAAGCACACTATGTAAACATAACATGTTTCTCGTCGCAAGCAATATACCAAGAGCAATACTACTTGCTTCCATTTGGCAAGATCATGAAAGACTACAATACATAAAGATGTACAAAAATTCAGAAGTATTATTATGATTTTCATCAGTGCAAAATTAATAACAAGCATCAAACTATCAAACCGTCTTCATAATTAAAAAAACGAACTATCTAACATCTTGTTTTTCAGATGTCCATCCTCACAAGCTTATTGTACAATATGCGGTCGTCCCTCCCAGTATTGCTTTCCAGCAACGCACTTTGCACAAGATCCTGACAATTATACAAGTCAAAAACTACAACATTCATAACTTTTTTATCTTTTTCTTTATATTATGTTGGTAGTTAGATTCTAACCTTGACATCTCTATGGGACAAGAATTTCCCCAAATTATGGATGATCAACCGCATGTCTTCAACCTAATAATAAAATAACCTTAAATATTAAACTTAATTTTAAACTTAAAAATTACACTATTAAATAAGAACTTGACTTACCCTGATGTGACCAACTCGATTTCGGTCAAAAAACCTGAAAGCCTGTTTCAGAATCGAACAGCAAGTGTTTGATTAATTATAGAAAACTATGAAAATATTACAAAATATGAATTGAAGAGAACATGCCTGTAAAAGTTCCTTGTCAATGTTCTCTTTCTTTTTTGTCTCCACCTTTCCCTTTCCAATTTCATTTTCCTGTTCCTCTGCATCTTCTAACTTAACACTCGAATTCACAGTTTCTTCTTTAGCATTCACCTCCTGTTCGGTTTTCGGATTTTCAGTTCCGTCAATCATATCTTCATCTTCTTCTGGATCTTCTTCCAGATCTTCTTCCGATTCTTCTTCAGGATCTTCATCCATATCCTCATTACCTTCTGATTTCACATTTTCTACCTCCTCGGTAACAACCGTTTCCGTTTCCACCTCAGCAATAGTTTTCCCATCCTCTTTTTGTTCTTCATGTGTTTCGGTTGTAACTGATTTGCTTTCCACTTTGGAATCGTTAGTTTTTGCGCGCTTAGCAAGGGTTTTCTCCTTTTCCTTCTCAGAAGCTTCTTCTAACTGTCTCTTCTTTTGGTTTCTTTTAGCCACATATTTGATCCGTAATTTCTGCAGTACATAGAATGACACCAGAAATTAGGGGTGTTCAAGATCAGATTATCCGGTTTTGCGGATGTCCGAAATTTGAAAATTTCAGATTAGTGAATACTAATATCCGAATCCAGAAAGTTCGGATACGGATTCGGATATTTAAACGTATATCTGAATTTATAAACAAAAATAAAAAAAACATTGTTTCGTGCATAGATTAAAACTAAACATGTATTCGATTTAGTAAACTACAAACATTGAAAACAAAAAACATTCATAAATCAACATCCGAATTCGATTATTTACTAGTTTTTTTACTATTTTGTTTTTAGTTTTCGGATAATCGGATTATCCGAACTTTTTAGAAATCCACATCCGAATCCGAAATTTCAGATTATCCGATCTTCGGATATATTATATTTTGGATATTTTGGATACGGATTTTCAGATATATTTTGAATTCGGTTTCGGATCCGGATTTTTTTCAACACCCCTACCAAAAATAAGACAAATGAGAGTAGCTGCTGCATAAATCATGAAGTTGTATTGTATGATTCAAACCAACCTGGAGAAATGCTAAAATCCGAGAACCCATTTGATACTGAAGCATTTCATAAAATGCTTCAGCAAATAAAGACAACTGTCAAGGAAAAAAAATGCAATTTAAACAGATGTAACGAAACTATTCGGGCTTAAGAGAAGATCCGATATAATAGTCATCAAATGTGTAAACGACATACCTCAAATGTTGATTCTTCAATATCATTATCATCGTAACCCAAAAGCGAATCCAGCGAAAGTGACAATGAACGCAGCTGTCACAGAGAATGACAATATGGTTAAAAAAAACATTTCATTAAAAGAAAATCATAGTGAAAAAGGCCACGTACTTTAGAATCCTTGCTCCCTTTTGTTTGGAGAAACAACCCGGGATGCCGAGGAATCTCCTCGTCCATTTTCTTATCTTTGACTTCCTTGCCTTTAGAGTCAGTTTGATCACCCTTTTCTTTTTTCACCTTCCCCTCCTTGGATTTCACATCTTTTAAGTTTTCGTTATTTCCGTTATTAACCTTCACTTTGGACAAAGAACCACTATCCACTTTAGCTTTATTCTCATCCATTACTTGATCGTTTTCTTTTTTGTTATCATTATTATCTAGATTGCCCGCATCCTTGCTTGAAGCTGACTCATTGACTTCCAGTTTGACTTCACTTTCTGGGTTGACTAAAGGTGCGCTTTGCTCTATGCTAGTTATTCCTGCTTCCTCTACAATGTTATCTTTATTGTTAGCATTCTTCGCTACTACTTTTTTCTTCACAACTTTTTTTATTATTTTCCTTTTAACAGTTTTCTTCCCGCTCGCACCACCCGCACCAGATATCTGTTGCTCTTTAACGGGCGTCGCCTCAGGCTGTGTCCCCTCGTTTTCTTCCTTAACAGTGACATCTTTGGGATTATTTTCAGAAATATCTTGCTCTTTAACTGGTGTGACCTCAGATTGTGTCCCTTCGTCTTCTTTCTTAACGGTTTTCTTAACAGGGACCTTTTTGGTAACTTTCTTTCTTGTAAAAGTCTTCTTCACAGCAGGAGATTCAGTTGACTTTTCTTCTTGACCAGCAGCCTCTGAGTTTGTACTAGCAGTAGTTGTCTCTTCCGCCGTTTTAGGATCTGATGCGTCACTTTTTTCGGCTGCGTTTTCTGGTTTATCGTCTTTTCCAACAACCTTCTTTTTTACAACTTTTCTTATTATTTTCTTCTTTCCGCTACCAGTCTTCTGGACCGCAGCAGCTTCTTCTACCAGTTTCTTATTTTCAGAATCATTTCCTTCAACTTTCGTCTCCATTTCTGCATTGCTTTCAACTCCCTCTTTTCCAGACTCCTTTACTTTTCCTTTTGACTTTGCAGTGACTTTTGATGCCGACCCGGAGGATCCAGAAGCTTTCTTTTTTACTGGTGTTGAATCCTTCTTCACATCTTTGGATTTCTCAGATTCGGTGTCTGCGACAACTGATATAAAATCTCAGTTTTTAACACTTGCATAAAAGAAAAAAAGAGAGTAAAATACCATTTTCATCTCTGAGGTTTGGTCAATTTTGCGACTTTCGTACGAGGTTTGTTTTTCCTCATCAGGATCCAAAAGGTTTAAAATCTTGCCATTCTCATTCGGCTCGTTAATTCCATCTTTCTTCGTTAAGTCAGGGGTAATTCCGTCTTTTTTATTAACTCAAAAGGGAATTCGGTCTTTTTCAGGGGTATTCGGTCTTTTTACATAAATGGAAAAAGACAGAATTGCCCTTTAAGTTAATAAAAGAGACAGAAATGCCCCTGACTTAACGGAGAAATATGTACGGAGTTAATGAGCCGGATGAAATGGCAAGATTTCAAACCTTTTGGATCCAGATGCGGAAAAACAAACCTTTAGACAGAAGTCGCAAAACTCGTAAAACCTCGGGGAGAAAAATGCCATTTTACTTCAAAAAAATATATACAAATCTTACCTTTCAAGCCTTCCTTTTTTCCACGGGAGATCTACGTAAAACAGATAAAAATATTAGTTTTACTTTCAGACAACAACTGTGCAAAAGGTTTAGTTTTCTTCTACAAGTGGTTCGGTTCTCTTTTCTTTTTTCTATTTAATTTTTAACTGCATGTAATATAGAAAACTGTATACCTCTCTTTTAAGAGCATGTACACGTTCTCTCTCAGCAATTGCTTTCTTGTTGGCAAGCCACTGATCCCTCCAAGCATCTACCGAAGGTAAACAATCTGATAAATCGGGAAGATAGAGAACAGTTACCTCTTTATGGCTAAAAAGCCCATCTTTTCCGACTCGATCGTAATGAATCTACAAACATAAAAACGTTATTAGAGTTCACTGCTAAAAGCAACATACAAAACAACTATATTATTATTACCTCAAGAAAAGGATTCCAATGATGACAACTCTTTAAATCTAGTCCTGTGATGTCTTTGGCATGCCTAACGATATAAATTGTTTATTTGTTAAAAAGGGGGGACTTGTAAACATAAGAATTAACGTGCAAAAACAAACCTGATAGCCGTTTGAACCAGTGTTGACTTTTCAACTGAAGGATCGTTGCCATCAGAAGGTTCCCACAAGCCTCCAATTGCGATCAAAGAATTCCCGTTTTTAAGACACGCAAATCTAAGCATATTGCAAAAATGGGGAATTCGGTCCTCGTAATCTCTTTCAGATGAGAGCTCCTCTAAAGCATTTGGGCTAAGCCCACTCATCAATATCACCTAAAAACAACAAATCAAATATGAAACAACATTATCATGCATATGAGATTACATATGATACAGTATTTTATTATTATGAAATACTTATACACATATTGTTTCATAAAAAAGCTCACCTTTGCATTCCACCGAATACTTCCATGCTCTGATTTTAAAGGATTATCCATCATTGTTACGACAGATGCTTCTTTGTCATGAGTTTCCTCATCAACTTGAACAAAATCATGCTCAAAACTGTTTTACAGTAACAAGTAACAACAGATCGTTATTGTTTATACACCATCAGTCACATTTTGGAGTACAAACATAAGTTTCCATAGATTAAAAACACTGTTGAACGTAAGTTCAATTCTTAACAAATGAGCACATTAGCGTCAACTGTGATTCATAATGAATGATGTCATTGCAATAAGAACATTTAAACATACCTAACTGGGACATTCAAAGAAACTTTAACATCATCCCTTGGCCAATTAACAATCACCTGCAACAATTTAGCGTTTACGCGGTTGTCAAATAGAGAGAACGATAAGTAATTGATCTACAAGCATGACGTACCTTGGAACATTCCGGAGAAGTAAACAGCCTAGGATATCGCTTATCAATAGACAGATAACCCCTCTCCACGTCTACTAAATTGGATGAATAAACCTGAAAAAAATGCACTTAAACCATCAAATACAAATATACGAGAAAAGCAGAAAATCGTGTCTTTTAAATTTGAAACCATTGACAATTTAGCCACGTATGTGTCGACAAAAACTCAAGTGATGTATGCCTCATTAGAGCTCAAGTCTTGATAAGAACCCAAAAATGAAGATAATTCGGAATGCAGTAGCCCAAAATATCACCGAAAGGTTATGATATAAAACCCCACAAGAACCCCATTAGATACGAAACTGAATCAAAGGGGTTCTAAAGACAGATGAGCGAGAAAAGAACAGGAAAAAGTGCATTATCAACAAAAGAAATGGCAAAAGGTGGATTGTCAAAAGAAGAATGGCAAACGGTGCATTGTAACATAAGTGAATTAGGTACCGAAAGATTGAAGCGAATGGGAATGAATACAAAGACGAGGAACTTATAATGATAGCTCTTATGTTCCTTTTGTTACCTTGCATACATAATCTCTTCGTTTCGCTTTGACAGGTGAACGACGCCTTCAGGATAACAGAATACAAAGTTAGCGTTTATTCATGAAGGCTGCAAAACAAAACTATAGCAGACGCAAAATTAAGGAACAAAAGCCACCTATGTGGTGATTCCCGCCGATCCCTAGATGTTTTCGGTGGCGTCCGTTCACGCCTGTCTCTTTCTCTATCTCTCTCCTTTTCACGTATGCGTTCCCGTTCCCTCTTTCGTTGTCTTTCCCTTTCTCGTTCCCGTTCCCGTTCCCTTTCCTTTTCCCGTAAAAGTTCCCTACGACGTTCTTCGTCTCTTCGATCAAGTTCTCGAGCGCGTGCCATGAAATCTGGGTCAAGGGTTGAACTATGAAGACCCTTTCGTGTACCGTAGTCCCGGCCAGGTGGCAGGCTAACACCATAACCAGGATTAGCAGAGCTATGAGCATACACAAGATCATCCACATCTCTTCGTGGAGCCAAAACCGGGGCCGGGGCTGCCCCTAATATTGATGGGGCATGTTGTGGGCGATGTGATAGACCGGTTATCATTGATAACGTGTTAGGATCAGGATCGATTCTTGCACCATACGACAGAAGTTCTTGACCCGTGTGACGAGCATTAGCCGCCGCCCTTGCTGCTAGATAATCAGCTTGTCTGCCAGAAATGTTTTTTTGCTACTTAGTGGTTATAACATATCAAATTATTAACATCTTTCTTCAATACTACTGTTTAGAAAGTGATAAGTCATGCATCAGCATTAAATACGTCTCTCGCTCCTTTGAAAAGAAAATAACACGACCACATGGCCAAATCAACCATTCATAGGTGAATGATTCGAAATTGTTACCTCTAGTATAAAGTTGCCGAAAAAGAAGCAAAGAGCAACAGTACTAAACTAACAGAAATTAGTGTGCATACATCGTATGAAATCTGTTACCTAGAACTCCCTTCAACAGAAGACGATTGAAGTGTCTGAGCCTGCATCAATTCTTTCCTGAGTGCTGACGCAGCATCCAGGCGATCATATATGTCCCCCTATTCCAATATATATATTAGACAAAAAACCATATATATCACAGAGAGTAAATAAGACAAAAGTTTCCTCTAAAACTAAGAAATATGATTAAAAGAACCTGATGTTGATGGTGACCATAAGCAACCGAGCCAGCAAACCGGGCAGTTGGCTCGTTTTGTGAATCATGAACGGAATACGGGCGCCTATCCCCTGGTGACTCTTGCCTGGTTGAACCATAAGCGATCCGACTTTCCAAACCAGATGGTCCAGATCCTTTAGCACTTGCACCAGGAGTCTGAAAAGGTAAACATAGAGTTCACATACAATCACGTTTGGTATATGAAAATCCTTTATCATTATATGATGCTGACTGACCTGTAGAGCAGTGCTGAGTCCCGCTGAGCCATACACAGAAGTATATTGACCACCATAATGAGCTCCAGCAGATGGATGACCAGCTAACATGGCTGCATGTCGTGATGACATTGACAACTGAGAGGCCCCACCATCAGACCCCACCTTCACCCATATAAAACAAGTCAGTTATGTAAATCAAGCTGATAGCAAAGTTGCACATTTCACCACACAAATGGACTTTTTGGCTTTGCTATATTGCTCCAGCACACAAATCTATGTTATCTTAATGCAAATTATTAACATTTTGTGATCAAATCTATCCTAAGTTCCTAACAAATCATGAAATCGATTTTCTTTCTTTTGATGTTTCATATATGACGAGAATTGCAATACAAGGGTCAAGTAGCAGGATCAATAAGATTTTATTCAGCTACAACTTTAAGTATTGTTCGTACTATCATCTTAACAAAATTTCTGATTACTATCCAGATAAATTATTAAAGTTTATAAAGACTGTTGAGACTTACGATACTTTTAACAGTTGTTCACCAGTTTTTAGTAATAACTCCTTATCACCTTTAGAGTAAGTGCTAGATACATTTATCATTACTTGTGTATACATTGGCTGGTAATCCTCTACGCTTATCATTAATAGCTCATTCAGAAAGTTGAGTTCCTTCTCTTTCAATGTGTTTTTATGAGATTTCTTAAGCAATCTTAGGTGCAATGCTCTTTATGATAACTGATAAGTAGTAGTTGATACACACATGACATACAGGACAGAACTCGTGCACCAAGATTTGTCATCAAACAGTCACAAAACAAGTAAATTTATCCTTTAATTCACAAAATGCCCGGAATTATCTTTAATTCTAAAAAAGCCTATCTTCAATTTAATGCCCTAAAAACTAAATTTTTTTTCATGTGTTCCTATCCAAGATCAATACACCACACAAATTGTAACAAGAACAAGGACAGTTACACATAAAAGTCAAGATTAAGATTTAAAAGATCTCACATTTTGACCATAAGCAGATTGACCAGAATAAGTCTGTTGTTGCTGCTGCTGCTGCCCATAGTTGGTATTCCCTCTAGAGGGATACATCCTGCACAATCCAAAAATCCAAAATTAAAAAAAAAAAAAAAAAAAAAAAAAAAAACATACACACACGTACACACAAAAAAAGATCAAACATGTTTAATTTTGACAATTGAATCATAACTTTATTCTATGGAACTTCAATTTCACGAATCCGAATTCGAATCGTTGAAGATATAAGTTTCAAAACATATTCGAATCAAGAACCCTAAATTCAATGTTAGAAAACAATATGAAGATAGAGAGTGAGAAATACGTTACGAATTGTATAGGCCGACGACGGCGGAGAGTTTTGCCGGTGGCGGAGGAGCGAAATTGACGGTGGTTGAGATGAGGAATAGGGGTTTCAGTTGTGGTAATTGGGAAAAGTTTGGAGCCCTACCCGATTAAACGGGTGATCTTTTATTGGCCCGATTGATAATACCCTTGGGCCTGGTAGTATTTTTTCGGATCGAATTATGGAAGTTTGGACGTCACACGTGCTTGTTTTACATATCATCATGTCACATGTCTTATTACTATTTTTTTTTTATAATGATACTGTTGTGTAATAACTAGAACCTATTAGCAATGTATAGAAGAGAATGATAGAATGGGAGATGAATTTCTTATTGATATATATCTCATACAAAATACATGAGTCACTATATATAGGCTATAACATTAATACAAACATAAATGTGACATAGGAGTTAGAAATGTGGATGGTCACTAATAATGGATGCATTCATAACACTTCCCCTTGACTATCCACATGATGATATACTATTCTTTAATACGCTTGGTGATGCTGACTCGTTAAAAACCTTGCTAGGAAAACCCAGTGGGACAAAACCTCATCTAAGAAAAAAAGAGGCAGCGCGTATTGTCTCCCCCTAATACTTCTGGATCAGTATGTTGCATCATTAAAAAAAATAGTATATACACTGTGTATATTATGGGTACGTTACTCCCCCTCAATTTTACTTGTATATCTTGATGATGTTGAATCCAATCTTCTGTGACAATTGCTTGACTTGATATTTGGCGTAGTCTTCTTTGATTTGGGTGTTGTTGTCTACATTGTCTTCATACAGTATAGCTTGAGCTTCTCTTGATCAACTCTAATCTACATACTTCTTAAATATGCTGAAATCTTCGACCTTCATAACTTGTATATGGATTGAGATCGAACTCTATGCGAGTCTAATATATATCAATCATAACCCAGGACGCCATATTGTTCTTGTGGAACTATCCCGTGTCTCGAGTTTGTAAATATGTCAAATAATTATTTAATGCGCTTTATAATTCTGCCTCGTTAAAAACCATGCCAGGAAAATCCAATGGGACAAACCCGTAGCTAAGGGAAAAGAGTGCACTACGCATTATACATAATTAACAACATGATTTATGTTGATGTTAAATTAGTACTTCGGGGCCTATAAGATAAACTGATACTACTGGATTAGTTATGTTGTCTCGTTAAAAACCTTACCAAGAAAAACCCAATGGGAAAAACTTAGTGAAGGGAAAAAGAGTGCAACATTTGAGATTAGAACTGTAATCTTACCAATACAACGTAATATCATATGTCGTCTTGTTTGCAAGATACGTCAATGCTCTGATCGCAATTAAGTATGGTACTTCTTGACTAAGTAGTTCAACATCCTTTTCTTGGGGTTGATAAGAATATTTTTTCTATGTCAAGCGATCCGACAATCATTCATGTACTCAACGAATGAGCTTTTTCTATATAACATCTTCTAGATGTAGTCAGATTGATAAACAAAAATGGTGCATATATACTCGAAACTACAGGTCGAGGATAACTACACTTTGTAAAGGTCATTCAAAACTTTTCCTCTTTAGTTTGAGAGTTCCCTCTCGATGATGTTTACATTATCACTGTAAGAGTGAAATCTTGTTAAATAGATGTAGCTCATTTTATCAAGATTATACCTCTCTTTTTAGAGTATCGTCAACTGTACCACATACGAGTAGTTTTCTTTAAGATTCATATATATAACACATATGGGGTTATTGTTTCATAATGCTTTGAGCATTTTTTAATCTTTCAGGTGTTTTCATACAGATGTCATTTGCAATTGTCTCGTACATGTATACGGTGATGACATCCATAAGTTGTTTTATCTGAACTCATTCTGAGATTGCGAGGCCGCTTAAACATCTAAAGATTATCGCATCCACTACAGGGGTATACGTTTCCTCGTAATCAACTGCTGGGATTTGGGAAAAATCTTTATGTTAAAATGCGTGTCTTACATCGCAAAAACTCATTATTTACGTTTCCTTTTATTTAAAGACACCCATTTATAACCTACTGGTTTGACGTCTATGGGTGTTCGAACTGCTGATTCGAAAACGTTTAGTTTGTCGAGCAAATTTAGTTCAACCTTAAGTCATGTAGCCATTTTGGCTATTTGTGTGCGTACACTCATGCACACTTTCTATATATGTAATCTTTTTTTTCATCAATTACATCTATTGCTATAGCATAATCAAATATATCATTTTACACGTGTTTCATTACAGTTCCATATTGTACTTATTTTGTACATAATTCATCGCGATCTCATATTTGTTTGGTACTAGAGTTTCTTTTAGAACTCCATTAGCCTCTTTTAGGGTTTTGACAACAACCTTCTTTAAGGTTTAGTATGCAACCACTTCTGGGGTTTTGTATGCAACCACTTCTGGGGTTTTGTATCCAACCACTTACGGTGTTTTGTGTGCCACCTCTTTTGGGGTTACACCAACTGAGTTACTCTGCTATTTTTGTGTTTGTGGGTTTTATCTTTTTGGAACCGATTTATCTCTCACAATTTACTAATATGATAATCATTTTGTGAGTACTTCCATTCGAGCAGATAAGTTTAAGCTGGTATATGTGACTTTGTCACCTTATTTGTGTTAGTGAATGCATCTTGTATTTCATTTGTTATTATTTGCAAATACACGCTCTTTCTTTTGGACTTCAGATTTGCATTAACCACTTCAGGGGTCGATATATAATATGATGCATATTTTTTATGTTACCAGTCTTTCATTTTCTTGTCTCCCCCTAAGACTGGGAATACGATGTACATATTCCATTTATATGTTATGGTGGTGCTATTGGTACATAGGCTGCATAATAAAATATAAAAAAAATGGAAACTTGGTTCTCTTCAGGAGACCAGTTGCAATGGGGAGTATTTGTGATAAGCAGTTGGTTTTGAATTGATATAATCAATCGACGAATTCCGTTTGACTACGTATGCCTCTCACTATATTTCACATTGTGCCCAACAATGGTGCCTACAATTGGGTTGTCAAAGAACAGTGTTAAACCATGTAAAAAAACAAATTTCCATAGTGTTGGGCATATGCTACATACGGGTAGCTAAAAACTTACATGTTAAATCAAGTTGAAAAGACAAGGCATGTTCAACAAGAAGCAATATAGGTATAAGAGTAGTACCTTATGTAGATGAACATGTATGGTGGAAAAAAAACTTACCTTGAAATAACTAAAGGAAATAGTATCTCCATCACTTTTCAATCACCATGTCTACGAAATCCAATCTTCGTTGGAAACACCTCGGGCCACCAAAACTTTTATCAACAAACCATCATCAACGACATGGGTCAACCGAGACTTTAATCAACGATTAAAACCAATGACGATTCGAGCACTTTTGTGCTGATAACGTGTTGTGTAATAACTAGAACCTATTAGCAATGTATAGAAGAGAATGAGAGAATGGGAGATGAATTTTTTATTGATATATCTCATACAAAATACATGAGTCACTATATATAGGCTATAACATTAATACAAACATAAATGTGACATAGGAGTAAGAAATGTGGATGGTCACTAATAATGGATGCATTCATAACAGATACAACAATAACAACCATTGTTCTTTTTACTATTTTTCTATAATGATACAACAATAACAACCATTGTAGGCTTTTAGGAAGTCAGATGTAGGTAAATATATCGAGTAAAGTATAGTTTTAGTCCTTAGAGTTTACACCCAATCACATGTCCAGCTCTCATTTAAAAAAATTCAACAGTTCAATCCCTGTGATTGTCGATTGCTTGCAATCAGGTCGCTCCTTACATTTTCTGTTAGTCAACAGTTAGTTGACCAGGGTATTGTTGTTTTTTACTTAGAAAAGCAAGTGTAATATCGTTATTTCGTACTTTCTAGCCCAATATAGCACATACCATCCCTCTCAAAGTCCCGAATTAAACCATTCAGTCCTCACATCATCTCCATCTTCTTCATTCACTCCTCTCAAATTAAACCAAGTATCGTTTTATCTGGGTTTTAGTTTGATTTGGTAGTTTGGACTTCTTTATGGCAACGATTTTGCTATTCGGTAGAACTCCTTTATAAACCATGCCATAGCCACCCTTTCCAATAATCCTGCTCTCATCGTAGTTGTTGGTTGCCGTCTTAAGCTCCTCTGCAGTGAAGACTTTAGCTTGGTCATGACAAATCCCATCCCGAGAAATTCTTTGCTGCAACATTATTCCACCATTTTGCCTAAAGAATTTTTCTCTAAGAATCATAAGCCTACGCTTCTTGAGTCCGAAGTACAACCATGTGACAAATATAAAAAGAATTATAGTTGAAGTTGATGTACCTGCATGTCACACCCCGACTTCCACGTGTTACCGGTGGGCCCGGTGGGGAGTATCGTGACGTGGTTGGCAACATAATAGTCAAACAACACAATATTTAAATGCACAGCGGAAGCAAATGAAAGATAAAATATATTATAATCCGATTCAAAGTAATATCAGATATTACAACGGAACGTAAGATGGATCCACAGGCGGATCTTTAACAGAAAGATAATATCGTTCAACAGACTTTAACATCTAAAGCTTGCGAGACTTGATTATTGATGCCTGGAGTAGCCAGCCTATTACGTATAGTACCTGCATAATTAACTGACTCATTTTGAAAATGGTTTAAGAAAATTGATTTGGATGCACGTGGCACAAAATATCTTTTATAATTTGATTAAAATGCACAGAGGCAAAATTAATCTTTTATACTTGGGACAATTATTTAAATATATAATCTCGTAAAAGAATTACATGTTCCTTATGCGTTCAGTAGCCTGGAGCGTGCCGGGTTAAAGATCAATAGACACACCACATCAACTATTTATGCACTGACAAGTGTACGCCTACACTCCGCGCTTAGGTCGTGGCCATTTCGTAAAATGATGCCAAGGATATCCGGGACATGGTCATTAACCCCCCAAAGGCTTTAAGTAAACAAGACAATTTAAACGGGCCGATTAAATTATTAAATTAACCACCAAACGATGGAAGATTTAATGCCCGACCAAGCGGTATTTTAAATACCGTAACCCAAGCCCGTATAGGGAAAATAAGTTAAAAGTATTTACCTGAGCTAAATATAAATTCAATCCCAATCGTATATCAAATCAGCAAGTACAGATAGCTTTTACTGGGCTCCTAATCTGGAACGAAGGTTTTTAATAACCTATTAGATTCCTAACGGGTCTTTAATTAAGCTTAAGCTTAGACCGGTTAGTTTCAAAGATACGGTTCGTACGCATGTTTAAGCGAAGACCGGATAGAATGTGATTTAGGCTCGACAAGTTTGAATACTTGTTTAATATGGGTATTTCATACACACTCTGGATTTTGAGATAAAACCGATAAGGTTTGACCCGTTTCGGCTAATTTATGTAAACTAGTTACATAAACCGAACCGAACGTGTAAATAGCGTAACGGGTATTCATGAGAGCCATATACAGGTTTCCTAAGTTAATATGCTTCAAATATGTTGTGACATCAGTAAGATGTCTTTTATTATGCCCGAAACGAGTTTAAACACAAACTATGCCCCGTAGGGGTAGTTTGGTCATTTACAAGGTTATAAAAGAGTTTAAGTATTTACCTGAGTTACAGGTCTGATGTAATCAGCAAAAATACTTAGTTTAATATGTTATAACATTAGGGTAAAGTATATATGTGAAATTTATCAATTATAACCAAACTATGCACCGTATGGGCATTTTGGTAATTTCACATAAGCCGAAAAGCTCAAACTGAAGTCTGAGTTTAAAAACTTTTGCTTACTGTTAAAATATTATAATTTACCTCAAAAATATCAGCAGGTATCAACCCTTGTATGTTTAAAATGGTTCTAGTACATACTATGCGTTAAAAACGCTTAAAAAGGCGATTAGAAGCCATTTCTGAGTTCTATACATAAAGCTGATATTTTTATTATTCCAGAAGGCTTAAAATAATTTATTTATCATTTATAATCAGTAGCAAAAGGTTTGGAGTCGATTAGATATGTAAAACTCATTTTATAGCCCGTAAGGGCAAAACCGACAATTACCGGGTTAAGCCTATGGCTCTAAGTTATGCTCAGCCTAAAATTAATTAAAAATCTTCAAAAATCCCCAAATAATATATTACATCAGTGGGTAATAAGTTTGATATCAAAAAGTAGGCTTAAATAGGCTAAAGGCTAATTATGTCGTTTAATCGCTAATAAGCTTTCTAATTACGCTAATGAGCATAACTCTCAATCTACACCTCCAACTGATGTCAAACTTTGGGTGCAAGTTTATATATCAATAATTAAAGTTTCTACACTTTTACATTTTCAAAAATCACGTTTTAAGGTGAAAATGGCATAATGGTCAACATATGAGCAATTAACGGAATCATGCATATTAATTGGTTAACTAATGAATCAAGGTGTATAATCACAGAGGTTTATACTAGTATGTAACCTGGTCCTAAAGAAGCTCTATGGCATTTCTAAAACATACCAAAACGGGTCAGAAAGTCAAAGCTTTGCGACTTTCGGTTCCGAACCGGGTCTAAACATAAAATTGTCGGGTTGAACATGTTTAGACATGTTCTTACACTAATTACCAAGTTATATTAATGATCAAACAGGTTGTATGTGTTCTACATTGCTAATTATGCATAAATTAGAAAATAAGCATGCTGTTGACTTTTTAATAACAAGTTTGACCCGACATTAGACCTAGTTAGAGTGGGAATCAGGGGGAACCCTTTTAAGGGTTTATTACCCACATAATTACCAACTTATAAATACTTTCAATTCGACTAATCACGGAACCATCAATGATTAATCGCTAAGTCAACCGTTAATTATGACGGTTTGACTTTTAAGCTAAAACTAAGCAAAAACTTAACTAAGAAAGGTTAAGCATACTTACTGAAGTCCTAAGCTTGATTAGGAAGGACTTGGGTCTGCTCTTAAGCTCCAGGAAGCTCCTCAATTGCAGAATGAAGGTGTGAAGAAATGGTTGCAACCTTGGCCCTTTATATAGTGCTCACATCTTCATGGATTGTTGACAACAAGGTCTACCATTGATGTTTGATCACTAACAAGTGTCCGTAAATGTCTAGGGGTTGTTTAGGGGTCGTCCAATATGAGGAAAATCGTTCATAAGTCGGTTAAAATGGCAAAGGCAGACAAGAACCCAAGTTTTTCGGACCAAACAGGCCTAGGCGTCACGCGAAGGACCCCCCCTTGGGCCTCGCGTCGCGCGAAGCCTTCCTGCACCAAATCAACTTTTAGATTTTTATGTTTTGGTCCTTGGCTCTTGGAAACTTTGCTACGACTTTATTTCTTGCACTTTGAACCCTCCATATTGACTTATAAGGGCTTTAAGACATATACCCACTTTGTTTAGTCCTCGGTTAACTTTATTGTCACCCGAAAAGTCCTAAACTTCATCGTTGACGCTTTTAACCCCTCGCATACGAATTTGATCATAACTTTCTCATACGTTAACGAAACTTTATGAAATTTATAACGTGTATTCTAGTGAGTATAATTAACCGTTACAAAGCTTCGGGTTTGCTAAAAGGTCACTTAGAGGTATAACTTAAACATGTTGACACATTTAACCCCTGTAGTTTGTAATCTCTCACTTTCTTTCATATTTAGCTTCGTATGATCCATGATTTATTCGTTTGAAGGTATGAGCATCATGTAGGGTTAATGTACAATATATTTATTCACTGTTGACATTTAAAATTCGTATATTCACATACTTTCCATGATTGTCAACTTTAATCCTTTTATAACATTCTTTCACACGTTTAAACATATGACACGTGTCAACACATTATAGGACGTGAATTTTTGAGGTGTTACACTGCATTTGTGTACACATCCATGATTTGGAAGTTCACACTCATTAATATCTTCGAAATAGAAAAAAACAAGCATTTAATTAGGGGGAATGTAATATCTGGTTCCCCAAATGATTGGTCACAAATTACCAGGAAATCAGTATCGTAGTAGCATCCTTCACGTGAACCAAATGGGAATGTAAGGGGAGTGGGGACGGTCCGTTATGGATCCCCCACCACGCGTGAAACAACAATAGCACACCGCCGCCACCCCTTTAATAATGCGTGATAATATCAACGTGTGGAAGGTATCACGCGTTGAAGTTGAAGAATTCGAACGTTGGTTTGATGCTTTTTGACCGTTGTTTATGCCTTTTTCTAACGGTAAACTTATTTAAAAAAAAAACCTTTAAACTTTTTATCTATATATATCCCCATTTTTAACCATTTCACACACACCAAAACATAAACACATTTCACACAATCTACATCTTTCTCAAATGGAGTTCACTACGGATTCGACGTTTCCGATGTCAAGCGATAGCGATACCGAGTCGTCTTCCGACAATGAGACGCTAAAATATTTTGTGTCGGTGTATAACGAACTTGATACTAGTTCGTCCCACCCAAAGAAGAAGATGGTAGACCGTGATCGTATACGTGCCAACGAAGTGTTAATGAACGATTATTTTGTGGAAAACCGCTCTACAATACCAAAACGTTTAGAGATCGGTTTCGTTTACCCAAAGAATTATTTTTAAAGATTGTTGGAGACATCGAAGCAAGTGAGGAATGGTTTCAAGAACGATACGATACGAGGGGAAAACTAAGTTTCATGCCGATACAAAAATGCACGTCCGCCATTCGCCAACTAGCGACAGGTAACCCTCCCGATCAATATGATGAATACCTAGCTATGGCGTCCAGAACTTCACGTGAATGTTTGCAATTTTTTTGCAACGCGGTCATTAAGTTGTATGGTAAAGAGTTTTTACGTAAACCGACGAGCCACGACATCTCACGTATTTACGCCGCACATGAGGCTAGATGGCATTTTCCCGGGATGCTCGGTAGCATCGATTGTACACATATCGAGTGGAAAAATTTTCCAAGAGAGTTGCGAGGGGCGTATGTTAGGGGTGACATCAAAAGACCAACCATCATACTAGATGCGGTGGTGTCGAATGATTTATGGATTTGGCATTCGTATTTCGGTGTTCCAGGTTCAAACAACGACATCAATGTGTTGTACACGTCGCCGTTGTTTCAAACCGTAACGGATGGTACCGCACCTTCCTCTCCTTTCTATGTTAATGGACGACATTACAAACGAGGCTTTTTTCTTGTGGATTGTATCTACCAGTCATGGTCTGTTTTTTGTGAAAGCTCCCTCATTTCCTGTCGAGGCTAAAGAAATCGTGTTCAAAGAATTGCAAGAATCGGCAAGAAAAGATGTTGAGAGGGCATTTGGTGTTTTAAAGGGTAGATGGGGTATACTACACCGACCGGTTCGTGCGATGAACAAGAAAGCAATACATAGCATAGTGTATGCATGTATCATATTGCACAATATGATAATCAAAGAAGGCGGACGTGCAATATCCCCAGATTGGGTGCCGGATCCTCCTAAACAAGTTCAAGTTCCACAAAATATCCAAGAAGAATTGCGTAATGAAGAAACTCACTTTCGGTTGAGATACGATTTAATCGAACTAGTAGGTTCTCTAGGTTTGGAGTTTCATGAGTCGGACGAGGAGTAGTTTTTTTTTTTAAATTGTAGCCTAAATATTTCTAGTATGTTAAATTTAACTAGTATGTTTTAATTTTAATGAAATTTATAATTTTAGTGTTTTATTGTTAATTTCTAATTTAAAATAAAAAATTAAAAAAAATTGTGAGTGATGGAATTCTATCACTAGTGATGACCACCGCCACTACAAAATGCTTGTGAGTGATAGAAAATTGGGTGATGACATGGCAGGAGTTGATTGGATATTGTGAGTGATAGAATTCTATCACTAGTGACCACCCCCACTCCCCTAATACTCAAACTGCCACATGAACTTTCACAATCCAGCCTGTCTGGAGAACTTGTTGGCGCCAAAGATGCCATAGTTACCACTGATAGCAGTATTTAGTAAACGCATGGTTGCTTTTGGTAAGTGTGGATGATTAGCCACCGGGTCTTCACCGGAGTTAACCGGAATTTGTCGGAATCCTAGAAGTTCCAGCATACCTGGGTGGTGCGATGGTAGCACAAGGTGGTTGTTGTTGGTGATGGTGAGTGGTATCTGTCACACCCCGACCACGTAGAACATACAAAACGTGGCGGAAACATCGGGGAGTGTTGTAACAGAATTTATGTTTCACAACCATGGAAATTAAAGTTTCTCTTTATTGATTAAAAGTGTTACAATGTCTTAACAAACAAAGAAATACAACATAATTAACTAGTCTTGCATCTTTTATTTTCACTAAAGCCCAAGTCTGCCTATGTGTATCTTGATCATCTTATGCAACAGCTCCTGAAAAACACATGTGAAAATAGGTACGTCAGCATAAAAATGCCTGTGAGATACATAGGTTTTGTGAAAATAGGTTTCATGACTTATGTTTGAGAAAATGTTTAGTCATGAACCTTGTAATTTGCTTTGTCCTTGTAAATCATTTGAAAAACAATAAGTTAAGATGATATGTATAAATAAGAAAATAATGCATGGTTAAATGAATAACCAAGTAAAATGAGTTTGTAAAAGATAAGTTGTTTTGTAAAACAATGTCTTGTGAAAAGTATGTTATTTGTATAAAATGTTATATGTATCAAACTGAAATGATTCAAATAACGCTACGATATATGTAATACCATACAAACACTTATATATAGGAAGTACCAGCGGCGTATCCACCATGCTTGTATCATATTACACACGCATCGTTACTTAATCACTTACTCAAACCACCAATGTAATAAGTCTATGTTTAAACCAATAGTCAAAAGTCCTTGTATAAACCATGTCAAATGTTTATAGTCCAAAAGTAGTCAAGTAATGTATAACCAAAATGATATGTATGGTAAGTAAAATTTAGACTACTTAAACCATAAGTAAAAATGTACAAAACAAAGTATTGAAGTAAAACTTGGTTTAAATCAAAGTTATGTTTTGTAAGATATATGCATGCTATACTGAATATGAACATTTATGCGGTATTGTGAAAATTCATACATCCAAGCCTTGAGACAGACGGATAACTATGTAAAAGTGAGTTATCAAGAGAATATGTATTCGGATTCGGTCATTCCTTTCATCCCCTTTCCCTGGGATGTCCGGAACGGGATTTGTCAAGTCCTATGGTACCACTACCTACTACCGAGCGGCATGATCGGTGTTAATGAATGTATAGTATAGTTTAAACAAACCAAATGTCATACCAAAATGTAAGCATGTTTTATGAAGATAATGTACCTAGTATGCTAGAGTAAACATACAGGGTAGAGCTGTAAAACAATGTGTCCATATGTTACTGGAACATATGCAACAGAGATGCAGTATAAAACAATGTACTAAGTATGCAAAGTCATCATACAAAGTAGAAAAGTCATGTAAAACAATGTACTAAGTATGCAAAGTCATCATACAAAGCATAGAACACCATGAAATCATGTACTATAAATGTACTAATGAACATAGCAAGTATATGATGTGAAAACAGGAAAGCACGAAAGTAACAAGTAGGCACATGTGTTTCACCCCAAAACAGTTTGGAAAACAGTAAAAGAGGGGTCTATGTACTCACTTGAGAATGCTCAGTAGTCCTTGAGTGACAACCAAACAATGCTAGAGATCACGGAAATCAAACGGCACCTAATATAGGTAACTACATTAATAACCGGACCTAAATCGGAAGATCGGATAGAATGAGGTTTCGTAAACCAAACGAGTATAGAGACTCGTGTCATATGGTTTATCAAAGCCTAGATGCTAAATGAAACCCAACCTAATAGCTTACGACCCATTACGACCCGTTTAGGTAGCTTATGCTACTTTAACGCGTCGTTCGCGTGAAACGCGTTCGGACCGCCTAACTAGTTCTACGACAAGTGTTATATGCCTAAACATGTTACATAATCAGTTATGTGACAAAAGTTTAGGTTACATATGCTTAATTACCAATTATACATGAAAAGGATATTCTGGTAATTTACCTAAGGCATATAAACTACCTATCATACAACTACTCAAACGATGTGACCATAGGGTATAACCTCGGAAGGTTATTCCCTACCTACTATGGTCACCTAAAGTATTTGGTCGGATCCTAATGATCGACCAAATGGGTCGAGTTCGAAGGTATAGGCGATTTATTAGATCGCCTACCCTACGACCCTAGACAACGTGGTAATCAGTGGGCATAGTCCCAAGGGACTATGACCAACGTGATTACAATCACGTTGCGAAGTTCAAACGAACTTCGCATTGACCATATGCTGGTCAACGCTGAAAGTCAAACACAGTTTGACTTTCTGACTCTAAAAGCAATAAAATAAAGAAAAGAACGAAAGAATACTTACGAAGGGTCCCCGAATGCTAATCCCGATTCAAGAATCTCAGGTATGAAACAATGGTTTCAACTTAGAGGTTCTCAAATCAGAATTCTTGTAATTTTGAAGCATGGGGGGTGGGGTATTTATAGTAAAAGGTCCACCGTTAAGATCGTTTCATGGAAAACGTGCCTTAATCCCACCCGTACAAGTGTCGGGACCTTATGGTGACTAAAATGTGATCCTTATCAGATGACTAGACAAATGAGAATGTGTGGTGGTGGATCAAACAGCTACAATCTGCTGTTAGAAACATTTAACCTGGTCAGAAGGTCTGACGCGGGCCGCCTAAGGATGTTAAGATCCTGAGGCGGGCCGCCTAGGAGTCACAGATCAGAACAAAGTTTCAGAAATGTCAGTTTCAGTCCCTGCACGTGTTTAAGGCCATTTCCGACACTTCTAAGGCCCGTAAAGCCAACTTTAAGGCCCTAAAATGTTGCCTAAACATTGAGGACATGAAACATGCTCAAAAATATGCCGGGTGTTGGTTCGTTTGGTCGTACGAACGCGATGTTCGCTTAATTACGACGGAATGCGCATAAGCGCGAAAAACGATCCAAATGACGCGACGAATGGATTTTTGACAAGCCAAACACTAAAGCATAATATAGTCATGCTTACATAAATTTTTGGATGTCCGGATGTATTCAGAACGTGAGTTATGCGTAAAAATGCAAACTTGTGCACTTTTTGACACTTTTAGTCCCTGAATGACCCAAAAGTTTATTTTAGCACACCAAACACCTCAAAGCCTATTTCTAAGCCATGTAAAGGATATTTATGGTATGTTTAACTTATGGTCATGTTCCGGAATGTCTGTTACAGTTCAAATTGGCATACTTTCGCAGTTTGTCAAATTTAGTCCCTGTAAGCGATTTAACTTGATTTTGCCATACCAAAGCCTTCAAAACTTATTTCTAAGTTATGTAAAGGTTATTTAAGGTATGTTAAGCCTATGTCACTATTCCGGAGTGTTTGTTGCATTAAACTGGTTATATTTACGCATCGGTGTGCGTATAACCTTCCAGAAAGCGATTTAGAGTTTGAAATTGAACAAGAATTGATATGTGCAAATGATACACATATTTTTACAAATCCCAAGTATGAAATATAATATTTCATTGGTTCGGTATTTGTTTGATGGCCGTGGAGGCACAGGTGTTACAGTCTCCCCTACTTTAGGAAATTTCGTCCCGAAATTTATTTAGAGGAAACTTGTGAGAGCTTGAAAACATGAAGGTGAAAAGATCGAACAATATTGATTAGGGTTCTGAACTTCTAGTAACCTTTAATAACATCATGATTGCAATGTAAGAGGGATACTTATATACAAGTATATGAAGCGTCATTGGTGCGTCCACCGTACCTCTATTACATCGTTCTCATTTCGTTATTGTCGTCACTATCGGTTCTTACACATAATAAATCTTACTGTGGTTACCGTGCACTGTATCTCATAACTATGTACGCGTCCATAATTAGACAATTCCTTGCACAGTTCGCACAGTCTATTTTATAATATGTAGGGTAAAACCAAATGAACAATCCTGTGATGAGTGTGACTAGACCGCCATAGAGTCCTTTTAATTAAATCAATAAATGATCTAAATAGACTATCAAGGAGTCTGTTCAGCTACATCACTAGATGTCGTTCTTTAACCAAATTGTGAATCAATCTTTTTTACTAGACCACTAAGAGGGTCTCTTATGAAACATGGAATGGTACTATATAACCCAAGGGTCTTAACTATTACATAGAAGCCCATTAAGGATTGAAGGTAGTACCTTTTGAATATCCTGCTACGAATCCCTCATATGAAGATATGAAAGATTCTGCGAGGATTTGGATAACGAATATCCAGAGTATTAAAAACACAAAAATGCATAAAAGAAAACATAAGATGAATAAACACATAGTCACATAACCACAAAATTGTTTAACTAAAAGTTTGTTCTGCTAACAGAGTACATGTATTTAAAGCACACTAGGAATCCATCTCGTGGATTTCATTTGGCACTTTAAACATTATCAAGAATCTAACTATAAAGATAGAAAGATTCAAAAAGAAAATTCGATTTCGATTATAAGGAACCGAAATGTTCGAATTCAGGTACATAAGGAATCCAATTAAGGACTCTGATTTAAATGATGATCATCCACAAGGGTCTAAATGTGAAGATAAAAAGATCCCATATGGATTTTTGAAGTTGAAGATGTTTTGAAACCTTGCACTGGACGTGCTTATGTCAAAACATGAAGTAAAAATGCTTATGAAGTTGAGATGCTTGATATGTCAAGGCGACATATGAAGCAGAATTTGAAGGTTAAGTCAATGTACGAGGAAAATATTTTTGAAAACTATGCATGGGGTTTTTAAGAAAAATGTGTTTAACGTTTTTGAAACCTTATATATAATACTTTTGAAATCATAAAATAGGTGTATTAGATAGATATATTTACAAAAATGTTTTAAAATCATGCGAGATGAATTTTGAAATTATGTATAAGGTTTTTGAAAGACATGAATAATGCTTTTCGAAATCATGCACTTGATAAGAAAATGTATTGTGTTAATATTGTCTTCAGACTATATGAAATATTTTGAAATTAGGAAGGTTGGTTTTGATAACATGGCCAATGTTTTTGAAATAACATAGACAATGCATCTTAGAAAAATTGTTTTCAAACTATATGAAATGTTTTGAGATCATGAAGATTGTTTTGAAATACTTGTACTGTGTATGTTGAAAAATCAAAACGTAATGGGTATGAGATTTGAAAATAGCCTTAGTTATCTAACCAAGGATTCAAAGGCACAGATGTGCGAAGAGCACGATTACTCATAATGTCACTTAATTTTCTGTACTTTGTTTCTTAGGGTGAAACGAGTACTTAAAATTTTCGAGGGAATCATGAGCAATCATTTGAAAGAGAGAAATCACAAGAGTAGTTTGCAAGGTACATAGTTCCTTGATGTAGGTATCATAGGAAAAGTCATACACACATGTAATTACACTCGTATATCAGAACTGTGAACAACAATTTATTTATTAACAAATCAGATTGTTTCTCATTACAAGAAAACGAAAGAAACAAAAGCATAAGATAGCAACATCTTCTACTCAGCCAACTGCTCATCCGTGGGTCAGATTTGCATTAGCAAGCTTTGGGCAATCCCTTTGGAAATGGCTCATCTCGCCACAGTTGAAGCAAGACCCTCGTGTGAAACGTGCTTGAGTAGGATTGTTGTCAGCTTGATTTGGTGCAACTGCTGCTACGCAAACTTTTGCCGTATGACCTTTACGTCCACAAATTTGGCATTCGCGGCACTTCACACTAGGGTGATGATGAAGGCTACATTGGTTGCACAAGGGTGCAGTTCCGTTGTATGGCTTCCTAGCAGGGGGTTGAGCTGGTTGGTTGGGGACGGCTTTACCATTGTGAGCGACCATGGTGAAGTTCTGAGAAGCCTTTCGCTTCTTTGACTTCTTAGGGGATCGTTCATCCATGGTCTTTGATTCCTCGATTGGTTTCTTGACTGATGGTGTTGTCGCCTGACTAGGTCCTGCCTGTCTTGGTGACTCTTGAGTGGCTTCATCCTGGAGATGATACATGGCAGTAGCTAATTCAACAGTCTTCAGGACTACTTCGCCTATTCGCTGAGCGAATTTGGCTGCTTGCTCAGATATCTGGGCGTCATCGTGATGAAGAGACATTCTTGAAGAAAAAGAAAGGCATAGGGAGAAATAGGTGAAAGATTATTGGACAATCAAAACAGAATGATAACGCATGAAAATTGCGATCATTTGTTTGTTACCTAAGGCAAACAAATGAGACGGTGACTAATCAAAGTAAATGGGTCAAAAATAATGTATCGCGAAGACATGCTTGCCTATAAGTGAACACTCATCCCAAGAATTCCCAGGTAAGCACAACTGGTCTCGCGTCTGATGAGATGTATACGAAGTGCTTGCCTAGACAGAAAACCCAGAATACAGGCATTCACCCTTCCAGTTTGCACGTGTTCACATTATTTAAAACCCAAAACCTTGACGAGGTTTTGAAAACTCAAAGGGGTTCAAAACCATATAATAGAGAGTTCAAAACCTAGTAATCAATCATCCTAGAACAGATGATTAGTTTTCAAAGCGGTTTTGAATTTTATGTTCTTGTTGTGGTCGTCGCCTAAGGATAGGTGACGGTATTGTTTTATGACTAAACGCAAGTAAACTCGCGTTAGGGTCCTAAGAAGGTTATAGACTAGGACAAAGCATTACTAATAACCTAATTCCCTATAACCATTGGCTCTGATACCATCTTTTCTGTCACACCCCGACCACGTAGAACATACAAAACGTGGCGGAAACATCGGGGAGTGTTGTAACAGAATTTATGTTTCACAACCATGGAAATTAAAGTTTCTCTTTATTGATTAAAAGTGTTACAATGTCTTAACAAACAAAGAAATACAACATAATTAACTAGTCTTGCATCTTTTATTTTCACTAAAGCCCAAGTCTGCCTATGTGTATCTTAATCATCTTATGCAACAGCTCCTGAAAAACACATGTGAAAATAGGTACGTCAGCATAAAAATGCCTGTGAGATACATAGGTTTTGTGAAAATAGGTTTCATGACTTATGTTTGAGAAAATGTTTAGTCATGAACCTTGTAATTTGCTTTGTCCTTGTAAATCATTTGAAAAACAATAAGTTAAGATGATATGTATAAATAAGAAAATAATGCATGGTTAAATGAATAACCAAGTAAAATGAGTTTGTAAAAGATAAGTTGTTTTGTAAAACAATGTCTTGTGAAAAGTATGTTATTTGTATAAAATGTTATATGTATCAAACTGAAATGATTCAAATAACGCTACGATATATGTAATACCATACAAACACTTATATATAGGAAGTACCAGCGGCGTATCCACCATGCTTGTATCATATTACACACGCATCGTTACTTAATCACTTACTCAAACCACCAATGTAATAAGTCTATGTTTAAACCAATAGTCAAAAGTCCTTGTATAAACCATGTCAAATGTTTATAGTCCAAAAGTAGTCAAGTAATGTATAACCAAAATGATATGTATGGTAAGTAAAATTTAGACTACTTAAACCATAAGTAAAAATGTACAAAACAAAGTATTGAAGTAAAACTTGGTTTAAATCAAAGTTATGTTTTGTAAGATATATGCATGCTATACTGAATATGAACATTTATGCGGTATTGTGAAAATTCATACATCCAAGCCTTGAGACAGACGGATAACTATGTAAAAGTGAGTTATCAAGAGAATATGTATTCGGATTCGGTCATTCCTTTCATCCCCTTTCCCTGGGATGTCCGGAACGGGATTTGTCAAGTCCTATGGTACCACTACCTACTACCGAGCGGCATGATCGGTGTTAATGAATGTATAGTATAGTTTAAACAAACCAAATGTCATACCAAAATGTAAGCATGTTTTATGAAGATAATGTACCTAGTATGCTAGAGTAAACATACAGGGTAGAGCTGTAAAACAATGTGTCCATATGTTACTGGAACATATGCAACAGAGATGCAGTATAAAACAATGTACTAAGTATGCAAAGTCATCATACAAAGTAGAAAAGTCATGTAAAACAATGTACTAAGTATGCAAAGTCATCATACAAAGCATAGAACACCATGAAATCATGTACTATAAATGTACTAATGAACATAGCAAGTATATGATGTGAAAACAGGAAAGCACGAAAGTAACAAGTAGGCACATGTGTTTCACCCCAAAACAGTTTGGAAAACAGTAAAAGAGGGGTCTATGTACTCACTTGAGAATGCTCAGTAGTCCTTGAGTGACAACCAAACAATGCTAGAGATCACGGAAATCAAACGGCACCTAATATAGGTAACTACATTAATAACCGGACCTAAATCGGAAGATCGGATAGAATGAGGTTTCGTAAACCAAACGAGTATAGAGACTCGTGTCATATGGTTTATCAAAGCCTAGATGCTAAATGAAACCCAACCTAATAGCTTACGACCCATTACGACCCGTTTAGGTAGCTTATGCTACTTTAACGCGTCGTTCGCGTGAAACGCGTTCGGACCGCCTAACTAGTTCTACGACAAGTGTTATATGCCTAAACATGTTACATAATCAGTTATGTGACAAAAGTTTAGGTTACATATGCTTAATTACCAATTATACATGAAAAGGATATTCTGGTAATTTACCTAAGGCATATAAACTACCTATCATACAACTACTCAAACGATGTGACCAAAGGGTATAACCTCGGAAGGTTATTCCCTACCTACTATGGTCACCTAAAGTATTTGGTCGGATCCTAATGATCGACCAAATGGGTCGAGTTCGAAGGTATAGGCGATTTATTAGATCGCCTACCCTACGACCCTAGACAACGTGGTAATCAGTGGGCATAGTCCCAAGGGACTATGACCAACGTGATTACAATCACGTTGCGAAGTTCAAACGAACTTCGCATTGACCATAAGCTGGTCAACGCTGAAAGTCAAACACAGTTTGACTTTCTGACTCTAAAAGCAATAAAATAAAGAAAAGAACGAAAGAATACTTACGAAGGGTCCCCGAATGCTAATCCCGATTCAAGAATCTCAGGTATGAAACAATGGTTTCAACTTAGAGGTTCTCAAATCAGAATTCTTGTAATTTTGAAGCATGGGGGGTGGGGTATTTATAGTAAAAGGTCCACCGTTAAGATCGTTTCATGGAAAACGTGCCTTAATCCCACCCGTACAACTGTCGGGACCTTATGGTGACTAAAATGTGATCCTTATCAGATGACTAGACAAATGAGAATGTGTGGTGGTGGATCAAACAGCTGCAATCTGCTGTTAGAAACATTTAACCTGGTCAGAAGGTCTGACGCGGGCCGCCTAAGGATGTTAAGATCCTGAGGCGGGCCGCCTAGGAGTCACAGATCAGAACAAAGTTTCAGAAATGTCAGTTTCAGTCCCTGCACGTGTTTAAGGCCATTTCCGACACTTCTAAGGCCCGTAAAGCCAACTTTAAGGCCCTAAAATGTTGCCTAAACATTGAGGACATGAAACATGCTCAAAAATATGCCGGGTGTTGGTTCGTTTGGTCGTACGAACGCGATGTTCGCTTAATTACGACGGAATGCGCATAAGCGCGAAAAACGATCCAAATGACGCGACGAATGGATTTTTGACAAGCCAAACACTAAAGCATAATATAGTCATGCTTACATAAATTTTTGGATGTCCGGATGTATTCAGAACGTGAGTTATGCGTAAAAATGCAAACTTGTGCACTTTTTGACACTTTTAGTCCCTGAATGACCCAAAAGTTTATTTTAGCACACCAAACACCTCAAAGCCTATTTCTAAGCCATGTAAAGGATATTTATGGTATGTTTAACTTATGGTCATGTTCCGGAATGTCTGTTACAGTTCAAATTGGCATACTTTCGCAGTTTGTCAAATTTAGTCCCTGTAAGCGATTTAACTTGATTTTGCCATACCAAAGCCTTCAAAACTTATTTCTAAGTTATGTAAAGGTTATTTAAGGTATGTTAAGCCTATTTCACTATTCCGGAGTGTTTGTTGCATTAAACTGGTTATATTTACGCATCGGTGTGCGTATAACCTTCCAGAAAGCGATTTAGAGTTTGAAATTGAACAAGAATTGATATGTGCAAATGATACACATATTTTTACAAATCCCAAGTATGAAATATAATATTTCATTGGTTCGGTATTTGTTTGATGGCCGTGGAGGCACAGGTGTTACAGTATCTGAGATTGTGGTGGTGGGTTGGGTGTTGTAGAGCTTATAAAGAAGACCACATATTTCGACATGCACTTTCAGTCACTGAGGGGCATTAAGGTCTTTTAACATAAATCCCAACGTTCAACTAACAGACATTAGTGGAAGGGACCTGATTGCGAGCAATCGACAACCACAGGGACCAGACTGTTGATTTTTTTCTAATGAGGGCTGAACCTACGATTGGAGGTAAACCCCATGGACTGAAACTGTACTTTACTCAAATATATCTTTATCTATAGAATAGAAATGGTGTTTCTAATAAGATCCTCGACTCCAAAATCATATCAATGTTGATAAAGAATAACTAGACTTGGCAAACCTCACCTGAAGAATACACTTTTGGCTGGTTTGGACTTTTGGTTTAAGGCTTTGGGTAACTTTGGGTTGATATATAAAATGTGATGGGTCTAAATGGGTGTAAGACCCTTAGTTCATTTATACGATTTTCATATAACTTTCGACTATAATTGTGTATTTACGATTCACATACATTTGAAAATACGGGTTTTCTTAAAACTTCTTGATATTTAAAACAGTTCAAATATGACATATATATCGCCGTTTAAAATGTGACGACGAAACGTTATGCGGAAGCTTGAATGTTGATCGTGTTCGGTACTTCTTTTAGCTTGATCGTCCTCTGGTACCTTACATTATACCTACATTTCATAAAACATGAAATGTTTTAGTTAAACGGAATTTATAACGTGTTTAAACAAGTCCATAAGTCAAAATGAACAAATTAAACAACATTGCCAGCTTTTCAGCCTGTCACGTGCCGCGACAGGTTTCACAATTTGTCTTCGCGGGCGCGAGGTGTCACACCCCAAAAACGTCGCAACGGAATATAAAACGTAGTGTTGACGGAAGTTGGTGCCCATTAATATCTTGATGATCGATGCATTTAATTATTGGACATAATAACTTAATTAAAACATAAGTTTTAAACATGACACAACCACAACGTACTTAAGTTGTTTTGATCCTCGTGGATCTTATTACATTTTGTGGCAACCCTCATAAATCCAGGTATCCGTACAATTAATTAATATTGATTTGAGCTTAATGACTGTGCTTAAATTACAACTGGTGACTTAAACTGCTTTCTGATTTCTGTATCATATATACATGTGCATCACATATTGCATACTGTCACACCATTTATCACATACAAACTTTAGTGACATAAACGATGCACAAAGCACGGTTAGCACAGTTAGCGGATGACTCAGAAATATGCTGACAATGTCAGTACATAGACATACAGTGTTTTGAGGCCCAGTATGATCCAAGGACAAGGTACTACACTAGTATGGAGTGTAGGAAAGTAAGGACCATAAAACTGCGTCACTAGATGATAGTTTAAGTGCCGGAAAGTGCCTAAAACCCACTTAAAGTGCAGAATTCTGCATTAATTAGCAAAAATCAGCATTTTAACATGCTAGTAACATGCAAAAATATGACAAAATGGTCCTGAATGCTTTCCTAAGTGTCGGGAATTAAAAGTGTCACAAAAGGGTACTTAAAGATCACTAAACGGAATAACTTGACACTTTAACGAGCCGGTATCTAACCGAACAACCGGACATTACCCGGAACACCAAAATATTGCTAGAAACATTGTTTTATTATTTCTTGGCTAGTTATGGTTCCCGAACACCCTAACACACTATGTAATGCATCATACACTTAAACTCTAGACATTACACTTAACCTCCAACTAATTACCTACTTACCATCAAAACTTACACATAACCCCCCCCCCCTCACACTTACGGTCACAAGAAGTGGCCCCACACCCCAAATCTTCCCTTGATTTCCCCTAAATCTCTTTGGATCTTGCTTAGATTGTGAAAGGATTATGTATGTACTTCTTGAGACATTAGAACCATTGTATAATAGGGATTTGTGGTTATAAGTAGAACACTTGAGCACTTCATCTTCATCACCACATCTTTTTTCCTTCTCTCTCCCCACTTCGGCCGAACCCCCATCCAAACACCACCATTGTTTTCATTTCAAGTTCATGCAATCCAAGATCATTCAAGGGTGTTAGAAGGCGATTAAGGAAGCTTGGTGCTTGTGGATCATCAAGGACCTCTTTTGTTTGCTATTATCCATCACTTTTGTCATCACCATCTTCTAGTGTTCTTCCCTAGCTTAGAGCTAGTTGTAAGACTCTCTTAACCATTTGTTTACTTCTATTTTAGTTGGTTAAAAGATGCATTAGGTTGTTAATCATAAGAACATTAAAAGACATGAACATGAATCTTGAACAAAAGCTTAACATATGATGATATCTTGATGAAATAAAGTTGTTTAGTGTATGTATAATACTTGCTTATTGTTTACTTGGGAACATGATGTTGACCATCATAAGGAGCTTGCTAGATTGTGATTAAACACATGATCTAGCAAGTTAGAGGATGATTATGTGTTAACACAAGAAGATCATCCTCATACATAAACATGAACTTGAATAAAAAGATGATTTCTTGAAAAATAACAAACAAAGTAAGCTAGTAAACTTATGAATCTAAGATCTATGAGTGGTTTTCCAAAAGAACCAAGTTTAAAATGTGATTTTTAGAAGATCTTGATGCTTACTTAAACCTACACTATTTTTAGTGAAAAAACAAGTGCATAAACACTTATGAAACAAGAAGATCTAATAAATAAACATTTTTGTAAAATAGGTTTACAAGATGTAAACACCTAATCCTTTCAAGAATGAGATTTTAAAAGAAGTAAACACACTTTAGAGGGTAACTAGACCTACTAAACACTTTACCAAGTTACTACAAGTTTTTGTGAAAAGATCAAGTTCATATTGTTATGTAAAGTGTATAGTTTTTGCTCTTGGTAAGTATAAGTTGTTTAAAGTTTGATTGTTGGTTGTTGTGATGATTTTTGAAAAGAAAATGATATGCTTAAATAGCATGGACACCTCCATTTTCAAGGGAAACTATGGCAAAATTTTATAAAAATATAAACACTTAAAGAAATATTTTCTAACAAATATTTACTAGTGTATTTTAACTATGGTTTTCAATATAAACTTTGCCATAATTTTTGTAACAAAAATACAAGTATTGGAGGATGATTTTTATAAATAAAAATGGGTGAATATATATTTAGAATATATATATTTATATAAAGACACTTGTGTGAGTATTTGTATACTTTGTGAAATAAGTTATGTTATTTTAGGGTAAAGTAATATAACTTAACAAAAATACAAGGATTTACAATCCAAAATAATACCAAAGATTACAAGGAATAGATATTATTGTGAAACCGAACGCAAAAACGTAACTTATGAAATATTCCGGAAAATACCATTATATTTTTGGTAAATATTATTTTGGATACAGGAAGTGAAAATATGATTTTTGTACATATTACCAAGTTATATCATATTTTCAACAAGAAGAAAATATATTATTTTTGGGAGATAAAAATATATTTTCCTAGTATATTTAGAAGATATATGATTTTTGGGAAAAACATATATTTTCTTAGAATACATTATTTTTGAAAAATAAGTTATATATATATTTTCTAAAGTGAGACTTGAAAATATATTATTTTGAGAATACAAATACGAGAATACGAAAGTACATGTATAAAATACCCCCCACCCTTGGGAAGGAAAATACGAAATTAAATACTTGAGAAGTAGTATTACAAAATACTGTTTAAACAATTATTCCAAAATTAGATATAACTTAAAGTTAAAATAATTATTATTTTAACAAGTAATTATAACTTGGAATAATATTGGGAACATAAGAAACGTAACTAAAAAACGTAAATACAAAGGCAAGGCAAGGCACGGCCCGTTCGTCTAATAAACCCTAGCACGTTGTAGGTAGTCGGGTTTGCTGAAGAGATTTTGGGTTACGATTCTGAAGACGCAATACTGTGAGTTCATGTCCCCCTTTTCTTTAAACTGTTTTGTTTATTAACTTCGGGGATGAAATACATGTTACAAAAGGGATTACATACGAATACTATTGGTATGATTAGCCTAGGAAAGAACCATAGATCATGTGATTGGGTAGGCGGATACTTGGGACCATTAATCCTCGTATAAGGATCGAGGAGCATAAGTGATAGATCTATTTGGGTGTAGCGAGCCCACACCCATGAGGACCAGGGTGGCCCATAGGGTGACTATGTCGTCCAGCCGGAAGCCCGTTACAACTTTGCTAGGTTTGAGTCTTCCTACACCGTCACATATATCAGTGGCCTTGCAAACCATTGGTGATCTTTTCCTTGCTTGCTTTCATACCGGGACATACATACATACACTGTTTACAAAGTTTTATACATATTTATACAAACACATGAACTCGCTCAACTTTTGTTGATGTTTTTTAAACTACATGTATTTCAGGGAACTAGTGGATCTGGCAGGTGTATGCATGTGTCTTCAAGCTGCGTCGTGAATAAAAGATGTTATCCATGGTTGTTGAGTTTAGGGGGTGTATCCTAATCCTGGACGGGATACATGTTTCTAAACTCCGGTTTTATTTACAGTCTTTTGTGGAGTCTTTATGAACTCAGTTAGACATGTCATGGTTTGTAATTTGAATTTGGTGTCGATGTTTTCAGACAATTATGTGTGGTATTTTCTAAACTTAATTAATGGATGAACATCTCATGTTTTTATCATATAGCGTTGTTATGATTGAATGCTATGGTATTAAGAAGTCACACCAATAACCACGCTTCCGCAAAAGTCAGGGTGTGACAACTTGGTATCAGAGCTTCGATCGTAGCGAACTAGGATTCTTTCTCGAGTCTAGACTACGATCATTAGGGCTCTCACAAAAATGTTTTCACAAACATGTTTTCATTGCATACACAAAATGTCCAGATCCAGGAAACAAATATTTTTACAAATAAAAGACACAAAATACATTTCAAAGAATTCATATATATTTCAGTCTGAGAGATTGGGGAGTTAGTCTGAGAGACTAGCTGGGTAGTTCAGTCTGAGAGAATGGGGAGTTAGTCTGAGAGACTAGCTGGGTAGTGCAGTCTGAGAGACTGGGGAGTTAGTCTGAGAGACTAGCTGGGTAGTGCAGTCTGAGAGACTGGGGAGTTGGTCTGAGAGACTAACTGGGTAGTTCAGTCTGAGAGACTGGGTAGTCTGAGAGACTAGTTGGGGCAGTCTGAGAGACTGGGAGCTTTAGCCTGAGAGGCTGGGTAGTTCAGTTTGAGAAACTAGGAGGTTAAGTCTGAGAGACTAAGTAGTTCAGTCTGAGAGGTTGGGTGGGATAGTCTTGGGAAGGCTAGGATGCATACATGCTTACATTGTTACTGCTTACATGATTATTTGATGATTGTTGATATATGTACACATGTTGTGATTGATTTGTTACAGACATCATGTCCTCCTCCGAGAGTGGAGTATCTGATACAGTACACCCTATGGCCATAGTTTCTGATGATGAGATCATCCCAGAGGATGAGGTTTTTATGTCTGACACCACGAGTAGCGATGATGATGATTTCCAGCCGTTTGCTTTACCAGATTTCAGCGATGATATACCGCTAGCTGATGGTCTTCCTGGCGAGGATCTACCTCTTGTTCAGATCCCTGCTCCTTTTCCTCTTGCTGCATTTCCTCTTGAGGATCTGCCTCTTGACGCCATGTTGAATCATGTTGAATCAGCTCATGAAAATTGTACCGTAGATGGGTGATATGTTTTTAGTCATAACTTGAAACCCATGTTGAATCAGCTCATGAAAATTGTACCGTAGATGACCACTGATGTCGTAGTAATTCTCCCACTGGAATTTCGTCAATCGGACTCATGATAAATTTTAGACGAATTAATTCGTAAACTGCAATTAGAAAGCGACAAATCTGATTGCAGTCCGGGAAATAAATTTTTATAAAATATTGGTAATGAACTGGACCCTGAAATTTTTACACAATAATATTTGGACCGTATAAGACATTCTGTAAAAATTTGGGAATTTTTGGAATAAGATAACTATTTTATTAAAATGTCCGAAAAAAGTCCAGTTTTATATATATTAAAACTGTAACGACAAAAGTAGTATCTTGCATGTCAGAATGTCGGGTTGATTATTTGAGAACGATCTAACGTGCTATATGTAAAAGAAAATGATATGCTACTTAGCATGGACACCTCCATTTACAAAGGAGACTATGGCGAAATTTTCTGAAAATCCTAACACTTAGTAAATATTTTCTAGACAAATGTTTGCTAGTGTGTTCTAAACTATGCTTTTCGAATATAAACCTCGCCATAATTTTTTTGTAACAAAAATACACATACAACATACAAGATACATAATTCGGATGCAAAATACAAGAAACTTATGTTTATTTTTGAGAAAATAATATAAGTAAGACACTTAGTTAAAAATACGAATTATTTTTAACACAAGAATACGTACACAAAAGACAGTGACTTGTACTTGTACGATACAAGTCTAGTGACTAACTTTAAGAAAACACGTATAGGTCACGACGTTAATTAAGCAAATCCGGTGAAGTTTACGACGCAAGGAACGCAAAGTTGTGAGTTCATGCTCCCCCTTTTCTCTTAACTGTTTTCAGTTTTATAACTTCGGGGGTGAAATACATGTTACAAACATTACAATGTTTATAAATGGTATGATACATAAACAAGAAGCACTCTTGGTGATAACTAGTACCAAGTATGATGCGTTTTGAGAAATGATACAAGAAATGATATGAGAAATTCGTGTCACGAATAGGGTACCATAAGCACCATTAATCGTGTACATACTTAGACCGCAGAACAAAAGTTTAGATCTAATGGGTTTCAGGGCAGCCCCACTCTCGGTGACAACTGGTACCGAGTAGTGTTTTTGTGTCTCCGTCGTGAATCGACAACTAGAAAAATGCCTATGGTTTGGATGCTTCCTATGTCGTGTCACATGTTAATGGCTTTGCAACCCATTAACAACCTTAATACATACAAGATTACTTGATTTATTCAGGAATACTTAAGTTGTACAAGATACAGACATACTTGACTTACATGAGATACAGAAATACGTGATTTATACGAAATACATACCATGTTTTCATACAAAGTATACAAACGTGAAATACAAATACTGCATGAATTCACACCAACATTATGTTGACGTTTTTCCAAAAACTCACATGTATTTCAGGTAACTAGGATGGATGTGCGCGCGGTTTTACTCATGCTCTTGGATGTCGCTTTTGTTTATCTTTGAATAAAGTTGTAAACTTATCAGACAAAATGCTTTCTTGTGATGTAAACACTTAAGCCATGTTTTCAGTTATGTAATATTTGGCATTTTGAAACTAATTTATGAGCATGTAGTATGTTTACCTTTCGTATGCAATGAGAACCTTTCATGATCACACCTAGTGCTTCCGCCGCAGAAAGGGGTGTGACAGATTGGTATCAGAGCTGCGATTGTAGTGAACCAGGATTCCTTCTCGAGTCTAGTCTACAATCTCTAGGATCCTTTCACAAAAACGACTTTTCAAAGAGTTTTCATTGCATAAAACGTCCCGCGACATCCACTACTTGAAACTGTATACAAAGAGTCAAGAAAAGACACTACGAGGCTTAGGGTGCATAGGAGTAGCACTTACCTTTAACTGAGAAATTGCTGCCAATTATGTGTGATAATTAGCAAATACATATAGTAGAATACCACTAGTATACGTGACTTTACCTGAAAACAATGGCCTATCTGAAGGAAGAGATATGAGGATGAAACGAACTGTGCGGACTGTGCAAGGAGTTACGTAATTATGGATGCATACATAATTATGGAATTCAGTGCACAGACATCACAGCAAGTCTTGTCACGTATAGATTCCCTCAGTGCAAGAAAAGGGTCAAACGTGAACACCAGCCTATTAAATACTCTGCTAGAGTAATAATTGTTTGATGTCACTTATGTGGTATATGCCTGTGTATATATATACTACTACTGTCTAGTATGACGATATCAAACGAATGTCTAACCCTGTTGTGTTACGTTCTGTCAGAACATGGCACCCAGGAAAGTTGTGAACGCTCGTGATCAACCTCCTCCTCCCCCACTGCCAAAGACTGCTGAAGAGCTGAACGCTCTACTGGTGGAAAGAATCTCCGCAGCTATCGCCCACTACGAGGCAAGCAACGCCAGACGTAATGGGAATGGAGATTCATCTAGAGAAAACGCAGCTCAGGGCAGTACTTTCAGGCAGTTTCTCGACTGCAAACCAATGAACTGCGACGGCACTGGAGGTGCAGTAGCGTTTGTACGCTGGACGGAAAAGACTGAAGCCACTATCCGCATGAGCAAGTGTACCGCGGATCAACAAGTCACTTTTGCTACTGGGTTGTTTGTCGATGAAGCTCTGACTTGGTGGAACTTGCAAGTCCAAACCTTGAGCGATGATGCCGCTTATGGCCTAACTTGGGATGAATTGAAGGAAAGAATGAGAGAGAAGTATTGCTCTCGTGCTGAACTCCAAAGACTGGAAACGGAGTTCTGGCATTTGACCATGGAAGGTGCTGACATTAACGGTTATACTCGAAGGTTCCACGATCTGTCTAGGGTACTTCCCTACATGGTGACTCCCGAATTCAAGCGCGTTGAACGCTATATTTGGGGACTGGCCCCAGAATTTCGCGGCATGGTAACTTCGGCCAAACCTCAAACAATCACTGAGGCTGTAACTCTGGCTGTCAGCCTTACTGAAGATTGTGTTCGCATGAAGAAGCTATCTCTGAACCCAATAGAAAATACCGAGACGCATGCTGAGTTATCCGGTGACAAGAAAAGGAAACATGCAAACCTGAATCAAGAAACTCGTAACAACAAGGTTTCCAACAAGAAGCGTGACACTAACCCGCCTCAGGGGGCGAAATCTCTTGCAGCCATAAATGACGCTCCAGCTAAAGGATACCTGGGCACTCTGCCCAAATGCAATCATTGCAAGCGTCATCACGACGGGGTTTGTCGCGTTCCGAAGTGTGACAAGTGTGGAAAGTTGGGTCACCGCACTGAAGACTGTTGGGGAAAAGGAAGGAACGGAAATGGAAATCGCAGCAGTGCTGGTAATGCGAATGGTGGGAATGGAAATGGTAATGGCAACCGGATTGGGAATGGAGCTGGGCGAAATCAAGGATGCTTTCGTTGTGGAAGCAATGATAATTTCATGAAAGATTGCCCAAAGGGAAACAATGCTCAAGCTCGAGCATTTGTGATTGGAGCAAAGAACGCACGCGAGGACCCTAACGTGGTCACCGGTACGTTTCTCGTTAACAATCACTTTGCATCCATATTATTTGACACTGGTGCCGACTATAGCTTCATGTCTGTGGAATTTAAACGTATGCTTGGAATAGAATCTAGTAGATTAGATATTCCTTATTCTATAGAGCTAGCCAATGGTAAACTTGTTGAATCGGGCGAAGTTGTTAGAGGCTGCACATTAGAACTTGGCGAACGAAGATTCAGCATCGACCTCTTACCTATTCAATTGGGTAGCTTCGATGTAGTGGTCGGAATGGACTGGTTGTCCAAGAACAGAGCTGAAGTTATTTGCCACGAGAAAATCATTCGCATCCCTTTGGCGAATGATGAAACTCTCATTGTGCATGGAGAAAAACGAGACGCGCCTCTACGAATAATCAGTTGTATGAAGGCACAGAAGTGCTTAAGGAAAGGATGTGTTGCTTTCCTAGCGCATGTGGTAGACAAGAAGGCTGAGGAGCCGAAACTCGAAGACATTCATGTGGTGAAGGAATTCTCTGATGTTTTTCCCGAAGATCTTCCAGGACTACCTCCGCAACGACAAGTCGAATTCCGCATAGACTTGGTTCCAGGAGCCGCTCATGTAGCCAAGGCACCCTGTCGGCTTGCACCATCCAAAATGCAAGAATTATCTACACAACTCCAGGAGTTGTTGGATAAAGGATTCATAAGGCCAAGCTTCTCACCCTGGGGAGCTCCAATATTGTTTGTGAAGAAAAATGATGGAACTCTGCGGATGTGTATCGATTACAGAGAACTGAACAAGCTCACAATCAAGAATCGGTACCCTCTACCGAGGATTGATGACTTATTTGATCAGTTACAAGGATCAAGCTACTATTCCAAGATCGACCTTCGATCTGGATACCATCAGTTAAAGATACAAGAAGAAAGCGTACCAAAGACTGCATTCCGAATGCGTTATGGGCACTACGAGTTTCTTGTGATGCCATTCGGACTGACGAACGCACCAGCGGTCTTTATGGATCTGATGAACCGCGTATGCAAACCATATCTCGATAAATTCGTGATTGTATTTATCGATGATATCCTGATTTACTCGCGAATGAAAGAAGAACATGAACAACACCTTAGAACCATCCTAGAACTACTAAAGAAGGAGAAACTTTATGCAAAGTTCTCGAAATGCGAATTCTGGATTCGCGAAGTATAATTTCTTGGTCATGTTGTGAATGAGAAGGGCATTCATGTAGACCCATCCAAGATCGAAGCCATAAAGAATTGGGAAGCTCCCAAAACCCCAACTGAAGTTCGACAATTTTTGGGCTTAGCGGGCTATTATCGGCGATTCATCGAGAACTTCTCAAAGATAGCTCAACCGCTAACCACCCTTACACAGAAAGACAAGAAGTACGACTGGGGTGACAAGCAGGAAGAAGCCTTCCAGCTACTTAAAAATAAGCTATGTGATGCACCAATACTATCATTACCCGAAGGTACTGAAGACTTCGTGGTATACTGCGATGCTGCATGACAAGGTTTGGGTTGCGTGCTCATGCAACGCCAGAAAGTCATCGCTTATGCTTCAAGACAATTGAAGGTATATGAAAGGAACTATACCACTCACGATTTGGAACTGGGAGCAGTGGTATTTGCCTTGAAGATCTGGCGCCACTATCTATATGGTACTCGATGTACAATCTTCACAGATCACAAAAGCTTACAACACATATTTGATCAGAAGGAATTAAACATGCGTCAGCGACGATGGGTCGAGCTGCTAAACGATTATGACTGTGAGATCAAGTACCATCCTGGAAAGGCAAACGTTGTAGCAGACGTATTAAGCCGGAAGGAAAGGGTTAAGACCCTAAGGGTTCGGGCTTTAGAAATGACCATTCGAACGAACCTCACTGCGCGTATTCGTGATGCACAACAAGAAGCTCTTAAGGGAGAAAACCGTAAAGCTGAATACCTACGGGGTATGTTGAAATATATGGTTCCAAATGAAGAGGGAGCCTTATATTTTAAGAAACGTATTTGGGTTCCACTCTATGGTGGCATACGAGAAGTCATCCTTGATGAAGCACACAAGTCAAGATACTCGATCCATCCAGGATCGGACAAGATGTATCAAGACCTAAAGGAATACTATTGGTGGCCGAGACTCAAGAGCGATGTAGCTGTTTATGTTGGAAAATGCCTAACCTGTGCTAAGGTTAAGGCTGAATATCAGAAACCGTCAGGCCTACTACAACAACCAGAGATACCCATGTGGAAGTGGGAGCAAATCTCGATGGACTTCATAACGAAATTTCCCAGGACTCCGAGAGGGCACGATATGATATGGGTGATAGTTGATCGATTGACGAAATCTGCGCATTTCCTACCAATCCGGGAAAAGGATAGCACTGGAAAGCTTGCTGAGATATACTTTAAAAGAAATTATGGCACGTCATGGAGTGCCTATCTCGATTATTTCAGACAGAGATGAACGCTTTGTCTCAAGAATCTGGCAATCCTTTCAGGAAGCCTTTGGATCTCAATTAGATCTAAGCACGGCGTTCCACCCGCAAACAAACGGCCAGAGCGAACGGACTATACAAACATTAGAAGATATGCTTTGCGCATGCGTCATGGACCTAGGCGGCAGCTGGGATACTCATCTACCCTTAGTCGAGTTTTCCTACAATAACAGTTATCATACAAGCATAAAAGCCACACCGTTCGAAGCTCTGTATGGCCGCAAATGCCGATCGCCCTTATCTTGGGCAGACGCTGGAGATAAACGTATGGTTGGTCCTGAACTTGTGCAAGAGACAACCGACAAGATCACGCAGATCCGAGAGCGCATTAAGGCGGCTCGAGATCGACAAAAGAGCTACGCTGATCGAAGACGAAAACCATTAGAATTCGAGGTGGGAGACAAAGTTCTGTTGAAAGTCTCACCTTGGAAGGGCGTAGTAAGATTTGGAAAACGTGGAAAGCTAAATCCACGATACATCGGAACATTCAAGATTTTGGAAAGAATTGGTACCGTAGCATACAAATTGGAATTACCGGAAGAACTTAATGGAGTACATGATACGTTTCATGTATCCAACCTCAAGAAGAGTCCAACACAAGAAGACGTGGTCATCCCTGCGGATGAAGTACATATCGTCCAGAATATTTCCCCAGGTGTCGGGAATTGAAAGGGGTGCAAAAGGGTACAAGAAAGACGCTAAACGGTGCAATTTAACACTTAACAAACCGGTATTTAACCGAATAACCGGACATTACCCGGGACACAAAATTTTTTCCAAACACATTGTTTATTTATTTCTTGGCTAGTCGTGATCCCCGAACACCCTAACACCAACTACGTATCAAATAAATACCCTATGTAAGTAACACTTGGAAACTAACTAACTATTACACTCTAGTTACAAAATATTTACAACCAACCCCCCCCCCCCCAACCGAATTCGGTCCCCTTGTGGACCCACCATATTTCCACACCATACTCTTATATCTTGTGCTAGATTTTATTCATTTGTTTAGTAGATTGCTTGCTTGTAAATCTTACCAAGATATGTGAACATATCTTATAAAGACATGGCCAAGATCATTCTCATCATCACTTCAAGATCACCCTCCCATCTTCACTCTCTCTCCCTCTTTCGGCTCACCCCCAAACCGCCACAATCACCACCCCAAGTCCACCATCATCCTCCATTTTCAAGTCCCATTTAAGCTTAAAGGTTGATACAAGAAGGCTTGCTACTTGTGGAGCTTCAAAGGAGCCTTGTTTCTTGCTTCTTCATCATCTTTTTTCTCATCATCTTCACTAGATTCTACCCTAGCCTTGTGCTAGTAGTAAGTTACTTATACACCCTTGATCATCTTGTTTTTGTAGTTACAAGTTGTAGTATGATGTATGAACACTAGAAGAATTTAAACAAGAAACTTGAACATAAAAGATTTAAACATAAATCTCCACGTAAAAATCATGAGATGAGAGATGATGATACATGATAAATCTAAGTTAAATAAGCAACAACCTGCTGTAAAGGACTTATGATATGATATAAATCATTATTAGACGGAATGGTGATCGTATGAGTACCTTTTAGTGGCGTTTAAACTATAAAGAAGCATGCTGATTAGCATTTTCAGCCAACTTCAACGGGCTGTAAACTGATCATTATAATTTGAAAAACTGATTTTCTGAAGTCTAAATTATGTATTCTTGAAAAACGAAGCAAATGGCACTCGAATCGTATTTTTTTGAGGTCGTTTACTATTTTTAAAGACCCGTTTTGTAACAGCAGCTAAAGCTGAGTTTTTACTACAGTAAATGGGTGATATGTTTTTAGTCATAACTTGAAACCCATGTTGAATCAGCTCATGAAAATTGTACCGTAGATGACCACTGATGTCGTAGTAATTCTCCCACTGGAATTTCGTCAATCGGACTCACGATAAATTTTAGACGAATTAATTCGTAAACTGCAATCAGAAAGCAACAAATCTGATTGCAGTCCGGAAAATAAATTTTTATAAAATATTGGTAATGAACTGGACCCTGAAATTTTTACACAATAATATTTGGACCGTATAAGACATTCTGTAAAAATTTGGGAATTTTTGGAATAAGATAACTATTTTATTCAAATGTCCGAAAACAGTCCAGTTTTATATATATTAAAACTGAAAGGACAAAAGTTGTATCTTGCATGTCAGAATGTCGGGTTGATTATTTGAGAACGATCTAACGTGTTATATGTAAAAATAAAATGATATGCTACTTAGCATGGACACCTCCATTTACAAAGGAGACTATGGCGAAATTTTCTGAAAATCCTAACACTTAGTAAATATTTTCTAGACAAATGTTTGCTAGTGTGTTCTAAACTATGCTTTTCGAATATAAACCTCGCCATAATTTTTTTTAACAAAAATACACATACAACATACAAGATACATAATTCGGATGCAAAATACAAGAAACTTATGTTTATTTTTGAGAAAATAATATAAGTAAGACACTTAGTTAAAAATCCGAATTATTTTTAACACAAGAATACGTACACAAAAGACAGTGACTTGTACTTGTACGATACAAGTCTAGTGACTAACGTTAAGAAAACACGTATAGGTCACGACGTTAATTAAGCAAATCCGGTGAAGTTTACGACGCAAGGAACGCAAAGTTGTGAGTTCATGCTCCCCCTTTTCTCTTAACTGTTTTCAGTTTTATAACTTCGGGGGTGAAATACATGTTACAAACATTACAATGTTTATAAATGGTATGATACATAAACAAGAAGCACTCTTGGTGATAACTAGTACCAAGTATGATGCGTTTTGAGAAATGATACAAGAAATGATATGAGAAATTCGTGTCACGAATAGGGTACCATAAGCACCATTAATCGTGTACATACTTAGACCGCAGAACAAAAGGTTAGATCTAATGGGTTTCAGGGCAGCCCCACTCTCGGTGACAACTGGTACCGAGTAGTGTTTTTGTGTCTCCGTCGTGAATCGACAACTAGAAAAATGCCTATGGTTTGGATGCTTCCTATGTCGTGTCACATGTTAATGGCTTTGCAACCCATTAACAACCTTAATACATACAAGATTACTTGATTTATTCAGGAATACTTAAGTTATACAAGATACAGACATACTTGACTTACATGAGATACAGAAATACGTGATTTATACGAAATACATACCATGTTTTCATACAAAGTATACAAACGTGAAATACAAATACTCCATGAATTCACACCAACATTATGTTGACGTTTTTCTAAAAACTCACATGTATTTCAGGTAACTAGGATGGATGTCCGCGCGGTTTTACTCATGCTCTTGGATGTCGCTTTTGTTTATCTTTGAATAAAGTTGTAAACTTATCAGACAAAATGTTGTCTTGTGATGTAAACACTTAAGCCATGTTTTCAGTTATGTAATATTTGGCATTTTGAAACTAATTTATGAGCATGTAGTATGTTTACCTTTCGTATGCAATGAGAACCTTTCATGATCACACCTCGTGCTTCCGCCGCAGAAGGGGTGTGATATACCTGCTCACGACCCTTTGCCTGAGCATGACCCTGCACCCGTTGACATTCCAGTTGTTCCACCTTTGCCTGACCCGATCCCTGTACTTGGTGATCGTGCTCCTTTTGCAGTGCAGATTGACCCCAGATATGCACACACCCGCAATGGGTGGATCGAGGACGATGACGACTATCCTCCTTTTGTTAGATCTGTCACTCCCCCACATGCACTTATACATGCACCCATTGATATCGCCCCGTTTCACCCATATGTATCTGACATTCACCGCACAGATCTACCGATCATGTTCCTTCAAGATATCCCTCATCCCCGTCCAGGGGAAGGACCATCGAGTCAGCAGCCCAGTCATATACCACCTGTGTCAGCAGCCGATCCTGTCATGCCACCGTTTGCACGCACTGCTCCTTTTGTTTCTGCACCCACGGGCGAGCCACTTATTTGGTTTCCGCCCAACACGATGCCTGTATCTGATCCATACCATCCCTTCCACATTGGATACACGAGGGATGATTTGCTTTTGTCACTGCAGCTCCAGCAGGAGATGCTGTGTAGGAGAGTCATGGAGTTGGAGAGGATCCCGCGTCCTCCGCCTTGTCCTTGTCAGTCACCATTCGTGACACCACCAGCTCCTCTTCTATCGTACCCTGATTTTGATGTCCGTTTCCTCACTATGGAGCAGCAGGTTAGCTATCTATTGCGTATCATTCATGCACTTGAGGAGGATTTAGCGCATTTACGCAGGTTGCTTTTCGTTCCTCCACCTCCTCCTCCTCCACCATCAGCTTAGAGGTTTTTGGTTTTACGCAGATAGCATACTTTTGATGAGAGTGCAGCTATTGAGCCAGATTGCACATCCTTTTGAAGACCACACTTTGACTTTTGACTTTTGATTATTGTAGTTGGTAGATGTTCTGGACAGGGGTGATGTGACCCTTTAGTCCCTTTTGATGTATGATATATTGTGGAACATGTAAAACTGTACTTGTGGTCTTGATATATGAAAGCTCAATCGCAACATTCTCATTATATACGTTGTTGGAATTACTTGTTTGTGTTATGACATGGGATGTTATGTGTTTACTTGTGATTGATGAATGTTATTACATACGTGAACTACATACTTATATGCATAAGACCTGACCTATACAAACTTCTTATAGAAGATGCCTCCACAAAGGGAAACTCGATTACCCACTACTGAGGCCGAGTTACAAGAGGGAATTTCACGAGCGATAGCAGAGCATGAGGCCTCGCGCGCTGAAACTAGCGGGGGTACCTCGAGGAACAACCCACCTCATGGTAATGTTTAAGTTGCTTGAGACACATTACATTACATTTGGATATTCCATGTGCGTTTGCTAATGCTTTCGGTGAATGGCGTTACTTTTACAGGCTGTACCTATAAACAGTTCTTAGACTGTAAACCGCTGAATTATGACGGCACCGGGGGTGCTGTGGCCTTTGTTAGATGGACAGAGAAGACCGATTCTGTGATAAGAATGAGCAAATGCGCACCAGAACACCAAGTCACCTACATCTCCGGATTGTTCATAGATGGAGCACTTTCATGGTGGAATCTCCAAGTCCAAACTCTGGGAGAGGCAGCAGCATACGCTTTGACTTGGAATGAAATGAAGGTGCTCATACGAAAGAAGTATTGCTCCAGGGCCGAAATTCAAAAATTGGAAACAGAGTTTTGGAACCTCAAGATGGATGGCCCCAAAATTGCAGAGTATGTGCAAAGATTTCACGATCTATCTCACGTGGTACCATACATGGTTAGTCCGGAATTCAAGCGCGTTGAGCGTTTTATTTGGGGGTTGGCACCTCATATTATGAGTATGGTAACAACATCGAAACCTGCTACGATCACCGAGGCTATCGATCTGAGCGTAGCGTTAACTGAAGAAGCTATCAGATTAAACAAGTTTTCGATCTCTGACCAGAAGAAGATGGAGACTCACGTTGAGTCATGCAGTGAGAACAAACAGAAGTTCTCCAACTTTAAGAAAGGTACCAGCAGTACAAACAAGAAGGATGAGACAAATGCACCGGCCAAGGCCAAAGGAAAGGGGTATATGGGCACTTTGCCCAAATGCGATGCGTGTCAGTTGCATCCCAATGGACGATGCCGAGCTGGAAAATGTGAATCTTGTGGAAGAGTTGGTCACTCGAAAGAAACATGCTGGGTTGGTACTGGCCGTGGTGGTCAAAGGGGTTTTGGTAATGGAAACAACAACCGTGGAGGTAATGGATACGGAAACCGCCCTCAAGGAGGAAATGGCGGTAACGGAAATCATGGTAATTTTGCGAATCAAGCTGGGAGTGGAAACCGCAACCAAAGCAATGCTCAAGGTGGTAATGGTAATCGTGATGGTCGAGGACCAGGTTGTTTTAATTGTGGAGACGTGAGGCATTTCAAGAGAGAGTGCCCAAAGCTCAATCAAGCACATGGAAGAGTCTTCAACATCGGTGCGAGGGAAGCACGCCAAGATCCAAATGTGGTCACTGGTACGTTCCCTATCAATCAACACTTTGCATCTGTACCATTTGATACTGGTGCCGATTATAGTTTTGTATCGCTAGAATTTAAGAATATACTTGGGTTGGTAGCTAGTAAGCTAGACATTCCGTATTCGATAGAACTAGCAAATGGAAAGCTAGTTGAAGCAAATGAAGTCATTAAGGGTTGCGTGATAGAACTGGGAGAGCACGAGTTTTCGATTGATCTGCTGCCCGTCGAGTTGGGAAGCTTTGACGTGGTAGTGGGGATGGATTGGTTGTCGAGCAACCGCGCGGAGATCGTTTGTCACGAGAAGGTCATTCGCATTCCGATGGCAGATGGAGAAACGATTGTGGTACATGGAGAGAAGCACGATACACCTCTGAGGATCATTAGTTGCTTGAAAGCCCGCAGATGTTTACAGAAGGGATGTGTTGCCTTCTTGGCACACATTGTGGATAAGGAAGCCGCGGAGCCAAAGATAGAAGATATCCCAGTCGTGAAGGAGTATCCCGAAGTCTTTCCCGAAGACTTGCCAGGATTGCCACCGCAAAGGCAAGTCGAGTTCCACATTGACTTAGTTCCAGGTGCTGCGCCTGTAGCTAAGGCACCTTATCGACTTGCGCCTTCAGAGATGCAAGAGCTGTCAACACAACTTCAGGAACTTTTAGACAAGGGATTCATCAGACCAAGCTGCTGTTTCAGAAATCAGTTTGATGATCTGGGTATTCTGGCGCGGCCCGCGTAACAGACAGACAAGTCTTACGCGGCCCGCCTGGGAAACTTTCCAGAAATGACAAAATGGTCCCTGCACTTCAGAAACTTGTATTTTAATGCATTTTTGGCACGTTTAAGCCCCGTTAACCTCATTTCAAGGCTTTAAATGAATTTAAAGTATAGAGAACTTAAAACATGCTCAAAAATATCTCGGATATCAGCTCGTTTGGTCGTACGATTGCGTTGTTCGGTTAATTACGACGGAAGTCGTAACGAACGCAAAAACGATCCAAATTAAGCGACGAATGGAATTTTATCATGCCAATCACTAAAATAAAATATTTTAATGATTACATAAATTTTTGGATGTCCGGATATATTCAGAACGTAAGATATGAGCGAAAATGCAAACTTATTCATTTTTTGACGCTTTTAGTCCCTATTGATCAATAAAGTTTCTTTTAGCATACCGAACCCCTCAAAGCCTATTTCTAAGCTATGTAAAGGATATTTAGGATATGTTTAACTTATGATCAAGTTCCGCAATGTTCGTTACTATACAAATCGGTATAGTTTCACACTTTGACACAATTAGTCCCTGCGATCGAACAAACTTGATTTCAACACACCAAACCGTCCAAAACTTATTTCTAAGTTATGTGGAGGTTATTTAAGGTATGTTAAGCCTATGTCACTATTCCAGAGTGTTTATCGCATTAAACTGACTGCGTTTACGCACCAGTTTGCGTATAACCTTCCAGAAAGCGATTTAAAGCTTGAAATCGGAATCGAATCAAATTGTAAAATCATCAAACACAATTACACATATAATAACACTAAAACACATATAATAACACCAAAGAACATTGTTTTATTGATAATCAACATTGTTTTACATTGTACATCGATTACAGAACACAGTTGTCACAGTCTCCCCTACTTTAGGAAATTTCGTCCCGAAATTTTATTTAGAGGAAACTTGTGAAAACAAATGCGGATATTTAGTCTTCAATTGGTCCTCACGTTCCCAAGTAAACCCAGATCATCAAACTGATTTCTGAAACAGCAGCTGGTATTCAGGCCTTTTGGACATGGTTTCTTGCATTCTATGGGCAAATTTTGATGGTTTTTAAGTACCCCTAGTATTACAAAACCGTGTGCCCACTTGTACGGTCCAGATTGAGGCACGATTCCCGATAAACGATCCTAACGGCTCTTGTTTTCCTATAAATACCCATGCCCCTCATTTGAATTCTGCACATTTGATCTGATTTTCATTCTCTAAGTTGAAATCTTGCACTTCATACCTGAGAATAAATTGGATCAAACCTTCTTGGACCCTTTGTAAGTCCTCTTTCGTTATTTTATGCGTTTTTAGCATGAAAGTCAAACTATGTTTGACTTTCAGCTTTGACCAGTCAATGGTCAACACAAAGTTCCTTTGAACTTTGCAACGTGAGCGTAATCACGATGGTTATAGTCCCTTGTGACCATACCTACTGATTACCACGTTGACTAGGCGTAGTGACGAGTCGTAGTTTTGGCCAAAATGCGCATTTGTGCGTATTTTGTAACCAAACTACTCTTAGGTATCAAAACTGTTTGTTTTGATACCAAAACCTGTTTTCTAACTTAACTAAACATGTTTTAGCATGTTTAGCTCGTTACTTTTATTTTAGTGCTTGTGTAGAGTCAAAAGTCAAGCGGTCTAAACAACCGCTTAGACTTTCGAACACGACCCATTTGGTCGATCATTAGGATCCGACCAAACATGCTTAGTGACCATAGTTGCATAGGGAATAACCTTCCGAGGTTATACCTTATGGTCACTTAGGTTTAATTAGTTGTATGATAGGTAGTTTATATGCCTTAGGTAAATGACCAAAATGCCCTTTTCATGCATAATTGATAATTAAGCATATGTAACATAAACTTTTGTCACATAACTGATTATGCAACATATTTAAACATGTTTAGGCATATAATACTTGTCATAGGACTAGTTAGACGTCTCGAACGCGCTCATGCGCGCACGACACGATAAAGTAGCATAAGCTACCTTAATGGGTCGTGACGGGTCGAAAGCACTTAGGTTAGGTTCCAATTTAGGATGTAGGCTTTGTTAAACCATATCACATGAGTTCCAACACTCATTTGGTTTACAAGAACTCATTCTATCTGATCTTTTGATTTAGGTGTCAATTGTTTGACAAGTGATTCGATTACTAGGTACTGCTTGATTTCTCTGGTTTACTTGAGTTTGTTGAAGTTCTATTGATTGAGGATACTTTGCACTTCATGTGAGTACATAGTTCCCCTATTTTACTGTTTTCAATTGTTTTGGGGTGAGTCATATGTATCAAAACGATTTTCGATATTATAACGATGATTTCAAAAACGATTAAGATGGTTTATACTAAACTAATAACGATTTTGTTAATGTGAACGAACTTGTTGGTTGTAGTTACATAACGAATGATATTCATTAATTTTGGCCGAACCGACCAGTATTAGGTTATGGTACCATAGGATCTGACAAATCCCGTTATCAGACTGCACCCATGGTTATGTGTGAGTTAGGTGGGTAACGACTGAATCTGTGATAGTTAACTTACCCTTTGGTGGTTTGTTAATGCGAGAAGCGAGATAGTCGAGTCACTAAGGTTTGAATGTTATTAGCGAGACAACCAAAAATAGTTTTCACAATTAAAACGAGGATGATTTAAACGAGTTAACGATTTTGAAACGATTTGAACAAGTTAAACGAGTTGGATAAACGATTGGTTTTTGGTTAAGTGTTTAGATAACGGGACGGGTGTAATGTGGTGAAAACATGGTAGATACGCCGCTGGTACTTCTTATATATAAGTGTTTTCAACACATTACATACCGTGGCATTATTTAGTTCACTTAGGTAAACGATGTTACATAACAATGTTTTCGAAATGATATAAACCATACGAGTTTTATTAACGAATTAATACGAGATGTTTTACAATTTGGTTTACTAAAACAAATGTTTTTGGGTTAAGAATCATGGCTACGAGGTTTTATAAATTATAACCCACTTGATTTGAGTTGGTTAAATTATGCTGCAATACTATGTACTTTTCAAAACAAGGTTTTTAATAAGGTATTGCAACATGTAAACTAGCCATGATTCCGATACTCTCATAAAACCTATGTACTCGCCAGCATTTCTTTGCTGACTTTGTTTTTACATATGTTTCAGGTGATGTTGCTTGATGTTGATTTCTAGGATGCATGAGTCACATAGGATCTGGACGAGGCCTTAGTGACATAATAACAGTGATAGTCGATATGTAACTTGTTGTTTCATGTTAAAACAATGTAAATTACTTAATGAATAAATAAAACGAAGCTCTTTTTGTATCCATGGTTGTGAAACAATAATTCTGTTACAACACTCCCCGATGTTTCCGCCACGATTTGTTGTTTTACGTGGTCGGGGTGTGACAGAAGAGTTGGTATCAGAGCCAATGGTTATAGGGAATTAGGTTATTAGTAATGCTTTGACCTAGACTATAACTTTCAAGGACCCCAACGCAAGTTTTTCTTGCGTTTAGATTTAAAAAAAAAACAAAACAAAATCGTTACCTACCCTTAGGTGATAACCACAACTAGAACACAAATTCGAATCTGCTTCGAAAATTAATCATCCGTTCTAGGATGATTGATTACTAGGTTTTGAACCCTTCCAGTTTGACTCATTTTTGGCTTAGTGCCTTCTGAGTTTTCAAAAATCTCGTCAAAGTTTGGGTCTAAATAATGTGAACACGTGCAAAGTGGAAGAGTGAATGCCTGTACCCTGAGTTTTCTGTCTAAGGCTAGAGTTTTCGTACAAATCCACATAATCGGACCAGTCACTCTTACCTGGGAACTCTTGGGGTGAGTGTTCACTTATAGGCGAGCATGTCTTCGCGATACATTATTTTGATCCATTTACTTTGATTAGTCACTGCGTGTCGTTTGTTTGTTCGAGGTAACGAACAAATGATCGCCTTCCTTGTGTTTTGTCAATGTTTTCAATACCTCTTTTGTTTTTCCAATTATCAACCTCACTCGTTTCTCATATTTCCTTGTTAGACAATGCCTCCTCGACGTGATGCTCAATCTTTTACTGCTGAAGAAGTCGCAGCCCTTGTCTCTCAGCAAATGGCTGCTGTGCTTCCAGGCGTTGTGACCCAAATCCATGAGTTATACAACAACAATAATAACAACAATAATGCTCAATGTAATTTCAAGAATTTCAATTCAGCTAAGCCGCTAAAGTTTTCTGGGTCGCAGGGAGCAACTGCGCTCCTTCAATGGTTCGAAAGTATCGAGAGCACATTGAAGAAACACTAGATAAATGACAGGAATCAAGTTATCTAGGGGGTTTGGATCTGCATAAAAGGGGGTTGTTCTCTTTCGTTTGATTCGATGAACTGATCTTCTTCCCCGGTAAACTCTGCAAAACAAAGCACCGTTAGCCTCGTCAAGGGGAGACAGGGGTTCTTTCCTTGACCCGACTTCGGCGTGAGAATAAGTAGGTGTTTATGAAGAAGAAGTAGTATTGAAGAAGTGTGTGTAACTTTCCGTTCATACCTGAATTATCCTCATATTTATAACCGAGAGTTTGGGCGGGAAAACTTGTTGATGAAATATTAACGGAAGATGCTAACCCCATAAGCGGTTACATTTCCTTCCGTTAATATTTTTAATCTGACGTGAGTGCACACGGATTGCTGTTTAGATCTATGGCTGGGGAATTGCCACTTGGAAAGTGGGCAAGTGGAGGTTTTCCTCTAATTCCATGCCATCATCATGATTTCAGGGAGGCCTGAGATGATGACACGTGTACCAGACGGTTATAACCGTCTGGTGTTGCACGATTGAATCCTTCTAGAAGGTTTATTGCCATAATCCGGTGTGACCCTTTACTGTGGGGTATCAGTTAAGTAAATAATCCCCAAGTCTGAGTTTTATTTAAGCGGAAGTGTCTAACTTAGGATTTCCATCCTTTGTTTATGGAGGGAGGCGCAAGGATTTATGATTTCCTTTTCAGCGCGCAAGTGTTATCTGCTATCTGTCTTTTAAGCCTTCTTTGTAGAACCAGTGCGCGGCCACGCAAGGTGAAAAGGGGCTGAAAAATGAGGTTGTGGTATGGTCCCAAGTATTTATTACGAGGTTTTTGGGACCTTACCCTTTCAAGTCCCCCCAGTCTAGTGTTGTTCTTATGCAAATAAGTGGAGCACTGGACTATGAGAGAAATGCTTGTGGGTTTTTTGGGCGTGAAAAAATGAAGAATCTTCTAAGAGAAGATTTTCTTTATTAGAACCTTTGGGGGAAGTTGTGGTATTTCCTCTGTTGTTTTGACCCATTGTAATCATGATCTGACGTTTGGTGACGTCACTTGTAATAAAAAATTAGTATTCACGATACTTTCTTCCTTCTTGCCTTGGAATACGTACCGCCGTTTGTCAAGCTTCATTTATGGGAATATGACACTTGGTCCTGTAGCGCCGTTTAGAAGAGACTCTTGACAGTTAATCATGATTATTAACTTTTTCCTTTTTTAGTTTTCCCATATATACTTTTGAGGATTCTTATCCTTTTGCTTGTTTTGGAGACATGAAGGCGAAGCGTTCCTTTCGTACCCGGTGATTATTGGATGTTCTGAGGGTTTATGAGGCCGCTGAAGGTCTCGTGCTCCTTGCCAGTTCACCGCCTCTAGTGACCACCAGAGAAGAAAAGCCTTTTAACTCTGTTCCTTCCATTGTTGCAGATTCTGATCCAAAAGACATAGTTGATGAACAGGTCGATGTATTGTCTGCTGATGATTTGATGAGACGTTTTCCGATGATTAAAAAAGGTGGATGTCAGCTAGTGTATTGTCGTCGGAAAAATCGTCGTACTGATCAGGTGCCGGTTGTTGATGATGGGTTTGCTGTTGATTAGGCTAAGTTAAGGGAATAATGTATTCCTCTTTTGATGTTTGTAAGTATGTTCATCTTGCTACTGGCATTTTTGGAAGAACACCGTTGTGTTCTCTATAAATGGTTGTTTGAAGTGTCGTTGTCACACCTAACGATATATTTTTGATGCACTGTTGTGCATGAATGCTTTGGTGATTTATTAGTTTATGTTTAGATTACAATATATTGCATACGTTTAATTGCTTTGTGTAGGTAAAGCGAATGAGAATGGTATTGAACTCATGAGTGAACGTAGGTCTAAAATGTGCGCAAGGTTGGCATATTTAGACTGTTCATGAGGCGTTCAATGTTTACCATATTGTTTTCGCGTAAACCAAAAAGAATTATATGCAATTTGTAACAAACAGTAACATGTTTAATGATGACGCTTGCATTAATAGGGCGTAAAGCCAATAATACAAAGTGTAATAGAAAAATACATTGCCTGTATAGTTTCATCTTCTTGGAATGTTTTGGCTTATATATAACACCTGCGCAGCTGTGGCGCGTTCCAGGTGCGAGGAACTAGTGTCCCATCAATTCTTTTCAGGGTGTACGCCCCTTTGCCCAGGACTTCATTGATGATGTATGGTCCTTCCCATTTTGGCGCTAATTTGCCTGGTTTTTCCGCATTAGAAGCTTCATTGTTGCGCAAGATGAAGTCACCAGGAACGAAGGTACATACGCGTATGCACGCGTTGTAGTATTTCTCAAGTTTGGATTTGTACCTTGCCTCTATGATGGCGGCGTTATCGCGCCTTTCTTCGAGAAGGTCTAAATCCAATCTTCGTTCTTGTTCGTTGTTTCGCTTCTCCATGGCAAGCATGCGCGGTGATGGGAGGCCAATTTCAGCTGGGATTACCGCCTCAGATCCGTAGACAAGACTGAATGGGGTTTCTCCCGTGCTGGTCTTTGGCATGGTTCGATGGGCCCATAAGATGTTGGAGAGTTCATCAACCCATCCTCTGCGCGCTGTTCCGAGTCGCGCCTTAATGCCATCAACGATCTGTTTGTTGATACTCTCGACTTGGCCGTTTGCTTGTGGATGCGCCACAGAGGCAAAGTTGTGCTCGATCTTCATTTCTTTGAACCATTTCTGAAGATCTTCTGTGGCAAAGTTAGTGCCGTTGTCGGAGATGATGCGTAATGGTAATCCGAATCTGCAAATGATATGTTCCCATATAAATTTGTGAATTACCATTGCCGTTGTTAAGGCTAGTGCCTTGGCTTCGACCCATTTTGTGAAATAGTCGACTGCTACAATAATGAATTTTACTGCGCCTGGCGCGTCAGGGAATGGGCCAACAAGATCGATGCCCCATTGTTGGAAAGGCCAGGCGGACGTGACCGGTACGAGCAGATTTTTTGGTCGGAGTGTTTTTGGCACATGGCGCTGATAGGCTGTGCATTTCCGTAGTAATTCTACCGCGTCTACGTGCATTCCCGGCCAATAGTAGCCTGCATTCATTATTTTTGCCACTACCATGCGCGGTCCAGCGTGTATCCCGCATAAACCTTCATGGATTTCCCTGACTAAATATTGCGCGTCTGTTTTGTCAACACAGCGCAGTAACGGTCCCATGAATGACTTCCGGTACAGAATCTCGTCCGCCATTTCATAGTTTATTGCCTTGTTTTGGATTTTTCGAGCTTCTGCTTTTCCTTCTGGAAGTTTCCCGTGTTGTAAGTATAAGATGATCGGAGACATCCAGGATGGATTGCCAATCTCTATAACATTTACTTGTTTGAGAGGGACAGAAGGATTGGACAACACTTCGATGCGTACCTCTTTTGCTAGGTGTTTGAAGCTGGTGGCAGCTAACTTGCTTAGTGCATCCGCGTGCTTGTTTTCGCTTCTGTTTATGTGATTGACTTTGAACGTTTGGAATTGGCTAATTAACATCCGCGCTTGTTCTAGATATAACACCATGGCTTCACCCTTTGTATCGTAATGCCCATTGACTTGTTCAGCCACTAATTTTGAATCTACGTTAGCTTCGAGGTTTCGTGCTCCCATCTTGAGCGCTAAACGCAGGCCTGCTAGAAACGCTTCATATTCTGCTTCGTTGTTTCTGCTTCGGAAATCCAGGCGTATCGCATATGTAAGTTCGTGATCATCGGGGCTGACCAATCGGAGGCCCGCGCCTGCTCCATCATCATTAGAAGCTCCATCTGTGTGCAGAGTCCACACTCGATCGTCAAAAACAGGAACAGGGTTCAGGATTGCCTCGCATTCTTGGACTTTGTCGATGGGAACCTCTGTGGCAAAATCTGCTAGAACTTGCCCCTTGATTGCTGGTCGTGGTTTGTACAGGATATTGTATCCTCCTAGCTCAATAGCCCACTTAGCCAATCTTCCCGCAACGTCGGGCTTGGATAGGATTTGCCCTAAGCAAGAAGAAGCGTTCCAAACGCTGAAACAGAAGCTATGTGATGCTCCTGTTCTATCTTTGCCCGAAGGAAACGATGATTTTGTTGTTTATTGTGATGCGTCCAACTTAGGCCGTGGTTGCATTCTTATGCAACGGGGTAAAGTGATAGCTTATGCGTCAAGACAGCTGAAAGTTCACGAAAAGAACTACACAACTCATGATCTTGAGTTGGGAGCTGTGGTTTTCGCGCTTAAAATCTGGAGACACTACCTCTATGGAACGAAGTGTGTGGTTTTCACAGACCACAAAAGTCTCCAACATATTCTCAATCAAAAGGAGCTGAACATGAGGCAACGACGTTGGGTTGAACTCTTGAACGACTATGATTGTGAGATTCGCTACCATCCTGGTAAGGCGAATGTCATAGCCGATGCGCTTAGTCGAAAGGAACGAGTCAAGCTTCATTCTGTCCAAATTCTATCTGATCTTCAATCACGTGTCCTTCAAGCTCAACGATCTTGTGTGATCAAAGGTTTATTGAAATATGAGCTACCGCTTCAACTTGAGCTTAAACTCGAAAGGAAAGACGATGGTTTGCTCTACTTCAAGGATCATTTGTGGATTCCAAAACAAGGCGATCTCCGCACTTTAGTGATGGGCGAATCTCACAAGTCTCGATATTCTATCCACCCTGGTGCTGATAAAATGTACAAGGATCTCCGTACTCAGTATTGGTGGCCTGGTATGAAAAAGGATGTTACCTTGTATGTATCAAAATGCCTAACTTGTCTCAAAGTTAAGGCTGAACATCAACGACCTTCTGGTTTGCTTGTACAACCAGAGATACCGGTTTGGAAGTGGGAGAACATTGCGATGGATCTCATCACTAAATTACCGCGTACATCTAAGGGTCATGATGCTATTTGGGTTGTTATCGATCGATTAACGAAATCAACTCATTTTATACCAATTCGCGAGGACCTATCTGCTGATAAACTTGCAAAGATTTATGTTGATGAGATTGTATCATGACATGGTGTTCCTTTGGATATCATTTCCGATCGTGATGCTCGGTTTTCATCTCATTTTTGGAAGACCATGCAATCTGCTTTGGGGACCCAACTGAATCTAAGCACTGCTTATCATCCCCAAACAGATGGTCAATCTGAGAGGACGATTCAAACTTTGGAGGATATGCTTAGAGCATGCATGATAGACTTTGGTGGTAATTGGGATTCTCATCTTCCATTGATCGAGTTCTCTTACAACAATAGTTATAATGCTAGTATTAATATGGCACCATTTGAAGCTCTCTACGGTCGAAAATGTCGTTCACCTGTCTGTTGGAATGAGATCGGTGAAGCTCAGCTTACTGGACCTGAGCTCATTCTAGAAACAACAGACAAAATCAAGAAAATTCGCGATAATCTTGTGACAGCTCGAAGCCGTCAAAAGTGTCATGCGGATATGCGACGCAAGCCCTTAGAATTTCAAGTCGGAGACCGTGTCCTACTCAAGGTGTCACCTTGGAAGGGAGTGGTGAGATTTGGAAAGAAAGGAAAATTTACACCTCGATATGTGGGACCATTTAAGATTGTGGAAAGAATTGGAAAGGTTGCCTATCGACTAGAGCTACCTCCAGAGCTTGGAAATATTCATCCGACTTTTCATGTGTCCAATTTGCGAAAGTGTTTAGCTGATGTTGATCTTCACATTTCTCTCGACGAGATTCAAATCAATGAAACGATGCACTTTGTCGAGAAACCTGTGGAGATAGTGGACCGTACATTCAAACAGTTGAAGCACAAACGGATTCGATTGGTCAAGGTTCGCTGGGAATCCAAACGTGGCCCAGAGTTTACTTGGGAACGTGAGGACCAAATGAAGACAAAATATCCGCATTTGTTTTCACAAGTTTCCTCTAAATAAAATTTCGGGACGAAATTTCCTAAAGTAGGGGAGACTGTGACAACTGTGTTCTGTAATCGATGTACAATGTAAAACAATGTTGATTATCAATAAAACAATGTTCTTTGGTGTTATTATATGTGTTTTAGTGTTATTATATGTGTAATTGTGTTTGATGATTTTACAATTTGATTCGATTCCGATTTCAAGCTTTAAATCGCTTTCTGGAAGGTTATACGCAAACTGGTGCGTAAACGCAGTCAGTTTAATGCGATAAACACTCCGGAATAGTGACATAGGCTTAACATACCTTAAATAACCTCCACATAACTTAGAAATAAGTTTTGGACGGTTTGGTGTGTTGAAATCAAGTTTGTTCGATCGCAGGGACTAATTGTGTCAAAGTGTGAAACTATACCGATTTGTATAGTAAGGAACATTCCGGAACTTGATCATAAGTTAAACATATCCTAAATATCCTTTACATAGCTTAGAAATAGGCTTTGAGGGGTTCGGTATGCTAAAAGAAACTTTATTGATCAATAGGGACTAAAAGCGTCAAAAAATGAATAAGTTTGCATTTTCGCGCATATCTTACGTTCTGAATATATCCGGACATCCAAAAATTTATGTAATCATTAAAATATTTTATTTTAGTGATTGGCATGATAAAATTCCATTCGTCACTTAATTTGGATCGTTTTTGCGTTCGTTACGACTTCCGTCGTAATTAACCGAACAACGCAATCGTACGACCAAACGAGCCGACATCTGAGATATTTTTGAGCATGTTTTGAGTTCCCTATACAGTAACTTCATTTTAGAGCCTTGAAATGAGGTTAACGGGGCTTAAACGTGCCAAAAATGCATTAAAATCCAAGTTTCTGAAGTGCAGGGACCATTTTGTCATTTCTGGAAAGTTGCCCAGGCGGGCCGCGTAAGACTTGTCTGTCTGTTATGCGGGCCGCGCCAGAACACCCAGATCAGCAAACTAATTTCTGAAACAGCAGCTGATATTCAGGCCTGTTGGACATGGTTTCTTGCATTCTATGGGCAAATTTTGATGGTTTTTAAGTACCCCTAGTATTACAAAACCGCGTGCCCACTTGTACGGTCCAGATTGAGGCACGATTCCTGATAAACGATCCTAACGGCTCTTGTTTTTCTATAAATACCCATGCCCCTCATTTGAATTCTGCACATTTGATCTGATTTTCATTCTCTAAGTTGAAATCTTGCACTTCATACCTGAGAATAAATTGGATCAAACCTTCTTGGACCCTTTGTAAGTCCTCTTTCGTTATTTTATGCGTTTTTAGCATGAAAGTCAAACTATGTTTGACTTTCAGCTTTGACCAGTCAATGATCAACACAAAGTTCCTTTGAACTTTGCAACGTGAGCGTAATCACGATGGTTATAGTCCCTTGTGACTATACCTACTAATTACCACGTTGACTAGGCGTAGTGACGAGTCGTAGTTTCGGCCAAAATGCGCATTTGTGTGTATTTGTAACCAAACTACTCTTAGGTATCAAAACCGTTTGTTTTGATACCAAAACCTGTTTTCTAACTTAACTAAACATGTTTTAGCATGTTTAGCTCGTCACTTTTGTTTTAGTGCTTGTGTAGAGTCGAAAGTCAAGCGGTCTAAACATCCGCTTAGACTTTCGAACACGACCCGTTTGGTCGATCATTAGGATCCGACCAAACATGCTTAGTGACCATAGTTGCATAGGGAATAACCTTCCGTGGTTATACCTTATGGTCACTTAGGTTTAATTAGTTGTATGATAGGTAGTTTATATGCCTTAGGTAAATGACCAAAATGCCCTTTTCATGCATAATTGATAATTAAGCATATGTAACATAAAATTTTGTCACATAACTGATTATGCAACATATTTAAACATGTTTAGGCATATAATACTTGTCATAGGACTAGTTAGATGTCTCGAACGCGCTCATGCCCGCACGACACGATAAAGTAGCATAAGCTACCTTAATGGGTCATAACGGGTCGAAAGCACTTAGGTTAGGTTCCGATTTAGGATGTAGGCTTTGTTAAACCATATCACATGAGTTCCAACACTCATTTGGTTTACAAGAACTCATTCTATCTGATCTTCTGATTTAGGTGTCAATTGTTTGACAAGTGATTCGATTACTAGGTACTGCTTGATTTCTCTGGTTTACTTGAGTTTGTTGAAGTTCTATTGATTGAGGATACTTTGCACTTCATGTGAGTACATAGTTCCCCTATTTTACTGTTTTCAATTGTTTTGGGGTGAGTCATATGTATCAAAACGATTTTCGATATTATAACGATGATTTCAAAAACGATTAAGATGGTTTATACTAAACTAATAACGATTTTGTTAATGTGAACGAACTTGTTGGTTGTAGTTACATAACGAATGATATTCATTAATTTTGGCCGAACCGACCAGTATTAGGTTATGGTACCATAGGATCTGACAAATCCCGTTATCAGACTGCACCCATGGTTATGTGTGGGTTAGGTGGGTAACGACTGAATCTGTGATAGTTAACTTACCCTTTGGTGGTTTGTTAATGCAAGAAGCGAGATAGTCGAGTCACTAAGGTTTGAATGTTATTAGCGAGACAACCAAAAATAGTTTTCACAATTAAAATGAGTTAACGATTTTGAAACGATTTGAACAAGTTAAACGAGTTGGATAAACGATTGGTTTTTGGTTAAGTGTTTAGATAACGGGACGGGTGTAATGTGGTGAAAACATGGTAGATACACCGCTGGTACTTCTTATATATAAGTGTTTTCAACACATTACATACCGTGGCGTTATTTAGTTCACTTGGGTAAACGATTTTGAAACGATGTCACATAACAATGTTTTCGAAAGGATATAAAGCATACGAGTTTTATTAATGAATTAATACGAGATGTTTTACAATTTGGTTTACTAAAACAAATGTTTTTCGGTTAAGAATCATGGCTACGAGGTTTTTTAAATTATAACCCACTTGATTTGAGTTGGTTAAATTATGCTGCAATACTATATACTTTTCAAAACAAGGTTTTTAATAAGGTATTGCAACATGTAAACTAGCCATGATTCCGATACTCTCATAAAACCTATGTACTCGCCAGCATTTCTTTGCTGACTTTGTTTTTACATATGTTTCAGGTGATGTTGCTTGATGTTGATTTCTAGGATGCATGAGTCACATAGGATCTGGACGAGGCCTTAGTGACATAATAACAGTGATAGTCGATATATAACTTGTTGTTTCATGTTAAAACAATGTAAATTACTTAATGAATAAATAAAACGAAGCTCTTTTTGTATCCATGGTCATGAAACAATAATTCTGTTACAACACTCCCCGACGTTTCCGCCATGATTTGTTGTTTTACGTGGTCGGGGTGTGACATGTTCGATCAACTACAAGGTTCGAGTTTTTACTCCAAGATCGATCTTCGATCAGGTTATCACCAGTTGAGGATTCAAGAGGAGAGTATTCCAAAGACGGCCTTTAGGACTCGCTATTGACACTACGAGTTTCTGGTTATGCCGTTTGGTTTGACGAACGCGCCAGCAGTATTCATGGATTTGATGAATAGAGTTTGTAAGTCGTACCTCGATAAGTTTGTGATCGTGTTCATTGACGATATTTTGATTTATTCAAAAACGAAGGAAGAACATGAGCAGCACCTAAGAGCTATTTTAGAGCTGCTTAAGAAAGAGAAATTATACGCAAGGTACTCGAAGTGCGAGTTCTGGTTGCGTGAAGTTCAGTTCCTTGGTCACGTGGTTAACAAAGATGGAATTCATGTTGATCCCACAAAGATCAAAGTGATCAAGAACTGGGAGACTCCGAAGACGCCAACCGAGATTCGACAGTTCCTAGGGTTGGCAGGATATTATCGCAGATTCATTGAGGATTTTTCGAAAATCTCTTAACCATTGACCTCCCTTACACATAAAGACAAGAAGTACGAATGGGGAGGTAAGTAAGAAGAAGCTTTCCAGTTGTTGAAAAATAAGCTTTGCGATGCACCGATCTTATCCCTACCCGAAGGCACTGACGACTTTGTGGTATATTGCGACGCCTCGTGTCAAGGTTTAGGCTGCGTGCCGATGTAGCGACAGAAGGTTATAGCATATGCTTCTCGCCAGTTGAAGGTTCATGAGAAAAAATACACCACGCACGATTTGGAATTAGGCGCGGTGGTGTTTGCGTTGAAGATCTGGCGACATTACTTGTATGGCACGCGATGCACGATCTTTACTGATCACAAGAGCCTGCAACATATATTTGATTAGAAAGAGCTTAACATGAGACAGCACCGATGGGTTGAGTTGTTGAACGACTATGATTGTGAAATTAAGTATCACCCAGGGAAGGCGAATGTGGTCGCCGATGCCTTGAGCCGGAAGGAAAAAATCAAGCCCATAAGGGTCAGGGCTTTGGAAATGATTATTCAAACGGATCTCTCGTTGAGCATTCGTGCCACGCAGAGAGAAGCTCTTAAGGAAAAGAATCTTGAGAATGAATATCTCCGTGGGATGGAGAAGCGGTTAGTACCCAATGATGAAGGAACGTCGTGCTTCATGAAACGAATTTAGGTTCCTCTCTTTGGTGGTCTTAGAGAAGTAATTTTCAATGAAGCTCACAAGTCACGGTACTCGATCCATCCAAGATCAGATAAGATGTACCAAGATCTAAAGGATTTCTAATGGTGGCTGAGGTTAAAAGGTGATGTTGCAACGTATGTTGGCAAATGTCTGACTTGTGCCAAGGTAAAGGCCGAATACCAGAAGCCTTCAGGTCTCTTGCAGCAACCGGAAATACCCAAGTGGAAATGGGAGCAGATTTCGATGGATTTTATAACGAAGTTACCAAAGACACCCAGAGGTCACGATACGATTTGGGTAATTGTGGACCGTCTGACCAAATCTGCACACTTTTTGCCAATCAAGGAGAAAGATAACACTAGCAAGCTTGCTGAGCTGTACCTCAGAGAGATTGTCGCACGTCATGGAGTGCCTCTCTCGATTATCTCTGATAGAAATGGAAGATTTGTGTCAAGGATTTGGCAATCCTTCCAAGAAGCATGTGGTTCTCAGCTGAATCTGAGTACTGCATTTCACCCACAGACAGACGGCCAGAGTGAACGAACGATTCAAATGTTGGAAGATATGTTACGAGCTTGCGTAATGGATTTAGGTGGAAGTTGGGACACTCACCTACCATTGGTTGAATTCTCATACAACAACAGCTACCATGCGAGTATCCAAGCTTCACAGTTCGAAGCTCTCTATGGACATAAGTGTCGATCACCGTTATGCTGGGCAAACGCGAGTGATAGACAACTTGTTGGTCCGGAATTGGTTCAAGAGACGACTGACAAGATTTTCCAGATCCGAGAGCGCATCAAGGCGGCTCGTGATCGTCAAAAGAGTTATACAGACCAAAGAAGGAAACTTCTGGAGTTTGAGGTAGGAGATATGGTTTTGTTAAAGGTTTCACCCTAGAAGGGTGTAGCACGCTTTGGGAAGCATGGGAAGTTGAACCCAAGATACATTGGACCATTCAAAATCCTGGAAAGGATTGGTCTTGTAGCATACAAGTTGGATCTACCCGCAGAGCTGAATGGCATTCATGATACATTTCATGTATCAAATTTGAAAAAGAGTCCAACTCAAGAAACAGTTGTCATTCCTGCCAACGAAGTTCATATTGACGACACACTCCACTTTACTGAAGAACCTGTTGAGGTTACTGATTGGAAGGTTAACAAGATACGACGGAGTAGTGTCAAACTCGTCAAGGTTCGTTGGAACGCCCGACACGGCCCAGAGTTCACTTGGGAGCGTGAAGATCGCATGAAAGCAAAATATCCACATTTGTTCCCCAAGACCCCTGCATCTAGTAGCAGAACTAAAATTTCGGGACGAAATTTTCTTAACAGGGGGAGAATGTGACAACCCTCATAAATCCAGGTATCCGTACAATTAATTAATATTGATTTGAGCTTAATGACTGTGCTTAAATTACAACTGGTGACTTAAACTGCTTTCTGATTTCTGTATCATACATACATGTGCATCACATATTGCATACTGTCACACCATTTATCACATACAAACTTTAGTGACATAAACGATGCACAAAGCACGGTTAACACAGTTAGCGGATGACTCAGAAATATGCTGACAATGTCAGTACATAGACAGACAGTGTTTTGAGGCCCAGTATGAGCCAGGGACAAGGTACTACACTAGTATGGAGTGTAGGAAAGTAAGGACCATAAAACTGCGTCACTAGGTGATGGTTTAAGTGCCGGAAAGTGCCTAAAACCCACTTAAAGTGCAGAATTCTGCATTAATCAGCAAAAATCAGCATTTTAACATGCTAGTAACATGCAAAAATATGACAAAATGGTCCTGAATGCTTTCCTAAGTGTCGGGAATTAAAAGTGTCACAAAAGGGTACTTAAAGATCACTAAACGGATAACTTGACACTTTAACGAGCCGGTATCTAACCGAACAACCGGACATTACTCGAAACACCAAAATATTGCTAGAAACATTTTTTTATTTTTTCTTGGCTAGTTATGGTTCCCGAACACCCTAACACACTATGTAATGCATCATACACTTAAACTCTAGACATTACACTTAACCTCCAACTAATTACCTACTTACCATCAAAACTTTCACATACCCCCCCTTCACACTTACGGTCACAAGAAGTGACCCCACACCCCAAATCTTCCCTTGATTTCCCCTAAATCTCTTTGGATCTTGCTTAGGTTGTGAAAGGATTATGTATGTACTTCTTGAGACATTAGAACCATTGGATAATAGGGATTTGTGGTTATAAGTAGAACACTTGAGCACTTCATCTTCATCACCACATCTCTTCTCCTTCTCTCTCCCCACTTCGGCCGAACCCCCATCCAAACACCACCATTGTTTTCATTTAAGTTCATGCAATCCAAGATCATTCAAGGGTGTTAGAAGGTGATTAAGGAAGCTTGGTGCTTGTGGATCATCAAGGACCTCTTTTGTTTGCTATTATCCATCACTTTTGTCATCACCATCTTCTAGTGTTCTTCCCTAGCTTAGAGCTAGTTGTAAGACTCTCTTGACCCTTTGTTTACTTCTATTTTAGTTGGTTAAAAGATGCATTAGGTTGTTAATCATAAGAACATTAAAAGACATGAACATGAATCTTGAACAAAAGCTTAACATATGATGATATCTTGATGAAATAAAGTTGTTTAGTGTATGTATATTACTTGCTTATTGTTTAGTTGGGAACATGATGTTGATCATCATAAGGAGCTTGCTAGATTGTGATTAAACACATGATCTAGCAAGTTAGAGGATGATTATGTGTTAACACAAGAAGATCATCCTCATACATTAGCATGAACTTGAATAAAAAGATGATTTCTTCAAAAATAACAAACGAAGTAAGCTAGTAAACTTATGAATCTAAGATCTATGAGTGGTTTTCCAAAAGAACCAAGTTTAAAATGTGATTTTTAGAAGATCTTGATGCTTACTTAAACCTACACTATTTTTAGTGGAAAAACAAGTGCATAAACACTTATGAAACAAGAAGATCTAATAAATAAACATTTTTGTAAAATAGGTTTACAAGATGTAAACACCTAATCCTTTCAAGAATGAGATTTTAAACGAAGTAAACACACTTTAGAGGGTAACTAGACCTACTAAACACTTTACCAAGTTACTACAAGTTTTTGTGAAAAGATCAAGTTCATATTGTTATGTAAAATGTATAGTTTTTGCTCTTGGTAAGTATAAGGTGTTTAAAGTTTAATTGTTGGTTGTTGTGATGATTTTTGAAAAGAAAATGATATGCTTAAATAACATGGACACCTCCATTTTCAAGGGAAACTATGGCAAAATTTTATAAAAATATAAACACTTAAAGAAATATTTTCTAACAAATATTTACTAGTGTATTTTAACTATGGTTTTCAATATAAACTTTGCCATAATTTTTGTAACAAAAATACAAGTATTGGAGGATGATTTTTATAAATAAAAATGGGTGAATATATATTTAGAAAATATATATTTATATAAAGACACTTGTGTGAGTATTTGTATACTTTGTGAAATAAGTTATGTTATTTTAGGGTAAAGTAATATAACTTAACAAAAATAAAAGGATTTACAATCCAAAATAATACCAAAGATTACAAGGAATAGATATATGAGCTACACACTTCATATTGTGAAACCGAGCGCAAAAACGTAACTCATGAAATATTCCGGAAAATACCATTATATTTTTGGTAAATATTATTTTGGATACAGGAAGTGAAAATATGATTTTTGTACATATTACCAAGTTATATCATATTTTCAACAAGAAGAAAATATATTATTTTTGGGAGATAAAAATATTTTTTCCTAGTATATTTAGAAGATATATGATTTTTGGGAAAAAACATATATTTTCTTGGAATACATTATTTTTGACAAATAAGTTATATATATATTTTCTAAAGTAAGACTTGAAAATATATTATTTTGAGAATACAAATACGAGAATATGAAAGTACATGTATAAAATACCCCCACCTTTGGGAAGGAAAATACGAAATTAAATACTTGAGAAGTATTGTTACAAAATACTGTTTAAACAATTATTCCAAAATTAGATATAACTTAAAGTTAAAATAATTATTATTTTAACAAGTAATTATAACTTTGAATAATATTGGGTACATAAGAAACGTAACTCAAAAACGTAAATACAAAGGCAAGGCAAGGCAAGGCACGACCCGTTCGTCTAATAAACCCTAGCACGTTGTAGGTAGTCGGGTTTGCTGAAGAGATTTTGGGTTACGATTCTGAAGACGCAATACTGTGAGTTCATGTCCCCCTTTTCTTTAAACTGTTTTGTTTATTAACTTCGGGGGTGAAATACATGTTACAAAAGGGATTACATACGAATACTATTGGTATGATTAGCCTAGGAAAGAACCATAGATCATGTGATTGGGTAGGCGGATACTTGGGACCATTAATCCTCGTATAAGGACCGAGGGGCATTAGTGATAGATCTATTTGGGTGTAGCGAGCCCACACCCATGAGGACCAGGGTGGCTGTAACAACTCTCATAAAAAGTCCTAGTTATTATTTTAATTTGGTCAATAGGAAACCCTAATTGAGAAACCTAAGTGATTCTGAACAAACCCTAAAATTTTCATAATTTTCAGAATCAGGATTAGGGCCCCTAAAACTCTAAGGGGGTAAACCCTGGTTGATAATTATCCTCAAAGTTTCGTTGTAAATTCAGAAATTACGAAACTACTGACTCAGCATAGCTAGTCCCAAACGTGGCTACTCTATAAACCTATTTTTCATACCATACGATGCGTAGGGGTTTAAGGCCTACGATGCGTAAGCCTGTTAAAAGACCATACGATGCGCAGGGGTTTTTAGGCCTACGATGCGCAGGGCTGATCAAATTTTGGCTATAAATAGCAAACATTGGGACTTGAAATCTGGCATAAGTTCGACGAAGAAATTCGTTTCTGATATCGAAATTACTTTCTGTTTACACAATTAACACACACTAATCACTAATTGCTGCCACAATCAGGGTAATAACTCGATCGCTATTACGATTCAACGTCCGATCGATTATAACTATCCAACGATTGTTTAAGTGCCGCTCAAATTGAGATTATACTTTATTAATTCATTGTGATTTCGACTTGAATGTTTGAGTACTGCTCGAATTCGGACTATACTCTGTCATTCGTTGTGAATCCGCTGAATTGTTAAGTATTGCACTAATAAATCGTTGTGAAGGTTTAATCTCGTGAATTGTCGTAAATGTTGTATTAGTTACTAACCTATTGTGTGTGCATTGTTAATTAAATTAGGTTAATCAAGGCTAATCAGTAGGCTTATATTCTGCTCGTTAAATCTACAATGTGAGTCATTCTCTTTTTATCAAAATACTTTTCAAAAGCATGTTTTTATCAAAATTATAGTTACAGGGATTAAGTCTTTGTTATCTGAAATTACTGCCAGTATGTGGGGGGATGTGCACATAGCTACTAATTATTTATCACTTGGGGTGAAAGGACCCTACAAGTGATATGTCCACAGTCACAGTCCGGTAAAGTGACAACTGGATCAGTTAATTTAAAAGATGAGGCAATTGTAATCGCTCTTAATACTGTACATTATAACAAACAGGATGTTTTAATAAATAGAATGATTCACTCAGTATTTCCCTACTGACAAAACCTTTTTCAAACATGTTTCAGGTGATCTGTTGTGAGCAAAAGAAAAGTGCCATGAAGCACTACAAGCTTAGAAAGTGGCTCAATGTAAATAAATAAAGACACATGTTTTAAGAAATAAGGATTTCCCAGTGAAATCAAGTATTTGTAAATTATGGGATTTATACCTATATTATATATAAACGAGCAGTTTTAAATATTAATCGATCCTGTTTAAAAAGTCTTCCGCTGTCACTAAATTAAATACCACGGGATTTCCTGCCTCGCGGCTCTGGACCGGGTCAAACCGGGGCCAAGGGCCGTGACAGGAAAAAGGTGGTATCAGAGCCACTGATTTAAGCTTACTATTGATTTTAGCCTATTAAAATAATTAGGAAATTTAATTGCTATTCTGTGAAAATATGTTTTATTAACTGATTATTTGTTGAGTTACATTATGGGTAAACACAAGATTTCTGCTATCTACCACAAATTAGATACTGCATTCACAAGAAAAGGAACCTCATCCTCTAAACAACCAGCATATCTGGAAGAAGGGATTTTTGTCCGTAAAGCAAATTATGAAAATCCTCTCACCCAAGATAAAAGAAATTTGATTATTAGAAAGGGACAGGAGAAAATAAAGAAAACCCAAGCCAAGAAAGTGAGGTTTAATTCGGAAATCCAGGAATTAGGCAATAGGTCACCTTGGGAAGATACATTAGATGAAAAATGGGCAAACCTTTATATGTTAGCTACCGTAGCAGAGAATGCAAATCTCTAAACTTTTAAAGTCTGGTCTAGTAGAAAAGTAATACCCAGTAAATAAATAAATTATAGTGTATTCACTTTCCTGTAGTCTTTTGTACAAATCCGTATGCAATAAACTTAATGTTTATTTGTTAAACTTTGTTCCAAAGTTTTAACTTAGCATTTTTGTGCATTTTGCATATATGCTGTCCAGCATGACTGAGATATCGGAAGCATTTCAGAATCTCAACCTCTACCCAGTACCAATTGAAGTCTCCCACGACTTTACTGGTTATATTGCTGACATAGAGGAACCCCTGGAATTCCAAGCTCCACCGCTGGAAAAAGCTAAACTTAAAAAGAAGAGAAGATATGTAGGATGGAGAAAAGTGCGCAGGAGAAAGCCAGCTACTAGGAAACTCCCTAAAATAGAAAACCCTATAGACAAAGGAAAAGGAATCGAAATCGGAGAAAGTTCAAATCCAGCAGAAATAGAGATCAGGAAAGATTATAAACAAAAAGGAATAGAAATTGGAGAGAATTCTAGATAAGCTGAAGATATCACATTTCAAGACGAAATCGACCGTCTACTGGCAAATTGTGATGTTATTAGCCCTATCCATAATAATCTATATCCTTACCTAGAAACCCAACTTCCTGTCAATCTGGAACCAGCTATTCCAGATCCACTAATCCACACTCGACCTTTAGGACAAATGGAAGAATGGTGGACAAATGACTGGCCATTCCAAAATATTGTCAACAGTCCTTATTCTTTCCTTCCACAGTGGGAGCCAGACCCTATCCCCAATCCTCCAATGAGCAACGAAAACTTAGCCGAACTCCGTCAGTACGGTGAAGAGTTGATAAGTACAGGGAATAGGATCCAGGAAATGGGGGAGCAAATTTCCTGGAAATACGACGAAAGGGAACGTCGCTACTAAACTGCTAGTTGACCAAAGAATAGTGGGGTTGGGAAGAATGTCTGTATAATAATAATAAATAGCTAAATATAACTCTGTAAAATGGGAAATAAAACATTGTAAGATAAACGGTGTGTATGGATGCCTATATAATATATAAAGCAAAATAGAAGTCGAAACGTCGACAATTTTGGATATATATTTGTGTTGTCAGAGTTTATGTGCTTCTGTGTAATTGCTTTATTTACAATTATTTGATACTAATAGTTATATTTACAATAATTATCAGATGGAAAACGCTAGTAATGAACCAGTTAATGAAGGGAATCAATCTGAACAAAATCAGGAAAACCAATATATGACTAGACAAGATATTGAAAATATTGTTGCTCAAGGGATAGCCAATGCTATTCCAGCATTCGTTGCTGCTGTTAAAAATCCAATAGAACCGCAACAAATCGTTCCTAGTAAACGTACTCAGGAAGACAATGTTAGTCATAGTGTAAATGGAGGAGGCAATCATGATGATAATAATCCACTACAGGCTCCACCTCCTAAGAAAATGAAAGCCGCAACACCTGGTTGCACTTTCAAAGAATTTCTTGCTTGCAAACCTGCTGAATTTGCAGGTAATGAAGGAACAACTGCAGTACTGCGTTGGTTAGAGAAAACCGAAGCAGTAATTGCAATAAGTAAGTGTTCAGAAGAAGATCAGGTGATGTATGCATCAAATTTGTTCAAAGAAGGGGCATTAGAATGGTAGAATACGGTGCTACAAGCAAAAGGAAGAAGGATGGGGAAGAATTTAAGAATCTTGTAGAAAGAAAATATTGTCCTGAATATGAAAAGGAACAACTGGCAAATAAGTTCCTAAACCATCGTATGATAGGAGTAGAGTGTCGCGGTTATACTTCGACATTCTTTGAATATGCACGAGTGGTACCTACACTGGCTTCGCCAGAACCGGTACTCATTTCTCGCTACATCTGGGGATTAATTAGTGAAATCCGCAATATCGTTAAAGCTGCGAGACCTCGCACTATTGACGATGCTGTGGAATTAGCTAATACCCTAACTGATGAACTGGTGCGAACAAGAGAAGAGGACAGAAAGAAGGAATTGACTCAAAAGATTACCCAAGGATTTTGTGTGGGTAATGATAATAATCGATTCAAGAAAAGAGGAACCGGGCAATCCTCCGTTCCTCCGTATTGTAGAAATTGCAAAAAGAAGCATTTTGGAAGATGCAAAGGATATTGCAATTTTTGCAAAATTCCAGGGCATCAAGAGGAGAATTGCAGGAAGAAATCCCTAATCTGCTACAACTGTGGAGAAATGGGTCATTTTCGAACCGAATGTCCTAAATTGACAAAAACCGCAGACAATAAAGGCAAACCAGCTGATGGAACAACAAAGAAGAATGCCCGAGCATTTCAGCTAACCACTCAAGAAGCTGAACTCATTCCTGAAGTCATAGCCGGTACGTTCTTGGTCCACGACGTTTATGCAAAAGTATTATTTGACTCTGGTGCAAACCAAAGTTTTATCAATACTTCATTTTGCCAAGCCCTTAACTTACCTTTAACCACCCTTAGGCAAATTTTTACAGTCGAAACGGCAGACGGAAATTCTGTTAACATAAATAGGGTTTTGCAAGAAGGTAAGATAGAACTGTTAGGTCATAAGTTTTCCGCAAACCTGTTACCTATGAAGTTAGCCGGATTCGATGTAGTGTTAGGAATGGATTGGTTAATAGCCAACCATGCTCGAATCCTTTGTGACAAGAATTCCGTAGAAATCCGTACTCCCACAGGAGAGGTAATTTTAATTACCGGAGAAAAACCACGAAAGCCACTAAAGTTCATATCAGTAATGAAAGTTGCTAGTTATGAAAGAAAGCAAGGAATGGTGTATATGATTTCAGTAATCATTAACACTAAAAGTAAGGAACTTCCAGACATCCCTATAGTTTCAGAATACCCAGACATTTTTCCAGAAGAGTTACCTGGGTTACCACCAGATAGGGAAGTAGAGTTTTGAATTCATCTAATTCCAGGTACTACACCAATAGCTAAGGCACCTTATCGATTAGCACCCACCGAAATGCTGGAATTGAAAAAGCAGTTAGATGAATTATTAAGCAAAGGATTTATACAACCTAGTTCATCCCCTTGGGGAGCACCAGTGTTGTTTGTGAAAAAGAAAGATGGATCAATGAGAATGTGTATCGATTATAGAGAACTAAATAAAGTTACAATTAAGAATCGATATCCATTACCTAGGATTGATGATCTTTTTGATCAACTTCAAGGTGCTAGGTATTTTTCTAAGATAGACTTAAGATCCGGATATCACCAGTTAAAGGTACAAGAAGAAGACATACCTAAAACTGCTTTCAGAACTAGGTATGGCCATTATGAGTTTACAGTCATGCCCTTTGGACTAACAAATGCCCCAGCAGCATTTATGGACATGATGAATCGGATCTGTAAACCATATTTGGATAAATTTGTAATCGTATTCATCGACGATATACTAATTTACTCCAAAAGTCAGGAAGAACATTGCAAACACTTGCATGCACTCTTAACCTTGTTAAGAAAGGAAAAGCTTTATGCAAAATTCTCAAAGTGTGAATTTTGGTTAAAGGAAGTGCAATTTTTAGGTCACATGGTGAATCATGAAGGAATTCATGTAGATCCTGCTAAAATAGAAGCAATTACCAAATGGAAGGTCCCACAAACAGCTATGGAAATTAGAAGTTTTCTAGGCTTAGCTGGATACTACAGAAGATTTATTAAAGATTTCTCTAAGATAGTTGTACCTTTGACTAATTTAACCTGTAAAGCCACTAAGTTTGAATGGGGACATAGGCAAGAAGAAGCTTTTAAGATTTTAAAGCAACGATTGACGAATGCTCCAATTTTAGCATTACCCGAAGGAACAGAAGATTTTAAAGTATACTGTGATGCTTCAAAATTAGGATATGGATGTGTATTGATGCAACGCAAGAAGGTAATTGCGTATGCTTCCCGGCAGTTGAAAAAGCATGAGGAAAATTATACGACTCATGACTTAGAATTAGGAGCCATAATTTTTGCCTTGAAAATTTGGAGACATTATCTGTATGGAAGTAAGTTTACTGTTTATACAGATCATAAAAGTTTGAGGTATATATTTGGACAGAAAGAATTAAATATGAGGCAAAGAAGATGGATGGAAATTCTAAGCGATTACGACTGTGATATTCAATATCACGAAGGAAAGGCAAATATAGTTGCAGATGCCTTAAGTCGTAAGTATCATGAAAAACAAAAGCGAGTCCGTGCTCTTAGATTAAATCTACAAGTAGATTTAATAGAACAATTAAAGAACATTCAAGAAACAGCAATCAAGGACGATGCTGAAGGAATGAAAGGTTATATTAAGGAACTAGAGCAAGGAAATGATGGAATTTGGAGATTCCACAAGAAACGAATTTGGGTACCTAAACAAGGAGAGTTAAGAAATAAGATTTTAGAAGATGCTCATAAATCTAGGTATACTATGCACCCTGGAAACAATAAGATGTACCAAGATTTAAGAAAGAATTTCTGGTGGATAGGAATGAAGAAAGATATAGCAAAATATGTATCTAAATGTCTTACTTGTTCACAAGTTAAGGCCGAACATCAGAAACCCTCAGGATTACTACAACAATTGGAAATGCCTGTATGGAAATGGGAACTTATAACAATGGATTTTGTTACTAAGTTGCCTAAAACAAGAAAAGGAAATGATGCGATTTGGGTAATTGTGGATCGATTAACCAAATCAGCTCATTTTCTACCAATGAAGGAAACCTTTAGTATGGAAAGGTTAGCCAAGTTGTACGTAGACGAAGTAGTATCTTTACATGGAGTCCCACTCTCCATTGTTTCAGATAGAGATAGTCGTTTCACTTCCCATTTCTGGAAAAGTTTCCAACAAGCAATGGGAACTCGACTAAATTTAAGCACTGCATATCATCCTCAAACAGACGGACAAAGTGAAAGGACAATACAAACCCTGGAAGACATGCTCCGAGCATGTGTAATTGACTTTGGTGGATGTTGGGATGATCATTTACCATTAATTGAATTCTCCTATAACAATAGTTATCATTCAAGTATTGAAACTGCTCCATTTGAGGCACTTTATGGAAGAAAGTGTAGAACTCCAGTTTGTTGGGCAGAAATAGGAGAAAGTCAATTGTCAGGGCCTGAGATAGTGCAAGAGACGACCGACAAGATTACTCAAATCAAGGAAAGGTTGAAAACTGCTCGAGATCGCCAGAAGAGTTATGCAGATAATCGACGCAAACCGATAGAATTTCAGGTTGGAGATAAAGTACTCTTGAAAGTTTCTCCTTGGAAAGGAGTAGTTAGATTTGGAAAGAAAGGAAAGCTAAGTCCGAGGTACGTAGGACCATTTTCAGTGATCCAACGTATAGGATTAGTTGCTTATCGTTTACAACTACCAGAAGAATTAGCTGAAGTACATGATGTATTTCATGTATCCAATCTCAAGAAATGTTTATCAGGTGAATCTTTGGTGGTACCTCTTCAAGAAATAGAGGTAAACGAAAAGATGAAATTTGTGGAGAAACCTCTTCAAATTGAGGATCGAAAGATTAAGTTTCTCAAACATAAAAGACTAGTTTTAGTCAAAGTTAGATGGGATTCAAAAAGAGGAGCTAAATACACTTGGGAGCTGGAATCAGAAATGAAGAAAAAGTATCCCCATTTATTCCAGTAATCTCGAGGACGAGATTTTATTAAGGTGGGGAGAATGTAACAACTCTCATAAAAAGTCCTAGTTATTATTTTAATTTGGTCAATAGGAAACCCTAATTGAGAAACCCAAGTGATTCTGAACAAACCCTAAAATTTTCATAATTTTCAGAATCAGGATTAGGGCCCCTAAAACTCAAAGGGGGTAAACCCTAGTTGATAATTATCCTCAAAGTTTCGTTGTAAAATTCAGAAATTACGAAACTACTGACTCAGCATAGCTAGTCCCAAACGTGGCTACTCTATAAACCTATTTTTCATACCATACGATGCGCAGGGGTTTAAGGCCTACGATGCGTAAGCCTGTTAAAAGACCATACGATGCGCAGGGGTTTTTAGGCCTACGATGCGCAGGGCTGATCAAATTTTGGCTATAAATAGCAGACATTGGGACTTGAAATCTGGCATAAGTTCGACGAAGAAATTCGTTTCTGATATCGAAATTACTTTCTGTTTACACAATTAACACACACTAATCACTAATTGCTGCCACAATCAGGGTAATAACTCGATCGCTATTACGATTCAACGTCCGATCGATTATAACTATCCAACGATTGTTTAAGTGCCGCTCAAATTGAGATTATACTTTATTAATTCATTGTGATTTCAACTTGAATGTTTGAGTACTGCTCGAATTCGGACTATACTCTGTCATTCGTTGTGAATCCGCTGAATTGTTAAGTATTGCACTAATAAATCGTTGTGAAGGTTTAATCTCGTGAATTGTCGTAAATGTTGTATTAGTTACTAACCTATTGTGTGTGCATTGTTAATTAAATTAGGTTAATCAAGGCTAATCAGTAGGCTTATATTCTGCTCGTTAAATCTACAATGTGAGTCATTCTCTTTTTATCAAAATACTTTTCAAAAGCATGTTTTTATCAAAATTATAGTTACAGGGATTAAGTCTTTGTTATCTGAAATTACTGCCAGTATGTGGGGGGATGTGCACATAGCTACTAATTATTTATCACTTGGGGTGAAAGGACCCTACAAGTGATATGTCCACAGTCACAGTCCGGTAAAGTGACAACTGGATCAGTTAATTTAAAAGATGAGGCAATTGTAATCGCTCTTAATACTGTACATTATAACAAACAGGATGTTTTAATAAATAGAATGATTCACTCAGTATTTCCCTGCTGACAAAACCTTTTTCAAACATGTTTTAGGTGATCTGTTGTGAGCAAAAGAAAAGTGCCGTGAAGCACTACAAGCTTAGAAAGTGGCTCAATGTAAATAAATAAAGACACATGTTTTAAGAAATAAGGATTTCCCAGTGAAATCAAGTATTTGTAAATTATGGGATTTATACCTATATTATATATAAACGAGCAGTTTTAAATATTAATCGATCCTGTTTAAAAAGTCTTCCGCTGTCACTAAATTAAATACCACGGGATTTCCTGCCTCGCGGCTCTAGACCGGGTCAAACCGGGGCCAAGGGCCGTGACAGTGGCCCATAGGGTGACTATGTCTTCCAGCCGGAAGCCCACACATGAACTCGCTCAACTTTTGTTGATGTTTTTTAAACTACATGTATTTCAGGGAACTAGTGGATCTGGCAGGTGTATGCATGTGTCTTCAAGCTACGTCGTGAATAAAAGATGTTATCCATGGTTGTTGAGTTTAGGGGGTGTATCCTAATCCTGGACGGGATACATGTTTCTAAACTCCGGTTTTATTTACAGTCTTTTGTGGAGTCTTTATGAACTCAGTTAGACATGTCAGCAACTGTAATTGGAGCAGCTGGAGTAGTAGCAAACGCATTGTAAAACTCTTCTTCCATGTTTTGGCAAAAATTTCACAATATCTCAAAGTTCAAGCGAATTGATGATTTAAACGAACTAAGATTTCAAACAAACTGATTTGGTGCGAATTGGCTCTTTTCAAGCGAAATGAAGCTACTTTCAAACGAATTGGGATGACTCCAAACGATCTAACTTGATGCAAAATAGGTTCAAACGAAATGGAATCAATTTTGTCCAATTCGTGCGAAATGGAAGTAACTCTCACACGAATTGACACTATTCAAACGAAATGGTCACTTTGATGCGATCTGAGAGTCCAATTCGTGCGAAATGAGTGTCTTTTCACACGAAATGATACTTTGATGCAAACTGGAGTCTATTTCAAGCGAAGTGGAAGTCTATTTCGTGCGAAATGGAGGTAATTTCACACGAAATGCTGCTGATGTCACACAATCGGCAGGATCTTTGTCAAATTGATCAACTTTTAGTTCGAATTAAGGTCTAATTCTTTTAAGGATTGATTAAAACTATGTTTCGCGTGTTATTTGAGAAAATCAAGTCATTTTATCCATGAAATCTTGATTAATTTTGAAAAATCTTGTAAAAGAAGGTGTAGAAATTAAAATTTTGATGAAATCAAGCTGAAATCGGTATGAACTCTTCCTCCTGTGCTCTGATACCACTTGTAGGATCATTTTCACGACCAAACGAGTTGTTCAGAAGAGTTTTTTATCAATACGAGAGGCGAAAACAAACGTATTGATGTTGAATCAGCTTGATATACACACAATATCACTTATAATATCTTGTATATTGATATGAAAGCGTTACAGATCAAACGACACTTCAGCAGCACTTCGGCTCTGGAATCACGAACTGTTACAAATGAAATGACAGCTCAGGTATTTATAGTGTTACCGTTTCGCATGGAATGGGCAAGATCCATTTCGTACGAATTGGTCTTTTCCATTTCGTGTGAAATGGTTCAACACCACTAAATCCTTATTTTCTATGCTACCGAGCTTCATTCTATCCTATCTAGATACAAGACTCGACACAAGACGAAGTCGACAGACATATGCACCAACAATAACTCTCATGCATAGTTGCCAAGTGTTGAGTTCTAGAGTGTAGGTTATGATGGAAGCTAGATATAGATGTTGTTCGATGATCTATGGGCCGCCACATGTCCCCACATGCATCCATATATCATATATTTTTTTATTATTATTTGTGTAGGTTAAATCTTGTATAATACAGGTATTATACTGATAACCGGGTATTTTATCTAGCGTTTTAATCTCGTTTTAGTGCGTTTTAAATTATTTTTATCATTCTATAAAAATGATCTCACTAAAATATTACTGAAATAATTATCAGTTGCCTTGACTGGCTGTGTTGACAGTATTTTGTCAGATACGCGCAGTATCAAGCGGTACGCGCTCAAACTCGAAAAATAAAGTTTCTTAGCGTTTTAATTTATTTTTCCTCATGGACATGATTAAAATTATTATTCTAATCATAATAGAATATTTTTAGGATTTTAACACTGATCGGGTGGTCACCGACGTTCGTTTCGCATTTTATTCGTTACGCGATAAGCGTTTATTTTATCGTTGACAACATAATTTTTATCAATGTTTGGATTCACCAACACATTAAATATCACATATAAATATCACAATCAGTCAAATACATCCTTTTTATTTATTCATGACACGTGTTACATTTGTACGGTACAGCCTAAATAGCCGGGTGTCACACGAGGCCCATCGCATTATGCGACGCCTCAAACCGTTTACCGTCGCGTGACGCAAAGGCTCCGTTTTCACAGAAGGTTTGCAGCTGGGAGCTGCATACTCTTAACAATACAATTTTTTTACGAAAACGTTCATAACTCGCTCAATTTTTTTTTTATCAATTTTACGACCCGTTTCTTCCTACATGATCGTAATTCGATTCTCCATCATATGGAGTCAAAATCCAACATCTGAAATAAAAAAAATTCTAGGTTTTAAGCCCTCGATTCAACTATTAAACTTTTGACCCGTTTCATGATTTATTAAACAAACTTGTTTCTAATTCATCATAGAGCCATGGACTACTTATTTAACTCAAAATCCTTAACTCGTGATTATAACTTTTATGAATTACGCAGCCATTACCTTGTCACACCCCAACCAATGGCGGAAACATCAGGCTGGGACGAAGAAAGATTGCTCATCACGCATAACACTATTTGTGACAATAGTTAAATCAAAATCGTTTTCATTTCATGCTTTAAATTGTCAAACATTACAAGGAAAAATAACAACAAGTTCAATGAGAATACATAACAACAAGAGCAAAATTGATACAACATATTAAACCTAAGGTGTCTATATGTGTATCTAAGCATCATCACTACTTCAATTTCATAGCATCGTCATCCTCAACCTATAACATGTTTAAAATAAAGTTCAATGCAAAAGCAAAGGAGAGTATACAGGTTTTCATACATACATAGCATAAAAATGAGTTTAAACGATTCCACATGGCAAGCTATTGTTACAAGATAAACATTAAAATCGGCATGTGTTTAACTAATCAAACCAATGATGAAATGCAATAAGCTCTTAACATAACCTCAAGAATACGGGTGGTGCGTTAATCCTATAACGCTATATATATCAAGGATAGGCTCGATCGAAGCTAATGATAAGTCTAACACAAAACGTATAACCCCAAGTTCAATGTATCAAGTAATCAAGTATGCAAGCATGTAATAGGAATGTTTGTGCATTTACGAATAAAGTTTAAGTGTAAGTTTCATAGGTAAACATGTTACACCCCAAAAAGGTGGTAAACGTAACTCACGGTTTTGCAAGCTTTCCACTTGTTAATCCGTGAGAGAGTTGTTATTGTGGGAGGTTGGAACACCAAGTCCTTCTACACGAAGAAACGAAGGTGTATGAGTATTGGAGGATAACGGAAGATTAAGGATTCGGAATAATAAGGAATATGGAAAGTAACATATGAGAAAGTAACCATCTAATCACAAAATACTCATTCTTGACACTAAGAAACTCTAAAGAGTTAAATGTTTTCATGGGTCAAATTCCCATTAGAATCGTGACGAGTATGATGTTCTTAGGTGGTGTAACCTACTATTTTGACAAGTAACCATTAGGTTATCATCAAAAGTTTGGTTATTATAAGTATTATATATCTTATATAGTTTATATTATATGTTATTAGTCCAAGATTATCACAAGAATGTCATAGAAGTCATGTAGGAGGTAGGAAGATAAATCTTCCATTTAGGAACCTCTTAAGCTGTCACCAATACACAAGTTGTCATAAGACAACAAGGATGGTCATATACATACATACAATAAGGAAATGGAAATACATACTATCTAACTAAGAAAACATCAAGTGATGTGTGGATTGAAGGTAGGATAGCCTAAACTAATCCAAGTTATCACACAACTTCAAGTTTTAAGCTTGTTCATCACTTGTAGGCTAAAACCTTGTCAAAACATAATGTTTATAAAGATTAAACCTCTGGATTTTTATGTCACAACCTTGTTTTTAAGCCCAACTAACCATAGAATTGATTATGAGCACAAGGACATATGAATGTGTATGAGATAACTCAAGTTTAAGCAAGTTTAGTAATATTTAATCAAAACATAAAGTTTGGAGCCTTATACGGTGATGTTCCAGCCTTGGTTTTCTATGGAAAACCTGTTGGAAACATACCTAAGGTTGTTCCAAGTGTTTAGGAAGAAGAATCATTGAAAAAGATTAAGAAATAAGGAAGTTATACTCACTTTAGTGAGTTGTAGTGAATCTGACTTTGTTCCTGAATTCAGCTGCGTTTTTTTGAGTGATTGAGAGTGATTATAGAGTGTTTGCAAAGTGGAAAATGCTTGGAGAAGAGTTGGGTTTTATAGGGGATGGATTAGGGTTGGGTTGGTGAGCTTTAAATGCAAGAAACACACTTAAAACATAACAAAACACAACCAAAAATGACCAATTAACGAGCTGTTTAGAGCTGGTCTCGGATTCGAAGGCCTTGCGGGCTGTGAAGCCCATAGCCAGGCGAGTCGCGGGCCACCAGGGTGGGTCAGACGAGAATTTATGTTTTAAATGTTGACATTTTTAGTCCCTTAGGTTTATTCTTGCAAGTTCTAAGTGTTTCAATGGTGTATTATGTCATATAAGTGTATTTTAAGGTTAAAACAAGTATGAATAACATAAACCAAGCATGATGAAGTATGATTAGGCATATGAATGTCGTAATTAAGTATCGTATGCATCCAAAAGACGTATGATTAACGTATGTCACGAATTTGCAAGTTTAACACATAGTTTTCAAAAATTACGAATAAAGTATCAATTGTTTCACGAATTCAAATGTACAAACAAGTAAGAAGTATGTATAAAACAAATTTAAAGAAATACGAATTTTATTTATAATCCAAGTCTCGGATTTTACAACGATTACAACGAAAGAATGATTACAAGAACTCAAGACTTCCCAAAAATAGAAATACAAACAAGACTTTCTAATTATGGAAAGTACGAAGAAGCAGGGCGTTACATACCCAAGTTATGCGCATAATTCATTTTGACCCGTTTAGAGGATTTAAGCATTTTAGCTTAAATCTCACTCTTTCTTTTCACACATCCCATTTCTGCATTAAGATATCTACTTATCTTCCACCACAACTATATTTGTGGTAGATTTAATATGATGTACTGTTTATTCCGAATTCTACTCTTCGATTATTCATTTTACGGAAAAGACCCATTTTGAGGCGTTTCACCCAAAAAGGCTTATGCCTATAACTTTACACTTATCAAAGACTTACTCGATCATAATACTTTTTTCTAAACAACCCTTAAGGGTCGTTTGCCCGGTTTATCATTCAAGGGCGTTTTGGTCAATTTTAGTCCCTTCTTTTGCGACGGAGGACTTTCAACATCATATTTGGCCAAAATCGCACATTTTAGCTATAATCTTATTTACACATACCTGGCTCGGGTCAAAGTATTGACCCGTTTTAATACCTCATCATATAAGTTGCTAATCAACAACAACGACGTCTTACACACTATTCGTTCCTGTGAGCATAAAACTCGACAACAACATTAATCACTAATGTCAAATGGTGATATCATCACCTTTTGACCCGTTTAGTCCATTTGACCATTTATTCATCGTGAGATGGTATTTATTTACCATCCCATCCATCTACCCGTTCCGGTTTACACCGTACTATCATATTGCTTGAAATCATTTCTTAATTCTTTTGACTCATCATGTTTTACGCCGTATTTCGTCTTTTTCAAAAACACACATCTAAGCATCAACATCCATAGGCCAAATCATACATTTTCATCATCCAAAATCTTCCATTTAAACACTAGATTAGTTTTTTTTGCCAAAAAAACACATTAACATCTCACTTGGTGAACATTTCTTGCACAAAATAGACATTTCAACAAGATTAACAAGATGAGATTAAACATTTTACTACTAGTCTAGCTAAGGAAGATTACCACACAATGGATTGTGACACCCGCGGAAAATGCACAGTCGTCCTGATTAGCATCGCATCGTGTTGCGGATGGCTTATCAAATTTCGGGACGAAATTTCTTTCAAGTTGGGGATAATGTGACAACTCGAGTTTCCGACTTTCACTTTCGTATTTATTGCACGTTGACTTTGACTGTTTGGTTGTTTGACTTGTTTGACTTGTAACTGTACATGTACGTGTTATAATGAAACGTATTGTATTATGATTGTTGCATGTATGGAATTGATATTGATATGAGACTTGTTATATTAGAAAAACATAAACTGTTTAACACATGAGAGGACCCGACGAAACAGACTGTTTCGCCATATACATCTCGACGAAACATAAGTCTGTTTCGCCAAGCCCAAATACGTCGAAGCCCAGTTAAGGGCCCAACCCTGTTACGTGAGTTATATCTCACAAAACTGTTTCATTCGTGAAACTCATCACCACAACCGAAAACCCTAGAGTTCCCTTTTGTGCGACGGCAGAAACAAGACTCCCTTCTGTTTGTGTGTGCATCTCGATTAAGCAGATCCTAGGTTAGTAATTCTTGCTACTCGATCTCATGTTTGCATGATAATGATGGATCGTATAGTATTAATTAATTGTTTCTTGGACTGATCATGTATACGTATGTGTTGAAGAAGTGATGATTTAATGCATGTGTGATGCCTTGAAAATGCAATCGATCGGATAGGGATCCTTCCTAATTGTCGGCTATTATTCTTATATTTACATGTGAGTGTCAGAAACCATGTGGTTGCAATTTGTGTTTTTAAATTATATAAGATGCTAAATGGATATATGTGTTCCACGCATACTGAAACATTAACTTGTTGAAGTATGAGATAGTATTTTATTATATAGGGTAGTTGATGGCACAGATTTGTAGGTTGACTTGATGATTGATAATGGAATGATGGTGTCGAAATTGTTAGGTGTGAAAGAACCGATCTTTTTGACAACTGATTTATGAAATTCATGATTTGTTGATGATGATGAGCGATGATATTGATGACGGCTGTTAGCAATGATTAGGGTTTATGTGTTAATATTTTGTAACTGATGTTGACGTAACTGACTAGTCCACGAAACAGAACTCTCGGCGAAACAGAATGTGTTTCGCCAAGGGTATAAACGACGAAACAAAGGGTGTTTCGTCAAATGGTCAAACCGCACAGTAACTTAGTTTATTTCTGTTAGAGTTAACCCAGTTAGTTAACTGCTGTTAAATGCTATGCATGACTTGTACAATGTCGATTATGTGATATGTACTACTTGGTGATCGTTGATTGTATCTATACGTGAACTTCGTGAATGCAAACTGATTTTGGTACACGTGCCTACTTTAGGGTTGACTGATTAAGTGTGAACAAGTAGTTAATCTTACCGAGCAAACCAAGGTGAGTTCACTGCACTTTTCTAAGCATGCGTCCCGGTGGTTTGGGACATCTGGTAAACGTTTCTAAAGGGAATACTGGGTAAACTGTTATTTGGGATGTTGGTTATTGAACACAGAATCGATCATCTACCGTGTTGCCTGTAAGGCAATGGGGTAACTAGTTGATAGCGCTATTAGGTTTGACACCCTCACACCGGGCCGTAAGGACGGGCGTGATCTAGTTACCTGGACATCATTACCAATGCTTGGTTAGGGGCATTGGGGTTGGGCACACTCCCAGGTTATATTGGGCACACTCCCATGGTATATATTGGACACACTTCCAGTATATAAGACTCTCCTACGTTAATAAAAATCCCAAAACGAAACGATGAGTTGACTTAACAGATATCTGGTAACTACACACGTTAACAAAACCTTGAACTCACCAGCGTCGTCTGACACACTTGTCTGCATGCTTGCAGGTCGCTAGAATTCGTGACGTGGACTTGCTATCTGGGAGTGCTGGAGTGGTCATGGATCGAGGCTCTTGGATTAACTTATAAGTGAAACGTTGGTTTTGAACATTTACTATGAAACAATTGTTAAACGATTTACTATATGCTTCCGTTACACAACTCTTTGGGAGTAACCCTATGTTTGATATTTTCTATTGGTAATTCATGACATGTTTTATTTAAATATTTATCATTGGTTCAATGTGATTGGTGGCTCGAACTCTGATGAGTAACACGCCTCGCGGAGTTCCCGCAGGTGGTATTTTGGGGGTGTTACATGGATGATGAGCTTTGCTTGGGTTTTGAGACCCAACTTCCAAGGTTAAGCTCCAAGCTCCTTTAGATCCCAAAACAAGAAGGTTTTAGGCTTGTATTTAGTGGATTCATGAAAGAAAAATGGATGTTGGTGGTGGCTTTCCTTGGCTGAAAATACCAAGAAAAAAAGAGATTTTGTGTGTTGTTCAAAGTGTTGTAAATAAGGAATAATGTGGTACTAAGTCTTTTAAATTCAAAATATCTCAAGTAATCATCAAAACCCAAACTTCCAACCACAAAATGCTCTTAATACCAAGTCAACACTCAAAAAAAAAAAAAAAAAAAAAAAAAAAACCAACAATGAAGTATGGGGTGCAAGGGGGCGGCCGAAAAAGGGTCTTTGGAAGGGTTGGGTTGGTTAAAAGTTGTATTATTTTAATTAATTGTCTCTCCTAACCATAATAACTAAGTTTAGTTAGGTTTTAATGTGTAGTTTTGTCTAGTTTGTCACATATCTAGCAATTTAGGGCAAACATATTACTAAACTTGAAATACACCCACAATAATACATAGTTTGGTGAAAAATTGCAAGTATAGAGGTTAAATTGTGATAAAATTAACATATACACCATAAAACCAGAAGATCCGATATTAATATATCAGTATTATATATTTTTTCTATATTTCACACCAAACACTTAATAATGCTACTGGTTTAATGTTCCCGCCATACTGGAACAATTTCAGCTTTAAAAAAGTTTAGAGGATAATCACCAACATTCGTTTTGGACACTTTTTTCGTGACGCGAAAAGACGATACCTAACGGTTATCAAATGCAAACCCATGCACTTACCTGAACCTTGGTAGACTTTATGGACTCAATTAACTTTAATTAAGTCCAATTGCACATAGTTAACACATAAAGTATGATTAGGATGTACGAATTAACCGGAAAATATGTCGCATGTCACAAGATGGGATGTGATTCCGCCTATGCATTGAATAAATCAATAAAACGTACATTGTATTCGTCATAAAAGTTTATCACATTTCAAAAAACTGACTTAGCTTTTATGACTTTTTTATAAAGAAATCATCATATAGTATCGATTAATCATAACATACAAGACTAGAACAAAAAGTTCATAAACTAGAACACTATTCATCAAACTAAACATTTTCGAAAAGTTAAAATGTTAGGTGCTTTTACAAATTAGGTCTAGAACACCACCAAAAAAAAAAAACATTTAAAATAGAATGCTACCAAATCTATCCTACCTAATAAAAGACATACCTAGGGTGCCACATGGCATTTATCTAGGGTTCTTATGCCACATGGCTTTTTTTAGCCTATATAATCACACGTGTCAATTTCCTAGCGACTATACTTGGTTCACGCGGACCCGTTTAGATGTTCGGGTTTTTTTTGTTCTAGGGTATTTAAACCTTTTAACCCGTTTACAAACACAAAATTCCATCGCAAGGTAGGGTTCCGTCTCTGTTTCTCTCTCTCTCTCTCCATCAAAGAAGGGTTTCTACATCTCTCTCATCCTCTCCAATCTCCACCGCTCTCCGTTCACACATCACGCCCTACTATCCATCCTTCATCAGATCGTTCTCATCATGATAATTAGCCTTCGCACCATCCTATTTACCGCATCCGAACTCTAATAAACGGAAGGTGCTCTCATCCTTTTTTGATTTTGGATTTTGAACTGCTTAATTGCTTATTATGTTTGAAAATTAGCGCTCAAGTACGATTTTTTTATGTTGTTTTGCTGAATTATGGTTGTGCGAAGATCAGCCCCTGGGTTCTTTACCTGAGAAATGTGCTAGGGTTTCAAAGACGAGACGGGTAGAGAACGTTGGTTTCCAGCTCTGGTGTTCCTCTTGCCGATAAAGTAACTTTTTTTCCCTTGATGTGTTTGAGTATATTTGGGAAGTGCAAATTTAATTGTGCTTACTTTTGAAATTCGTTACAGCAAATTTTAGGTAGTTCTTCGTATATTAGTTGACATGATTTAGTATTGTGACAAACACAAATTTTATTGTAGTTGATGTTGAATTCGTTAATAGGTTAAATTTTAGGCGAATTGAGTTTATAAGCTGGGTATAGTTGGATTTGTATACGTTATTTGGGGTCTATGATGCAGTTTATAGTTTGGAGGATTTGAATGTTGTTTGGTTTATAAATCATCTTTTTGTGTGTAATCGATAAGTTATTTGGGGGCAATGTTTCAGTTTATAGTTTTTTGAAAATTGGTTTTAAGTTGGGTGTCTAGAGTGTTATTTGTTTTTCTTCCAAAGTTGTGTTTATGATAAAAATCAAATTTGATGAATACAAAATAATAATATTAAATATTATAATTTTGGTATTTTTGATACATATTATCGTATAATGTTTACGTAAAAGTGTAAGAAGAAAAAAAGATTATAATATTATATTGTAAGTTATATTAACATTAATAAAAATGCTAAATGAAAGATAATTTGGTAAGTTGGCTGATTGTATATATTGGTTGGTGGGGGTTTGTTGGTATATGGTTTTTCTTGGGTTGTTAGGGATTTGGAGGCTTTTATGATGTTTATTGGATAGGGGCAGTAGGAATTATAAGTTAAAGAATGGGATTTTTTGGTTATTTGTTACCTGGGGGTATTATGGGAAGAGTTTTGTCTTTGACCCTGTAATAAAGGCTGTGCTTACTGGTTATGTGCAGATAGAATAAGTTGGATGTGGATATTGATGAAATTGAGATATGGTATAATCTAGAAAATCTTGAGGGGTGGGTTTTGACTATTGAGGGTTTTGGTATTATTAGACTGATGCAACGCTAAATGGCTAGAGTTTTGCTAAAGAATGCGGGATGGGATAAGAAGATTGCCGAAGTTGGAATGAAGACTAAAGTTGTTGCTGCTGCTGGATTGAAGATCAAGAATGTTGACTCTATGTTTTGTCTTTGTGTTGATGGATTGTATAGGGCTTATACTTTGAACTGTTTTCTTTCATATTAAACCATGATTTACCTGTATTTATTATGTACTACTGATTACTATATTAATCTATCCTTATTTAATTAATAGGTTATCCCCGACTCCGTTGTTCCAAAAGAATACATTGAGTCAAAGACTGCTCTGAATGCTGATATACATCTTTCTAGAAGAAGCTTTGATGTAAACATTGAAATGATTGAAGAGCAAATTGGCACTACGAAAGGGTGGTCTTTTGTTGTAGACGGATTCATATTAGACGCCGGGAATTATTTGGTTTTTACAAAGCTCTATGGTCAATTTTATGAGCTGTCTGTTTTTGGTCAACACTGTGTTCAACTCACTTATCCGACCGTAGATGTTGTTGATTTTGACAATGCTGTTCTTTATGATGATAAGTCGACATTGATTGGTGAAGTTTCAGATCAAGTCGGTCCTTCGACAGTTACATCACCATATGTTATTCAGGAGTTTGTCCCATTTGTTGATGTATGTTACTCATTAACCTGTCTTATTAGTATATTAGTATTATCGAAACATTTATCCCACCGTACTTAATGTTTAATATGATTTGTTTTTTTATATTACATGTGGAGGTTTCTGCTGATGCTTTAAAGCATAATGGAGATGGAGATGTTGTACCGACTGCTGCTGTTCAATATGTCATCCCAGATGCACCGCCGACTGTTGTTGTGTATGCCGTACCGGTTATTGACCCCTGCTGTTCTCCCAGACGTTATAATTGCAAACAATCGTATCTGTAGGTTTGTTCGGATGGCTAATAATCGTTTTGTAAGATTTCTATGAGATAAACAACAATATCTTTTATTTTATTATATATTCATATTCATATTCGCATTTTGTTTAAATACATAAATCAACTAATTTGAAATTCTATTCATTTATAAAACATTTCTAAAATTACTAAAATTTCCTAAAATTACTAACATACTGTCAATCAACCATATATATGATTAGGTCTTACTTGCCCTAAATACAGATGAAATCAAATCAGTTACATTTTAACAAAGAAAAAATTACCCAAATCAAGCCAACTTATAAGATATCTCATTTTTCAAAATCATATATAAGAATTCAAGATTTCATGGTTGACTACTTTTGTAGACTTTCCTATGTTTCAGAAAATTATTTTTGCTAATGATTGATGTATTCCTTTTATAATGTATCCTATTATACATATAAATAGTGTTGTTAGGTTTCCACTACTATGCATATTCACTCACAATTCCTTGAGTAGGTGTTTCTTATTTCTCATTTCTTATTTCTTATGCTCTCTTTGGCATTGCCTTTTTTACTGCATTACATCACGTTGAAAAAACAAAAGAAGTCATGTTTTGGTTTCTGTTTTCTTTGTTAATTTGCTACACAACTTATTTTATCTTACTGAGCATTTTTAATTCTCTTTTGCAACGAATAGCATATATTATGGAGCACCAGAACATAACCATGTTGAGAGCTGTTGATGCTTTTCAAGAAAACTTCACAGTCAAGGTTCGGGTTATCAGGATTTGGGACCATCCTGATAAGAGAAATCCTAAAGATATCTACTCTATGGACATGATTTTGATTGATGAAGAGGTTATATGTCTTTCTGAATACATCATTTTGTTTGTGAGAATATTTATACTAATTTTTATTATAAATGTTCTTATTATATTATTTGATTTGATACTATTCTTCATTATACAGGGTACAAAGATGGAAGCTGTCTGCTTCAAGCGATTTTTGGCACAGTTTCAGGCATCATTGGTAGAGAAACAATGTTTGATTGTGACAAATCCAACAATAGGGTTCAATAACTCAACCTACAAGTATGTTCAAAATCAAACCAGAATTTGTTTCCAAAGTACTACCCAAGTTACTGAATGTCAAGATTTTGGTGGATCTCCATATGGGTTTGATTTCGCAAATTTTGGTGACATATTAAACCATGCTATTAATGAAAGTGTTACAGTTGGTATGTATATATAATTTCTATTCATATAAAATCCCATTTGTTCATATATATTTTTCAATTCCATTTCTAAATTTATTAATATTTTTATATATTATTTTGCTTCAGACGTCATTGGTTATTTAACCCGATCATTTCCAAAAGAGGTCATTCGTAACAAGTCCACCGGGAAGGAATCTGTAAAAGTTACCATTGAAATATCAGATCTGGAGTACGTATTTTATTTATTCTCTTCATATACAATATATTATACATATTAATAATACAAATCTAGCAGTATTACATCAATACTAATGTTAATTTGTAAAATATTTATGTGTTGATAAAAGTTAACTTTTATACAGGAACCGGAAAGTATATCTTACCCTATGGGACCAGTATTGTGATGAAATCATAGCTTTTTTGGAAAGTATCAAAGGGAAGAATGTTCATGCTATCATAATTTTGCAGTTTGGAAAAATCAAGTGGTGGAACGGTATTTTAATTTTTATTTGTTTGGTGTAAATTTAATTTATTATAGCACGTTAATATGAAGTCTTCTATCATTTTTATATATTTTACTTGCAATTTTATCTTACAACACAGGTTCCCCATATGTTAACAATTCATATACTGTGAGTAGGCTCTTTTACAACCATGATTTCGACGAAGTGAATGCTTTCAAAACAAGGTTAATTAACAAACTGACTTATTTCGTTGATTATAAGTATATTACATAATACATTTACTTGGATAGTAATTTATTTTTTTTGTAGTCTGCTTGCAAGTGATGTTGAGGTAAGTGAGTCAAGTAGCCTTGGTTTCATGACCAAATCTGTGGAAGAAGAATTTTTGGAGAGTAAAGATTTTTACAACATTTCAGATGTATTTGCGATATCTAAGGTAAATTTTCAAATCACTTACTTATTTTATACTTTATGCAATAAACATTTTTTCATAATACCTTATAAAATATGTGTGAAGGTTAGCAAAGTCATTGTTCTTGGAACCATTATGGGAATTTACAAGGATGAAGGGTGGTTCTATGATGGCTGTAACAGGTGTAACAAAAAGATAAACAAAGTACCTGTTTTCATTGATGAAGCGAAAGAAAAGGGTTCAGGAGCAGAAAAAGAGGTTCTGACATGTGTTTCTGATCGTTGTATTAACAAAGAAATAACTGCTTCTCCCAAGTAAGTCAAACCAACGTATCGTGATGTTTTTTTTAATTTAAACGTATTCACTTAATAAACGTTTCATACAAACATTTCAACTTTAATTTTCACAGGTTTAAGATACATATTAGGGTGCAAGACCCTTCTGCTTCTGTTACGCTAACTCTCTTTGATCGTGAAGCACGGAAGTTGGTTGGAAAGTCTGTTGTCGATATTCTTGATGCCAATCCTGAGTTTGTATGTTGACTTAATGTAATTTTTTTATTATAAATTATACATGTTCCTTATATGTTGTCTTATTTTATGTCAGCGTTCTGATCCGTTGAAGACTCCTGCTGAACTAGATGTCTTGGTCAACCAGAAAATTGCTTTTAAAATAGAAGTGACCAAGTATGTTTTGAAGTATAACATCCAAAAGTATGGTATCACCAAACTTACAGTGGATCCTAATGTTATATCTGTACTTGAACAGAAACAGTCTTTCCCACAGATAACTGTATGTTCTGCTTTTCCTATAAACTATGTTACACTTTGTTACTTAATTTTTTTTGCTCTTAACATGTTTACTTCCATTCTTTTTTATTATATACCTTTCCATAACTGTTTATTTTCACGCACACAGGGTTCAGAAAATTGTTCCATGAATCTTGGTATTTCTGATTTTCAGAGTCAGTCAGCCGATGAAGTTAAGGTTATTTTTTAATGTGTTCGATACCAATCTCATGTTAGTGCTGAAAAACTGTTAAATGATTCAATTTTATAAATACATACTACCGTTTTGTAGGATTGTCTTGCAACTGGATCTGTAAACACAACTCCTGTTTCTAACATGGACAACACTGTCTCACCCGTTGTTTTGGCTGACATGGACACTCCTACTACAATTGCTAATAAAGATGATGTCAAGCGTAACTTAGTAGAAGTCTATGATGTGGAAGAGCATTGCTCGATGTCAGCAACAAAGGTGCATAAATCAAGTGAAATGGAACATGTCAACAGTGATGAGAAGAAGAAGTTGTTGATTCCAAAGCTCGAGAAATAATTTATTATGCATTACTTTCGTGGTTTCGAACTGTTTTTTATTATTTTATGTTATAATACTACTTGATCTTGGCTGGTTTGTTTTCTGTGTGGACAATATCATGTTTTGAATCAGTTTGGTATTTCAATAATATATATTATATCTAAAATATTAGAAGTTTTGTTGTTTGTCTTTCAATTATTAAGGTTTACATTAGCCTCTACATTGTTGCATTTTGCATACGCCCCGCTTGCGGTATGCGCATATAATGTATATATGTGTGGGCCATCGGGGGGCAAAAGTGAAAGTGCACGAATTTTAACGTTATTTTACTAACTTCGTGAAAATAACGTTAAAAGCTGAGGACGGTTAATTTTGCATCATGTGGTGGCGTTGATAGCTGAGAGACAAAAGGGTACATTTACTAATCGGTCTTTGTCTCGAGTGCTGAGTGTTATGTGCCTTATGTCCAAGGCTTGATGCAAAACTACTATCGAGTCGGGGGTCTCACTGGAAGCAGCCTCTCTATTCCTACGGGGTAGAGGTAAGGCTGTCTACATCTTACCCTCATCAGACCCTACCTTTGCTTTGCTATTGGTGGGATTAACTGAGTATGATGATGATGATGATGATGATGATGATTGTTGCATTTTGCATAATACATTTGTCATCTACATTATATACATACTGATTTTATATTTCGGTAATGTGTTTCATTTTGATGTGTTATAATATACAATTGTCAATAACAATGGTTGAGTCATTATAATAAGTTATATAATATTGACTTTATTCTGCCAAAAAAATATAAATTATACATGTGTCTTACCTTTTATCTTAAATAATAGCTTCATTTATTTCACTCTCCAAAAATCTTATATGTATGTTAAATAATATCTGATTTTATTTCAACCTATTTATATTATATATACATATATATATATATATTTACGTTAATATGTTTAGTAGAAACAATTGTTATATTACTATGTAAATCAAGTATCACCAGTTTCCTATTTTTTCTTTTATTCTAAAACAATAACTTCATATCTTGGACATTTATGTTAAATGTACTAAATCAAATATGATTGCAATTTACTTGCTATTCAATATTAATTCATCCATAATTTACTCCTATTTCCCTTTTTTTAACATTTTAGACCATCTATATAAATCCAAATCATATAAACACTCATTGTATCAAACATCATTCATTTGTATCACTCATTCTCTAAATGAAGAACACATAAGTCTTCTTTGTTTCTCTCTTAAGGTATATACTCTCATAACATTATACATTTTGTGAAGACTTAGTTTAATAATCTTTTATTATTTATCTTGCTTTACTATTTACATGTTTGCTGGAAGTCTTCGAATTTTTCATTTCAGCGATATAGTTTTGTATTTTTCTATTTTTATTATCTCATTACTGTTTTCCTTTATCGTTTTCATTTGTACATTATTTAATCTTTTTTATAATACATGCGAGATATATTGAATATTCAAAAAAATGTCACGAAGACGAAAAAGTACTTCATCCTCAAGTACGGATGTTCCTAACATAATTGGATGTTCAACAAGTCCTTTGTCTGATATCTCCAATGGTAGGTTCAACTATAAATTCAATCACTACAGTGTATTATTATTATTAAAAATATATGTAATATTTTATTAATCAATGTTTCATTTCAGTTACTATTCGCAATATCCAAGTGAACGAGGCTGCTGAAAGAAGAAAAGCAAGAAAGATATATATGAACAACAAAAGGTTCTATAACAATGCATCCCAAAGCAATGGTACCATCAACTCATTTATGCATAACAAAGAAAATTTCAGTCTAAATACAACATTTACACCTAACATTGCATCAACCAACGCACACGTTCCTAACATAATTTGTAGTCCACCAACTCCATTGTCTCAGATATGGAATGGTAAGTTCAAGTTTTCAGAAAAATGGTCTATGCAATGGTACAAGATTACAAGTCGTTACACTTGGTGATCGGGTTATTGAAGCAAAGGTCATTTCTGGAAGTAATGCTGGAACTAGAACTTTTATTCCACGCATTAATTTGTCACCATCAGACAAACGAATACCATTTAAGCTACAAAGAAGACAGTTCCCAGTTTCAGTTTGTTTTGCCATGACAATTAACAAAAGCCAGGGGCAGTCGCTATCGAAAGTTGGTTTGTTTCTAAGGCAGCCTGTTTTTACTCATGGACAACTCTACGTGGCACTGTCAAGAGTCAAAAGCATGGACGGCTTAAAACTTTTAGTTTTAGATGTTGACGGGAAGATTACGAATAAAACTACTAATGTTGTATACAAAGAGATATTTACAAATTTATAGGTTACTTATTTTACTTTTAGTTTCCGAACATTGACTGTTTTATTTTTTGTCTTATGATATTCATTTGTATTGTTTACTTCTTAGTTTCAAGATGCATTAAAAGTTTAACTAATGTCACTTCAAACTCAAACAATAATATAAATAACATACAAACAACCAAATCTTAAGTTAAAACTATCTATGAACATCAATAATCACCTATCAAAAAATACCACTAAAACTTATATCCAAAATAATGGTATCCATCACTATCATATAGTAATAATTGTCTTTAACAGTAAACTACTAACCAACAACCAAAACATCACAAGCATTAATAACATGTCCACCAAAATCCATCGTACCACTATGGATTTTGGTTTAAATCATGGTGATATAGAAGATCTTCGGTTAAATCATGGTGATATTCTATCTTTAATTAAAGGATTCGACACATTTTAATATCATTATATTCAATAAACATGGTCGACAACTTTTGTTAAACAACGCTCCTTTGATTCAGCAAGAATACGAACATATTAGCAATGTCGAAGGTTATCTACAACTAAGTGACGATTCTAACTATCATTTTTTGCAATGGCAGTAACACCTGAATTGGTATTATACTATCCATCTATATCTTTAATTTATTATCTTTAATTATTGTTTCTATTTCATAAACTTTACAAATTTTAACGTAACTGACAAATTTGTAAGAAACATGTATTAAACAATGTTTGTATAATATGTCCATGCATACAATTTCTTTTATGATCAGTTTAAACTAACTTTTTTTCCTAAAAAACAGAGACGTATCATTTATCAATACCGCGAAATTCGCGGGTATTAGCACTAGTTCTTTTATAAAAATCTTTGTTAGAATATAGTTTCGCTATCGTTGGTGGAATGGTGACAGCAACAGGCATCAAATGCTGCTTATATGATTCGCACTTTTTGCTGAATCCCACGATCTATTCCAAATTCCTTCACCACCAATAAGTATAGAGAGAGAAAGTCAAGAACCGAATGTAACCACAGCAGCAAAATGATTAACCAATCACAAGTGGAGCACCATTCAATCTTCTACAGATTCTTGCTTCCTAAAATCCACATTTAGTAAGAAAAATTTATCCCCCTTTTATGTTCATCAAGACTTATTATTTGATTTCGTGTAAAACCGGATCGATCTGTCATCTGGGTTAGCGGTTTTTATCAATATTTGGGGTTGTTTCCATCTGGGTATTTGAGAATCTAGGGTTTGTTAGTGTAAATGATATCAAGTTTTGATTTTTATCAATCTTTGGGGCTGTTTGTATCTAGGTATTTGAGAATCTAGGGTTTTGAAATTTGGGTATTTGTTATTGTGGATTGTGTGATGGATATGGGGTTTTATGGAGAACAAGGTTTTGGTGTGAATTCACAAGGGATATGTTTTCAATCTAGCCCTAGAGAGAACAAATCTGAGATGATTGTGATGGGGGGTTTGCATCGGATGAATAGCACTGGTAGCTTGAGTTTTTCGGGGAATTCGGGTATTGTAAACGGTGGGTCGTCGTTTACGGGAGTTGGGAATTCGTGTGATTCGGTGACGGATTTGAAGCAGCGGACTAGCTTGGTGGTCGAGTGGTCGGTTGAGGAACAGTATAAGTTAGAGGAAGCACTTCCCAAGTAAGTTTAAGTTTTTTAGCGATATAAACAATATGATGATTCTTGATTTACATGACTTTGACATGATACAACATCCTTTTAGATATGCTGATGAACCTGGTATCATAAGATATGTCAAGATCGCTGCCACATTGCGTAATAAGACAGTACGCGATGTTGCGCTGAGGTGTAGGTGGATGGGGGTGAGCGTCTCACCTTTTTTCGTAATTTCTTTTCTTTGATTGAAATTTGAAAGTTAAAACCCTATATTTTTAGTTCGTCTACATCAAACCCAAGTAACAGAATATACTAAAAAGTTTGTGATTTGCGTACATGTATGTTCAATTCGTATCCTTCGGTTTGGTTTATTTATTGTAACCCGTGGTTTCTTATCACGAGCTGCAAAATTACACTATGTTATGCGTTATGAACATTTTAAAGCTCCTTTCTTGAATTTTTACTAAGATGAGATATTTGGCAGAGAAAACGAAGGAAACAAGAGGAACTGAATTTGTGGAAGAAGACAAAAGACAAGAAGGTACGAACGACTGTTGAAACTTATTTGAAATAACTATCTTGAAACTTGAAAGCCTTTAATTTCTTGAAGGCCACGTGCGAGGCGTAAGTTGCGCTTTACCTGGTCCTACTGGTTAGCAGGGTATCTGTGGGGTTTGTGAGTTTTCCTAACTGGTTCTAATGATTAAAAAACTATACTTCAAAGTTATTTATGGAATTATGGATTAAATTAGTAAAAAGCTATAGGCATGTCCAAATGTGTATATTGGGAAATCATCTCTTATGTAGCTTGAATTAGAATAATGGTGTAACCTGGGATTTGTATGGTTTATTTTACACAACAATAGAAACACGTAACGCTTATAGGATAATGAGGGCTTTGATATGGTCAGGTACTCGGCCACACTTACATGAGATGAATTTTTCAAGATCTCAAGATAATAATTAACAACTTGCTTGTAAGAACTAAGGTCTAATACTCCGTTTACATTGTGATCAAATACTCTTTCTCTCTATGTTAGCTATCTATTACTAGTGCAACACTCATCATTCAACATGTCATATATATTCAGGATAAACTGATGGAATCATCCTTAAAGCCAAGTGTACATTCGTATTCAACAATTAACGTGGCTCCATTTTCACTTTCAATGAATCGGGCGCCAGCTCAGAGTGATGGTCATGTTGAAGGTCAGTGTTTATTCCCATCATTGATAATAAAGGCAGGAGTAAAATGCCATTTTTTTGTCCCTGAGGTTTGGCCAGTTTTGCGACTTTCGTCCAAATGTTTGTTTTTTCCGCATCTGGATCCAAAAGGTTTGAAATCTTGCCGTTGTAATCTGATTCATTAACTCCATCCATTTTTCTCCGTTAAGTCAGGGGTATCTCCGTCTTTATTGTTAACTTAAAGTTAAAGGGCAATTCGGTCTTTTTCACTTTATGTAAAAAGACCGAATACCCCTAAAAAGACCAAATTGCTCTTTAAGTTAACAAAAAAGACGGAAATACTCCTGACTTAACGGATAAAAAATGGATGGAGTTAACGAGTCGGATGAAGATGGCAAGATTTCAAACCTTTTGATATCCAGATGCGGAAAAACAAACCTTTGGACGAAAGTCACAAAACTAGCCAAACCTCAGGGATGAAAAAGGGCATTTTACTCTACTTGAATTCATTGAAGTTCTTGATGGCTTTATTGACTCAGCTTATTTATTGTATTCGTTGAAGCAGCATTACAAGGCTCGATAAGACATCTATTGGAACAAAACAGCCAAGTTCTTGGTCAGATCTCAACTAATATGTGTGCACTACGGGTAAGTAATTGATTGTTCCACTGCTTCCTGAGTGTGGCCGTTAGAACAGCTAGATGATGTGTGTGCTTGAGTATTTTCAACATAAAAAGAATGAAAACTCAGATTGCGGTTTTGAATTTTGTATGGTTGAGTAATCTTTAGCTGATGCTTTACAACATCAATCAACAGCTGCAGGACAATGTTGACCTCTTTAGCGAGATGAAGAACAATATAACTGCCATCTTAAACGAGTATGTAATATATTCATAAACATGTATTATTTAGTTGTGTAACAGTCTAACAGACTATCAGGTCACTCAAATCGGGTTTGTGTCAAAACAGGTATTTTAGTAGTCCAAGTGGTTCACGTTAATTCAAAACACCTATTTTTTTATTGAGTTAATTACTGTTTTCGTCCCTGAGGTTTGTCAAAAATCACGGTTTCAGTCCATTAGTTTAAAAATTGCGATTTCAGTCCATTAGTTTCATTTTCGTAACCATTTCAGTCCACTAACTTAACTCCATCCATTTATTTTGTTAACTTTGACTTAACTAACTAATTCAGGGACGGTTTACGTCAGTTTTAGAAACACAGGGACTTAAGTGTAAACTCTAAAACATTAAAACAAAAAAAAATAGCTAAAAACCGGCCACATGGGGGGAGATCGAACTCGGGACGTTTCATTCAACAAACGACGTGGTGACCGGTCGGGCTAGGCCCTCATCCGGTAATATCCTAGACATATATTATATATATACACACTTTAATATTAAATATTATTAATTCAAAACCTGCAAACCCGCGTCTGTGTTACCGGAATTCGACCCAACCACGTGATAAGTGGATTTCACTGCCCAAGGTCCAAGCATGAGATTCCCTAACATCTATAGAAACATTGTACAAGCATTAACAAACCAATTGACTGAATAAGAACGAACCGGTTAAGATGGGATTGACGTATCGACTAACTCCGGCGACTGGTATTCCGGCGAAAGTTGCAGGTCTCGTTTTCCGGCAATTTACGAAGTGTTAGTGGAAATTTAGGAGTGTGTGGTGTTCGTGGGAGTTCAGGGACTTCTAATAGCATACGAAATCGACACAGAATAGTGGAATTAAACTTCCATTCGGTTTTAAAAAAGAGAAACCGATATGCAGGTTTTGAATTAATATATATTTAATATTAAAGTGTATATATATAATATATGTCTAAGATATTACCGGATGAGGGCTTAGCCCGACCGGTCACCACGTCGTTTGTTGAATGAAACGTCCCGAGTTCGATCCCCCCCATGTGACCGGTTTTTAGCTATTTTTTTTTGTTTTAATGTTTTAGAGTTTACACTTAAGTCCCTGTGTTTCTAAAACTGACGCAAACCGTCCCTGAATTAGTTAGTTAACTCAAAGTTAACAAAATAAATGGATGGAGTTAAGTTAGTGGACTGAAATGGTTACGAAAATGAAACTAATGGACTGAAATCGCAATTTTTAAACTAATGGACTGAAACCGTTATTTTTGACAAACCTCAAGGACGAAAACAGTAATTAACTCTTTTTTATATTTTTTAAAGCAGTAGGATCTTATTTGACTGATTTCTGAATAAAGTGATTAGGACGTGAAATGCATTAGAAATATACTTTGGATGGCTTTGCGCCCGCTCGACTTATTTGACCCGTTTGTTTCTAACTATTATTCTTTCAAAATTTTACCATTTTGACCTGTTAGAGATAAACATAACCCCAATAAAACAAACTGTTCATAAGTAAATGGGTCAGTTAATACTGATGCTGCCAGTGAGCTATAGCTCAATTAGCATTGGAGAGGAAACGAAGATTTGGGTTTGAGGCCATAGGTCTCAAGTTCGAATCTGATCCCAACCGGGTTTTACCGTAGTGGGTCTTTGGGCGGCGTGTTTGCGCTCGCGTATGGGGTCCTCTTTTGCCACTGGGTTACCCTGGGTAGCCGGGCTTTTATTTCGTTGGCCGTTAGAAAAAATACTGATGCTCGTTTTCTGCTAATGGATGATAAGATTTCCACTTTCTTGCAGCATGAGATGCATGCCTGGGCCGCCACTGCCTGTAACATTAAACGAGGATCTTGTTAATAGCATTCTCTCCCTTAAAAGCCAGGTAACTATCTTTTCAAGCTCATATCTTTGCATCTATAGTGAAATAACGATCATTTTTGTTTGATAAACTGGCAGACAACAACGATGTTTGCCTCATCAGGTGGGATGAATATGAAACAAGAACCAGGATGTTGGTGACGGATGGTTTCAACTTTCGTCGGTTTATAGTTTTCTCCACGTACAGAATTGAATCCGCTATAAAGCCAACCTTCAACAAGTTTTCACCCTGACTTTACTCATCAAGAAGAAAACGTTATAAGAAATCTTGGGTTTTTTGTCTATGAAACTGTATTGATTGCCTATGTTAATCCAAACCCACAATAAGAAAGTTTGTAGAACATCATTTTCTAAAAGCTAAAAATGTTTTAGCTTGCTGCTTAAATCGAGTGCAGCCATTGGAGAACCATGTATCCACTGTCATTGGTGTTCTTGACCATTTTACCCTTTGACTCGAGGTGGTCAAACATGCGGTTAAGGAGGGCTGGGGTCAATTTTAAATACTATTCGAAACGGGTCATGTTCAATCCAGCTTCTACTGGTTTTTAACTTCATGCTTTTACCTTTTAATGCCACTTGCCCGGCGTAAACTGTGTTTTACTTGGTCCCACTGGTTGATGACATGTTCACATTTTCCTTGTCCATTTTTTTGAATTATGAAATATTACCCTTTCAATGTATGTATTAAAAATGATTATACAACTATTTATTAAAAATACATAAACTATCCCATAAATCACACCTCTACCTTTTGACATTTATTGTTTGTGAACTTGGTACACACAATAAGGTAGATCTTGACCCTTACAAAGTTAGTTTAACTAACATTTTCAATCATATGCTTAGTTGGTTATCTCTTGGCAAGCTTTGAACCGTGTCGGACCATCTTCCAGGTGAATGATCACTGCTATTAGAAGAGACATGAGCCGGTTCCATTCTCGTTTCTTTAATCATCCTCAACACCTCCTTCATCACTGGCCGGTTCTCTGGTGCCACCAAGACACAACCCATTGCAATGTTCAAAAGAGCTTCAAGTTTCCCAGAAGACGCGGGCTCACCACTGGACTCGATTTCTTTCTGCCTTATGGACTTGACCCATGTAGGGAGGTCTGAGCCATGTTCTGCAACCAGGTCTTGGTATGGAGCCTTCCCGGTTAGGAGCTCCAAGAGAAGAACACCGAAGCTGTAGACGTCGGCTTGTTGGGAGGGTGGGTTTTTGAAGTCGCGACATTCTGGGGCACGGTAGAAGAGGGATGCTGCACTTGAATCGTCGATAGAGTTGGGGTTTTTGAATGAAATGAGGCCGTAGTCGGTGAAGCAGGATTCGAAGTCGGAGCCCAGGAGAACGTTGGACGATTTTATGTTGCCGTGGGCAAGGCTGCCGGGGGTTTGGTGGATGTGGAGGAGTCCGGTGGCCAGATCTTCCGCGATTTTCAGGCAAGAAGTCCAGTGAAGAGGTTTGCCACCAGATGATGTTTTGGATCCTGCACAAGCAAAAATGAATTGGTGTTAAATGTAGTTAATATACGAACATGATAAATATAAGTTTCACATTAAATCTAACAAAATGGGTTGCTTATTGCTAACATATTTGAAAAATATAAATATTTTTAGAGTAAAAAGATGGTTACAAAGTAATAAAAATTCAACTTATTGAAATATGACTTCTTGTAACTCATTATGTTTGATTGATTTTCGATAGGCTTAAATATAGAGAAATAATTTGCATAAAATAGGCAACATTACACAAATGTTTTATGTTGTAGAACCAAATTATAAGTATTTCTTATTTTAAATAGTGTACATTACATGAATGCTCTATGTTGTAGAACCAAATTGTATTTCTTATTCTAAAAGTGATTCAACTACAATAGGCAATTAATACAGTATCATAGAAAAAACCCCAAGATTTCTTAAAAATCAAATTTGGTCTTTACATAACAGATGTTTTATGTTGTAGAACCAAATTTGGTCATTTTTACTCAACAATACCACACTTTTTTTATTTTACAAATTAATTTATATACAATGTAATCGAAGAATTTACATCGAGATAATTGGTAAACGGGCAACAAGTTGCGCCGCTACCCCTTTTTGAATAGCAAAACTAAGCCTTTTAAAAACTACGTTCATAGATCTCGGGGTCATAACATTACTATGCATGACCCTTTGAACTCGACTAAGTAGGTCCACAGCCTCTGGCGCCAGAAAACCAAAAGTATCAAAAGCAAATGGGATAAACACGTGCTGGTTGTCAAGGCACGCTTTTTCATGTTTGATCACTTTACCCGAAGCAGCCTTTAAAGCAGCCTGACCCACTGTGAAAGCACTACTCCCTAAGCCCACAAGCGGGGAAACCCCTGTTAAATCCACACAGGCGTGTTTTCCCCCTACCCATCCAAAGACCAGAATGTCGGCTGGTCGAAGGGTAGATCTCCCTTCCAACGGGTCTGTTAAGAAATTAACGGGAGCTTCTTTCTTAGCAGAAATACCAGCGCACCTGAATATGTCAAAAAGGACATCCCTAACCAAATCATGTCGGTATTTGAACCCCGGGAGCTCTCTACAATGAACAGCATGCTCACCAAAAGAATCCAAACACGCCTTATGACAAACTGGGCAAACCTCATCAACTGGGAATAAAGGAATCATGAGGCGATACTTAAGGATAGTGCGGTACTCCACCGGCGACATATGCTGGCCTAACCCATCTATAGGTATAACAAGAAGAAAATCTTGTGCATGTGGTGCTCGGAGACACCCAAAAACGGCTTTTTGTCTAACGGTCAAGTCAAACTGCACTTCGATTTCGTGAACAATTTTACTAAAAAGAGCACTCGCCAATGCATGTTGGGCTTTAGGGGGGGCAGTGTCCTTATTAGTGAAACCGCTGAAGTCAAAGCTTGGAATCGTATCACGAAGACAAGCCAAAGCACAAACATAATCAGAATCCATACCGCATATGCCACTGTCTCTTAAGATGTGGTCCTGTAGCACCCACGATTGGGCCCTCGAGGCCACAAAAGCGTAGGATGAAGCCTCTACAGCCGAATATAACCCCAAACCTCCAAACCTAATAGGTAAAGAAGCAAGTCGCCACTGGAGGTCTCCAAAGAAAGGACCTCCACAAACCACCAATTCCTCAATCGCCTCACGCAAACCTTTGTCAAAGAACAACGCTGCATCCTCCATGTGTACAGGTTGGCATGTCCTCAAGCCAAAGAAAAGTTTGGCAATGCCCATACAGGATCAAAGCAAGAGTAGTTCACTCTGCGGGTCACCTAATACAAACATTTACAAAGAAAAGTTTGGCAATACCACACTAAAAACAAACATTTACAAAATGTGAATCCTAATACAAATGGGACCCGGGAACCCTAAATATGGAAATCAAACCAACAAAACCAAAATCTAAAATCAAACACTCAAAAACCGAAAATAATGTGTTGTCGTGGCATTAAGAGGTTACCTCTCAATCGGTCAGATTAGAGGAAGAATTAATTTAATTCACTTAAAAGACACCTTTTAATGATTCATACAATTTTGTTATTTTCCCAAAATATAAATGTACAATACTATTCGTACGGAGATTAAAAAGAAAAAAAAATTGATAGCTCATTAACACACGTACCATGAATAAGAGAAAACAGGCTGCCATTAGGAAAATAATCAAACACCAACAACCGTTCCTCTCTAGCTTGAAAATACGCCCGTAACGCCACCAAATTCCTATGCCTCAACCTCCCGATCACCTCCACGTGTCTACAAAACTCCTCCACGTTCAGCCACCTGGCATCCTTCAACCGTTTCACCGTCACAATAAACCCGGTCTCCATCACCGCCTTGTACGTACTCCCCACCGTACCTCTCCCCATCGTCTCCGCCGACGCCCTCAACAAATCCTCCAACCGGTAACTCATCTCCGCCGCACCTCCGCCGCCGCAAAACACCAACTTCCCCATCCCACCACCACCAACACCCTCATCATCCCATGCACACCCCTCACCACCACCACCGCCGCCACCCGCCGCCGCCACCGCCGGTGTCCCTTTCCCGCCGGCGACCACAGTCAAATTATTTTTTCCTTTTTTTAATACCAACATTAATAATGTGATTAAAACACATAATAATGATAACCCACCAACGATAAACGCTATTATTGTTATAATCTCGGTTACCCGGTGATGCCGGGGATTTTTTCCGGTGGTCGCCGGTACCGGAAATACCGGAGTCGCCGGAGAAGTCCCACATGGAATGTTTAATATATTGCTACATAAGTTAACATTACCGGAGAATGAGGTTGAGTTGAACTTTGACAAAATTCCGGTGGCCGGAATGTCGCCGGAAAGTTGGTTATTCGAAAGATTTAAGTATCTCAGGCGAGATTGATTTAAAGGTGGGATTTTTCCGGTGAAGTTATTACCATCTAAGTAAAGAACATATAGTCTTTGAACATTTAGAATTGATGCAGGAATGGGGCCTGAAAGATTGTTACCGGAGAGAACGATGGTTTTGAGGCGGTGGAGGGTAGTGAGACTCGCCGGAAACTCGCCGGAAAAGTTGTTGTGGGAAAGAAATAGTGATTTAAGATTGGTTAAGTGAGAAAGGTTTGGAATTTGGCCGGAAATTGAGTTGTTTTTGAAGCTCAAAACTCGAATTTGATCCAATTGTGATATGATTTCTGTATCAATTGTGCCAGTTAAGTTCTTGTTTTCAAGAACAAGTTTTGATACTCTGTTTTTCAAGCATTGTTTAACACCTTCCCATTTGCAAAAATTAGTTCCTTTCCATTGTAAAGTGTTTGATGGATCAATGGATTGTTTTAAACTCAAAAGTGCTTCTTTATCACCACTTATTACACATTGGAAACACAAGAAAAATAGTGAAAGTAGTAAGAAAAAGGGTGTGGAGTTTCTCATGGTAAAAATGTAATCTTGATGAAGAAAAATGGTTACTTTTGACATTTATGTGAATCTTGAAAGGAAATTTCACATGGGTTTTTCAAGATTTGTAATCTTGAAAGTGGGTTTGGAGTTTCTCATGGTAAAAATGTAATCTTGATGAAGAAAAATGGTTACTTTTGACATTTATATGAATCTTGAAATGAAATTTCACATGGGTTTTTCAAGATTTGTAATCTTGAAAATGGGTATGGAGGTTTATACTTTGAAAAGTTGAATCTCTCCCTTGGGTGAAATTCAAGATTTGTAATCTTGAAGTTAGTTGAAGTAAGGAAGAAAGATTTGGTAACAAATGAAGTGTTGTAATTTATGAAAAGGGTGTTGGAGATTTAGTGTGAAAGTAACATTTTTTGAGCTTTGAAAGATAACAACAACAACATGGAAGGATGAAGTTGAGCAAGAATCAGATGAGACCAATTATTGGCATTATTGGTGAAGTTGCAGGCAGGGTTGATGATGCAGACAAATAGTCAAAAAAAATTAGTGTGTTGTTGTTGAAGTTGTTGGTTAGTAGAGTCACGGACAAATGGTTAAGTGAGTGAACACGTGATTTTGCAGAGGTAAACCCCACTGCTTTCTTGGTGTCAGTAGAGGCTTTTAATTAATGGGAAATTAAGATCTTGGAGTAACCAATATTAGTAATCTAAATAGGTTTATATGGAAGAGATGAAAACAGGGGATCCAATGTAAATGCCCACCAATCACTCACTTGAACACTTGAACAAAATGTTAGATATGTGTTCTTGCTATTTGTTGTCCCCTTATTCTTGAATGAGTAGTTTGTATGGAACTTGAAATTTCTTAAGCTTCATCATGCACTTCACTTGTTTGATGAAATACTTGGTAGCATCTCAAGTGTACTTTGAGTTTGAATCCTTATCCTTTGTGGAGTTTGGTTCAATATATTTGCAAAATAGACATTGATTTTAGAGTAAACTGCAATTTTACCCCTTGAGGTTAGGGGTCATTGGCATGTCTACCCTCTCTAAGGAAATAATTACAATTTTACCCCCCACTGTTTGTTCTTATGTCGCATGTTTAACCCCCGGCGTCAAAGTGGCTAACAGATCTGTTAACTCTAAGTTGAAATGACTATATTACCCTTACATTTTACCCCCCAACATTCCTGTTAAGTCGCACAATTACCCCCCACTGGTAAATTACTAATTTGTCCTTTATTATTACCCCCTGTACTTTGTGTTAAGACACAACATTACCCCCTACAACTTCCAAAACCCTTCCCGCCAAAATCAAATACCTGTTCTATGATTCTATAATAAAAATCTGAACCTGTTCTATGATCTGAAACCTAATTCTGATTTTTGAACACGTAATCTGAAACCTAACAAGCATACCTGTTCAAAAATCTGAAACCTAACAAGCAAAGCATTATATGCATCTGTTATAAGAACTGCAGGACGAACAAAAGACTCCAAAACTGTTCCATTTAAATGCTTGAAGAAAAAATCAGCAATTAAGAACATTATGCATCGGGAAGTGTAATTCAATATATTTGCAGTTGGTATAGGGTATACCTCTCTTTGCGATGTTTAAAGTCAACAGCATATATAACAGCTTCTCCATCTTTAGTTATTTTCCAAACAGTGCCTCCCAAGAGATGACCAGCAACATGAGGTGCAATCACAATACCCTCACCTTTTCCTGAAATAAGTTCATTGATTCAATAAAATAAATGTAAAGTGGACTTAAAGTTAAAACTGAATGATGAGTAAGAAAAATTCTCACCGGATAAATGACAATTCTTAGAGTAGGTTAATCTTGTCATATTTTGGAAAGCAGAATCAATATCATCCAATGTGAACAAATCAAACTCCGATACTTGCTGCAGATATATTGATACAGTTAGAAACACAATTATCATAGTTCACATTTATATCAAATCAGTTATTTCTATAAGGTGTTCAAAAATCAACCAAAAATGTGAAACCTAACAAGCATACCTGTTCAAAAATCAAGAATACCTGCTGCAATGTGTTCTATACTCAAAAAATAAAGCATACCTGCTGCACTAACAATTTCATTCAATGTGTCTGATCATGTATCAAACCACTGCTGCTCTGACCATGTATGAAACCACTGATGCACTAACAACCACATTCAGACATTGTAACTCACATTCAGACATTGTAACACATTCAGACAATGTGTTCTAGAATCTGATTAGAACTTATGCACATGCAAACTGTCATTTTAGAACTTATGCACATGCAAACTGTCATTTTAGAACTTATGCACATACATCAACTGTGATCAACCAGTGTCATTTTAGAATTTATGCACATGCAAACTGTCATTTTAGAATCTGATTAAGCACGCTTATACCCAAACTGTGATCAACCAGTGTGTGTTATTTACAAACTGCAAATGCACATGAAACTGTCATCTACATGAGTGTGCTGCCCATTTTGATCAATCTGCTGATCAAACATAATGTCAAGAAACAATGAGTGTGCTGCCCATGTTGATCAATCTGCTGATCAAGCTACTAACATTAACCAAGATTAGCTAAGTACTAGGTAACCAACATCAACATTTTACACAAAATGCATAAAACAACATACCCAAAATCATCATCATCATTTTAGACAATCATCATCATTTTAGACAAAAGCTAAATAAGTTAAGTTAGGTTAACCTACATATTACACAAAAGCTTCGATTAAGTTAAGTTAACCTACATATTACACAAAAGCTAAATAACTACTAGAGTAAACATCCGCTCAACTCTCCGGTGGTAGATGGAAGTTGAGGACAGGCCTCCCAAACACAGAGACCACCAGGTGGACCACCAATGATGAGCTTGATAAGCTCATCGTCAGGTCAACTGTAAAAAAACCAACAGTGAACCAAATCAGACCCTAAACCCTGTTTATAACATGATAATGACTAAATCTGACCCTGATTAACTAACATTGGCCGATTATACCTTTGGTGTGGCGGATGAGATAGCGGATTAGCCAACAAGAGACCGGCATTTAGACTGATCTGAAGATAGCGGCAGTGGTTGTTGTGACCGGAGGAGAAGAATGATCGAGGAGAAGAATGATCGGACGAGTTGTTGTCGCCGGAGAGACACTGATCGCCGCCGGAGAAGCCTGTCGCCGGAGAAGAAGGTTGAAGGACGATGGTGGGAAGGTGGGGGGGGGGGGTAAATATGCTTTGTTATGTTACTTATAGGGGGTGTTGTAAAGAAGAAGCTTGACATTAGTAGCAAAATGACGATTTTACCCTTTGACCATCAGCTTATAATGTTGACTGTTAAGCCACTTTGACGCCGGGGGGTAAACATGCGACATAAGAGCAAACAGTGGGGGGGTAAAATTGCAATTATTTCCTTAGGGGGGTAGACATGCCAATGACCCCTAACCTCAGTGGGTAAAATTACAGTTTACTCTTGATTTTAATATGATAAACAAATTGGAAAATATTGATTTTAATATAATAAACAAATTGGAAAATAGAGTTAATTACACAAATGGGTCCTGTGGTTTATACCTATTTTCGTCTTTGGGTACTAACTTTTTTTTAATAGGTTTAGGTTTTATGGTTTCAATTTTGTAACACCTTTGGGTACTAACACCAAAATTAATTAATTAATGACTAAAATACCCTTGCATTTTTTAAGTTTATCAATGTACACATTTGGGTACTAACAACTAATTTTATTTAAGTTTAAATTAATTTTACAAAATTTATTTATTTTTTATTTTTCATCTTTTTATTATATCTCTTAATTAACATAAAGTCTATTTATTTTTTTATTTTCATATTTTTCTTAAATTTCTTATTTAACATAAAATCTACTTGTTATACTACTATTTTTAAATAGATTTTTTAAATTAAATCTACTAGCTATATAGTTTTATGTAAATTAACTTTGTTACTCGTTTTAAATAATGTAAACCTTACTCGTTTTCAATTTTTGATATATATGATTGATAATAATAATAATAATAATAATAATAATAACAATAATAATAATAATAAATATCTTTCATGTAAAAAAAATTTAAGCCATTTTTAACTCGTTTTTTTGTTCATTTACATTTTACTATTTTAGAAAGATATTTAATTTACATAAAATCTACTAGTTGCACCAGTAAAATATACTAGCTATATAGTTTTATGTATATTAAATATCTTTTTTTACAAAAAAAACGAGTTAAAAATGGCTAAATTTTTTTTAGTTTTATTTAAAATACCTAGCCATATAGTTTTATCTAAAATACCTAGCTATATAGTTTTATGTAAATTAAATATCTTTCTAAAATAGTAAAATGTAAATGAACAAAAAAACGAGTTAAAAAAAGGCTTAAATTTTTTTACATGAAAGATATTTATTACTATCAATCATTTCTATCCAAAATTGAAAACGAGTAAGGTTTACATTATTTAAAACGAGTAAGAAATTTAATTTACATAAAACTATATAGCTAGTAGATTTTATTAAAAAAATCTATTTAAAAGAAATACTGGTGTAACAAGTAGATTTTATGTTAAATAAAAAATTTAATAAAAATATAAAATAAAAAAATAAATAGACTTTATGTTAATTAAGAGATATAATAAAAAGATGAAAAATAAAAAAATAAATAGATTTTGTAAAATTGATTTAAACTTAAATAAAATTAGTTGTTCGTACCCCAAATGTGTTACATTGATAAACTTAAAAAAATGCAAGGGTATTTTAGTCATTAATTAACTAATTTTGGTGTTAGTACCCAAAGGTGTTACAAAATTGAAACCATAAAACCTAAACCTGTTAAAAAAAAAGTTAGTACCCAAAGGCGAAAATAGGTATAAACCACAGAACCTATTTGTGTAATTAACTATTGGAAAATATATTAGCAAAATTGTCATTAATTACTTTGTGAAAATTGTGACTTGTACCCAATGCACTTGAAGTTGTAGCTAGAGGTCATTTGATTAAATGGAAAATATATTGTACCAAAAGATACCGGTTTTCAATTTAAACAAGTTGAATAAAAAAATACCGGTTTTCAATTTATACAAGTTGAATAGATTAATAAATTGATTAATTTAAAAGTAAATAAGCAGTACAAAGAAAAATAGTAAATTAATAACTAAACTAAATACGAAAAGTTAACAAATATAAATAAATAAACTACAAGATACCTTGACTCATGTTTGACGTCGTTGTTATCCCTCCCCGTGGCCCAGTGGTAATTCCCATTGGGTTTATGTCGGCCGGCCCTCCTTTGGGAGGTCACCGGTTCGACTCCCACTTGTGGCTTTAGGGGGGGGGACGTCCCAATGATGGACCGTTCCTACCGAGGCATGGTGCGGTCCTGAGGGCAACCCGGTTTTACCCAGCTGTTACCCCAGCGAGTCTCTCGTGTGGGGGCAGTATGGTTTCCGGGCGGAAGTTAGCTTGCGCGGCGGCCGGGGCCCGATCGAACATCGCGTCCGAGAGTGCGGGGCTGACGGGGGAATGTCTTAGACATGAACCCGGTGACCAATAGGTCCAGTACATAGAAAGTCACCTTCCAAAAAAAAAAAAAAAAAATGTTTGACGTCGTTGTTATGGTCGGAGCAAATATAGTTGCTGATTTGACTAAGCAAGTACCTAAAATCTCCCCAAAGTAGACATGCATCTTCTCTTTTGGAACTAGTAGTTTATTGAAATGCCCTTTAATAAATCCTATACACTTATAATTTGATTGAACTCTTTAAGTTTGATGTTTAATATCTGATCTATCATATTAATTAATATTGTCCGCTTGACTCGTGCACTTATATATTTGTTTTTGGTTAACCAAGTGGAAGCTTCCCACACGAGTACTCTTAATTGTGGAGCTCTCTTCTCATTTACAAGCAATACGTCCAAAAACGTGAGTTATATCTCTCCTATGGATAGAACATTGGGCATATGACTACGGATGACAACGGGTCAGGTATGACTAATCCCATATCCATACCCGGTTGTAAAATCTTGTCCAATACTTGGCTCATTACCCGTCGGGTATTTACCCATCAGGCATACCCGTTAGTGTTTTAAAAAATTCCCTATAGGATTTCATGTATATATATTTTTTAGAGTTAATTGCTCGGATAGTCCCTGTGGTTTGCCATTTTTTCACGTTTAGTCCCCACCTTTTCAAAATAGCGTGTTTGCTCTCTGTGGTTTAACAAATTGTTACTCGAATAGTCCCTACACTAGATGGCCGTTAAATTATTCAGTTAAGTGTGTGTAAAATGACAAAAATACCCTTACCTTAATGAAACTATAACTAAACATTAAATAAAAACAAATACATATTAAAAGGCCCCACCCTTTTAATTTAAATATAATATTTAACCCCTATCCTACCCCTCACCCCACCCCAACCCAACCCATCTTCTTCACCCATTTACCACCACCACCACTGCCACCATCCATTTACCACCCCCCAAACCACAACCACCACCATCCATATCCACCTCCAAACCAACACTACAACAACCGACTCACCATAGCACCACCTACTTCATCATCGTCACCCCTCCCCTCCGGCCATCTGCCGAAAACCACCACCATCAAATTTTTCAAATTTTGAACAATTAACAGGAATCGGATCTACCCGACCCATCGACTTACAGTTTTCTGTTTATAAATGTTTGTGTTAATGTTCTGCAAAACGCAAAAACCCATCGACTTATCCTCTGCATACAGTTTTCCGTTTAGGGTTTATTCCTGGTCCCGGAACTGAAGTTGTTATCGAAGACGATGTTCATTCTTATAAATGCGAAGATTAAATCGGAGGCCAATATCATCGAACTGAAAGGTGGACGAAGACACCGGAAAACAGAAACTGACGGTCGATGGTTTGGATCTCACAAAACCGCTGCAAATCTAATCAGTCATCACCGGTGTCACTCAAGGCTTCCGATACTAGATCCGTCTTGTACTCGCTCACTTTCCGATCAACGGCAGTATTTAAGATTCAGATTCAGATCATCGCTCTCCGGTGGATTGCAGGTATATGGTGATGGTGGTGGTTTTCGGCATATGGCAATTTGAGTGAGTTTTGATGTACGTGCATTTGGAGTTGATGGAGGTGCAGGTGGTTGTTGAAGTTGCAGAGGATGTGAGGAGGAAGATGGTGAGGTAGATAAGAAAGAGAGGTTTTATTTTAGGGTAAATTACTTTTTGAGTCCTGTGTTTTATTGGTTTTAACTAGTTGAGTCCAAAAGCAAAAAGTTTAATGACCTGAGTCCCTATAAACATTTTCTTTAACCATTTGAGTCCAAATTTCTAACACTGTTAGAATTTTTTGGTTAAGTATTGTTAAATAACCAAAATACCCTTATAATTAAAAAATTAAAAAAAAAGTCTGTCTCTCTTATATCCCCTTATCTTTTTCTCTCTCTAAATTCTCAATTCATCTCTCCCTCTCATCTTTCTTTCTCTCTCTAGACCATCATCAACACCACCACCGTCACCACCACAGCCACAACCATCACTGCAATACACAACAATATATACCACATCAAAATAAAATCTCACATTTTTCACTAGGTCAATTTATCAAACAAAGAGATCAATTCTTCAAATTATCAACAAACATGAATGCAGCAGCAGCCAAAGTTACAGCAAACCCATTCAAGAAATACAGAGGAGTGAGACAGAGGAATTGGGGAAAATGGGTGGCAGAGATTCGATACCCGCATAACAGGATGAGAGTGTGGTTAGGGACTTATGAATCGGCCGAGATGGCAGCATATGCGTACGATGTTTAAAGGATTTGTTACACTACCGGAGTAGCTTCACTTTCATCATCATCCGACGTCTGATGGTGTTCTGGAGTTGGGGGAGGATTGTTCATATTATCATCATCATCTGTCGGGGATTTACAAAGCCAAAGCCTGCTGATTTGTAGTTAACAATTTGGGAAAAATCAGAAATTAGGGTTTCTTTTTCTAGGGTTTCATTGAAATTTGTTGGATAAGTGGAGATAGAGAGGCGACGGTGACATTCTCCGGCTGTCGGCGTGGCGGCGGTGGTGTGTAGGTGGTGGTGGTCTCATCTGCAGGCGGTGGTTAACGGTGCGGTTTGCAGGTGGTGACAGTGGTGGTTGATGGTCAGGTGGTGACAGTGGTGGTTGATGGTCAACAGAAGGTGGTGATAGCGGTGGAGGTGCGGTGGAGATGGTGGTGGTGCAGTGGTGGTGCGGTAGTGTTAATGGTGGTGGTAGAGGTGATGAGAGAGAGAGAGAGAGAGAGAGGAGGGATTGACAGGTAGGGGTGTGAAACGTTTGTGTGTGTGCTGGTGTTTATAAATAACAATATATATAATTATATAATATTAAAATATTTATGCATTAAAGACTTGTTTCTTATACTTTTGTGCATATAAGACTTGTACTTTGTGTGTAAATGATCAAATTACCCTTGTAGTTAACAAACTTAGTGGATGGAGTTAGAAATTTGGACTCAAATGGTTAAAGAAAATGCTTATAGGGACTCAGGTCGTTAAACTTTTTGCTTTTGGACTCAACTAGTTAAAACCAATAAAACACAGGGACTCAAAAAGTAATTTACCCTTTATTTTATAAATAAAAATGGGTCCTACCTAAATTATTTCTTAAATATTAGGGTAAATTACTTTTTGAGTCCCTGTGTTTTAGTGGTTTTAACCACTTGAGTCCAAAATAAAAAAGTTTAACGACCTGAGTCCCTATAAGCATTTTCTTTAACCATTTGAGTCCTTTTGAGTCCAAATTTTAACCTTTTGAGTCGAATTTTTTGGACTCAAATCGTTATAAAATGAACAAAACTGGACTCAAAACGTTATAAAATAAATGACTGGGGACTCAGGGCGTTAAACTTTTTGATTTTAGACTCAAGTGGTTAAAACCACTAAAACACAGGGACTCAAAAAGTAATTTACCTTAAATATTAAATCAGATTTTTATGTTTAGTAAGGACAATTTAGTAATTTCAGACCAACTTAACTGACCAAACTAACTGACATTTACTCGGGGGACTATCCGAGTAACAAAATAACAAACCATAGGAAACATATCTGCTATTTCCAAAAGGTGGGGACTAAACGTGAAAAAAATTTGAAACCACAGGGACTATCCGGGCAATTAACTCTATTTTTATTTTCCTTTATAATTTTATGTTTTTAAAATCTATACAATATGCTAAACTGTGATAAATAACATACGTATTATCACCATAAAAATCTTTGAAATATTTTAATATGTAAACACATTATATTATTTATCTAAAAAATATTTTTGTATTTGTAGCATATAAATATAATTAAGGCAAATTGGAAATAAATAATCCCAACTGACTGTTATTGGCCAATAATAATCCCAACTCATTTAATCACCAATAATAATCCGAACTATTCACTTTTGTTTGTAAAATACTCCCACATTAAAAAAACACTAACTAGGTTAAAATATTGCTGATGTGGCTTAACATGTGTGGACTGACGTGGCTGGTTAACATCTTACCTATGTATAAAATGATTATCAGCCTCATTTGCACACACAATCGACTGAATTTGCCCAATTTGTAGAATTAGGGTTTTGAAGGAGAGTGCGATTGTGTGTGCAAATGAGGCTGATAATCATTTTATACACAGGTAAGATGTTAACCAGCCACGTCAGTCCACACATGTTAAGCCACGTCAGCAATATTTTAACCTAGTTAGTGTTTTTTTAACGTGGGAGTATTTTACAAACAAAAGTGAATAGTTCGTATTATTATTGGTGATTAAAAGAGTTGGGATTATTATTGGCCAATAACAGTGAGTTGAGATTATTTATTTCCAATTTGCCTATAATTAATGTCATCAAAATACATATTACAAAACAAAAATTTATTTTTGAAGTAATGAACCTACTAGAATAAAAAATTATAAAACAATAGTTAAGAAAATATAAAACAAAAGTTAAAAGTTTTCGGGTATATGTTTCAGGTATATTATTCGGGTAAACGGGCACATAGTTTCGGGTAATCGGGTCGGGTATCATCTAATCCCACACCTGTCCCATATCCATAAAATATTTTTTCCCATACCCATACCCGTCGGGTATCTGGTATACACGTCCTAAATGCTTCGGTTTTCTGGTATACCCATCGGACTCGGGTTTTTTTTACCATCCCTACATATGGCCTTCAAAGTGTTAAAAGAATAAAAACACAAATAATGGACGCTGGATTCGAGCCTAAAAACTTTCGCTATAAGGACTCAAGTGCTCATCACTGATATTCTTGCTCTTTGCATAACATAATTAATCAATAACTTTATCACGTCAAATTTTGAGTGAATTGTCAAAATCGTTTCTAAGGTTTTGGCATATTTGTCTGTTTTATCCAAAACGACTTTTTTGTGCTATCCAATCCTTTATGGATTTTTTTTTCCATTTTCATTTAAACATCTAACTTGGTTAAAAACACCATATAATGAGGGATATGTTTAAAATTGGGTCATGCTAATCACACACGGCCAAAATTATTTTCACATCCCAAAGCGCCGCGCTATGGCCAAAGCGCGGCGCTTTACTTGACAAAAGTTGATTTGACTGACATAAAGTGATACGATGTTGCAGAGACATAAAGGTGATACGAGGTTGCAGTGGCCCGTGAACCCTAAGCGCCGCGCTATGGCCAAAGCGCGGCGCTTCGACCCCAAATTTTCATTATTTAAACCTGCATAGACAGAACATTTAGCATTCGAGAGTATTCGAGTGTTTTGTTGTTTGTTGATTTCTTTGCTGTATTAGTTACGTGTGTTGAAAAAACGATGTCGTGGTTAAGCAACTATCTTTTCGGTCAATATTCTGACGAGTCAGTTGTTCCTGATTCTTACGAGGGGACCGCTATTTCTGACTCGTATGAGAAACCGGTCTCGTCCAACTTGAGGGAGGCAGAGGTTGTATCTGGCATTCGTTATCGTGATAACACAGTGACGCTGGATTTGAATACCCCTGTGGAGGACCCTTACGCACAACAAGGTTATTCGAATTTCGGTTACGGTGGCAAGTACAACTTTGTACAGCAGGAGTGTTATCCAAACGACAGTTACGGTTGTCAACAGAGCTTACAAGGTTATTCGAATTTCGGTTACGGTGGCGCTTTTTGTCTTTTTGCACACTCAAAGCGCCCCGCTTTGGCCATAGCGGGGTGCTTTGAGTGTGCAAAAAGACAAAGACCGTGTGCGAATAGACCCACCCTTAAAATTTTATATTGTCCAGTGGGGGCATTTTTGTCTTTTGGCTTTACCATTTTATTTTAATAAAAAATAAATACACTCATGGAATATGTTGAAAGGGTTGATGATGTTGGATGATGTAATGAGGTGATTATGTTAAAAAGAGATTTCTAGATGTTTTTATATGTTAAAAACATTTTTATTAAAATATAGTTACCAAAATAAACATGGTGAAAAGGGTTTACCAAAGTGGTGATTTTGGAAAGTTAAACGAAGTTTTGTGTGGAAAACGGGTTTTTTAAAAAACCAACATGTATTTTTGGTATAAAATACTGTATTTTGGTGAAATCCAAGTTTCCGATAAAGCAACGATGATACGGAATATTTGGAAGTATTTACACACACATACTAGTATTGTGACCCGGTGCGCGTTGCAGCGGCTTCAAAACTTAAAGTAACTCGAATTTACGCCTCAAACATTTGACTCGAGTCATTTCCGAATTATATTTACGTCAAAACGAAGATCAACTAAAAACATACATAATAATAAGCACGAAGACGTATTATATTTGACATAATTCATTACCGAGAAGCCGAAACGTAAACCAAGTTGGATTTATGTCGAAACGTACTTAAAAGTAAGCACGTAAGAAAATTGTGTTTTTTAAGTTAAAGATTGTTATTCGGCGTTGCGGCAACGGTGAAATGTAAAGTAACACGAATTTATACCGTTTAGTGAAAACATATTATTTTTGACCCGGCCGATTCCGAACAAATTTTACATCAAAATGTGGACAAACTGAAAACACATATAAAAATAAGCACGAAAACGTCGTATTTGACCTGACTCATTTTCGAGAAAAATTAATGTCAAAATATAAAACAACATGGATTTATACCGAAATGTACTTAAAAATAAGCACGTAAATAATGTTTTTTAAATTTTAGAATAGTACCGTGTGTGGTGGTATCGTAAAACGTAAAATAACTCGAATTTATACCGCCTCGTGAAAATGCGTTATATTATACTCGACTCATCCGAACAACATTAATGTAAAAACGTAGACCAACCGAAGCTATACTGAAAAAAAGTATGAAAACTTACATATATTTATATTTATATTTAACCCACATACATAAATAGCACGTAAAACTCTAGAGTGTTAAAATTAATTTAACAAAGTTTTTATAAAACTGAAGGGTGCAATTGCCAATATTAAAATTTAAATGATTAAGACACACAAAATAAGCAAAACTCAAGAAAAGACAACAAAAAAAAAAAAAAAAAACCATTGTAATTAGTAGTTAGATGTGACTCTAGCTACAGTAACTTATGTGATGTTCTTTAGCATTACTTATAATATATGGTGAAAAATATATATTACCAAACTATTGTCTATATGTCACACCCGTTCGTAGCGGAAGCACGAGGTGTGAACTTAGATAAGTTCTCGTTGCATTCGATAAAGTAAACAAACTATATGATAAAAACAAACCAAGATGCCAATGCCATAGATTCAAATCACGATACAAAGTTAAGTGTAAAGTTTACAACTTCCAAATGTATATAAGTTTCACAAAATGTAGTCTTCATAAACCGAGGTTTTGGCCATTATATCTCCGCAAGAGAGCGGTATATAGTAGACAAACCCTCCAAAAGATGGCATCATGCTTGGTTCCTTGTATTCTTGATTCTCCATGCTTGTGAGCTTACTTTCCTAAAATACATGTAAGTTTGAAAAGTCAACATAAAGTTGGTGAATTCATGTGTTTTGTTTAGTATCAAATGAATCTTTAAAATATTTGAAAATCTTGTATTGAAAACCCAGTATGTAAAGCGTCTATGAAATTCGTTGATCATTAATGTTTTGCAAGGACATTAATATGTGTGCCGACATAGGAAACAACCGAACTTAGACGATGTATGTCAATTCTCCTTGACTTAGGACACAATAGCATTCCAACGAGGTCTCACGGACCAGGAGTGGAACTCGCCAAAACTCAATAGGTCTACCACTTTCGTACCTCGGTCTTATATGTGTGATTAATGGCTACTTGTGTATTCTACCTATGCGCATATGATCTATAGTTATTTCATTCCCTAGCTTAGCATACCGTTTGTAATATGTATCTCCCCCTAATTTTGGAAACAAAAAGTATTTAAAAGAGGGGACATGAACTCACAGTTTGCTTCCATGCAATAGCTAGCAATCACTTGTTTTCTCTATTTTGAATCCGACCTACAAGTGTCCTAATTTCGTTAAGACACTTAGGTCCATTGTTTGATCATGCACAAGTCCTTCATCATAAACCTTGTTAAGACTTGTCTTTGTTTTGTTTGTTTGAAAACCTTTGTTTGTTTGGACTCATTGGTAATTAATTATCCGTATATTCATAGTATAATGTATCTATGTACATTTGTATTCTTTGTTCATGTATGTACGGGCCTAGCCCATTGTATGTCTCCGTGTCCCACACGATTATTTTGCATTTGTCTTTGTAATATCTGGGACCTAATCCCTTGTATGTATTCGTGTCCCACACGATTGTTTTGTATTTGTACTTGTAACATTCGGGACCTAGTCCCTTGTATGTATTCGTGTCCCACATAATTGTTTGTACTTGTACTTGTTATGTCCCGGGGCCTAGTCCCTTATATGTAGTCGTATCTTACACGATTGTTTTGTTTTGTGAAACCAATACATTTTATTATCCAAAATATATTCTTGTTCCATGTTGTCTTTGGTATTGTTCATGTACATATGTGTGTGTATATATATACATACATATATATTTTCCAAGTTTGATATGTTGTTAAAAATTATATATTTTTAACATTGCCTTGGTGTATATATATACACACACATGCATGTATGTGTACTTTGTGTGTATACTTAACCAAGTCTTGTATTTGTTATGTATTTGTACGTATATGTATGCACATGTATAATACTTGTATTTCTTGTGTTTTACTAAGTGTGCGGTAGTGTACATTGGCATGTATTTATACGTATAGGTATACATATATATTTGTATTTCTCAAAATATTTCCACACTTAGTATTTTATTGGTTTTGCGGAATTATATTTCTTGTGAAATATATCTTTTGTATTTTTTAAAAATAATATATTTTTAAGATCGGTTTGTAATATGTATATTTCTTATACTTGTTAAATATATATATATTCTATTAGTTGTCTGATTTTTGTATAATTTTCTACCGAGCCTTGTGAATATATATAGAGGCCGGTTATCATACAAATACTCTAATCGTACATTATGTACGCTTCATCCACAACCGTCAGATCATCTCATTTAAACAGCGTGTTTTACTATTAAATTTATCAATTTAAAATTCATAAAAAGAAACCGCCAAGGTTAAAATCGTTAAATGCGAGATCAAAACCCCTAATAATCAGCACACAATAACTCCCAAAACATACCGTAAAACCCAAAATCAACATTGCATTCTCCTTCTACAAAGTTCCCTGCTACTCTCCGTTGCGATTCAAGTAAGATTCATGAGTTTTGAGAAACGAAGCAAAGCAAACAACGACAGACCACAAGCGAAGAAGATGAATCCAGGTATCGATTGAAATTTGCGATTTTATAGTGGAATATACATGGACTTTAATGTCAAATGCGATTTTGTTTGTTTATTAAGCTTTTAACTGAAACATATAGTTTTATAAGATTATATATTGCTCACAACTACAATTTTGCTAGGGTTTATGACTGGTATGTTTATTTATTAGGTTTGTTATGATTATGCAGTTTTCTTAATTATACATGATATATGTGCGATATCATATAGGGTTTTGTGAGGGTTTTGTATGACAAATGCGATTTCATATGATAAAAATACTGTTTGTTGAAGGTTTTTTGTTTTAGGTTAGATTGAACATGCGAATTGATAAAAGCCACATGCGATTTCATATGATAAATATTGACTAGTTTTGGTAATACTTAAATAACAAATGCGAATTGATCCTTAAGGCATGCGAATTATAAAGATTGACTAGTTTTGGTAATGCTTAACTAACAAATGCGAATTGATAACTCACTCATGAGAATAGATTACTACCACATGCGAATTGATAACTCATTCATGCGATTTTATCACTTAGTGACTGAAAATACATGATTAACTGATAAATGCGATTTTGTAAAGTTTTTTGACTATAGCATGCGATTTTGTAGAAATAGAATCTGATGATGACTTTGAAGGGCCAATATCAAGACTGATAAAAGTTAACAAGAATAGAAAGAGAAGGATAGTTGTAGAAAGTTCTGAAGAGGATGACTTTGTTAAGCCACTCCCAAAAAAGAAAAAAAGATGAGAGGAAATCAAAGATACAGACAAAAAAACATTCAAAAAAGGTGGAACAACCTAAAACAGAACATAGGGAATTCTTCAAATACAGCAATGAAGCAATACTGCTGAGATGCCAACCTAACACATACATGGATACTGTGAAGAGATTTTCAAAAAAACAGGTTGAAGAGGTAAGGAATATGGGATTTGGTGCTATTCTAGATATCAATATAAACCATATTTCGACACGATTGGCATATTGGCTAGCCAGAAACTTTGATGAGAAGTTCGATAAGCTAAACGTGGGAAAACACCAAATAAAAATAACATCAGACACAGTTTATCAGGTATTTGGAATACCAAAGGGGCCAAAGAAGGTTGAGATAATAGCCGATAAGAGAAAAGTTAAAAAGCAAGAGAAAATTGAAAAGGGTAAAGAACCGGGAAATGCTGTCAGGGATACATTCCTCAGCCAGTGGGGGGGGGGGGAACGCGAGAATTACCCATGGCTTAATTGCAAATACAATGGAAAATCAAAGAGACGGTGGGAGCCTGTTTAAATTAAATTTCCTTGTGTACTGGATGACCTTCTTTGCGGAGATTACAAAGGCAACACTTGCAAATGATAGATGTTTGCTTGGTGTAGAAGATGTTGAGGAAATACAGAATCTAGATTGGTGCTCATATCTACTCGACACCTTGCGTCGTACACGAGCCGGCTGGAAGAACTATAAAATACAGTTCGTGGGACCTGTTGCCTTTCTTACGGTATACATTACTACATTTTAATAACATATTTCAAATACTAGTTTGTTTTGTTATATAATTAAATGATCTTGCGATTTATACAGCTTCTATACACGCATGAGTACAACAAGAGGCTTAACCTGTTTGAGAAAGCCGTGGAGATACCGGTTATTCGTTATATCACATCTTCGGATATTGATAAAGTCGAAGATCATATATCGGATAACGGACCTATATGGATATCAAGTGAGAGTGAAGAAGAAGAAGAAAATGATGAAGAAAATGAAGAAGAAGAGGGTCCTTCAACGGAGGATTATACACTACGACCACCGGTTTACACCACAATAAGCTATAAAAGAAGGACTGCACGTGCAGTACAAAACAAAGAAACCGGGGAAGAGCCAAAAGATAACGAGAACGTTGATGATTTCATGGATTTCAGTTTTGAAATCCATGAAATGTCTCAGTTGAACCTTGAGATGGGAGTTGGAACACAAACACATAAAATGATGGATTATTGCAACACTCCTGTTCAACTTTCGCCATCCGTATTCTATGACACAGCCCAGGAACGAGAACTAGAGGCTTCAAGAACCCACAAAAAGGTAAGCACAAAAAAATATTAATTCACTTAATCCATTTATATTTAACATTTCAATTAATAGTATCTTAACTCGAAAAATATTACAGAACCTGTTGAAAAAAATGAAAGCAAATGTCAAAAAGTACATTAAAATGGTTCAAGATGTTCAAGGGATGAACAACTTAGTTTCAGAAGCAAGAACTAAGTGTTTTTGGGATCCGGAGATTATGGCGGCCTGTAAGCAGTGGGATGAGACGCTTCGGAATAATCCCATTTGTGTGCCGCCTAATTCGGCTCAAGAGCATGAAACTGCACCTTCTCCTGTACATCAAGAGCATGAAACTGCACCCTCTCCTGTACATCAAGAGCCTGAAAATCCAACTTCTGAGGTTCATCATGGAGTTACTACAAACGAAGAAGGTAGACAGGATGAAGAAGCTCAAAAAGTAATATCCACTGTTTTGGTACAAATGGCAACAGAAGGTAAAACATGCGAACTCATTATTTAACACATGCGAAACTATGTAAAAAATCACTATTTTTTTATGCACATGCGAAACCAACAAAACCACATGCGATTTCTGTAAAAACACTTCAAATTTGATTTCGCATGCGATGTCATGTATACCTTGCGATTTTGATTCTAATGTATTAAAATTAAATAATTTGTATATATAGGTGTACTGCAGCCAGATGATGAAGGAGTCACAGACACCCTTATTGCAAATATTCAAACTGTGGAACCAGGTGTATACACTTACAACCCACCTGACAAAGGTAAAAAAACACTTTATATTAAGAAAAAAAATTAAAAATCACAAATTATTGTATTTCTTAAATTACTTTGGCCTGCAGAAAGAGGTGAAAACGAAACTGTTATCGAAGAAACAGTGAACTTGGCAGAATCTACACAAAACATACAACAAAAAGTTCAAGAAAAACTGCCAGAAAAATTGCCAGAAGTGGAAGCAATTTCTTTAGAAGAAACTACACAAAAAGACCATCAACAACCCGATTCGGGAATCGAAGTTGAGAAGGAACAGGAAGTTGAATGCCCCCAGGTAACGGCTGAGGAATTGCATTCAGTTGAGTTGCTTTTGAGCCTGGGACCCAGCATGGAAGATAACAAAGAAAAAAAAACAACTAAGGGGAGAAAAAACTCAAAGCCAAAGGAAGTTCCAAAACAAGTTATACCAAAAGGATTAAATGAACTGCTTTATAAGACAATAGAACAAGCCAAAATTCGAGGTGAAAAAGATGTAAAGAGCTTGGAGACAAATTCTGTTCCCCTTACTGCAACAGAGTGGTAAACATGCACGAAGCACTATTGACTCAAGAATTGAATGTGATTCGGTATACATTTGCTACATTTGAAGACATAGAGTAAGTAAAAAATAGTTATATCAACTAACAAACATCTAAAAATATATACACACAACAAATACTAATTATTTATTTTATGACTGGCAGGGAAGAATTTTACCGATCAAAAACTGAGGTTGCCACATTCAAAGCTATATTTGAAAGCTTCTATAGGGGTCAATACGTAGCATCAAACGGAATAGATGCATTTGTGGATGTTCTAAACCTTGAAGAGAAGAAGAGGGATAGAAAATCATCACCATACAGACTCTTCTTGTTTAGCACAATGATGGTATGTTTTCATATACATTTTGTCATTTGAAATTATAATCATTAAATGCATGTTAAATGATTTCGCACACTGATTATATCTAAAATCGCATGTAGTATAGAAAGTTTTCATGTGAAACAACATTTCTCATACTCTTGTAATTTCGCATTTGTTATATATACTATTCGCATGTGAAAAAACAAATCCATTGTTTGCATAACTTTGATTCAAATTACATAACATACAGCCGGATATCTTTTACGACGAGGAGAAATACACAGACAACCAACGACTAAAAATATTTGCCTCAAATTTTGAAGATATATTACTGAGATATGAGGTAAAAAAAACTTGATTCGGTTGACCTAGTGTTTATTCCGGTACTTCAAGGTGAACACTTCTATGTCTTGTGCTTCAACTTGAAATCCGGAAAAATTGAGCTGATTGACAATTCAGCAACTAAACAAGAATTTAAGGAAAGATACAAGGGGCTTCCAGACACACTGGTAATACAAAAACTTTATCATATAAATGTTATATATTATGTAAAAGCTACTAACACAAATGTTGCTATGTTACAGAGAAGGGTATTGGTTTTATACCTACAAAAGGCTTTAAAACCACCACCGGCTATAGAAGAACTTGCAACCTCAGTTATAGAAAGAAAAAAGATGGATTGGAGGACGAAGAATAACGGTGTCGACTGTGGAGTGTTTACAATGCGTCACATGGAAACATACAAAGGAGACACAATACCATGGGTGACTGGATTTGTGAAAGAAGATGAAGTAAACAACAGACAGAGATCACAACTTCATCTCCTAAGGCACAGATATCTCAGTAAAATCATTCTATCCGAACACAATATCCATCATCAACACATAATTAAAAGGGCAAATGCTTTCGATAAAAGGCCAGACAAAGAAAGGTATATGAAAGATTTGGATACTATAATCCCAGAAAGGATGAGTAAATATTTTGGAAGGCCAAAGTAAACTTGTTTAATGTTGAATTTATGTTAAAAATTTAAACTTGTTACTGTTTTTAATTTCGCATATATAAGTGTTTTTAATTTCGCATTTGTGTTTTTAATTTCGCATATGTTATGTTTAAAATCGCAAATTTGACAATGAATTATTAAAATTTGCAATAAATAGGTGAATATAAACATGCAACATATACAATCCATTCCATCACAAAACATGGGAATTTATTGAAAAATGCACCAAAATAATCAAAAGTTCATTCAAAAGATGAAAGAAACTCCATTTTCATCTTCATTGAGCATCTTAAGACAGTTATTGCATCAGCCAACTCTTTCAACTGTTTCTCATCCCTCTCACCCAAATCCACCATAAACATAACAACAATTTCTTTAAGACTACTCACTTGCATCTGAGATAGCAAGTTCAGAATTTCTTGTCTTCTCTTCATGTTTTCTGTTACACGAGAAATGTTGGCCTCCAACATCTCTTGACATGATTGATCCTCTTGAATTTGTTGCTCAATCCTTTTCCTCAAAGCCTGCTTGATACTTGGTTTAGAAGAAGAGGATGTTGGTAGATCTGCCATTTTTAATAGAATGTTTGAGAATAGTGATAAAAATATAAAATATATAGTAAAAGAAAAATTATTGATATGAATTATTGAAATCAATTATTGAACTGAATTATTTGATTTCAATTATTGAACTGAATTATGAAACACACTGTGCGAAAATAAAATTAATTATTATTAAAGCTTGCGAAATTAAAAGCTGTTTTTGATAAATACTTTCAGGTTTGCGAAATCTCCAACTTAAGCATGTGAAATTAAATATTAAACTTCATTGTGTGCGAAAATGTCTAATTTAAAACATGCGAAATTATACAAAGGATCCATCCTTAACTACCTTGACTATGTTAAAACAACACATGCGATATATCAAAAAACACATGCGATATGGTAACCCAACAAAAAAAAAAAAAAAAACAAGAAACAACTTATCTTCAACCCTCATTACAAAATAATAAAATGAAAAAAGCTCCAAATCAAATAAAACCCAAAACTCAACCTAATAAAACTATTGACGAATCCTAAATGACGAATCCAGGTTCGGTCAGGAATCAATCAAAAAACCTACAAATCGAATTGATACGAACAACAATTAAATGGGACGGTTACGAAACGAACTCCATATCTGCTTCCTATATGACGGAATTCCCTGATTAGCCCTCAGATGTTCGAATATAATGTCTGAAATACCCTTATTTAATTAAATTGAATCAGGACACGTGTATGGCTGTGGGTAGCGCGTACATAATGTACGATAAGGAGATTTGTACATTACTCTTTACCTATATATATATATATATATGTAAGGTTAGGTTCATTAGTGAACAACCCCCTTGATTGTGAACACTAGTGAACTAATCCTAGTCCTTGATTATCAATACACAAGTGTAAATCAATGGCTAGGATTTGATGATGAAAATACACTAGTATATTTTACGATTTTATAATGTAAATCAATGTCCAGGATTTGTTCACTCAGTTTACAAATACAATAGTGTTCACTCTAGAACCCCACCCTATATATGTATGTATATATGTCCATACTTGTCCACATTGTCCAATTTGTCCAAATGTTCCAAATGATAATGGGTATATATTTATATAAATTTATATTTCTTGTATTTGGTCCATATACACTTTTGAGTGTATGTATGTATAAGTATATATATATATATATACATATATATATATATATATAGGAGAAGGATCCGTTAGGAACCACCATTTATTACGAGAACCGCGAGAACCAATGTGAACACAACCAAAAATACCTAAAAACACACAATTTTTTTAATATTTTTTTTATAAAAAACTTGCTAGTTTTAGTAGCCAAACAAAAATTTTTTTTGGCTACTAAAAGTAGCGATTTTAATGTAAAAAATATTAAAAAATCCTTTTTTGTGTGTGTGTGTGTGTTTTTTTTTTTTTTTTTGATTTTTTAGGTTTTTTGGGGGTTTAGTTTTTTGCATTTTAGCTTGGAGGGGGGGGGGTTAGGTTTTTTTTTGGGGGGGGGGGTGGGGGAGGAGGTTTAGGTTTTTTTTTGAGGGGGGGGTGGGTGGGAGGGGGGGGGGGAAGGGGGGGGGGGGGTTAGGTTTTTTTTAGCTATTTTAGGTTGTGTTCACATTGGTTCTTGCGGTTCTCGCAATAAAGGTGGTTCTCGCATGAACCTTACCATCTATATATATATATATATAGGGGACCGCTAAAATGAAAACCACCTCTAGTTGTAAGAACCGTGAGAACTACACCGTACGGGGCGAGATGGACCAAATTTTTTTTTTCATAAACGTAGATGCGCGTATTATAAACACATTTGTAAAAAAAAAAAATTCAAAAAAAAAAAATGTCGTGTGTGTAGTTTTGAGCACCACAAGTTTGCGTTTACGGGTACCGTAAATTTTGTTTAACCCGTAAACACAAACAAAACTACACACACGACATTTTTTTTTGAATTTTTTTTACAAATGTGTTTATAATACGCGCATCTACGTTTATGAAAATTTTTTTTGGTCCACCTCGCCCCGTATGGTGTAGTTCTCACGGTTCTTACAACTGGAGGTGGTTTTCATTTTAGCGCCCCCTATATATATATACACACACACACACACTTGGTCATTTTTCAATGTATACTAGTTATTTTCCACCCGCGCGTTGCGGCAGGGACCCAATGACTGCAAAACGCGTGTCAGCAACAGCAAGCAGATACCGAATATCAAAACATAAATAAAATGACGTGGTAAGTATAGGACCCACACGTCCTACACGTTGGAAATTCGATTGTTTTCAATTCAGTTATTACGGTGCTATCACGTTAAAATATGGAGGAGCTCGGTACCGGTAACGGCACCGAAAGTACCGATCCGGAAAATCATCGAAATTAGGTACCGGCACCGAAAATGCTCGGTACAATACGATATGGTATTTGAAGGTAAAAATCAATAAATACAGGTATGGTGCTAGACCGGTGTCGAACCGAAAGTAACGATTCTGAAAACGCCAAAAGGTGGGTACCAAATTGGTATCGAGAATGATTTGGTATAGTAAATTTGGTACCGATACGATACCAGTTTGATTATAGGATTTGATACGATTTGCTCATCAATAATCTAAATAACCAAGTTAATTTTACATGCTACAATTCATTCATTACAGAAAAAGACAAAAAAGAAAGCAAAATAAGTTGTTGTGTATATAAAACCTTATTCAAACAAAATACAGTTTACTTACTGTGTGTATGAAAAGTAATATAAACGGTGCGATTACTTGCATTGCTACGTTGCTACAGGATTTGATGAGCTCGGTACCAACCGTACCGAAAATACCGTTACCGAAATCTCCAAACGTGGGTACTGGTACCGAATATACCTAGTATGGTACGGTTCGGTACTGGTACGGCACTGGTATTTGAAGGTAAAAACCGATGAATACATGTGCGTAACCGGTACCGAAAATACACCGGTTTGGTAAATTTGAGACCGGTACCTATACCCGATACCATTTGCTCATCTCTTAATGATGTTACCATTCTAATCTATTCTAATTCTAATTTTAATTTAAAATTCTAATTCTACTGTTCATTCAGTTTTTATTTTATAATATATAGATTTTTGTAGGTGTATTTTTGTGGTATTTATTTAAATATAGTTTCTTATATTTACACTAAATATATAACACATAGGATATACACATAAAAACATATTTTATGTGATTGCTAAATATATATATTTTTTTCAAAATATATCTATTATATATAATAAACAAAAATAATTTGGGACACGTGTCGCAATATTAGGGCTTCTTAGATTTGGTTTTGGCGGGAAACTGGATGGGTATTAAAATTGAACGCGGATCCCCGTTTTAATGTGATCCGACCCGTGTTATGACCCGGGTATATAAGTCATCTAAAAAACCTAAATTCTCCTGTCGCTCATTCTTTTCCTTCACTGATTCACACGAAACCCTAGCCTCCTTCTTCCTTTGGCTTGGAGCTTCTACCGTAACGTTTGGAGGATTATATTCGTGAATTGTAGTGATCTGGAAGCCAAATTTTCGTCAATTTAGTTTGAATTTTATCATCTGATGTAGATATCTATGGTTACGTGATTGTGTGAATTGCATCGTGATCGATTTATGGAGTTTGTTAGGTAATGGTTCCAACTCCCATAGGTAATGGTTCGCATTTGTAAAGATCTCATCTATATCTTCAGTGACAGAAGCCATTGAATATTACTAATTTTTATATAACTTTGATACAGGTGAATGCAATACTGTTGATGCAAAACATAGTTTTTGGAAGTGGAAGTCCTTTCCAGAATGTTGAACTTGGTATAATTTATTCAGCTAATTGATATATATATATTTTTTTCATGTATGTAGTTTTGCTATATTTGACACTAGAGGTGATAGTTACTTGATTTTCAGTTGCGATTCGGTACCGACATTTAGCTTTTTTGGTACGAAATTTAAGTTTATTATACAAAGATTTAACTAAAAGCAGGTGCAGATTCGTTGAGATGGTTGAATAACTACCAAACAAGCCATCTTAAGCAAGATCATTTTACTTTTAATTTTCTTTTTTGCAGCTTTCTTTTATGGTGTTGGGGGAAGCAGTTATGTGTTAAAGAGTCGTATTTTAGAGGTGTGAGATGCAAATGACACACGAAGAATGGAGCACTACCTAAGGTACATGATCATCTATCTCTTGCTATTTCTTTATAACTTTCAAGTAAAAGGATTTCAATAACAAAGTTTGGTGGTTAGCGATTTTTTATATGATTTGGAAAGTAAACTGATCAAAGTTTGGTGGTTAACGATTTTATATATACGTTTTACTATGATAAAATTATTGAGAGTGAGTTTATTGAGAGTGGGTTCAGGTTAAAACAAATCACTTTTAGTATGAACCGAAAATTACGTTTTTCCTTTTAAGCAAATCTTTTTTTCGACCCAAGTTGGGTCAAAGGTATGGAAACAAAGGTTGTACATGTGCATCTGTAGTTGTACATGTTTGACCCATATCATGAATTAGGTGTAATATAATATGGTATCTATTTAAATTGTTTATCAAGTATTTCTAAAGTTTGAAACACTTGATGAAAGGAACACTTTTAATGTACTTATGCAATGAAAGATGTATATTGTTAATTTGAGATTAATAAAAAATCATTAGCTGTGAAGCATGAATAAGTTGGACACAATTCTGATCTCTTATTACCAAATTTTAGTGGGTCCCCTTGGAAAAGCATTGTCAACGCGATCTTTATATAATAGGATTTCAGTTTGCAAGTTTTTGTTTCAAGGGTATTTGTGTCATCATTTTGTTTCTTAAACAATGTTTTCAAAACTAGATCGGACATCGAACCGGTAGCCTTACTGGTTCACTTGTCGGGTCGGACTGGTCGAACCGATAGGAGTGGATTTGAGATATCACAATAGTTAGTTAAAAATTTATAAATAAATAAACAAGTTTTTATAATAAAAATATCCTTTAGTTTGATTATGATTTATCCAAACATATTAAAAACAATGGTTATTAGTAGTTTTTAATCTTAAAATAGTTTTTTTTGTATGTTTCATTTATAAAGCAAGTACTTTTGTATATTTGAGATTGTTTTCATTATAATAAAGATTAATCCTTCACCAATAAAAGGTGATATACATTATAAAATTCATGTAAGCACCATAGATACAAGAATCCCATCTTAGTTAAGCTGGAAAATCTTACACTCTTTAGTTATTGGGGGTGATGATAATGTGGTACTAGCTCTATTTCACCACAGTAATTAGACCATGTGTAGTGGGGCATTATAGGGCATTATAGGGCAAAAAAAAAAACGCCCCCTTCCCCATTACATAGGGCATTATAGGGCATTATTTTTGAAAAAAAATTGGTGGGGCATTATATATAAAACGCCTAACATGGTTTGTGGAATGGTTGACTGGGTTTGACCCACCAATGAGAAAATAGTTTGCTTTTTTTTTTTTTTGTTTAATCACTACGCCACTTTTGCAATAACGCCCCATGCTGACTGGACTGCCACGTGTCGAATAATGCCCCATGGTGGGGGCATTATTTTGTTTAACCACTACACATAGTCTTAGTGGATTTTGAAGCAAACGTAGGTCTGCCCATGTCTATACTTTCTTGCAGGAACATTGTGGTAATGGGTAATAATTTTGTTATTAACTTATATGTCTATGTTTCCTTGTGTATTGACAAATTGAATTAATCCCTTAGGAATCATTGAAGACAATAAAGGAAGCTTCAATCAAATGCTCCAAGATGGTAATTTTGCACACTTTTACTTTTAATATCTTTGATTAGGTTATGTGTTAAGAGTTTACAATTTACACTCTACGTCAATGTCACGTTGACATAAGCTCTCACTCACTTATTTTCACATTTGTGTGTTATGGTCTCACAATGTTTCACTACCTACTACCCATTAAAATAATATTTAAAATATATAAATTGCATGTTTTGTAAGATTTTAAATTGCCTACTACTAATATAACTTTCTGCTTTGAGTCCTCCTTTTTGTACTTTGGTAATTTTTACTAAGTCATTGATGGTCATGGCATTTTTCACTTCCGGGGCGGCTTTTGGGCCGGCCAACCCGTGCCGTCACCCGAGGCCCAAATTTTCAAAGGGCCCGAAAGGTTTTTATAAGCTTTTATATATATACTAAATTATATATTTAATATATGCATCTACTTTTGACTGGACATTGTAAAAGCTATGATGACCGTCAAGCATTATGGTCGCGGGTCAGGGTCAGGGGCTACAACACTTTGGAAACCTTTTGTTCATCCTGCTACCGTAGGTTTGAGAGGTAAAGTATACGAGTAAGTGAATTTTTTTTTATTTTGTTCTATAAGGCTTTTATATTGAGGGAACAATTGAAAATACGGTTTATTAATGGTGGTGATTGGTGCAGGCTGCTTAGACAAAATGCAACAAGATTCTTGCTGGATGATGTCTACAAAAACCCCGGCCCCCTTCAGTTTGAGGGGCCAGGTGCCGATTCCAAAGCTGTCAAGGCATTTGTTTGGTGATTATAATTTTATGTACTTAATGTGTATAATTTGTGGTTGGTTAGGTTGGAAACAACAATCCACTTTTTTTAGTAATTTATGTAATATGTCATTTTATTTGCATTAATTTTATATATATACTTATTATTAATGTAATTTAATTTTTGCTGTTCGGGAAGCAATCTTGGGTGATAAAATTACTGGACCGTGTATGCATTTATGAATGACAGTATTTACTTAAGTTGTTATTGTTAACATAAATGAAGACATTTTTTAATTTATTATTGTATTAACAATAACAATTATTCAATGTCGTGTAAAAGTTTAATGAGATAATATGTACATTTTAATAAAAATACATGTTTATTAACTAATAAAATTAAACTACCCGGGAAGCAGTCCCGGGTGATAACCTAGTATATATATAAATATCCATTTTAAGTTTATGAAAACTCTAGTTTTCTAAACTTACACTTTTAACCCAAAACTTTGTAAAATCAAATTTAGTGTTTTTAAACCATTTTGACTTGTAAAATCCTTGTTTAAATACACTTATATTTCTAGAAAAAAAATTGCCAGTTTCCTTTGAAATATGGACATTTCCATGTTTTTCAATATCTTCAAATCACTTTCCATAACTCAACAAAAACATATTTAAAACAACAAATACATAAACTTTACATTTTTCAACAAAACTCAAGTATGTAACTTGTATAAAAGTCTAGATCTTTAAATTTAACAAGTTGTTACTAGACTTTTATACATACTTTTACTACCAAGTTTATGAACATGAACTTGTATAACTTCAAAAATTCTAAGGAAACTTATAAAAACCTTTAAACATACTTTTAAAAGAAAACTTTCAAGTTCATCATGTTCATAACACTTTTTATGTAATTTGTTAGATCCACTAGTGTACTTGCTAGATCTATACTTTAACAACTTCTAGCAAGTTACTAGTTAGACTTTTTATGAGAACATCAAGATCTACATGAACAACTCAAGATCCATAACAAGAACAACACAAAACCCACTTATATTAGTTATGTTATGTTGTTTATATTATGGTTTTCATACTTTTAAACAAGGTTTCTTTGATGAACAACTTGTACTTCTTGTATCTACATATGAAGAGAAGTAAAATGAAGAGATCTGGACACTTACAACTAGCACAAGGCTAGGGAATATCTCTTGATAGAATGGAGAAGAAAATGAAGACTCCAAGCTTGGATAAAAGCTCAAAGTAGTGGATAAAAGCTTTCCTTCACTTGTATGCACCTTAGACCACCTTGTATAACATCTTGGAAGCCTTGAATATAATTGTTGAAGCTTGATTAATGGAGGAAAGGGGAGAGGCGATGAAAACCGAAAAATGGAGAGGTGGGAGTGTTCTTGAGTGTGTGATTTGGATGGTGAAATGGTATGGTTTATGGACCTTTGTCTTATAATCTCCCTCCTAAACTTGATCCAAAGGTTAACAAAGGGGCATCTTTGACTACATTTGACCAAGACCACATGGGAGGGCATGTGGGGCCTCCCCAAACCGTTCACAACAAGGGGGGGGGGTCTTGGTGATGTTTGTAATATGTTTAAGTGTTAAGTGTTTGCAATTTGTTGATATTTGTAAGTGTTGTGTAGTTTGTATTTAGTTAGGCTAATTTCTGATGTTTAATGAATTTAATTAGTGTTATGATATTAAACAATGATCACTAGTTTGTTTAACATGTCTAGAAAATGTTTAAAAAGTTAAACAGGACGCTAGTTTTGCTTACGGAATATTAAACGGTAACTTATGTAACTTCTGAAAATCAAGTTCCTCATCAATAAGTGATTCTATCACATAGGGCTTGTTTTCAATTAAAATAAGTGAGTTTCCCACATCTTTTATACGGTCAAACGGATGATAAGCGGTATACTCACCGGTAAGATGAACTCTCGTGCATACCTTGATACGAAAATGTGTCGTGAGTGGATGAACACCAACAAGTAAGTATAATTCTACCGTAAATCATATCTCCTAATTATGATTACATCTGATAAGTTGAGCTTATATGGATAACAATACCGATAATTGTGGTAGGATACTTATCTAAAGCTTTAAACAGAAATCATAAACTGTTTTGACAAAGACCGTAAGCTGGTAATGATTCTCTTACCTTGAAACTCGCAAAAAGTTTGCTTCTGTACAGTGTCTTTATGCTTATTATTGCTTCTCGTTAGTTTTACATCATTTTAAATTATGTTTTAGTGTAAATTGTAAAGTTCATTTTTGATTAGCCGAAGTTGAAACTCGAAGTTTTCTGCCGAAAAGCCCGAAACCGACGTGTTGGTGATTTCACTACTTCATAAAATGTCCTTTTTGCAAAATCTAACACAAGGCAAAATCATGTTCAAAAAATGTTTCAAAATTAAACATTTGTGCTTTTGTGTTGACTGGTCAACGAAGACTCCTTAAGGTCTTCGACGAACTTCCTTGGTCGGCGAACATTCAATATTCGTTGAAGATCAAAAGTGGGCTAATTCACTTTGGCCCAACTTCAATCTTCGTCGAGATCAGAGATGGGCTAATTCAATTTGGCCCAACACCAAACTTCGCCGAGCCCATTTAAAACCTCGTCGTTATTAAACCTTCGTCGTGGGTCCACTTATAAAAAGATTCCCCCTCTGCATTATTGGTATCACATTTCTCAAAAAATCACTTCACATTTCTCAAAAATCTCTTCTCCCAACACTACTCAACCATCATCACCTTCATTGAATCCCCTCACCAACTCAAACCTGTTGATTCATTTGTTGTTATTTTGACGATCCAAGGTAAAATCACGTATCTAAAGCATGACCGAGACTATGTTTAACCCTCTGTTCTTGTTAGATGATTGTGAAACCCTCAAATCTCATTGATCTTGATCATTCCTCACTTTTATCAGTTTTGTTTCACATTTTTACATTGAATCTTGTTTAATATATGAATATCTCTGATAATCATGTGTTGGTAGCTATATGCTTCTGGGTTTTTGTCTCAGGTATCAAAACAGGGGTTTGGGTTTTGGTTATTATGAAGGTTTGTTTGTGATGTTTTGGTTTTTCTCTTTTTATTAAGACTGGGTATTTGGTTTTTGATGATTATCTAAGATTGTTTTTGTGATATAGTTTGTTTAAAATGTTGAAATGTATAATCGATTAAAACAGGGGTTCTTAAGTCTTTGCTGTTTATGTTGGAATCTGGGTATGGTTGTTGTTGTTATGTTTTTCATGAAAGTTTTGGTTAAAACTCTGTGCTTTGGGTTCTCATATTGGTCATTTGACTGTGTTTCTGACATTGGTCATTTTTGATGTTGAATCAACTGTGATCCAACTCAGTTCGGCGATGAATCCTTGTGACGAAATTACCAAAAATTTCTGTTTTGAACGACGAACTTAATATGGTCAAAGAAGAAACAATTTTTGTTGACTAAAGTTGATTTTTATTAACCATTGATTCTTCATCAAGCTAAGGCGACGAAGATTCAGTCTTCACCAGTTATAAAAGTTTTACCCTGTTAACAGTGTGTATATATATACATATTCCTGGTTGAATATGTATACTTATATGCATCATGAAAGTGCTATATCATTTGGTCTTACTGGATGTTTATCTTGTACAGAATGGCTCCGAAGATGTTCATCTTGTACATAATGGCTCCGAAAGTAAAAAAAAAAAGGAATTGGGCGATTATGAGCACGAGAACACTTGACAACCTCCTGGAAGATGGTATGGTGCACATAAGGAAGTGATTGATTAGAACGATCAATTGCTAAAAGATCAAAAGATTGGTGCATATGAATGAATATAACCCCAGTGGCAGATATGTAATTAGCGAGGTTTGGAATTTCAAGGAAAATCGAAAAGCTACACGAAAGGAGGTTATCAGCTACATTCTGAAATGCACCAGTCAGTAAAGATCCACCATTTGAAAGAATGTCCCACTCACTCCTTGAGTTTTCATCACGAATAAATTTCGAAAACTCGGTGTTGGTGGAACTGGAAACCAAAACGATGTAGCAGCACTTAGCACGCCGGAAGCACCTGGTCGGCACAACACTGAAGACTGAAGACTCAAAGATCGAAGACTAAGTAACAGACAAGGGGGAGTTTGTTGGTGCATTTATATGTCTGTAACTTTGTCTTGTTAACGTTGTATGTTATTTAGTCTTTTGTTATTGAGTCTGTAAGTTCCGTCAAGTTTACCTAGTCGGATATCCTCCTATCCTACTTGGTATGACGTTTTGTCTCTGTATTTGTAAGGTATGTTAAACACATGCTTGTGTGCATAGTGTTTACATATAGTTAGTCTTATCTTATGTCTTATGTTAACTTAGTAACATATTCTGTTCATGTTTAGTGTTTGACAAAGGTTCTATCTTCGTCGAACCCATGCTTGGCGAACCTTCAATCCTCGTCGTTGTTTGTGTGTGACGAAGGTTCTATCTTCGTCACACATGAAGCTTCATCAATCAAGGTTCGTCTGAGGACAGTATATGTCGCAACCCCCGATCCCTAATTCCCGGGAACGGGCGGACGCGATCTCAGAGTTTCGGTGGTATCAGGTTATTAAATCTCGCAGCGGAATTTACATCAGGACCGTAGTTAGGAAATGTTTATCAGAGTAAAACCACCTCATTTACTATTAATAATCACATGGGTAAAACACAAGTTTCTTGTTACAATACATTTATAGGGACAAACCCTATTTTATTGAATTTAAAACATCGTTTATTAGGTAACTTTTATAGCCACATTTTTTCCAAGCCTTCAGTGCTCTACAGCTGGCTTTCATTAATTGGCTGTTCACATTGTGTTACCTGTAACGCGTTTTAAAAACATTTGTCAGTCAGAAATACTGGTGAGTGAATCCCAGTTTAATCAAGAAACATTTTATCAATCAAAACAGTATTGAGAGCAATCACATTGTTTATTTCTACACAATTACTCATTCAGTATTTGCCACTCGACCGGATCTATGGCTATGGTCAAATTACCCATTGGCTAACTCGTTGTCCAATGGTAATGCACTGTCATTCAGACTTACTACTACTCGTAGTAAATTTTGTATACAAAACCCCATAATACCGGCAGTAATTGAAGAACTACAAAGACTCAATCACCGCTTAATCACATTGTAAAACAATTAAGGTTTTGTAAAATATTCCAAAAATGTTAACAAAAAGAGGATAAACTCACATTGCTGTCTTAGGCTTTTCGTAAGGGTTTCTTGGATATAATCTATAATTTATACAAATGTACATTGGTTAGTACCATAACCCTTTAAAAATATTAATGATACCCTCCCCGAGACGGCAATACAACAATTACGTCGGGCAGAACCACGACAGTTGTTACGGAACCCTAAATCAATCGGGCAGCGTAACTGTTACGAAACTAGGGTTATAATACTTACAATGGAGCAGAACCTTGCTAATTAGGGGTATAATACCCGACTATAATGTTTATAACTTCAGAATTTCATTTAGAATGAAAGAAGTGAGCGACGGAAATTGAAACCCGAGGCCTCCTTTATATAGTTGCTGATATTGACTCTCAGGTGGCTCGCGTAAGGTAAGGCTAAGCCTTACGCGGCCCGCGTCAATATATGGTCAACGTGTAGCTTAGCCCGGTCACCAAGTAGACTCGACACGATGTCGACACGTGTCGGCTCCGGATGTTTTCGCGTTTCATGATCTCTCGCGGCCCGCGTCGATTAACAAAGACTCTTACGCGGCCCGCCTGAACTAAAGGTTTTAGCGGAGTCAAATCCAGTCTTGATACCGCCCGCGTGAGATGTTGGGGTGGGTCTACGCGGCCCGCCTCAATCCCATTTTTCTTATTTTTGATTTATTTTATATGTTAAAACATAATTCGGGCTCGGTTTTTACATACGGGGTGTAATTAAAGACATATAAGGGTATTTTAAGATATAATAGGGTGTTAGACATATTATGAGAGTGTTGGTTTTACCGAGGGTTGTTACATTCTCCCCACCTTGTTTTAGAGCTCGTCTTCGAGATCTACTGAAACAAGTGCGGATATTTTCTTTTCATTTCTGATTCAAGCTCCCATGTGTATTCAGATCCTCTTTTGGAGTCCCACTTTACTTTGACTAGAACTAGTCTATTATGCTTGAGATTCTTGACTTTTCTGTCTTCAATCTGTAGAGGTCTTTCTACAAACTTGAGTTGTTCATTCACCTCTATATCCTTAAGAGGTACTATCAATGATTCATCAGCTAAACACTTTTTAAGACTAGATACATGAAACACATCATGTATTCCTGCCATTTCCTCTGACAGTTGTAGCTGATAGGCTACATGTCCTATTCTTCTAATAATCTCAAAAGGTCCAACATACCTGGGACTTAGCTTTCCCCGTTTGATGAATCTTACTACTCCTTTCCAAGGAGAGACTTTCAATAATACTTTATCTCCTACTTGAAATTCCAATGGTTTTCGCCTGTTATTAGCATAACTTTTCTGTCTATCACGTGCTGCTTTCAGTCGTTCCTTGACTTGAATAATTTTATTGGTTGTTTCTTGCACTATCTCAGGTCCAGATAGTTGCTTTTCCCCAATTTCTGCCCAACAGACTGGGGTTCGACACTTTCGTCCATAAAGTGCTTCAAATGGTGCAACATTGATACTTGTGTGATAACTATTATTATAAGAAAATTCTATTAAAGGTAAGTGATCGTCCCAATTTCCTCCAAAATCAATTACACAAGCTCTAAGCATCTCCTCCATTGTCTGAATTGTCCTTTCACTTTGTCCATCCGTTTGTGGATGATAAGCCGTACTCAATTTTAATTTAGTTCCCATTGCCTTTTGGAAACTTGACCAAAAATGAGATGTAAAGCGGCTATCCCTATCAGAAACAATTGATAAAGGAATACCATGTAAAGAAACAATTTCATTTACATACAGTTTGGATAATTGTTCCATACTAATTGTTTCCTTCATTGGTAGAAAATGAGCTGACTTAGTTAGCCTATCTACAATCACCCAGATTGTATCATTACCTTTCCTTGTTTTAGGTAATTTAGTAACAAAATCCATTGTTATAAATTCCCATTTCCAAACTGGCATTTCTAATTGCTGTAACAAACCTGAGGGTTTCTGATGTTCAGCTTTGACTTGTAAACATGTTAAACATTTAGAAACATAGGTTGCTATATCCTTTTTCATTCCTATCCACCAGAAATTTTTCCTTAAATCCTGGTACATTTTATCACTTCCTGGATGCATTGTATACTTAGACTTATGGGCTTCTTCTAATATACAATGTCGTAGATTTCCTAATTTAGGTATCCACATTCTCTTTTTATGGAATCACCAAATTCCATCTGTCCCTTGTTCCAATTCTTTTAGTATACCTTTTAATTTTTCAGAATCATCCTTGATTACTGATTCTTGTGCTTCTCTTATCTGATCGTTTAAATCTACTTGCAGATTTAATTTAAGAGAACGTATCCTTTTTGGCTCTTCATGATACTTTCGGCTTAAAGCATCTGCCACTATATTGGCTTTTCCTTCATGATACTGGATATCACAATCATAATCACTAAGAAATTCCATCCAACGTCTTTGTCTCATATTCAACTCTTTCTGCCCGAGAACATACCTTAAACTTTTGTGATCAGTAAATATGGTAAACTTACTACCATAAAGGTAATGTCTCCAAATCTTAAGAGCAAAAATTATAGCTCCTAATTCTAAATCATGAGTTGAATAATTCTCTTCATGATTCTTAAGTTGTCTAGATACGTAGGCTATAACCTTTTGTCGTTGCATCAACACACATCCATAACCTAATTTAGAAGCATCACAATAGACTATGAAGTCTTCAGTTTCTTCTGGTAATGCTAGTATGGGTGTATGGGTTAATCTTTGCTTAAGGATTCTAAATGCTTCTTCTTGTTTTAATCCCCATTAAAACTTAACAGATTTACAATTTAACTTAGTTAAGGGAATGGCTATTCTAGAGAAATCTTTAATAAATCTTCTATAATAACCGGCCAATCCTAAGAAACTTCTAACTTCAGTTGGTGACTCAGGGGTTTTCCATTTAGTAATCACCTCAATCTTTGTTGGATCCACATGAATTCCTTCATGATCGACTAAATGTCCAAGGAATTGTACCTGTTCTAACCAAAATTCGCACTTTGAAAACTTAGCATAAAGCTTTTCCTTTCTTAACAAACTTAAAAGTGCGTGCAAATGTCTTGCATGTTCCTCTTTACTCTTAGAATAAATTAGAATATCATCTATGAAAACAATTATGAATTTATCCAAATATGGCTTACATATTCGGTTTATCATGTCCATAAATGCAGCTGGGGCATTGGTTAAACCAAATGGCATGACAGTAAATTCATAATGGCCATACCTTGTTCTAAATGCGGTCTTAGGAATGTCCTCTTCCTGTACCTTTAATTGATGATATCCTGATCTTAAATCAATTTTAGAGAAAAATCGGGCTCCTTGCAGTTGATCAAACAGATCATCGATTCTCGGTAATGGGTACCGATTCTTAATTGTGACCTTGTTTAATTTACGGTAGTCAATGCACATACGCATTGATCCGTCCTTCTTTTTAACAAAGAGTATCGGCGCTCCCCATGGCGACGAACTTGGTTGTATGAATCCTTTCTCTAACAATTCGTCTAATTGTTTCTTCAACTCCTGCATTTCAGCAGGTGCCAAACGGTAGGGTGCTTTGGCAATTGGTGATGTTCCTGGTATTAAATGGATTTTGAATTCAACTTCTCTGTCTGGAGGTTGTCCTGGCAATTCTTCTGGAAATACATCTGAAAACTGAGATACTACTGGAATATCTTTTAAATCCTTTCCTTTAGTGTTAATGATTATAGAAATCAAATACACTATAGAACCTTTTCTCATACAACTTGCAGTTTTCATCACAGAAATAAACTTAGTTGACCTAGAAGATTTATCTCCTTTAATTGTGATCATTTTACCTTTTGGTGAATTTACTTGAATTGACTTTTGATGACATAAAATACTGGCTTTATTGGCTATTAACCAATCCATTCCTAAAACAACATCAAATCCTACCAGATTCATGGGATAAAGATTTGCAATAAATTTCTGATTTAAAATTTCTATGCTTGCTCCCTGCAAGATTTCAGAAATTCTAACAATTTCCCCATTAGCTGTCTCTACTAAGCATTCTTGTGGATATTAGTTAATGATTGATTTAGAAATTTGCAAAACGATGTATTAATAAAACTTTGGTTTGCACCAGAGTCAAATAATACTTTAGCAAAAACATCATTAACTAAAAACGTACCAGCTATGACATCTCGAATCATCTTGGCTTCTTCTGCAGTTAGAACAAATGCTCTTGCATTTGTAGTATTCTTGTTATCTGAAGCTGGAGCTAATTTTGGACAATTTAGCTTGATATGACCTTGTTCTCCGCAATTGTAACATACCCTGCTGTTAGCTTTCTTCCTGCAGTTTTCTTCTTTGTGTCCCGATAGTTTGCAAAAGTTACAATATATGGAGCATTTTTCAGAATGCTTTCTTTTGCAATACCTACAGTAGGGTGCAGAGGTAGAACCTATATTTTTCCCACGGTTAGAATTTCCAGAACGAAATTCTTGGGTCAATTTCTGGGTTAGGTTCCTCCTTTGATCCTCTTCTCGGGTACGAACTAACTCATCAGTCAAGGTATTAGCTAGTTCTACAGCTTCTTCTATTGTTTGAGGTCTAGCTGCCTTAACTACGTGTCTTATCTCCCCAATTAATCCCCAAATATAACGAGAGATTAATACTGGTTCTGGTGAAGCAAGAGTTGGCACTATCCTAGCATATTCGAAGAATAACTTTGTGTACCCCTTGCTATCCACACCAGTCATCCTAAGGTTTAGGAATTTGTTTGCTATCTGTTCTTTTTCATTTGGAGGGCAGAATTTCCTTTCTACCTTGTCCTTAAACTCTTCCCATTCCATATTATAGGTTCTATCACTTCCTTTTGTTTGGAGGATAGTGTTCCACCATTCTAGTGCTGCATTCTTAAACAGATTAGAAGCAAACATTATCTTATCTTCTTCAGCACACTTGCTTATCCTTAAGACTGCCTCAGTCTTTTCTATCCAGCGTAAGGTTGCAATGGCCCCTTCATTGCCCGGGAATTCCATTGGTTTACAAGACCAAAATTCTTTATAAGAACAACCGTAAGGCACGGTTCTTCTTCTTTTGGGAATGGGCATTTGAAGTACAGGTCCATTGTTCACGCTGTTTTCTGGTTCACTTGGTCGCTTACTGCTATGCTTACTTTTATTATCAGCATCCTTAACAGTTTGAAGAATAAATGGCATTGCATCTATAATTCCCTGTGCTACTATATGTTGGATAGCACTATTGTCCACTTGATTGTTATTGTTATTGTTATTGATGCTTGGATTCTCATTAACCACGTTAATGTTACTCTGGTTATCGTTATTCAGATTTCCTTGATTTCCTTCGTCGGCCATCAGAATTTTAAACATTTATCCCATATTAATATAAAAAATAATAGGTAATATAGTTAATTACATGACACGCAATTTAACCAAAACCGTCGATCATTGCGACTTGTACTCTATTTTCATATACTATGCGTCTATTACACACTAGTACAGAAATAAAGACTACAATACCAACAGAAAGAAAATTACACTAATAGTAATATGCATCTGTACACACATATTTTATTATATTTTTATTTTATTATTATTATTACTACTACCATTTCCTCCATTCACATTCACGGATATGGATTTATCCAAAAATCCATATTGCGCTCATCGTATTTCCATACGAGACGCTCTCCCACCTGACGCATTCTCTCACTGTTCTCTAAAATTTCCTCCCCGAAAGTCCTAAGCTCTTGGACGTTTTCTGCACTCATTGGGGGTACAGGTTCTCGGACTGGGCTTGGAATCTGGGGTGCGGGTTCCTGATATGGGGGTGACAGTTCCTGAAATCGATAAGGATCCTCTAAAATTTCCCTAATATATTCATCTTGGTAATAGGGATCTAAAGGGTCCATACCTGGGTAGGCTTCTATGTTCTGTATGGGTGGGTATTCCTGGATAGGGTAACGTTGCACAAAATCCCTATTATCGTCCCACCAAGGGTCGTAATTTGGATCTAGAGGGTTTGGCACAGGTACCCTAGGGATTTCTTCTGGGTTAAAGTCATGCATCTCCACCTGATTTTCCTGGTTTTCTATTTCCATGGGTTGATCTGGGTTTTGTGGTTGTGGGACTACTAGTTGTTCCAGACTCAGGTCAGCAGCAGTTGTAGCTAAAATATGGAAATTAGCTAGGCTTCTATTAAGCATATCCTGTGTATGGGCATCAGGTCTACGCTTAGCAGCTGCTAGAACTCTTTGCTGTTGCAACTTTCGCATTCTCTTCCTACGAGCAAAAGCTTCCTTACTGAACCATCCTCGTTTCTTATTAGGGAATGGCTCTTCTGACTGAGCTCTAAAAGCAAACACTCCTTCTTCCTGATCAGCAGAATACCCAGAAAGGGCAGGCTGTGACGAAGTACCTTCACTCTTAGGTGATTCAGACAACAGACGATTCATGTCTGATGGTCCTTGATCACTCATACTGTAAACTAACAGATAGTCAAATAACACATAACAAATAAATACAGTTATGCATATACTTTCATAATTTACTTCCTAACAAAATTTAAAATTTAAGTGTCAGCAGAACACTTCTTTGGCTCAGACCAGTGGCTAGGCTTTGATACCACCTTCTGTCGCAACCCCCGATCCCTAATTCCCGGGAACGGGCGGACGCGATCTCAGAGTTTCGGTGGTATCAGGTTATTAAATCTCGCAGCGGAATTTACATCAGGACCGTAGTTAGGAAATGTTTATAAGAGTAAAACCACCTCATTTACTATTAATAATCACATGGGTAAAACCCAAGTTTCTTGTTACAATACATTTATAGGGACAAACCCTATTTTATTGAATTTAAAACATCGTTTATTAGGTAACTTTTATAGCCACATTTTTCCCAAGCCTTCAGTGCTCTACAACTGGCTTTCATTAATTGGCTGTTCACATTGTGTTACCTGTAACATGTTTTAAAAACATTTGTCAGTCGGAAATACTGGTGAGTGAATCCCAGTTTAATCAAGAAACATTTTATCAATTAAAACAGTATTGAGAGCAATCACATTGTTTATTTCTACACAATTACTCACTCAGTATTTGCCACTCGACCGGATCTATGGCTATGGTCAAATTACCCATTGGCTAACTCGTTGTCCAATGGTAATGCACTGTCATTCAGACTTACTACTACTCGTAGTAAATTTTGTATACAAAACCCCATAATACCGGCAGTAATTGAAGAACTACAAAGACTCAATCACCGCTTAATCACATTGTAAAACAATTAAGGTTTTGTAAAATATTCCAAAAATGTTAACAAAAAGAGGATAAACTCACATTGCTGTCTTAGGCTTTTCGTAAGGGTTTCCTGGATATAATCTATAATTTATACAAATGTACATTGGTTAGTACCATAACCCTTTGAAAATATTAATGATACCCTCCCCGAGACGGCATTCCAACAACTACGTCGGGCAGAACCACGACAGTTGTTACGGATCCCTAAATCAATCGGGCAGCGTAACTGTTACGAAACTAGGGTTATAATACTTACAACGGAGCAGAACCTCGCTAATTAGGGGTATAATACCCGACTATAATGTTTATAACTTCAGAATTTCGTTTAGAATGAAAGAAGTGAGCGACGGAAATTGAAACTCGAGGCCTCCTTTATATAGTTGCTGATATTGACTCTCAGGCGGCCCGCGTAAGGTAAGGCTAAGCCTTACGCGGCCCGCGTCAATATATGGTCAACGTGTAGCTTAGCCCGGTCACCAAGTAGACTCGACACGATGTCGACACGTGTCGGCTCCGGATGTTTCCGCGTTTCATGATCTCTCGCGGCCCGCGTCGATTAACAAAGACTCTTACGCGGCCCGCCTGAACTAAAGGTTTTAGCGGAGTCAAATCCAGTCTTGATACCGCCCGCGTGAGATGTTGGGGTGGGTCTACGCGGCCCGCCTCAATCCCATTTTTCTTAATTTTGATTTATTTTATATGTTAAAACATAATTCGGGCTCGGTTTTTACATACAGGGTGTAATTAAAGACATATAAGGGTATTTTAAGATATAATAGGGTGTTAGACATATTATGAGAGTGTTGGTTTTACCGAGGGTTGTTACAGTATATATAGCTTGGTGTGTTTAACAGTTAAGGCATGAGAGCATAGAGAAACTACTGAGAGTTTATCATTCAAGCATTGTGTGTATATGTTTGATGTTGTTCTCGTCCTTTTAATCTAAAGTGAATCTTTGGTTATCTGTTGTGTTGCTTGCATTACTTTGTTTGGTTTGCACCGTCACGTGGATTCCGCACTCATGACCGTGTTCATGATAAACAGGATTAGGTTTCGTAATAGATGCTCTGAGAAAAACGGACCTACAATTCGGAATTAAAACTCATGTAAAAACATCAAGTTACACGATTACGAACACCGGTTTTCGACCACGTATCACGTGATCAATGAGCACGGGGCCGTGGCCTGGGTATTATTTCATTAATTTGAAATTTCTTTCGGTTTGTTTTCTTAGAATGTCAAGCCAAAATAGCGGAACCTTTTCAGCACATTCAAGGAACAGTCGTAGAGAACGAAGGCCTTCAATCGAAGCAACCCTTGGGCACTATCTGATGGCACTTAGAGAAGCTCTCGACGAAATGATATCCGTAGAAGAAGTCCTAATCGACCGTATCAACTTTCTAACGGTGGGGCTAGAAAATAGCTTCCAAGAAATCAACCTATTGCACCAAAGGTTGAATATTCTTGCAATGCCTCCTATGGAACCAATCTTTCCCCAAGAAGATTGGAACTTGGCACAAGAAGTCATTAACCCCACCGGATGGGATGACATCCCCGCGGAGCCTCCTCTTGACGACTTACAAGAGGTTCCGGTGGAAGTCTCACCCCCTCAAAATGAGGACGCCTATGAGCCCGCCTTCCTTCTCCATCGGGAGATAGAAGAATGGCTTAACGATGTGTAAGGGGCCCTCACCGGAGAAGAAGTTCTTCAAGCCTTGTTCAACTGAAAAAATTATCTTTTCGGAAATTTTGCTCTTAAAATAAAATTATATAGGCTAGGACTTCTTTGTGGTTTGAGATTTCTTGTATTTCATGACCTACTTATCCAGATTTAGTTTATGTTTTTATTTTCTAGGAAATTATGTAATCCACTCTTGAATGAATGATGGTTTTTAAGTAATAAGTGATGTTTGGATGATGTTATCATCAATAAAACACACTCGAAATGGTGGAGGTTACTAAGGGAAACTTGAACCCACACCCCATGCACAAAAACAGAGCCTCCCGACAATTTTTCTTCATTACAGCAAGTTCAGCACGGGGCTGTGCTCAGCCCAACACGCCCCCGTGCCCAAGGATCTGCAGAAAAACGCCCAGTTCAGGTAACTGGACACGGGGCATGTTCACTAAACACGCCCCCGTGCCCAGCCTTCTGTTAAATATGATATTGGCAATCTGAACACGGGGCCATGCCCGGACCAACACGGGCCCGTGCCCAGACGCCCAGTATAAAAAATTTTGTTTTTAAACACCTTTTTACACATTCAATCAACCTAAAAACTTATTTTTGGGACACATTGAGGACAATATGTAATTTAAGTGTGGGGGGATGCTAAACCTTGAATTTTGAAAGTCCTAATAACAACCATTACACAAAGCTCTATTGGAACCGCTAATCACCCCAATTTTTTTCAAAAAACTTTTCGTTTTTTTTACTTGTCTTGGTTCAATTTGGGAATAACAAGTTCTAAAAAGGTTATATTTTTACAAATTTACAACCAATATCGTCGTAATAAAAAGAACCAACATAAGAAAATTATGAAACAACATGACAAATCTAGTTAAAATTTGATTATATATACTTGATCACATTATAAACCCATTCCCACAAAAAGTGAGTTTTGAGCCTTTATTGAGCATACAAGCATACATTTTTAAATTAAATGCTCATCTTTCATTTCTTGTGTGAATAGCCACTTGGTTTCTTATGACTCTAGAACTTGCCACGACGATACATTCCCGGTCCTTACCAACTTAAATCCAAGTAAGTAAATGATGGAGGCATTAGGAATAACCCATTTTCTTTTCAACACCATTAGTTTTCCTTTTCTTTTAACCTACCCAAAATCCCCCTAGTTAACCCCTTTGAGCCTAAACCTTTTCATTTCTAAACCCACAAAACAAACACCCTTCACCCACAAATACCCTTTTTCTTTTAAACCCTTTATTTTAGTAAAAAGCTCGGTTTTCTTGTGACGATTCCTTATAAAAAAATTAAGTCTTGCAATAAACAAACAAGTTCCTCAAAGAAACTTTGTTTGAAAGTATTTAATTTGAATAAAAGTCACAAAAAACAAAAAAGTTTTACGACGACCGACGCTTTTTATGCTTTTAGCCCTTTTTACTAACCACTAACCCAAAACCATCTACCTTTAACCCAAGCCTAACCCTTCCCCAAAGTCCTCTTGATATTTACAAAGGTTTATAGTTAAAAAGGAGGAGGATTGATTGCTTGGCAAGCTTATGGTAGAAGTAAGTTCCATGCCGGTCTCGAGTGTTTCACAAAAATACATCTTCGGCCGAGTGTTGAGTGATCTCCCATGAGGTATGTGAACTTGTATATAAATGGAATTTTAAAGAGGCATGTTATGCCCAAATAAGTAATTTCTCTTATGAAACGTTCTAAATAAATCATAACGAATAGGATTGTAAATAGCATAAAAATAAAACCCAATAAAGATCTTGGATTCCCGACACTCAAGAAAAGCCCAAAACTTCTCTTCTACCCATTCCATATGGGTGTGTAAGCCACAAATTAAAGAGTTTTGCTTGAGGACAAGCAAAGATTCAAGTGTGGAGGTATTTGATGTGTGTAAAATGCAACATATAAATTACATCAAATGAGGCATAAAACTAACCCTTTTTTAGTACTAATGTTTGAAAAAGTGTGCTTTTGTCTTCCTTTTGTATTTTCAGGACCAAATGAGCTTAATTGAACAAAAGGAACAAATATGCAGCAAAATCTAACATAAATAAAAAGAAAAGGAATAAACGTGGCATGCCCGACCCCTTGACAGCATCTTCCCAAGCAAAAACAAGAGAACAGAAGGCTGACCACGGCCCCGTGCCCAGCGAACACGGGGGGGGGGGGGGGGCGTGGTTAGATGTCGAAAAGACAAAGCTAAAGAAGCTTCTATTCCCAGCACGGGGGCATGCCCAGCTCAACACGGGCTGTGGTCAACGCTAAGATTCGCAGAATCTTGCAAATCTTGATAGTATAGATAGGCTTCTGCACACGGGGCCGTGCCCAGCGAACACAGGGGCGTGTGGAGCTAATGCAGACAAATTGTAATTAATGAAGAAAGAGAAAGAGGGTGGACACGAGTCCGTGCCCAATGGACACGGGGCCATGTCCGGGTTTCTGTGCAGGCTATAAATAGGGGTGCTTGGTTCACTTCAAAGGCATCACTTGGCAAACCACTTCTCTCCCACTTCACCACCACTCCACCACCACTACAACACCCACATCCACCACCATCATCCATCATCCACCTTAGAGTGTGTGTAGTAGTCTCGAGATCCAAGATTGATAGTAAGAGTTCTTGACAATCAAAGGCTATGTTTGCCTAAGTCTCTTACATCACTTGGTGAAGACAAGTATTTAATGTAATACTTTTGATTTTTAATATTTTCACACTTTTTATTTGGTTTTGTATTAATGAATTTAATAACTAGTTTCTTACGTTGAAGGTGAAACTTCCTTATCATTTGTCCGTGGTGTCTTGGCCTTATTTTACTGTCTATATAAAATAAAAGATTTTCACCATTCATATCTCTACGGTCTATATAGAGATATCTTGGCTACCTGGTCGGGGGTTAAGGGAATGGTTTGGTAAGGTTCTTGCCTTGTTCAGTGTATAGATCCTGCAAGGACCTGGGTCAAGCTTACTAGGACCTCCTTCAATACCCACTGGTATTGGATGGCGAGGGTGCGAATGGCTTGATCCCCTCATATGTAAACTACTATTAATACATTAACCCAGCTACTTGGGATTGTATCCCTGCTGACTCAAACCACTTAGCCAAGGGTAACGTCACCTTCAAAAGAGGGGCCTACCACATTACGCATTAATAACTTAATTAATTATCTTTCAATATTCCGACCCTTTCGGATTGTATCCTTGCTGACTCAAACTACTGGGTTGAGGGTAACATCACCTTCAAAAGAGGGGCCTACTACTATAACTAAGATAATCTCTTAAAAATTGCAAAAGTGCGGAAATCATCAAAGGTTACATTAAAGGCGAGTCAGATCCAAGTGATTTATCTTGTCTATCTGTTTTATTTTATTTTATTTTCAGCATTTTTAGCTTTTATTTTCATGTTTAAAACCTTTTCTAAAACTTTTGATTTGATTAGACGTTGAGGATAAACCGATACTAAAAGCTCTTGTGTCCTTGGACGACCTCGGTATCTTACCAACACTATACTACGCTCACGAAGGGTGCACTTGCCCATATGTGTGTTTAGTGTTAGTAGAATATCGTGCTTTATAAATTTAAAACTTGACTAAAGTGTTAAAAAGGACTTAAAATATAATTAAAAACATATCACACTCGACACGCATCACGTACCGACATTTGTGCGCCGGTATGGGTTTGCCGTGGTGGTGGTAGTTATTCTTGTGTTGTTGTTGCTCGACTAGTTGGTGTGGTAACACCAGTTCATCATCCTGTGGAGGGGGTGGAGTTTGAGGAGGTGGATATGATGGTGTTTGTGGTTAAGGTTCGAGAGTATAGTAGAAAGTAAATTGGTTGAAACATTGGTCCCATTCATCAGGACCATGGTATGGCGAACCTACATAAGATGCAGTCTCGTTAGATAACTCGATATGATGTTGGTTGGTTCCGGATGGCGGCATCATCGGGTCTGTGTCATGTAACTAGTTTTGGCTCGGGTGAGGAGAATTTAGATAGTTTGATGCATGGAAGGAGTCGTGTGAGTGGTGAGAGTGGGAATGTTGTGAGTATAAATGTCTTGGTGGTTGTGAGGATTGGGATTCGTTAGAGTTTTAGGATTGATGTGAATGTGATTGTCACACCCCAACCGATGGCGGAAACATCAGGGCATGGCACTGAGCGAAACAGATTGTCCAGAAGTTTCCATAACCATTATCAATACTATTCAATTTAAATAATACGTCCCATACCGTATCTCAAACAGTAAAATAATTATTACAGACAAAAATCCAGGCAAATATTCTGTTTCGACAACTCAGATTTATACATAAATAGTTTATTTATTGGTTTCTAGGACCTCTTTTCCTAGCTTCGATTTCATCACAGCACAAAGAGCATCCTAGACCTTTCCTAGCCTCAAGTTCACAGCATGCTAAGCATGTAAACTTCCTAAGCACCTGTCACATACGTTAAAATAAAGTCAATACATAAAATGTAAAGGTGAGCATACAAGTTTGATAATAGCATATAGAGTTCGAATTCGTTTACGCATAACCAGCACGTACACATAGTGAAATGAAGCACGTTAGTTATCGACATAGATCCATCGATACCAATGACTGTGGGTTGACTGCCAAATGCAGTTCGCAATACATGATTACCACCGTAATCCATGCAAGTAATTGTCCTTAACAACCCCCGTGTGAACGGGTGCTGAGTCCAAACTATAGTACTATCGTTGCTAAGGCAGGTAGACAGCATTCCATGTGTAAACATAACAAACAAGCATTCATAAGCCACGTATAACATGCATTAACGGTTAGCGTTCAAATAGTATTGAGTAGTGTGATTGTTGTAGTTTGAATATTCGTAACGTTTGTAACACCCAAAAGTGCGTAAAGCAAAAAGGGATCGAGTATACTCACAGCGGTTAATGGATTGAAGGGAGCGCTTAGCGAGTACGGTTAGCCTGAATAGATTCGATAGCATAATGATAAGTGACGTTTTACGTGTCAAATGGTACAGAGTGTAAATGGGTAGGATGGTGGTTCGATCGGATGGTAATCCGATCGGACAGCAATCCGTGCGGATAACAATCCGTTCGGATGGTCATCCGGTCGGACAGCTCGTCCGGTCGGATGACGATTCGAGTGGATTGTTTCTTCCTATAAGAAGGATGTGTTTGTGTATGATGGCTTGACTTTTGAAGTTTTCGTTGTAGCATTTTGAAAGCATGGAAGTATCTCTATCCATCAAGTCAGTCGGTCGATCGGATGGTGAGTCGTGCGGATGACAATCCGTTCAGGTGGTCATCCGGTCGGGCAGTGGTCCGGTCGGACGGCAACTTAGTGATGAGATTACTTAGTGAGGGCAAGCTCTAAACAGAAGGGTCACTCGATCGGATGTCCATCCGATTGGGTGGCAACCCTGCTAATGAACATATTGAAAATTGTTTAAGTCCTTAAAGTCTTAGTATCTCATGATCCGAAGAGTAATCCAGTCAGATGGTCGTCCGATCGGATTGCAATTCGTTCAATACTCAAACTTCAGATGAGGTTGTTTAAAGGTGGGACCTAAGTGTGATCCGTTCGGATGACCTATCCGATTGGACAGCAGTCCGGTCGGACAGCATTCCGGTTTCGGTTGTTCCGTTCGTCCAACACTTGGTCGTTTTGATGGTTTGTCGTTATGTCGAGACATTTTGACAGCGTGTTAACCAACAGAACCCCCAGTTTGACCCAGATGTCCAACCCGACCAGGAATCACCCTAGTTCGGCCAGTTACCGGCTCGAGACGGTTGTTCTTGATTAACCCGAAATCGGTAGCCTCGTGGGTAGAATCCAGATCTTGAGCTAGTACAACACTACGATTGAGTAGAAGACTAGATCAGGGTCGGATCCTATCGGCTTTGAGTACATTGACGGCAAAAGAGTTGAAAGAAAGTTAGAAACCATCTTTCAATCCTTTTTCACCACGTTTATCTTGGGATCTTTACAAGCTCTTTGTGGAAATCGGTTAGATCTAAGTTGTTCTTGGTGGATTGAGGCCAAAACATGAAGTTCTTGAAGAACACATGATGACGTCATCCTAGAACACCCGAAATCTAGTGATTTCACGGTTAACAGTTAAGATTTAAAAGATAGAAAGGCGTAGGAGTGCATGTAGATCAAGAACGGACAAGATTTAGGACGAGATCTTACCTTGATCGAGAGAAATCGAAGAAAAGGTGGGGAGCACGAGCTGTTCGGACAGAGGGTTTCCAAAAGTAGAAAGAATGACAATGACAGGGGTATTTATAGGATTCCAAAAGAGGAAAGGGCTGTCCGATCGGATGGCACACCGCTCGGATGACTTATCCGGTCGGATGACATTCCGGTCGGATGACACCTGGTCTGTGGCATTGTGGCTATCCGGTCGGATGGCTATCCGGCCGGATGGCACTTGGTTCGAATGTTTGACGCGACGATTTTTGCTGAGTCGATTTTGATTGCGAGCGGTTCGATACGATAGGGTTTCCTAGTCAAATTACTTTCAGTCCCAATCACTCATATCGAGCACTATCCCTTCTCCACTAATTATCATAGTTCGATTGGGATTCGAGTTCGAGTTTGATTTCGAGTTTCGATTACGTTTCGATTGATTACCCCAACACATCATAAATAAACATGCACATATAGCACGGAAGGCACACACACACGTATAACAATAATTAAAATACGCAGCTCGAGTTGCGATTCATTGTCGATTTGATTAGCATAGCTTGATTATCAGTTGATTAACTTTATCGCATTGTTACTTCCTATAGTTCACAGTCGTAAGTCGATTAGATAGCGATTAACATACGTCGGTTATTGTCATTAACAACACTTACTCCACATAATACAATCAAAATAAAGAAATTTCTATAAATCAGATTTGTATCATCGATCGTTGACTTGACCTTGGCTTTGACTTTGACTTGTGAAAACACGGGGTGTTACAGCCTCCTCTTGTTTAGGGAATTTCGTCCCGAAATTAGGCTGGAAGCTGTACAACGCCGTGAATCACGTCTGAGGACTTCTCTTTTTAGACTTCCTCTTTAAACAACTGCGGGTACTTCGCCTTCATGTCGTTTTCGAGTTCCCAAGTGAACTCTGCGCCTCGTTTGCCTTCCCATCAGACTTTCACGATAGGAATGCGAAAGCGTCTGAGTTGCTTGGTTTGGCGATCCATGATTTCGATAGGCTTTTCCACGGAGTGTATTGTTTCGTTCACTTGCAGATCGTCGAGAGAAACGTGTAAGTCGTGGTTGGCTAGGCACTTTCGGAGGTTTGACACGTGGAAAGTCGGGTGGACGTTACTAAGTTCCTCCGGTAGTTCGAGTCTGTAGGCGACTTTTCCGATCCTTTCCAGAATCTTAAAAGGTCCAACATATCGAGGCGCGAGTTTCCCTTTCTTGCCGAATCGGACCACACCCTTCCAAGGTGATACCTTTAGGAGTACGTAGTCACCAACGTCAAATTCAAGGGGCTTGCGTCGTTTATCGGCAAACTTTTCTGTCGATTCCGAGCTTTCACCAGGTTGTCTCTTATTTGGAAAATTCTGTCTGTCGTTTCTTGGTATAGCTCAGGACCGGTTAATTGTGAATGACCGATCTCGTGCCACACAATAGGCGATTGACATCTTCTTCCGTATAAAGCCTCGAATGGTGCCATTTGAATGCTAGAATGATAGCTGTTGTTATACGAGAATTCGACTAACGACAGGTATTTATCCCAATTACCACCGAAGTCTATGACACACGAACGGAGCATGTCTTCAAGAGTACGAATCGTTCTTTCAGTCAGACGTCGGTTTGAGGGTGGAAAGCGGTACTTAGATTAAGCGATGTACCGAGTGCCGTCTGAAACGTTTCCCACAGTCGCGAGGTAAACCGAGCATCACGATCAGAGATGATGTCACGAGGCGTCCCATGATTACAAATGATCTCGTCGGTGTAGATTCGGGCTAATCGTTCTACCTTGTAGTCTTCTCGTATTAGCAAAAAGTGAGCTGATTTAGTCAAACGGTCGACCACAACCCAAATGCTGTCGTGACCTGATGACGTGTGCGGTAGCTTGGTTATGAAGTCCATAGCTATACTTTCCCATTTCCACATGGGAATTGGTGGTTGTTCGAGTAAGCCAGAGGGTCTTTGATGTTCAGCCTTGACCCTAGCACAAGTTAGGCATCTTCCGACGTAGAGGGCAATATCCCTTTTCATGCCGGGCCACCAGTACTTGTAGCGAAGATCCTGGTACATTTTGTCGGCACCGGGGTGAATAGAATACCGAGATTTGTGAGCTTCGTCCATCAAGATCTGTCACAAATTGGTTCGTTTGGGAATCCAAATTCGGTCCAGAAAGTGGAATATTCCATTCGATTTGCTCACAAGCTGGGCTCCATCATGGTAGATTCTTTCTTTCTTCAGGGTGCGTTTGTTAAAACACGCATGTTGAGCTTCGCGGATGAGGGTTTCGAGATCATGTTGGGCTTGAACGTTACGAGTGCTGAGCAGATAACTCCGTCTGCTGAGTGCGTCGGCGACAACATTCGCTTTGCCTGGGTGATAACGGATCTCACAGTCGTAATCATTGAGAAGTTCCACCCATCGGCGTTGACGCATATTAAGTTCCTTCTGATTAAAGATATGTTGCAGGCTCCTATGATCGGTGAAGATCGTACACTTGGTACCATACAGGTAGTGTCGCCAAATCTTTAATGCAAAAACAACTGCGCCTAGCTCGAGATCATGGGTTGTATAGTTCTTCTCGTGGACTTTGAGCTGACGAGATGCGTAAGCTATGACCTTGTCCCGTTGCATGAGAACGCAACCAAGACCAAGGTTGGAAGCATCACAATAGACAATGAAATCATTGTTTCCGTCGGGCAATGTGAGAACAGGAGCATTGCAAAGCATGTGCATAAGGGTTCGAAAGGTAGACTCTTGTTCGGTTTTCCAAACAAAAGGCTTGTCTTTATGCGTGAGAGAGGTAAGCGGCACAGCGATCTTTGAGAATCCCTCGATAAATCGCCGATAATAGCCTGCTAGTCCGAGAAAAGAGCGGACTTCAGACGGGTTCTTAGGCATAACCCAGCTCTTAACAGCTTCAATCTTCGCAGGGTCGACGTGAATACCTTGGCTATTAACAATGTGACCCAGAAATTGAAATTCCTCCAACCAGAATTCGCACTTGGAGAACTTGGCATAGAGTTGGTTCCCCTGGAGTAACTCGAGAACCAAACATAGATGTTGGGCGTGTTCGGCATTCTATTTGGAATAGATCAAGACAACGTCGATGAATACGATGACGAAACGGTCGAGATAGGGTTTACACACGCGATTCATCAGATCCATGAAAACCGCTGGTGCGTTGGTTAAACCAAAAGGCATGACAACGAATTCGTAGTGGCCGTAGCGGGTGCGAAACGCGGTTTTGGGTATAACCTCCTCTTGTATACGCAGTTGGTGATAGCCTGAACGTAGGTCGATCTTCGAGAAACACGTAGCACCTTGTAGTTGATCAAACAAATCGTCGATGCGAGGTAGGGGATAACGGTTCTTGATAGTTAACTTATTCAATTCCCGGTAGTCGATACACATCCTGAACGGCCCGTCCTTCTTTTTGACGAAAAGGACTGGCGCGCCCCAAGGAGAGGTGCTCGGACGAATGAAGCCTTTCTCAAGTAATTCCTGGAGTTGGTTTGAGAGTTCGCGCATTTTGGACAGCGCGAGTCGATAAGGAGCTTTGACAATAGGATTGGCTCCAGGGATGAGGTCGATACGAAAGTCGATATCACGACTTGGCGGTAGTCCGGGAAGATCCTCTGGAAAAACATTAGGAAATTCTCGAACCACAGGAACGTCTTTCACTTCCTTCTTCTCTTTCTTTTCCTTCTCCGCTACTACAATGTTAGCCAAGAAAGCCTTGTATTCCTTGCGGAGATACTTGCTAGCTTGGACACACGACATGAGCTTGAGACCTTTCGAAGTAGTATCACCATATACACACAATAAGTCACCATTCGCGAGCAAAAATCGAATCATCTTGTCAAAGCACACAACTTCGGCATGGTTTTCTCGAAGAAAGTCCATGCCTACTATGACGTCAAAGCTTCCGAGTTGCATCGGAATAAGGTCGATTGGAAAGATGTGATTGTTGAGCTCAAGAGTACAATCACGGAGAACAGAGTTGACGGCAACGGTTCTTCCGGTAGCGACTTCAACATCGAACGTCGAGGAGAGTTGGGAGCGTTTACGACTAAGGAGTTTCTCGAATTCGAACGATACAAAGCAATTATCGGCTCCAGTATCAAACAAACATGAAGCATAAATACCATTCACAAGGAACGTACCATTGACCACGTTGTTGTCGGCCTGGGCTTAACGCACGTTGATGTTGAAAGTTCTGGCGCGTGCGGCCTGTTGTTGCTGCTGCTGTTGTTGTTGCTGCTGAGGCTGCTATTGCTGGGGCTCTTGTTTCACGACCCTGTTCGGGCACATGTTGGCGAAATGGTTCGGGTCGCCACATGCGAAGCAGGCTCTGGCTTTGACCGCGGGTGCTGGAGGAGCTTGTTGACCCTGAGGGGCGGTGAGAAGAGCTTGATGAGCAGGAGCTTGTCGAATACGGCAGTTGCCAGTAAATGGCCGTATACATTGCAATGAGCACAAAAACAGCAAGCAATGGCAGCCGGGTGGTGGTAGGTACAAGTAGGGCAAAGCGGGTGTGGCCCAGTGTATGCACGCTTTGCAGGCGGTGCATTAGCCACAGGCGCCGCTACTTGACGTTGTTGGGCTGGTACAGCTTGAATCGGTGCAACAGTGATCGCACAGTTCTTGTTGCTGGAGCTGTTCTTTCTCTTGTTCTTCCTCTTGTTGCTCGATGTGGTAGGTTCAGCAGTTGGTGAGGCTGTAGTAGCTTGATGCAGGTGCTTCGGAGTTTTATCCCAGACACCAGCCTTGACCCTTTTGTCATTGATTTCGGCGGCCAGTAAGTAAGTCTCTTCGATCGTCTTAGTCTTAGCCGCTTGCACGAAATCTGCAACGCAGTCGGGCAAAGCTCGGATATACTTCTTGATTGTGATCTCCGGAGTCTTGACTTGATCGGGACAGATGATGCTGAGCTGTTTGAAATGAGCAGTGAGAGCAGCATTGTCACCTTCATGCTGATGTATGTGCCAAAATTCATCCTCTAGCTTTTGACGTTCATGAGGAGGGCAGAATTCCTCTAGCATGACTTCCTTGAGCTCGTCCCACGACAGTCCGTAGGCTGCATCGTTCCCTCGCTTGTTCCTCTCGGCCGTCCACCAGTCTAGTGCACGGGACTGGAAAACGCCGGTAGCATTCAGAGTTCGGAGGTCATCGGGGCAACCACTCTGTCGTAGAGTGATCTCAATGGAATCAAACCATTGGAATAGTGCAGTAGGACCTCCCTCGCCAGTGAATTCCTTTGGCCCACACGACTTGCTGGCGGTCCTTGATTCCTCAGATGACTTGCTGGCGTTCTCGTAAACATCACTCACAGCCTTTGCTACACTTTTAGCGATGATGGCAGCAAGGCGTTTGTCTCTCTTCTCTTGACGAGAAAGTGTGTGGCGGGATCCAGATGACATTTTCTGCAACAGACATCGTCACAGGACTCAACACATTGTATTCGAATCTCACCTCACACGTCTACTACTTACTAAAGCTCAGGAACACGCATATTCACGCAAACGCATAACACATAGAGCACAAAATCGCATAAACACATAAGCATGTAGAGCACATAATCACATAACACCTAAGCACATAAAGCACAGAAGCAAGGAAGCACATACACATTTAATCACTAGAGGCAGTCAGAAAACAGAAACCTATTATTCAAAGGCTGCGATCGTTCGAGAATAGCGTAGTATAAGCGTACGTCGTAGTATAAAGTCGCTCATAATTCAACGATTTGTTAACGTTTTGGGATAGAAATGCAGTACGAGTCGTGTGTGTCGACCGAAATGGAGGCACAAATCGATTTATTCTTCCAAAATTTAGCTCATAAACAGGTAAACGCACATAAAACACATAAAATTGACGAATTATCAAAGTCAGCAGTTGCGGCTTAGAATTAAAACACATAAAAATCGAGAGAAGGATTGTCTGCGGCTAGTAAACTTTGACTAACCAAGGTGGTTCAACTATTCACAAGGACTTGTCGTTCATGTCTGACCTTCGGAACTGTGCTTTTGCCTCGATTCTTGGGCGTTTAGCACACATCCCGTTAGTCATATCAAGACTTCAGGTCATTGGAGTCCGTTGAGACCCCGGTGAGAGTTTTGTAAAATGTGCGGAACAAGTTGTCAAGGTTAGGGTTTCACCCCTGGCTTACAACTTCGTCCCTGTTTTTGATAAAATGGAGGAGATTATTCATCAAAATATGGGTTTCACCCCTGATTTGGTATAATTCCCCCGCTGAACAAGCGTTCGTTATTGAAGAGAGATCATTGATAAGTTGATAAAACAGCATTGATCAAGCATTCTAGTCGGGAGTTTGCGGTTTTCACACCTAATCTCGACTTTATCGCCTATTCGAGTGCAGTGATAGTGTAGTATAAGCGAGATTAGCGAGGAATGAGCTCGTACCTAATCCCTACCGGATATGCACAAGTCGGTCTGTTGGTTCCTAACTATAGACTAGGTTTCTAAGACATCGACCCGGACTAGGTCGAGTCTTGCCTAATTCCCTATAGTTATGGCTCTGATACCAATCTGTCACACCCCAACCGATGGCGAAAACATCGGGGCATGGCACTGAGCGAAACAGATTGTCCAGAAGTTTCCATAACAATTATCAATACTATTCAATTTAAATAATACGTCCCATACCATATCTCAAACAGTAAAATAATTATTATAGACAAAAATCCAGGCAAATATTCTGTTCCGACAACTCAGATTTATACATAAATAGTTTATTTATTGGTTTCTAGGACCTCTTTTCCTAGCTTCGATTTCATCACAGCACAAAGAGCATCCAAGACCTTTCCTAGCCTCAAGTTCACAGCATGCTAAGCATGTAAACTTCCTAAGCACCTGTCACATACGTTAAAATAAAGCAATACATAAAATGTAAAGGTGAGCATACAAGTTTGATAATAGCATATAGAGTTCGAATTCGTTTACGCATAACCAGCACGTACACGAAGTGAAATGAAGCACATTAGTTATCGACATAGATCCATCGATACCAATGACTGTGGGTTGACTGCCAAATGCAGTCCGCAATACATGATTACCACCGTAATCCATGCAAGTAATTGTCCTTAACAACCCCCGTGTGAACGGGTGCTGAGTCCAAACTATAGTACTATCGTTGCTAAGGCAGGTAGACAGCATTCCATGTGTAAACATAACAAACAAGCATTCATAAGCCACGTATAACATGCATTAACGGTTAGCGTTCAAATGGTATTGAGTAGTGTGATTGTTGTAGTTTGAATATTCGTAACGTATGTAACACCCAAAAGTGCGTAAATCAAAAAGGGATCGAGTATACTCACAGCGGTTAATGGATTGAAGGGAGCGCTTAGCGAGTAAGGTTAGCCTGAATAGATTCGATAGCATAATGATAAGTGACGTTTTACGCGTCAAATGGTACAAAGTGTAAATGGGTAGGATGGTGGTTCGATCAGACGGTAATCCGATCGGGCAGCAATCCGTGCGGATAACAATCCGTTCGGATGGTCATCCGGTCGGACAGCTTGTCCGGTCGGATGACGATTCGAGTGGATTGTTTCTTCCTATAAGAAGGATGTGTTTGTGTATGATGGCTTGACTTTTGAAGTTTTCGTTGTAGCATTTTGAAAGCATGGAAGTATCTCTATCCATCAAGTCGGTCGGTCGATCGATCGAATGGTGAGTCGTGCGGATGACAATCCGTTCGGGTGGTCATCCGATCGGACAGTGGTCCGGTCGGACGACAACTTAGTGATGAGATTACTTAGTGAGGGCAAGCTCTAAACAGAAGGGTCACTCGATCGTTTGTCCATCCGATCGGGTGGCAACCCTGTTAATGAACATATTGAAAATTGTTTAAGTCCTTAAAGTCTTAGTATCTCATGATCCGAAGAGTAATCCAGTCAGATGGTCGTCCGATCGGATTGCAATTCGTCCAATACTCAAACTTCAGATGAGGTTGTTTAAAGGTGGGACCTAAGTGTGATCCGTTCGGATGGCAATCCGTTCGGATGGCAATCCGTTCGGATGACCTATCCGATCGGACAGCAGTCCGGTCGGACAACATTCCGTTCTGGTTGTTCCGTTCGTCCTACACTTGGTCGTTTTGATGGTTTGTCGTTATGTCGAGATGTTTTGACAGCGTGTTAACCAATAGAACCCCTAGTTTGACCCAGATGTCCAATCCGACCAGGAATCACCCTAGTTCGGCCAGTTACCGGCTCGAGACGGTTGTTCTTGATTAACCTAAAATCGGTAGCCTCGTGGGTAGAATACAGATCTTGAGCTAGTACAACACTATGATTGAGTAGAAGACTAGATCAGGGTCGGATCCTATCGGCTTTGAGTACATTTAGTGCAAAAGAGTTGAAAGAAAGTTAGAAACCATCTTTCAATCCTTTTTCATCACGTTTATGTTGGGATCTTTACAAGATCTTTGTGGAAATCGGTTAGATCTAAGTTGTTCTTGGTGGATTAAGGCCAAAACATGAAGTTCTTAAAGAACACATGATGACGTCATCCTAGAACACCCGAAATCTAGTGATTTCACGGTTAACAGTTAAGATCTAAAAGATAGAAAGGTGTAGGAGTGCGTGTAGATCAAGAAAGGACAAGATTTAGGACGAGATCTTACCTTGATCGAGAGAATTCGAAGAAAAGGTGGGGAGCACGAGCTGTTCGGACAGAGGGTTTCCAAAAGTAGAAAGAATGACAACGACAGGGGTAATTATAGGATTCCAAAAGAGGAAAGGGCTGTCCGATCGGATGGCACACCGCTCGGATGACTTATCCGGTTGAATGACATTCTGGTCGGATGGCACCTGGTCTGTGGCATTGTGGCTATCCGGTCGGATGGCTATCCGGCCGGATGGTACTTGGTTCGAATGTTTGACGCGACGATTTTTGCTGAGTCGATTTTGATTGCGAGCGGTTCGATACGATAGGGTTTCGTAGTCAAATTACTTTCAGTCCCAATCACTCATATCGAGCACTATCCCTTCTCCACTAATTATCATAGTTCGATTGTGATTCGAGTTCGAGTTTGATTTCGAGTTTTGATTGCGTTTCGATTGATTACCCCAACACATCATAAATAAACATGCACATATAGCACGTAAGGCATACACACACGTATAACAATAATTAAAATACGTAGCTCGAGTTGCGATTCGTTGTCGATTTGATTAGCATAGCTTGATTATCAGTTGATTAACTTTATCGCATTGTTACTTCCTATAGTTCACAGTCGTAAGTCGATTAGATAGTGATTAACATACGTCGGTTATTGTCATTAACAACACTTACTCCACATAATACAATCAAAATAAAGAAATTTCTATAAATCAGATTTGTATCATCGATCGTTGACTTGACCTTGGCTTTGACTTTGACTTGTGATAACACGGGGTGTTACAGTGATGATTGTGGTTGTGAGGGTCCTGCTCCCCTCGTTGGTCCTTTCCCATTCCTCTTCTTCGCGGCAGCATGCTTACCTGTCAAATATATATATATATATATATATATATATATATATATATATATATATATATATAGGGTTGGGTTATATGAAAAACCCCATCTTTTTTAAAAAACTATGCAAACCCAATACCATCCATTGATTATGTTTCATCACACTTGATCAATGGCTCTCATAATTTTGGTAACAATTAGATTTAAAAGAAATGTAATAATACACATTAGTCAACTAGAAGGGCATTTTGGGTAGTATATTCCTTCTCTTTCCACTGTCTAGTCCTATCATCTTTAATGCACCTCTCTTTCTCTCTCTTCATATCCAATTCAAAATCACAATCTCAGCTCTCTCAATTCCCTCTATCCCATGACTCTCCCTTCTCTCTACACAACACTTACAACCTGCAAGCCTAAAGAGAGAGTGAGAGCCGTGAGAGAGAGTACCAAAGAAATCGAAAGAGAAAGAGAGGTCCAGAGAAATCGAAAGAGAGAGAGAGAAAACTGGTGGGTTTCCAGCCACCCACGGCAGCAGCAGCGCTGTGGCGGTGGTGTTGTTGACCGTTATGGTTGGGGCAGGGGAGGCGGTAGATGCACGATGAGTGAGGCACGATGGTGGTTGGTGGAAGGTGGTGGCTGGTTCATTCTGGGTTGTTGGTAGTTGATAGCGGCGACAGTGGGTGGTTGTAGAAGGTGGTGGAGGGTGGGTGGTTGGTGGCGCCGGAGTTCGAAACGTCGTCGGAGTCAAGATCTAGTAATGGTTAATGTTCTCTCTCTCTCTTTCTCTCTCTCTCCTCTCCTCTGTCTTCAATCAAGATCTAGTAATGGTTAATGTTCATGTATTTTAAATAAATCGAAAACTTTAGGATGAGATTTTTGAATGGGATTTTTTGTTGGTTTGGTTGCTTGTTTGGGGATTTTGATCTTAACAATAATTGTTTTTTTTTGTTGGTTTGGTTGCTGGTTTAGGCTTTTGATCTGAACAGTAAGTGTTTTTTTTGTTGGGTTGTTTGATTTACAGAAACAGATCCACAAAGATATTCAATTGACAAGCTGGATGGATGCGGGGATATTGAATAAGTCAAATCTTTTGGGAAAGAAGTTTTCATTTGTTTATAACATGTGTTAGTGGTTCATGCTGTAACAGATCCATAAAGAAGTTTTCATGCTGTAACAAGTTTTCATTCGTTTATAACATGTTTTGCACATTTTGGAATGTATAACATGTGTTAAGCCTCTGTTATAATCTTTTTGTAACCTGACATGTATTCATGTATAAGCTAGTGGTTTACAAAACACCATGATGTGTATATACTGATCTAACATGTGTTACAATTTGTCTGTTCGGAACATGTAATTGATTAACATGTGACAAGGGTGAAAACAGTCGACGGGGGCAATGAGTTTAATGGTGAGCTTAGTTAATATCGTAATCTTGTTCTAACCCCACTTGTATACATATGATAACATGTAAGCATCCATTATAACCCGACTTGTATTCATGTATATCAAAAGTGGTTTGCAAAACACCATGATGTGCATATACTGATCGTAACACGTGTACAAGTTAATATGGAACATACAAGTTAATATTGTAACACCGTATACCTGGGATAACATGTGTTAAGCCTCTGTTATAATCTTGGTTTAACCCAACATTGTGTCATGTATAAGCTAGTGGTTTCTAAAACACTATTAACTTGTATAATCTTGGAACATACAAGTTAATATTGTAACACCGTAACCCGACTTGTATTCATGTATATGAAAGTCACATCCTTTGGGAAAGAAGTCTTCGTTCATTTATAACATGTGTTGGTGGTTCAAGCTGTAACAGAACACCATGATGTAACCTGACATGTGTTCATGTATAACATGTGTTAAGCCCCTGTTAGAATGATATATAACGTGGGAAAGAACTCTTCGTTCATTTATAACATGTGTTTGTTTTGCACATTTTGGAATGTATAACATGTGTTAAGCCTCTGTTATAATCTTTTTGTAACCTGACATATATTCATGTATAAGCTAGGGGTTTACAAAACACCATGATGTGTATATACTGATCTAACATGTGTTACAATTTGTCTGTTCGGAACATGTAATTGCTTAACATGTGACAAGGGTGAAAACAGTCGACGGGGGCGATGAGTTTAATGGTGAGCTTAGTTAATATCGTAATCTTGTTGTAACCCCACTTGTATACATATGATAACATGTAAGCATCCATTATAACCCGACTTGTATTCATGTATATCAAAAGTGGTTTGCAAAACACCATGGTGTGCATATACTGATCGTAACACGTGTACAAGTTAATATGGAACATACAAGTTAATATTGTAACACCGTATACCTGGGATAACATGTGTTAAGCCTTTGTTATAATCTTGGTTTAACCCAACATTGTGTCATGTATAAGCTAGTGGTTTCTAAAACACTATTAACTTGTATAATCTTGGAACATACAAGTTAATATTGTAACACCGTAACCCAACTTGTATTCATGTATATGAAAGTCACATCCTTTGGGAAAGAAGTCTTCGTTCATTTATAACATGTGTTGGTGGTTCAAGCTGTAACAGAACACCATGATGTAACCTGACTTGTGTTCATGTATAACATGTGTTAAGCCCCTGTTAGAATGATATATAACGTGGGAAAGAACTCTTCGTTCGTTTATAACATGTGTTTGTTTTGCACATTTTGGAATGTATAACATGTGTTAAGCCTCTGCTATAATCTTTTTGTAACCTGACATATATTCATGTATAAGCTAGGGGTTTACAAAACACCATGATGTGTATATACTGATCTAACATGTGTTACAATTTGTCTGTTCGGAAAATGTAATTGCTTAACATGTGACAAGGGTGAAAACAGTCGACGGGGGCGATGAGTTTAATGGTGAGCTTAGTTAATATCGTAATCTTGTTGTAACCCCACTTGTATACATATGATAACATGTAAGCATCCATTATAACCCGACTTGTATTCATGTATATGAAAGTGGTTTGCAAGTTAATATGTGTACAAGTTAATATGGAACATACAAGTTAATATTGTATAACGTGTGTTAAGCCTCTATTATAACGTGTGTTAAGACTTCCAGAATGGATGCATAAACTCCAATAGTAACTTAATAACATAGTATACTTGATATAACGTGTGTTAAGCCTCTTTTATAACGTGTGTTAAGACTTCCAGAATGTGTTAAGTCCATACCGTTTTAACATCATGTACTAGACAAAACAAAATAAGAGTCTCACATTACATATTACTAGTAAACGAAAATACATAGCACTAAGAAAATTGTGGAGCTTCCTTTGAAAATCTGCCTTAGCTTTTCAGCGGCTACCTTTGCTGCCTTAGCTTTTCAGCGGCTACCCTTGCTTTATTGTTTGGGTCGGTCTTGAAACGGTTTGTAAACATGTGGGTGTGCGTATGCCAGGGAAGTTATAAAAAAGTGTTTTCATGTCACACGTTACACGTGTTACGTTGTAGATGGGTTTCATGTCACATGTAACACATGCATGTCCGAGAAGTTCAACCTATAACACGTGTTAGTTGTGTTGTGCTGTAACATAAACATGGTCATGATCCTTGAGCATCTGATCCACGTTTGACGAAACCAACGGTCCCGAGAATTGGATCTTATTTCCCTTGAATCCATCACCGTCCTAATAACAAAAAGATAAGATAACCGTTAAGTCGTTAACCAGACATAAATATTAACACATTCATAGCCAGAAATTTTTTTTTCTCAGATAACATCACAAAAACAGTTACTATTCAGATCAAAAGCCCCAAACAAAGCAACCAAACCAACAAAAAACAGTTACTATTCAGATCAAAAGCCCAAACAAGCAACCAAACCAAGCACAACTTTTTAACACAAAAATAAAAACCTGCAAATTAATCTTACACAACTGAAACAACAACTAACAAAGTACACAGAACTAAAAACCTGCAATTAATTCGTCATACCCTAATACATGTCTCTAATACATCGTCATACCCTAATACATGTCTCTATAACATGTTACTATGGTTTAGCTGTGAAACAGGAGTTCAGACTATAACACGTGTTACGTTGGTTGTGCTGTAAGAAAACTTGGCTTAGCTGTGAAACAGGAGTTCAGACTATAACACGTGTTACGTTGGTTGTGCTGTAAGAAAACTTGGCTTAGCTGTGAAACAGGAGTTCAGACTATAACACGTGTTACGTTGGTTGTGCTGTAAGACAAACTTGGCTTTTCGTTTCTAAAAACAGATGTGCCAATTATTAGACGTCTAAAATTCAGCAACTAAACAAAGTACACATAACTAAAAACAACAAGATTACACGTTAAATACGAAACATTAACGGTCTATAATTTGTAATCTATACGAACATTAACGGTTGTTCGTGTTTCACAATAACGGTTGGAATTATACAAACTGTAATTTATAATCTATAAGACACATTAACGGTCTAATTACGAACATTAACTATTATACTTGGTGTTCGTGTTTCAAAACCCATATTCTATAATCGGCTGAAAAGAAAAAAACTACTGAAGCAAACAAGCAAGATAAAAACGTGAGCATTAATAGACTTGTTGTTCGTGTTTCACATTAACGAGATCCTCCTAAATCATCATATCTAAACAACAAACAAAAACCCACAATGCAATAATCAAATCAAGAAACTAAATCAAGATTACCTCATCGCAAAAATCACCACAAATATCGGACCCAATTCGAATCAAAAAATAAAAAAGGAAGAAACTTTATTCACACCCCTGTTGGTAGTACTAAGAAAATGGTGGAGCTTCCTTTGACATCAGTGACCCTTGAGTAGTAGTTGATGATGGCAACATTCAGATCTAGTGCCATTTTGAGTTAAATATATTCAGTTCCACATCTGAATATAGGAACTGAATATATGGGTTGGGGTTGGGGGATGGCGGTGGTGGAGGGGCAGTGGTGGCAGTGGTGGGGGGTGTGCAGCGGCGGTCGGCCGACGGTGGTAAAGGTGCAACGGTGGTGGGGGTTGTGCAACAGGGTTGGAGGTGTTTACGGTAGTGCCGGAGGTACAATACAGATGGTGGTGCGGTGGTGATGGTGGGGTGGTGGAAGAGAGAGGTGTATGATGAGAGAGAGATTTGATGAAGGGAGAGGAAGAAACTAATCAGATTAAAAGAAGAGAGAGAGGTTTGGGAAGATAAATGAGAAATAAATGTTGTCAAATCATAGTACACAAAAGTCAAGATATCTTTTTGAGTTGGGTAGTGTAAAAAGACAATCCTACCCTTCAAAGCTCTAAAAGCATATGTTGATGTGGAGCAATCTAGGCCACATGTTGAGTTTGCAAAGTTTTCTAAAAATCAAGGGTTTCTTGTGTAGCATTGCCTTATATATATATATATATATATATATATATATAGGGGACCGCTAAAATGAAAACCACCTCCAGTTGTAAGAACCGTGAGAACTACACCGTACGGGGCGAGGTGGACCAAATTTTTTTTTCATAAACGTAGATGCGTGTACTATAAACACATTTGTAAAAAAAAAATTCAAAACAAAAAAATGTCGTGTGTGTAGTTTTGAGCACCACAAGTTTGTGTTTACGGGTACCGTAAATTTTACATTTTTTTTTGAATTTTTTTTACAAATGTGTTTATAGTACACGCATCTTCGTTTATGAAAAAAAATTTTGGTCCACCTCGCCGCGGATCAAAAAGTTCTCACGGTTCTTACAACTGGAGGTGGTTTTCATTTTAGCGGTCACTTATATATATATATATATATAATATCATTAATAACTATAGGATTTCTAGCCTAGCCTTATAGGAAGACTTAGACACAGAATTTCCTATGGGATCTGCAATTGTGATATTTGAGCTTAGACACAGCTAGTGTCTAATTCGCTCAAAGTTGGCTATGATACCAACCTGTTAGACCCTGTTTTCCTGGTGGGTCCGGACTTGGGGTTTATGCATGACGATTGATATCAGTAATCACAATACAAAGCGGAAGATGGGAATTTAAAATAAATTAAATAAATTACAAACTTAAAGTTCAAAGTTTGAAATTTATATAAATTGTTCGTACTAAAGATCCACATGCGGATTGAATATAAAATGCGACTTGAGACTAATAAGGTCGTTTTGGTTGAGTTGCAAATTCCAATATGCCTAGAACAAGCAGCTCCAACCTATTCCGTACTTGCTAAATAACATGTGCTTAGTTTTTTTAAAATACGTCAGTTTTCACTGGTAAATACAGCTAACCGACTCTTTTTGAAAATCTTTTCAAAATTTATTTGATACCATTTGGTATATCATTTTTAAATAACTTGGGACAAACTATATCTCTTGTTAACACTTTTACATGTTTGTCAATACAGTCGGGGACTGGAAACTAAACGCCGATATATGATTAATCGACACACCACACTTTTAATATCATATAAATATATAGCATTAGCGTCTGTCAGGTGTATGCCTACACCTGGCGCTTAGGTCGTGGCCATTTGCAATTAAATGAGTCGGGATATCCAAGACACAGTGTCCCCTGAGGTGTTAAGGAGGTGATTAGTGGCAATCTTGGTGGCAGGAGAGCAGGTTGTAAGTGCCAGCTCAATTCTGACTGCCAGAGACCCCCTTACAAACCGTCAGGGGTTGGTGACGGTCCGTAAGGGACCTCCGGCGCCCAGTGTTATTTTGAAATCCTTACGGACCATAAGCCTTATAGCTTGTGGTCCGTAAGGGACCTTCATAGGCCAAAATTTTGGCTTTTATTCACATTTGATCCCTCAACTTTTATATCTTCCAAATTCAATAAAATTTGTCCCTCTCGTCCAACATATCTGGAATATTTGAGAGTTCCCGGACACGTGTTCCCATATAATTCGATAAAATTTCCGAGGTGTCACATTTGCCACATCAGATGATTTGAGGCATTCAATTTGGTGGTGATTATGTGGGCAATAACACTTAGGTTAAACTGATTTTCTGAACTGGTGAAAGAGGCAGCCATTGTACAGAAGAGAAGAGGGAGAAAGGTGGGCAAGATTTGGAGTGAGAGAGGAGGGAAGAAGTTTGGGTGGAAGGCAGAGGGAAAGGAGGATTAAGAGGCTTCTATGATACCATACAGGAATGTGAATGGAATCGTTGCCTCCTAGAATAGGGATAGGCATCTAAATAAGTTTAAGATATTGCACATACATACACAAAGAATAAAACAAATACAACTGAGTAAAGTTTATAAATAACATATTCAAATAGGTTTAAAACATAGGAGAGAGGTGGGAAACTGGGGATGCTGAATTTCGAAAACTTAAGTTCTTGTAATTGTAGGATCTTGACATTAGAGAATGGGTCAATTTGATTGATAACTTCCCAGACTACAACAATTAGTGGTACATCGTTCTAAAACTCGATAGTGATGGAGTAAGTGGATGCAACAATTTTGCACACGAGTATGTATTATAAATTTAGAGAGAGCAAGAGAGTGATGGAAACAATTTCCCACACAAAACCAGATATAGAAATTCAGAAAGGACGATTCAGTTACTTTTATTGGATGAATATTAATGTAACGGGTTTAAGAGCATCTACAACGTGAGGTTTGGAAAGGTAGTCTAAAAATCAGACCAACACTCCTGGACCTATGTGGGTGTTTGACCATGGTGGCCCGGTTTGTTCCATCGGACTAGTTTGGTTTGGAAATGTGGGGACCACATACACATAAGGCTTTTTGTTCTGGTGTAAAAAAGTTGGGTATGATGTAGAGGTTTGGAATGGTTTAGTGTTGTAGGAAAAAAGTGGGGGTTGGACTGGTTGAGGTTTGGAATGATGTGGCGGGTTTAGATTTTGAACTTTGACCAGCGTTCTAGATACTCTAGTATAATCAATGTCGTTCCTTTCGTAAGGAGCGCTTCTAGTGATGTGGTTCGTGCATATCCAACTCTTCTTGTTTCTGCATATCCACATCATCTTGTCACCTCTCATTAGGTCACAGAAAAACGGAAGATCATGTAGCTCAGTTATTTTAATGTTTATAGTACTTTTCCTTTTCGCCCATGTTTGAGTCCTAACTAACATGGTTTTATATTGTATTATTGTAAATTATACTATGAATTTGTACGTGTATTACTATTGTTAATGCAAATCCTTTTAAAATTCTTTGGCTATGTGTTCAACAATTATAGTAGCTCCATTAGTAAGTACTAGATTCATGTTGGTGCCGTGTATAAAATTTTTGGAAATCCAATATTTACACAACTCTTTTTTAGAAATTTTAGGTAAAATTAACACTACAAGCGAAAAATCGGTCGGGGCCGGGGAACCCGGGTCTATATACAGCTGCGCTATTGCGCATTTGTGAGAGTTTGAAAGCGGTTGCGTCGGAGATGCTCTAATTTCGACGAAATCTAGGCTAATATGTGATATTATAAAATAAAGTATTAGGTTGAAGAGTATGAACAAAATAACCCCTTCTTGCCTCACGAATGGAACATAAAACTATTTGGACCAAAGTTATACCAAATAAAAGATAAAGAGACTAAACAAACAAAATAGTGAATAGAGGGTCTAAATTTGTACTTATCTCGTATAAAGAGTAATACGTGGCTAACTAACAGGGCCTCCGTTATCATTAATTGAATGCTCCACAGTGACGATTAGGTTCCGATTATCATCATCTCAGGTGCGTTTTTTTATCCTCCAATGAACAAGTTAGGATATAAGCACTATTAAGTATGTTTCTCATGATCATTAAGTTAATAGTATGATATATATAATTAACTGTCATGTATATGATGAATTTTATCGTCCAGAGTTTTGATGCTGGTTGTATCAAAAACTATGAACTAGGAACACCAACATCATGCAGTTTGACCTCTAATATTTGAATATGATTAGCAGGTAGAAAAGAAGTAATTATGGGCTTTGAAGGAGACTGTAATCTTATGAAATTTAATTACCAAAAGCCATATTTCTGAGAAACTTATGTGTTTGATTTATAATCCTGATAAAGGATTCTGAAAGTTCACAATATTTGGATTAGCCTGAATGAGATAATATATTTATAGTCTAAATAGAGGACTGGATGAGTAATTTTAATCTTGATATTTTTATTTTTATAATAAATATACAAATACAAAATTCGAGTTCACCCTCCCGGTCAATTGAGTACCCATGTTTTTATTTGTGGTGGGAAGGAGTTGGGGCAGTAGAAAGAGAGGTGTTAGGCGGGGCCACTAGGGGGAAATAGTTGCCCGAATACGTGAACACAATCGCTGCCAGCCACACATCATGATGAAGCTGTGAGTTTTATAAGACCGTGGGAGAGGAAGATAATGTCTTAATCTTTGGACGTTTTGCGTCATGTGGCGGTCTAGTCTGCATGTGGGCATTATGAGCCGTTTTTCTAAAATGAGTGTAGTGGTATAATACCCCATAATGCCTCAATAATGATTACCCAATTATTATTATTTTTTTCAAATAAAAACTAATCAAATTTCATTAAATAAAAAAAAATACATTGCTAAAAATAAAAATAAAAAACCGAAAAAACTAATAAAACAATTACATTGCTAAATAAAAAAACTAATAATCTAAAGTCCGTATTTGTCGCGAATTTGTTGCCGACGCATTTCCACTAGGATCAACGCGTTGCCTACGAGGTGATCGATCGACTTAGACAAAAATTCCATGTCTTTCACCATTTGCCTCGATTCTTGTATCACGACAAATTTTTTGTTTTCGGCGTTTCTTTCTTGCATAGTCTCTAAACGCCTATGACATAGGTCTTGAATGTCTTGTAAGCGTCGGTTCATCTCTTCAAAATCTTCCTTCATTTCGAAATTAACCGAAGACGACTCCGCATTTTCCCCCTTTTTTCTCACTTCTTCTACCAGGCGGTCGTTCCAACTCCAAATCCTCATCGTCCTCCAAATTAATGGTTAAGTCGACGTTACGAGAATCGGAAGTGGGTGTCTCCGGGTCAACCGAGGATGATGTTTTGGACCGTTTTGCTTTACGTCTACCACTAGACGTCATGGTTGGTACGTTAGGCCATTTGGGACTTCCGCGTAAAAGCTCCTAACATCTCAAGTAACGCCTCTCGTTTGGTTGTACTCTTCCAACGCTCTTGTTAAAATACCCGCATCGTTTTGTCCGCTACCCTAGTTGTCCCTAGTGCGTTGGAAGACTTCTTGGAACTGATGACATTTTTGGTTTATGTCGTTCCATTTGCTAGATATCGAATCATTGTCCCGATACTCATCTTTACCCATCGCTTTAAAAAAAGTTTCACGAATTTTATTCCAAAAAATTGGTGAAATTTGATAGTTTGCTACAAAAAATATAAAAAATATTCTTAAAAAATAAAAATAAACGCTTACAAATATATTTTTAAAACGCTTACCAACTTCGGGGTCCTCCGATATGTCGAGCCACACCCGTGCTAACACGTATTCCTCGTCTTTTGTCCAAGCTAGGTAGGTTCCCTTTCGACGTGGAGCGTTTGGTTCCTTTTTTCATGAGACCGTTTACCACGTTGAGATGCCTCGGCAACGGGCTCGGGTTGTGTCTCCGGTGCTGTTTCTACGTCGGGTTCGGTTTCTTGGGTGGACGGTTGCGAACCACCCATGGATGCAAAGACGTGTGGACCGTGAAAGAACGGTTGTGAACCGCCCATGCCTAGTATTTGTGCGTACGCAAACTGTTGTATAATTGGTCTAGAACAAGTGATTTCAAAGAAATTAACAAACCTGAAACCCGAATTGAAATTGCAAAGTTTGTGATAAAACCTGGATTAATCTCTGAATCGTATGAGAACTATCAGATAAACATATTTGCGGGTTACACGCAATGATTTATCGGATTAGACAGAGACCACTCTTGTTGGAATTGGATTTGATGAAACTGTGATATCAAGAGAACAAAACTGTAACCGTGTCTGTTTCTTTTTGTGCGTATCTCATATATTCTTTTTGATCGAGAGGAACAGAAGTCTTTTTTAGACTTCATATAAGGCCTTTTCCAAAATTAACATTTATCGATTAATCCATGTTTATGGCCCAACAAGCATATTTAGTTGTTTTGAAAACAGCCATCATGGCCTCACAAACATACCAACGTAAAGGACTTTGGTCCCAAACAACAAATCCATTTTCCATTTGTTAAAATAATTAATGGGCTTTCATAAAGCAATGATAATATAATATATAGTATATAACTTTAAAGCTATTAATTACAAACTAATTATTAGTTACAAGGCCCATAAAAATTATTTACATAATAAACTCAAATAATATTAGGATTAAATCGAGCCCGCACTCCCGCGTCACCTAACTCGTTTAATCTCTAACATTATTTCCTCGATCAACAAGTTAATCCAATACCCTAAAATCCGTTGATAACACTAAAATTACCAACATTCCTCCCCCATTTTAGTGGTATCCATGATTAACTTAACCTTCCTCACAGAAACACAAACACATGCATAATGAAAATGTCCTGAGGATTGAATTTTCACTTAGTATATTACACGTTACAAATATTAGAATAACAGGGTGTCTCTATGGATTGAACCCATGTTATCCATTTAAATACATGTAGGTAATATACACAAACGTTTACAAATCCAAATTCCACTTGACACAATGTTTTACTAGCCTGTGTCCTAATCCTTCAAAGAATATATCAAAGCTCAAGTCCAAAGCTTCTTGAAGCGGCTAAACTTCATATTCTTATAGGTAGTTCATTACTCTTGCACCTGCACTGCAATTTATCAATGAACTATTAAGAAGTTCAACTTCAACCTACTTTATCTTGCAGTCTGAACACATACCTTGGGATGATTTGCTAATGTGTTCCAATATCGTTATGACAAGCTTTCCGCATTGAATTTTGCATCTAACATTGTATTAGATGGGAATTGGGTGTCTTGACATAAGATATTTAAAGTGGACTTTAAACCCATCCCTTTAGCTGATTTCTTCACGAGATCTCTTCCTAACCCTTTGGTTAGATGATCAGCTAAATTAAGCTCAGATCTAACAAACTCAACGGATATCACCCCATTCATGATTAATTCTCTAATCATACTATGTCTAACACCTAAGTGTCTAGACTTCCCATTGTACACTTGACTATATGCCTTAGCCAATGTAGCTGCACTATCACACCTGATAGAGATTGGTGATATCGGTTTTGGCCACAATGGAATCTCATAGATCAAATTTCTGAGCCACTCAGCTTCTTTACTAGCTGCAGCTAAAGCCACAAACTCAGATTCCATAGTTGAGTCAGTGATGCAAGTTTGTTTCTTTGAAGCCCAGGAGATAGCACCTCCACCAAGTAAGAACACCCATCCACTTGTGGAGGAATGATCTTCTTCCTTATTGTTTATCCAACTTGCATCAGAGTACCCTTCTATAACCGAAGGAAACCCTGAATAGCATAAACCAAAGTGCATGGTTCCTTTTAGGTACTTAAGCAGTCTGTTCACTGCTTGCCAGTGTTGAGCACTAGGATTACTAGTAAATCTGCTCAACTTACCTACAGCATAAGCTATGTCAGGCCTTGTGCTAATCATAGCATACATCAAGCATCCAATGACCTTAGAATACTCTAATTGTGAAACCGAATCACCAGAATTGGGCATTAACCGGATGCTCGGGTCTAGAGGAGTGCTAACAGGAGAACAATTATAATGATTGAATTTCTTCAACACTTTCTCAATGTAATGAGACTGTGTCATGGTTATATCATTGTTATTCCTTTTAATCCTTATTCCAAGGATCACATCCGCCTCCCCCATATCCTTCATTTCAAAATTCGAAGACAACAGTTTCTTTGTCTTATCAACCTGATCTTGGTCAGTGCCAAAGATCAACATATCATCTACATATAGACAAATAATTACTCCTTTACCAGAAGATTCAAATCTACTGTAGACACACTTATCAGCCTGGTTTAGAAGAAAACCATGAGATAAGATCACCTCATCAAATTTTTGATGCCACTACTTAGGTGCTTGTTTCAAACCATATAATGATTTGATGAGTTTACACACCTTGTGCTCTTGTCCAGGTAATACAAAACCCTCAGGCTGTTTCATGTATACCTCTTCATCCAATTCGCCATTCAAGAACGCGGTCTTGACATCCATTTGGTGAATTACCAAGTTGTGAATAGAAGCAAGAGCTAAAAGAAGTCTTATGGTGGAAATTCTTGCAACAGGAGCATAGGTATCAAAGAAATCTATTCCTTCCTTTTGTCTAAAGCCTTGGATAACCAACCTGGCTTTAAACTTATCTATGCTACCATCAACTTTCATCTTTCTTTTAAAAATCCATTTGCAACCCAAAGGTTTGCAACCAGGAGGCAAATCAGTCAATTTCCATGTATTATTATGCATGATAGAATCCATCTCATCTTGGATGGCTTCTTTCCAGAAAGCAACATCCCTAGAAGCCATTGCCTGACTGTATGTCTTAGGATCCTCCTCAATATTGAAAAATATTGATACTGATGTTCAACCCCATTCCTGGTTCCTTCCACCAAATAAAGATGAAAGTCAGAGCCAAAAGACTTGGCTTTCCTGACCCTAGTACCTTTCCTGGGTTCAGTACTAGTAGATGGTACATCTTTGGTACCAGCAGAGTTATTACCAAACTCAGTTACAGCTGATGTTTTCAAACTATAAGGCATGTCCTTTAGTCTAGGCACAGAAGAAAATCTATCCTCATTGCCAAAATCAGCAGTTCTTGATTCAATCACAGTGTGGACAGAAACATAGTCATTTGGTTCTGTGACATAGAACCTATGAACAGGGGAATGCTCACCATACCCAATAAAGATGCAATCAATGCCTCTTTCACCTATGTTTCTCAATTTTGGTTCAGTAAGCTTTACAACAGCTCTACAACCCCAAACTCTAAGATGACTTAAGTTTGATGCCTTTTTGTACCAGAGTTCATGTGGGGTTAATTTAGACTTTTTATTAGGAATTCTATTCAACAAATAACAGGCTGTTAACATAGCCTCACCCCAGAAACCTTCACTTAACCCAGAATAGGACAACATGGAATTAACCATTTCTTTCAAAGTCATATTCTTCCTCTCTGATACACCATTGTGTTGTGGTGTATAAGGAGCAGTGGTTTGATGTATTATACCAGTAGATTGAAAGTAAACTGGATCATAATACTCCCCACCTCTATCAGTACGAAGGTTTTTTATCAAACAACTTTGATGTCGCTCTACCTCTTGTTTATAAATTTGAATTTATCAAGAGTTTCATCTTTTGAATGCAATAAATAGACATAACAAAACCTAGAGGCATCATCAATAAAAGTAACCACATACTTTTTATTTCCAAGTGAGGGCGTACTATGAAAGTCACATAAATCAGAATGAATTAATTCTAATACCTTAGAATCCCTTTTAACATCTTTAAACGGTTTCCTAGTAATTTTAGTCAATTTGCAAGTATGGCATTTACTACAGTTTTGCATGTCAAAGGCAGGTATTAGACTCATTTTAGACATATCTTTCATCCTATAATAATTAACATGACCTAATCTAGCATGCCATAAACGTGAATCATTCTCAACATTACTAGAAGATATAGATGCCATACATACAGATTCAATAGCAGACGGGACATTAATATTAAGCATGAACATGCCATTACACAAATATCCAAATCCAACAAAGGTTCCATGTCGAGATAAAATAAACTTATCCGACTCAATGACCTGTTTATAACCACAGTTATTTAATACAATCCCAGATAAGAGATTTTTTCGAATCCCCGGTACATACAACACATTATCTAACAACAAGTGTTTTCCAGACGTGAATACAAGTCTAACTTTTCCAACTCCTTTGATGGGCTCAGTTGCAACATTTCTCATCCTTAGTACAGATCCATCTTCAATTGGTTCGAATTCCTCAAACCATTTGAGATCCTTGCACACGTGACTCGTAGCACCCGAGTCTACCCACCATGCAAGCATATCATCTTGTACATAAAAGGATTCAGAAATAAATGATACATAATTCTCAACCGAATTATGTTTATAAACGATTGGACTTTTTGAGTCCAATAACAAACCCGAAGACCGAGTTTCATTTATTTCGCACCCAGAGGGATTTTTTCCGACTTGTACGCTTCTAGTAATTTGGCCCAATTGTCCCACGTGTGTACCACCACAACCAACAGGCTGCACCTTTGTATTAAATTTGTTTGATTTAGAAACATTACCTTTTATTTGTTTATAATTCGAATCACTAGATAAATTTTGTTTCTTTAAATCAAATCCATTTTTTATGTTTTGCAAATAATTAACATGTCCCGAATGACTAAGTGAATCAACTACAAAACTCATAGGTTTTGTCAAATTTAAAGTGGAATCAGTAAGCGTACCTTGTGAAGCATTTGGGTCTTTTGACCCACTTGGACCCGCTATGTTAGCTTTGTTTCCACCCATAGTCTTCACACGACAATTTTTCTTTAAATGCCCCGGTTTGCCACATCTCCAACAACCCCCTTTTGGTTTCTTGTTGGGATCATTATTACCCTGGTCAAGCCTTCTTTTATCACCCTTACCCTTGTTTAACTTTCCAGTTTTCTCATCGTTTTCAACCATTTTGAACCAGTTAACTTTGAAATTTAATAGTGATGAAACTAAGAAAGTACACTAGCCTTCTAAATTATTTGAGAAACCCACTTTAATGTAATTAAATGATTTCCAAACCACCAATTATATCTAGTCGATGATGTCAACAAATTTCAATTACTCAATATCAGTTTGGGAATATCAAAATATTAAATACACTTTAATTCCTAATTCCTTGACCAAATATTTAATATTAAACAACTTCAATGAAGAGCAATAAATCAAAATTAAAGTTTTAAATTCTTGAAACATATTTACGATCAAATTATATTGCAACTCACTTTGATTCAATAATTCCACAGAATCAAGATTTCCTTTGTTGACCAGATTCAAAACTCAGTGTTTTTTTTTTAAAATCAATTATCATGATTTAATTCAAAGTTAATTTTTGTAACTTAGAATTTCCAACAAAACTATCACAGGCCAGGCAAATAATCGAACAAAACTACAACTACAATTCGAACCAAATTGAACCCTAAAATAGGTTTATCTTTGTTGTATAATTGGTCTAGAACAAGTGATTTCAAAGAAATTAACAAACCTGGAACCCGAATTGAAATTGCAAAGTTTGTGATAAAACCTGGATTAATCTCTGAATCGTATGAGAACTATCAGATAAACCTATTTGCGGGTTACACGCAATGATTTATCGGATTAGACAGAGACCACTCTTGTTGGAATTGGATTTGATGAAACTGTGATATCAAGAGAACAACACTGTAACCGTGTCTGTTTCTTTTTGTGCGTATCTCATATATTCTTTTTGATCGAGAGGAACAGAAGTCTTTTTTAGACTTCATATAAGGCCTTTTCCAAAATTAACATTTATAAATTAATCCATGTTTATGGCCCAACAAGCATATTTAGTTGTTTTGAAAACAGCCATCATGGCCTCACAAACATACCAACGTAAAGGACTTTGGTCCCAAACAACAAATCCATTTTCCATTTGTTAAAATAATTAATGGGCTTTCATAAAGCAATGATAATATAATATATAGTATATAACTTTAAAGCTATTAATTACAAACTAATTATTAGTTACAAGGCCCATAAAAATTATTTACATAATAAACTCAAATAATATTAGGATTAAATCGAGCCCGCACTCCCGCGTCACCTAACTCGTTTAATCTCTAACATTATTTCCTCGATCAACAAGTTAATCCAATACCCTAAAATCCGTTGATAACACTAAAATTACCAACACAAACATACTCAGGTCCATCTCTTGAAAATTGAAGTTTGGTTGTGGTTGGGTGGTGTTCGGGCGATACGTAGTGGGGTTACCGGGTCTAGACGGAACACAGCAAGGGGGTCGGAAGGGATTCATGATGTAATTTTTTTATAAAATTTTAAGTAGTATAGAAGAGAGTAGGGTGAAGTTTATAAAAAATAAGTGAAAAGTGAGGTGTTTTATAGGTTAAAAAGTGGAATAAAAAAAATTAAAAGTTTTTGTTTGTTACCGTTGAAGCAACGCTATAATTTTGTAAATGTGCGAAATTTTGACGTTTTAAAAAGAACGATGCCCGCAATTTTTTTGAAAAAAAAACGCCTCCGAGGGCGGTCATGCGGCGTGGTTGGGCGTTTTTTGGGGAAAACGCCAAAAAAACCCCACTACGGGTGTTCTAAGATCCTATGATCTTGTTTTCCCCCCAAATTGAACACAATCACAAAACTTGGTGACCAGATGCATACATTGACTTAAATAGGCTACAATTATTGGTCATCTCTCCCCATAAACATGGGCGGAGGATACTGTGGCCTGGTCCCCACCTATTTTGACTCGTAGTGTTAATTTTACAAAAAAATTCCGTTTTTTTTGTAGTGTAAGATATTGAATTTTCAAGAGTCCAACCCCTACCGATTTGGATTTTGAGAGTCCGGCCCCACTGAGTTTTCATTCAAGCTCCGCCACTGCCCATAAGATGTATATGTTTCAGTCAATATGAATTTCAATCCTGGCTTAAATCATCTGTACATACTGTGTTATGTGTACTTAGGTGTTGAATGTTCATTCTTAACATATATATATTTTTTGGAACAGCAGTGATCATTTCTACATTCGTGCTTGGTTGTGATGATATATAAAATATTTTCATTCTATAAAGCCCTGCTGGTGTTTAACGTTTGTTGGAGTTGACAACTAGGCTGATCAACCAAAGTTGTTCTCTTTACAATATATAGATTATAGAGAACCATGGCTGATGATCTTAAGCTTCATATGAAGCAACTATTCAGCCTCTGTTCTGGATATAGAACAGAGAGACGGGATATCCGTAGAGAAAGGATAGCTAAATCCTATTGACAAATTTGGAATCAATGGATAGCGAACGGCTCTTTTTATTTGATGAATTATTATTGAATACAATACGAGTGAACTGTGAAAAACTCTGTGACATAAGATACAACTCAAATGTAGAGGAAGAGGCTATTGCAGGATTTGATGCTGAAGCAGAAACACTACTGGATCAACTTGCTGGAACTTCTACAAAGAAGTTACAGATCATCTCAATTGCAGGAATGGCTGGGCTTGGCAAGACGACTTTGGCTAGAAAGTTATTCAGGGATCCACTAATCGAGTATATGTTTGACATTCGAGCGTGGACTTGTGTTTCTCAAGTATATCTCAAGAAGGACTTATTGCTTGGCATATTAAGCTCTTTCATTAATAATCTTACAGATGAGATATACAAAATGAATGAGGAACAGTTGGGAGAAAAGCTGTACAGACGTTTAAAAGATCGTAAATATTTAGTGGTCTTGGATGATATCTGGGAATGTAAAGCCTGGAATGATATCAGAATCTATTTTCCGGATGACAAAACTGGAAGCCGGGTGCTATTTACTAGTCGTGACATAGACATCAGTTTACATGTACAGGCGGCAAGATCAGCTCATGTTTTGCGTCTTCGTACTCAAGATGAAAGCTGGGATATATTTATGAAGAAGGTATTTAGAACTGGAATATGTCCTAGTTACTTGGAGGAACAAGGAAAGGTGATAACACAAAAATGTGAAGGTTTGCCTCTTGCTATTGTTATAGCTGCAGGTCTTCTGAAAAATAACTGGTCAATTGAGTGGTGGACCCAAATTGCAACGAGTCTAAGTTCGTTTATGGTCAGTGACCCAAGCCAATACATGGACTCACTTGCTTTTAGCTACAACCATTTGCCTCCTCACTTAAGACCATGTTTCTTTATTTAGCAGCATTTCCCGAGGACTATGAAATCCCCGTGTCAAAGCTGATTCGGCTATGGATTGCTCAAGGATTTATACATCATACTGGAAGCAGAATCTTGGAAGATGTTGCAGAGGATTTCTTGATAGATTTAATCAAGAGAAGTCTGGTGATGACTCCCACAATAAGGGCTAATGGACAGGTTAAAACATGCCGCATCCATGACATATTGCGTGATTTTTGTTTGAGAAAGGCCAAAGAAGAAAGCTTTCTGCCAAACATTTATAGGTATGACAAGATCTCGTCAATGCTTTTTTATCCATCAGAGCTAGGAAAACTTCTTCTGGAGGGAAGATCCATCCATATCGAGACATATAAAGCTCTTAAGATTCTGGATGTAGTCTCTATCCCTATCTCCTCATTTCCTTGTGAGGCAGTCCAACTTATCAATCTGAGATACCTGGCCATTCAAGCACGTGAAGGAAGTCCCCAAGCATCAATATCGAACCTTGTCTACCTACAAACGCTCGTAATATTGTCAAGGAAGAATGTTATGATACCGAAATCCATATGGAATATGGTAAATCTGAGGCATTTGTATATCAAATCAGGGGAAAATCTTATTGAGCAGCCATGTTTTGCACAACTGAATGAGAAGGATGGTTGTCCGAGGGTACTGGCTAGCTTGCAAACCTTATCCCATGTAAGTCCTCGATCTTTCACAAATATATCTTTGAGGACTCCCAATCTAAGGAAGCTTGGGTTTTGTGGACCCTTAATATCAAGGCTTGGTGATCTTGAATTTCCAAGTATAGTATCTTTGCAGCATCTTCAAAAGTTGAAGTTATTAAACACGATTGTGTTTCCTGAAGCAACACGATCATGTAATCCTCTTATGTTTCCTGAAAAGCTTAAGAAACTAACACTATCAAATACTGGAATGGACTGGGAGGAGATGTGGACCTTTGCTTGGCTGCCTAACCTCGAGGTTTTAAAATTAAAATTTCATGCTTGCATAGGAGAGAGGTGGGAAACTGGGGATGCAGAATTTCGGCAACTTAAGTTCTTGAAATTGCAGGATCTTGACATTAGGGAATGGGTCAGTTCGAGTGATAACTTCCCTAGACTACAACGATTAATCGTGCATCGCTGTCTAAAACTCGATAGTATCCCATCAGATTTAGGAAATATTTTGACATTGGATGTGAGTGAAGTAGGTGGATGCAGTAGTTCTGCGCACGAGTCTGCATTGAAAATTCAGAGAGAGCAAGAGAGTGATGGAAACAGTTTCCTAAAAGTCCACACAAAACCAGAAATATAAATTTAGAAAGTATGATTCAGTTACTTATATTGGATGAATATTAATGTAAGGGTTCTATTATGATCAATGTGGTTACTTTTGCAGGGAACGCTTCTAATGAGCTGGTTTGTGCATATATCCACCTCATCTCATCACCTTCTCTCATGGCTCATGCGGTCACAGAAAAAACCGAAGAAGATTATGTAGCTCAGTTATTTTGATGTTATAGGGCTTTTCCTTTTCGACCATGTTTGAGTCCTAACTTACGTCGTTTTATATTGTAAATTATATTTTGAATATGTAGTACATGTATTATGTATGTAAATCCTTTTATAATTCTCTTACCACTAGGACCCAACTCCCCTGATACATATGGTATTATTCTATTTATTACGGTTTTGGTATGGTTCTGGCACTAGGTATAACAAATAAAAGATAAAACCCAACAAAATGTTTTGGTTCATTACCATATGGACTTCATGATTCTGATGGTTTTACTGATTTACAACAAGGGATGATGCAATGGAGGAAATCTAAAGAATATCTCTATGATGGGTGTTCTTTAATTGTCTAGAGATTTAATTTGTTGAGATGGATGCTTTTTTGTGCATTATATGCTGGTACTTTGTGCATTATATACTTTTTTGTGCATTATATGAAGGTGGTTGGTGGTGAGTGGTTGTAATAATAATCAAACCACAGGGGCACATATTGTAAAAGATAAAAGTTTTGGGGTGTGAAATTACCGTTTTACCCCTGGACCAGACGGTCAACCTAACCATTGACTGATGGTGGGTGTCAAAGTGCAATTAATAGTTAAAGAATATGCAGTGGAGAGTTGATGAAAAACTGAAACCAGTTTGATTGAACAACAATCTTTGATTGAAGGAAGATTGACTTGTTAAAAGTTTGACTAGTTAGGGCCCACAAACTTAACAAGGAATTAGAAGTCTTAAGGGGGGACGGGGTGGTTAACTAGTGATAAAATCTATCACTCACAAGCACCAATCAAGTTCCGCCATGTCATCAACCATTTTTTCCATCACTCACAACCTTTTTTAGGCGGGGTGGTCATCACTCACCACCACACCCAACAATTTCCCTCCAACCAACAAATACCCTCACATTAAATAAATGTTTCGCCCCCTTTCTCTTTCATGAAACACACGTGTAGGTGTCACACACCACCACATGCAGGTGTCAAACAGATAACCCCCATGCGCAGACCAAACATTGCAATTAAATTGCTAAAGGACAAAAAGGATGTCAGAATGGTAACAATCTTTAACGCGTAATAGGGGTAACGAGTTACAAAAATAACGCGTTTTTTTTTTTTGCGGCGGCGGTGTTACGTGGAGGTTTAACGCGTGATGGGGTGGTATCACGGACCACCCCGTCCCCCCTAAGAAGATGGATACATAATTGACGATCTTCCTTTGCATTGGTGTTGTTTGGATTTGGGTTTAGAATATCTGATGGTGGTGGGCGGTGTTAGATGGCTACATTTGTAATTAACTTTAAAATTAAGTCGGTGTGAAAGACCATACAATATACTTCAAAATTTAGTTTCTAAACTAAATTGAATTGTTATCAAATAAAAATAATTCATCCCTTCAATTAAATCTTTAGTTTCATCCTATTGAATTGTTATCAAATAAAAATAATTCATCCCTTCAATTAAATCTTTAGTTTCATCCTAAACTATAAAATAATTCTAATTTGAAAAAAAAAAAAAAAAAATCCACGACTAATCACAATGCATAACTTAGCAAAACTTTTGGGCCCTTTCAAAATTTAAATATTTAATATTGCCATATCCATATGTAACTCATCCCTATATATACTCCCCCTTCCCATGCAAACAATACATATTTCTCATACAAAAATCATTAAATCAACCACTAGGAAAAAAGCGCTTTAAGGAAAACAAACAGGGATGACGATGAAGCAGCCGGAGGACGTTGACCGGTCAGAAGCACCCCAACTTTGCAAAGCGGGTTGTGGGTTTTATGGGAATTTGAAAACCCAAAACCTTTGTTCTGTTTGCTTTAAGGTTGTTATTCAGAAGGAGGCATCCAAACAAACAGTTATCGACGTTAATGTAGCTGATACAGTCCCATTGAAAAATCATCATAGTGTTGAACTGTTGAAGTCAAGAAGAAGAACAGATGCCGGGTCTGCAACAAACGGGTTGGGTTAATCGGGTTTGGGTGTAGATGTGGTCATAGTTTCTGCGGGTTGCATCGGATGCCTGAGGAACATGCTTGCAAGTTCGATTTCAAGGCTGCCGGCCGTGCGGTTTTAGAGAAAGAGAACCCGGTTTGCGTAGCCGATAAACTGGAGACAAGAATTTAATAATTCATCTTTGACACTTGCAATTTCTTTTTTTATTTTCAGTTAGCGTTATTATTTCGGTGCATGCATGTTTTTATTTGTCTTTGTAAAATCCTAGTTGTAATTAGCTTATGGTAAAGAGTTAAAAGGATTCAATTGGTAGTGTTATTTAAATTAAATATGAATCTTATGGAAATATTAAAATTAATAAAGATAGTACTGATAAAATAAGGATCAAAGCTGAATATAATTATAAAATTAAATATGAATCTTATGGAAATAATAAAATTAAAAAAGATAATACTGATAAAATAAGGAACAAAGCTGAATATAATTATAAAAATACATATTTTTTTATGTTTTGTGACAACCACCTAACAGATTGATATCAATATAAACTTTGATAATGTTTTGATTGTTTTCCTAGGTTTTTGCTAACGAATCCCTCCGCAACTTGTTTCGGATGGACGACAAGCGCAACCGCAAACCACCGACTTATTGCCCATTAAATCAGAACTTTTATGCATCACAAAAAGTATTTTCTTTTAATTGTACTATAAGGAGAATGCCGTCTCTATGAGGCTATGTGTAGTAGGTGTTATACAATGTTATGTTGGACTATAACGCCCCCTCAACATCTCCCTGCTGGGCGTTATGGGAGGTTATGGAACATGGCCGTGATATACATACACATGTATGTATAATTGAAGGGGTATAATCCTACTACACACTCAAATTATATAACCCCATAACCTTCATTTCTTACACATTTACAACGTGTCGTATAACATCACATCTATAAGGTTATGAGACTTGACCACTACACATGGTTTGAAGGACGCGTGCACCAATCATGTCACATAAGAAGTAGAAGTACGATGTAACATAGATACCCCCTTGGCATGGAGACATGCCTTGTTTGGGAGAAAATCCATGTGGCAACAGTAATAGATGCATTATAAAGGGGGAAGGGGTGGTCATCACTTGCAAAAATTCAATCACTCACAACATCCAATCAAGTTCCGCCATGTCATCAACCATTATTCCATCACTCACTACTTTTTTTAGTGGCAATGGTCATCACTCACAACACCCAACAATAAACCCTCACACCTCCTCGCATCCATTTATCACTCACAGCCCATCACTCGTTGATTTTATCACGCCAAACCTTCCATCACTCGTTGAATATGTTGGTGGCGGGGGTTCCTTTCCCCCCATCACTCGTTGAACTTCTCCATCACGCTCAAAAAGCTTCCCACCCCGAGACCCCTAATAGATGCATTGGCTTCATACCCATTTTTTTAAAACTTCAAAATCTTCATTAAGGTTTGGGCACTTTTGCCATATATGTCCAAAAAAAAAATTTCTCAACTGGACCACTTAGGTTTATAAAAGTTGTTAGATTTATCAATTTCTCTAAAACCATTAAAAACTAACGTTAAATTATGTGTATTTTGGATGCATCTGGCAAATGCCCAAACCTTAGAGATAATTTTAACAGTTTACTCTTTTTACTATTTTCTAAGTTTTTATTTTTTATTAACATTTTCTTATAACTATTTTTTTAATATAAATGTTTTAATTTTAATTTCTTATAAATATTCTTTATCACCAAACTATAGATTTTGTTTCTGACAAACCGACATTGTTTCCAAAAATCATAATTTCTTTATTTGATGAATGACATTTAGTTGTTGTTTGTTTTTGCTTAAAATGTCTGTAAAGAGACTATATCTGCAGGCGGGCAGACATAAGGCCTTGAAGACTGTTTGTTTTTTTTTTCTTTAAACAGATTTGAACTCACATTTTTCCATCTTAAAAAATAATCTATGGATCCCCTGTTTAAAACATCTTCACAAGAACCAAAACAAAAACCCTAACACAAATGAAGACCCAGACCTTATACACAGACACAACACTCCCCTCATCCACCTCTCGATTCCACTCTTCTCCCTCAGATTGAGTCGCCGGACTCCGGCGACGGTACCAGCCAACTCCGATCACAACACATCCACACCCTCTAAACCACCCCCCATTCGATCTGTGTACCGGCCGATCACCACCACCACCGTCTGGTGGTGGCGCGACGAAGAAACAGAGAGAGAGAGAAAGAAGAGAGAGAGAGCCGGAGAAGAAGAAAGGAGCCGATCACCTCCTTTTACGGCAACAGTGGCAGCGGCGCCGGCGACGAAGCAGAGACTCAGTGGGAGAATGAAGGCAGGAAAGTTACCAAGTGGGAGCTTTGTAGAATTGTCAAAGAAATGAGGAAGTTTGGTCGTCATAAGCTTGCTCTTGAGGTATGTTTGGATTGAATTAGATTCACTGTGTTTTTAATTTGGATTAGTTTTGTTAATTTCATCATGGGGTTTTTCCATTTGAATGAATCTTGCTGTATATTTATGTGCCGCTTGCTATCTTGTTCTGTAAAAGGTCAATCTTTGAGTTTACATATTTTCAGTTTATGCAGGTAGTAAAAACAAACAGTCTGATATTTTCAGCTTGCCGAGCTTCAGACCACATCTTCAGTTAAAGAACATGGAAACAGATGAAATCAGCTTGCAGACAGTTTATGTCTGCAAAAACAAACAACACCTTACTCGTATTCATATTTTTTTTTTCAAAAAAAATAAAATCTTTCCTATAGAATGATGTAAAACTTAACAACTAAATTAAAATAAATCTCGTTAATTTAGGGGTTGTTTGTTTACATCTTAATGGGGTTCTTAATGGTTCAGCACTTAATGGTTCGCGATCAAATGTCTGAATGGTTCAGATATTTGCCTCTGAATGGTTAACAATTATACATAGTCTGAATGGTTAAGACCTCTAATCTGAATTGGTCAGACATTTGCCTCTGAACAGTTAATCATTATACGAACTCTTAATGGTTCAGAATAGGATGAGCATTTGGTATCAAATACCGTTCCCGTACCGATACCATCCCGATCCCGAAAATACCGTACCGAATTTTTTCGCTACTGGAAACGGTATCCACTTTTTGGCATTTTCGGTATCGGTATTTTGGGATCGGTATCGGTTCAGTACGGTACCGGTAAAATACTGAATTTTACTTTCAAATACCGCTACCGTACCGATACCATACCGATAACGTACTGATACCGTACCGTACCGACATATTTCGGTATCGGTACCCGGTTTTGGCGAAATTCGGGATCGGGACGGGATCGGGATTTGCTCATCCCTAGTTCAGAACTCTTACTGATTCAGAACTTAATGATTCAGACGTCTTACTGATTCAACACTTAACCATTCAGAAGTTGCCAAACAGCCCCTTAGCTTTGTTAATATTATGCATTTGCCATTCACAAAGGATTGTAACCTACGGGGTGTTACTCATGATAAAACATTTTTTTATGCAGATACAAATATTTGAAGGTCATGATAAGTCTAATTCTAAAAAAAACAAACAATGACGATGTTAAAGATAAATGTTATAAGAAAGTATATTACAAAAATTTTGTTAAAATTATTAATAATGTGTAAGGCAAAATCATCATCATCATACTTAGTAAATCCCACCAATAGCAAAGCTAAGGTAGGGTCTGAGGAGGGTAAGATGTAGACAGCCTTACCTCTACCCCGTAGGAATAGAGAGGCTGCTTCCAGTGAGACCCTCAGCTCGATAGTAGTTTTGCATCAAGCCTTGGACATAAGGCACATAACACTCAGCAATTGAGACAACTGCCGATTAGTGCATGTACCCCCTTGTCTTTCGGCTATCAACGCCACCACATGACGCATGATTAACCATCCCTCTCTTTTAACGTTATTTTCTAGGAAATTAGTAAAATAACGTTAAAATTAGCACTTTCACTTTTGCCTCCCGAGCGCCCACACATATATACACTATATGCGTATGCCGCAAGTGGGGCGTAAATGTTTAAGGCAAAATAAATAGATTAAATGTCAACTTTAAAAAGAAAGTTATCATTTATTTATATATTATAAATTTGTAACATTTGTATGCATGTGTTGTTGTAAATTGTGCTTAAGTGGTTGTACCCATGTTGGTCTTCTATTATTAATAAGCTAATGGTTTTATAAAAAACCACCAAAGCGATACTTGGGGTAGAAGCTGACTCACCTTCCATATACGCATGTACAAACTTACGTGTTTCGAAGAGATAGAGAGCGAGCGAGCGAGAGCGAGCGAGCGAGAGCGAGCGTGTAGTGTATGCATAAAAAGAGTAAGGAAGAAAGAAAGAGAAAGTATGTGAATTAACCAAATAGCAATCTCATGATGGTGACAGATTATCTCCTGTGATTGGTCGATCTCCGGCGTGTGATAGGCCTCTGAGCGTGTAGTGTATGTATAAAAAGAGGAAGGAAGAAAGAAAGAGAAAGTATGTGAATTAACCAAATAGCAATCTCATGATGGTGACAGATTATCTCCTGTGATTGGTCGATCTCCGGCGTGTGATAGGCCTCTACCCACCAAACCAAGACAAATGAATCTCCTGATGGTGACAGATTGTTCAACGGAATGGTGGCAGTGATGTTCTCAGCCATGATGACTAGGGTTCCGATGACCCTAGATAGTCCGATGGAGATGTGAAACGACAAAAGTCTGGTCAGACCAGACCTATTATTCTAGCAACACAGAGGGTCATCTCAGATAACGATGATGACGACTCGATTTGGAGTACCGACAACGGTTCCGTCAAACTCCGGTAAGCATAAATTCACTATCCGTTCCACTTAAATTGATCTCTATTTTGATTGAGGTTGTTTTTTTTTTTTGAAAAGCAACTTTCATTAACAAACGCCAAAACCACAAAGAAGGGCGGCAAACAAAACAGACAAACATACAAGCTTACATATTAACAAAGCTACACCACTCTTCCCAATTGACTACAATGTCCTTAGATCTAGAATTAAGCCAAAAAAAGCCCATGGATTTGATTTCCCTTATAATCCCCTCCAGTTTGACCAAACTGTTGTTAAATCTAGCCTCGTTTCTTGCCTTCCAAATACTCCAACATCCAACTCTAATGATACCTTGAACGATGACTTTTTTCTTCCCTTTAATGCCTAAAACCTCGTGCGATTCAAGCAAGTCTCTCACCGAAAACGCCCAAATGAGAGGGATCTTGCACCACTGACTAACAATCGACCAAACAGATGAAGTAAGGCTGCACGAAGTGAATAAATGATCCGCACTTTCATCGCGATCACCACAAAAAACACAAGCCAACTCACCGATGTTCAGGTTCCTCTTCTTGAGCGCCTCCATAGTCGCCAGTTTGTCTAAACCGAGCCTCCAAATGAAAACGTTGCATTTTCTAGGAAGCCATTTACACATACTCGGATAATAGTTCCCCTGAATGCCATCGTTATTAATCAGTAGGTTCTTGACCGAACCCACACTAAAAACCTTGTCCACAGAACTGGACCATAACCACTTGTCTTTACCTACTTTCATGTCCACATCCAAAAGCATAGAACATAAACCGACAAGCTCATCCACTTCCTGCCCAGAATTTAGGGATCTAATCCACTGCCAAATGAATCTGGAATTACCACCATTACTGACCAGTCTATCAGCAATTGTACAACATTTATTTTGCTCCAACAAAAACAAAGACGGAAACAATGGTCTCAGCGGACCAGCGCTCACCCACGGGTCAATCCAGAACAGGAGCGACTCCCCATTACCCACCTCCCCAACAAACCATTGATAAATAGGCTTGTTATCCAGCACACATTTAACCAGTAAGTTGACAATGTTACACCACACCCCCCCCCAAAGCTCTTCGAACCGGAAAGCAGTCCCAATTAGATCTGGACTTATGAATCGATTCAATCACCTTAACCCAGAGTCTATCTTTATTTTCCTTAAACCGCCAACCCCATTTAGACAATAAAGAGAAATTGACATGTTTAAGTTTACTAAGGCCCAAACCACCTTTATCTATCGGACAAGCCACCCGATCCCATGCCGCCCAATGAATTTTTTTACTCTCATTGCTACCTCCCCACAAAAAATTCCTGATCTTAGATTCCAGATCCTTAATAACCTGGGCCGGAGCTTTATATAGAGAGAAAAAATAAGTCGGAAGACTCTCGAGGACCGACTTGATCAATGTAATTCTTCCTCCCATTGAAAGCAAAACCGCTTTCCACTTAGCAAGTCTCGCATCAAAAATGTCATACACGGGCTTCCAGTTAGCAATCCTGTTCATATTAGCTCCGACCGTCAAACCGAGGTATCTGAACGGAAAAACCTCAGCTTGGCATCCAATGATATTCGCCATATCCTCCAATTCCCCATTACTAACTCCAACCCCGAACAGATTAGATTTGAATAAATTAATTTTTAAACTAGAACACAAGTGGAAAATCCTGAGGATTCTAACCACGTTGACAATGTTCGACTTCAACCATTCCCCCATAATAATGGCATCGTCCGCATAAAATAAATGAGACACGATCGGGCCATCCAACGGAGTTTTAATGCCGTTCACTAAGCCGTCACTTTTCGTTCTTTCTATCATGAATGATAATGCCTCCATCACAATAATGAACAGGAATGGAGACAAAGGGTCCCCTTGTCTAATCCCTTTTGAGCAGTTGAACTCAAAAGTGGGCGAGCCGTTCACCAAAACAGAAGATCTCGCTGATTCCACGCAGCCTCTAATCCAATTACCCCATCTCGACGGAAAGCCCATTTGATCCATAATAGACAATAAAAACTTCCAGTTCACGTTGTCGTATGCCTTTTCGAAGTCGATCTTAAGAAAGAACAATTTTTTCTTGGTCTTCTTGCCCCAGTTGACTAACTCGTTAATAATCAACGGCCCATCCAGAATATAACTTCCCTTCAAAAAAGCCGATTGAGACTCCGAAATCACTGACCCAATCACTCTTTTCAACCTGCTAGCTAGAACCATCGAAATCAACTTGGTGATAATCCCCACGAGATTGATGGGTCTATAGTTTTTTAACTCCACCGGGTCCTTAATCTTAGGGATAAGGGTGATAAAAGAGGAGTTACAACCTCTACTAAAAGCTCCGAACTCATAGAACCGAGCAAAGACATTCATAAAATCTTCCTCAAAAAGGTGCCAAAAAACTTTTAAGAATTTGAAATTTAGTCCGTCAGGACCTGGCGCTTTATCATCTCCACATTCCTTCAGCGCATTCTTCACTTCCGTTAAAGAAAAAGGCTCGATAAGCCTGCTTTTATCCACCTCCGAAATTTGATTAATGTTATGACAAGCCAAGTTCGGCCTATCGATCACCTCTTCCGAAAATCTAGATCTGAAAAACTTCAAAACTTCCAACTTGACCACCGAAGGTTTACAGACCCAATTTGAACCAATGTAGAGACCCGGAATACTATTAACCGCTTTCCGAGCATTGACATGCGCATGAAAAAACTTAGAATTTTCATCACCGTCCAAAGCCCACTTAGTTCTAGATCTTTGATTCAAGTCAGCCGTTTTCCTTTTTTCAATTTCCGGCAAAACTTTCTTATTTTCCAGGAATGACCATTCTTCTTCTTCCGTCAAAACTCTAGACTCCATAATGCTTTCTAACTCCTCCGTTTCCTCCAACGCTCTACTAACCTCTTCCCCTTCTTTCTTTTTCATGTCATCTCTCCACTCTTTAAGACCTTTCCTAACAGCCGCGAATTTCTGAACTAACATAGAGTCCGCCTGACCCGACACGCTAGCTCCCTCCACCGCTTTTTCAACCGCTTCCTTTTATCCTTCTTTCTCCAACCAAGAATTAAAGACTCTAAAAGGTTTCGCTCCAAAATTTCTAAACTGGGTAATAAGCAAAATAGGGCCATGATCGGAGTAACTACCCGGGAGAGCCCTGAATGTTGCGTCAGGCCATCGGTTAAAAAACTCAGAACAAACCAAGAATCTGTCAATTTTACTAAGTTTACTACCGCACCCTCTAACGCAAGTAAATCTTCTTCCTTTCAAATCGTATTCGATAAGCCCCGAGTTGTAAATAAAGCTATTAAAATTAGACATACAGGAATTATTAATTCTGGAATTCTTCCTCTCACTTGGATCTCTAACCGCATTAAAGTCGCCACCCACTATCCACATACCAGGATGAATTCCCATGATGGAGGATAACTCGTCCCAAGCCTCTTTCTTAGCTCTCACCAACTAAGGAGCATATATATTAGCTACATTTAACAGAAGCCCACTACCCTTGAGTTTACTAAGCACGATCAAAATATTATTACTCTTAAACACTGTCAACGCCTCAAACAACACTGGATCCCAAATACACAATAAGCCCCCTGAAAAACCTACTGAACTAACGAAATCCATGCCAAAATCCTTTTTTCCCCAGAAATTAGCTAAATTAACACGGGATAATTCCTCTTTTTTAGTTTCTTGAATCATAAGAAAGTCAATACCATGTTCCTGTTTAAGCCCCCTAATCCACCCATCCTTACCAGCCCCCCCTAAACCACAAACATTGATAGAGAGAAAATTCATGGGTGAACGACATTATTACCTTCTTTCCGAATCGATTCCTCAACCAAATCGCGGTGATACCTCAGATCCACTCCAATACTATTGCCAATTAAAACTGTTTCATCGATCTCCTTTAATAATTCCTCTCCTCCGTCCTCCTTGTCTACTACCTCCTCTTCGTTCCCGAAAACATCAGCGACGTTTTGATTGAGGTTGTTTTGATAATTCTGTAACTAAGGTCCACTTATGGTAGAGTTCCACGCGAGTGTCTATTGGTTCCAAATATCAGCGACGTTTCTTGTGGGGAGGTAATAAGGTGTCACACCCCGGATTTCCACGTGTCACCGGTGGGCCCGGTGGGGAGAATCGTGACATGGTTGGCAACATAATAGTCAAACAACACAACATTTAAATGCACAGCGGAAGCAAATGAAAAGATATTATATTTCAACCGAATAAAATAGTGTAATATCGTGTATCACAACAGTTGAAAGTTTGTCCACAGAAGGATCAAAAATAAATAGTAGTTCAACAGACGTAGGCATCTTAAGCTTGCGAGACTCTTTAATGATGCTAAGGAGACAATCCAGCCTATTACGCTTAGAAGCTGCATTTATTCTTTTTGGGAAAATACGTCAGTTTACACTGGTAAATACAATCAACTGGCTCATTTTAAAAATGATTAAAAATTTATTTGGATGCACGTGGCATAAACATTTTATAACTTGGGATAATCATTTAAATATGTAATCTTGTGAACGAATTACATGTTCCTTATGCGTTCAGTAGCCCGGAGCGTGCCGGGTTAAAGATCAATAGACACACCACATCAACTATTTATGCACTGACGAGTGTACGCCTACACTCCGCGCTTAGGTCGTGGCCATTTCGTAAAATGATGCCAAGGATATCCGGGACATGGTCATTAACCCCCCAAAGGCTTTAAGTAAACAAAACAGTCTAAACGGGCCGATTAAATTATTCAATTAACCACCAAACGATGGAAGATTTAATGCCCGACCAATCGGTATTTTATATATCGTAACCCAAGCCCGTATAGGGAAAATAAGTTAAAAGTATTTACCTGAGCAAAGTAATAATCACAATAAGCAAATGCAAGTAGCTTTTACTGGTCTCCTATTCTGGAACAAAGGTTTATAATAACCTATTAGAATCCTAACGGGTCTTTAGTTAAGCTTAAGCTTAGACCGGTTAGTTTCAAAGATACGGTTCGTACGCATGATTAGGCGAAGACCGGATAGAATTTGATTTAGACCCGACAAGTTTGAAGACTTGTTTAATATGGGTATTTCATACACATTCTGGATTTTGAGATAAAACCGATAAGGTTTGACCCGTTTCGGCTAATTTATGTAAACTAGTTACATAAACCGAACCGAACGCGTAATAAGCGTAACGGGTAGTCATGAGAGCCATATATAGGTTTCCTAAGTTAATATGCCTCAAATATGTTGTGACATCAGTAGGATGTCTTTTATTATGCCCGTAACGAGTTTAAACACAAACTATGCCCCGTAAGGGTAGTTTGGTCATTTAAAAGGTTATAAAAGAGTTTAAGTATTTACCTGAGTTACAGGTCTGAAATAATCAGCAAAAATACTCAATTTAATAAGTTACAACAGTAGGGTAGAGTATATATGTGAAATTTATCAATTATAACCAAACTATGCACCGTAGGGGCATTTTGGTAATTTCACATAAGCCGAAAAGCTCAAAACTGAAGTCTGAGTTAAACAACTTTTGCTCACTGTTAAAATATTATAATTTACCTAAAATATCAGTAGGTATCACCCTTTGTATGTTTAAAATAGTTTTAGTACATACTATGCGTTAAAACGCTTAATAAGGCGATTAGAAGCCGTTTCCGGGTCCTATATAGAAATCTGATATTTTTATTATTCCAGCAGGCTTAAAATAATTTATTTATCATTTAAAATCAGTAGCAAAAGGTTTGGAGTCAATTAGATGTGTAAAACTCATTTTATAGCCCGTAAGGGCAAAACCGACAATTACCGGATTAAGCCTACGACTTTAAGTTATGCTCAGCCTAAAATTTATTAAAAATCTTCAAAAATCCTAAAATAATATATTACATCAGTGGGTAAAGAGTTTGATATCAAAAAGTATGTTTAAGTAGGCTATACGCTAATTACGCCGTTTAATCGCTAATAAGCTTTTAAATTACGCTAACGAGCATAACTCTCAATCTACACCTCAAACTGATGTCAAATTTTGGGTGCAAGTATATATATCAGTAATTAAAGTTTCTACTCTTTTACATTTCCAAAAATCACGTTTTAAGGTGAAAAGGGCATAATGGTCAACATATGAGCAATTAACGGAATCATGCATATTAATTGGTTAACTAATGAACCAAGGTGTATAATCACAGAGGGTTATACTAGCATGTAACCTGGTCCAAATGAAGCTCTAAGGTATTTCTAAATCATACCAAAACGGGTCAGAACTGAAGTCAAAGCAAAAGTCAAAGCTTTGCGACTTTCGGTTTCGAACCGGGTCTAAACATAAAATTGTCGGGTTGAACATGTTTAGACATGTTCTTACACTAATTACTAAGTTATATTAATGACCAAACAGGTTGTATGTGTTCTACATTGCTAATTATGCATAAATTAGAAATTAAGTATCATGTTGACTTTTTAATAACAAGTTTGACCCGACATTTGACATAGTTAGAGTGGGAATCAGGGGGAACCCTTTTAAGGGTTTAATGCCCACATAATTACCAACTTATAACTACTTTCAATTCGACTAATCATTGGACCATTAGTGATTAATCGCTAAGTCAACCGTTAATTACGACGGTTTGACTTTTAAGCTAAAACTAAGCAAAAACTTAACTAAGAAAGGTTAAGCAAACTTACCAAAGTCCTATGCACGATTTGTGATCTCTTGAGAGAATTCTTGAGCTCCAGAAATGATCAGGAATGCAAGAGAAAGGTGTGAAGAACTTGTTGCAACTTAGTGGCTTTATATAGTGATTCAAACCCACTAGATTGTTGACATGCAAGTCTACAACTGACCACAACTCATCCACAAGTGTCCCTAAGTGTCTAGGGGTTGCTTAGGGGTCGTCCAATATGAGGAAACTCGGATTAAAGTCGGTTAGAATGGCAAAGGCAGACAAGAAACCAAAATTATCGGATCAGATAGGCCTAGGCGTGACGCGAAGGACCCCCCCTTGGGCCTCGCGTCGCGCAAAGCCTTCCTGCACCAAATCATCTTTTTTTAGATTTTTATGTTTTGATCCTTGGCTCTTCAAAACTTTGTTTAGACTTCCTTTCTTGCATTTTGAACCCTCCTATTTGACATATAAGGCCTTCAAGACATATACCCATTTTGTTTAGTCCTCGGGTAACTTTATTGTCACCCGAAAAGTCCTAAACTTCATCGTTGACGCTTTTAACCCCTCGCATACGAATTTGATCATAACTTTCTCATACGATAACGAAACTTTATGAAATTTATATCGTGCATTCTAGTGAGCATAATTTACCGTTACAAAGCTTCGGGTTTGCTAAAAGGTCACTCAGAGGTATAACTTAAACATGTTAACACATTTAACCCCTGTAGTTTGTAATCTCTCACTTTCTTTCATATTTAGCTTCGTATGATCCATGATTTATTCATTTGAAGGTATGAGCATCATGTAGGGTTAATGTACAATATATTTATTCACTGTTGACATTTAGAACTCGTATATTCACATACTTTCCATGATTGTCAACTTTAGTCCTTTTATAACATTCTTTCACACGTTCAAACCTATGACACGTGTCAACACATTATAGGACGTGAATTTTCGAGGTGTTACATAAGGTGTTTAAAAAATTGCACTGGGTCGCGTGGGAAAGGGTCACGGCTCCGATTAAAATGGGTGGCATCGGTTTATCGTCTTTAAAAGAGGTGAACTTTTCTCTCCTTTGTAAATGGATCTGGCGGTACAAATCGGAAGATTTAAATCTTTGGAAACAGGTTATTAATTCTATTCACGGTTCTTATAGAAGTTGGAATTTTATTCTTGTTAATAAACATTTTAATAAGGTTTGGAAAATCATTGTTGCCTTGGCTGAATCGACTAAAGTGGGAGATGTTTCCTTCTTTCAAAACATAAAAGGTGTTGTTGGGAATGGAGGAGATATTCAATTCTGAATTGACCCGTGGGCGTGTAACCGGCCCCTGATGGATGTGTTCCCAGCTGTGTTTAGGCTCGAAACAAACAAAAGATGTTTGGTTCTGGATAGGTTCGATCGGCTATCCAGCTCGTTCTCGAATAAATGGGAGTGGCGGAGGTGGCCGAGTACGGTGGCTGAGATATCGGAGTGTGAAGCTTTAATGTCGATGATTCAAATTTTCTGTCTTTCGGATGCTCTGGATCGTTGGGAGTGGATTGGGGGGGGGGGGGGGACCAAAATGAGTTTTCGGTTAAAGCGGTGAAAAATTTCCTTCGGAGTGGTATCGATTACAGTAACAACTTCATTTTCAAGTGGTCTAAATGGGCCCCTAAGAAGTATAATATTTTTATTTGGAGAGCGGAGATGGGGCGAATTGCTACGGTGGATGCTTTGAGTCGAAGGAATTGTTTTAGCGGGGATAGCAAGTGTGTCTTATGCGACGATCTTGACGAATCGGCTGATCATCTTTTATGTGCTTGCTCCGTGGCCAGCAATGTTTGGAGTATGGTGTCTCGCTGGTGTCGGGTCAGCCCTATTTTTGCTTTTTCGGTTAGAGATCTCCTCGGTCTTAGTGAATTTCCGGGTCTTGGAGAATTGGCTAAAGAGGCGTTTCACGGGATTCTCATTGTTGGGGCTTGGTGTATTTGGAGAGCCAGAAATAACAAAAGATTCAACAACTCTCATAAGACGGCTCACGACATTTTCCTTGATATTAGAAGTCTCGATTTCCTTTGGTATAGAAATAGATCTAAGAATAAAGGCATTAGTTGGGCCAATTGGTGTTCTTTCAATTTAATGTAATTGCTCGGTTTCTTTTGGGCCCGCTCCGTTGTTTCGTGGGTGTGGTGTGAATAATATATACCTTTCAAAAAAAAAGGTTTGTACAAAAGACATTGGTTACGACCACAAGTGGTGATTAGCGTTTATGATGATGGTCTGCAAAAGGTAACCCACTAGTTTAACTTTAAAAATAATATATATATAAATTAGTTAAAAAGAATTCTTAAATATTATTTACAGAACATAAAATTTAAACATGAAGTATATGAAATGTTAATAAAAAAAATTTGAAAACATTAAAAAGAGTAAATCGCTCTATTCATTCCTGAGGTTTGGACACTTTTACTAGATCCATCCAAAATAGCTTTCATTTAACTTTAGTTTAACGCTACCAAAGAAATAGATGATTATGACAACTTTTGTGGAACCTAAATGCTCCAGTTGAGAAAAGAAAAACCTTTTGGATGAATTTAATGAAAATACCCAAACCTCTAAGACAATTTTAATACTTTACTCAATTAGATAAAAGAGTATTTTGGTTGCATGATGAGTGTGCTCTTCACTTCCAATTTCATCCGGTTTCAATATATTAGTAATAGTAATAGCAATAGTGATAGTAACAGTAATAGTAGTCACCAACAGTGAGTTCCACGATCCCTATAAATTAGCTTTTTTTTATCCGTAACTATGACACGCTTGAAACACAAATAAGAGCATTCACATCTATTCTATCATTTTTATCATATAATTATTACTAGGTTAGAACCAAGTGTATTTCATGGGTTGAATAAATGTACTTTTATATATTAAATAATAAAAAGTTATATCTTTATGAACCCCATATATTGTACAGGTTAAATAAATATAATTTTATATATCAAATAATAAAAAAGTAATATATTTAAAAACCATGTGTATTATATAGATTAAATAAATGTTATTTTGTATACTAAATACTAAAAACGTCGTATCTTTAAAAAATTCGTGTATAATCGGGTTGAATAAATCTACCAAATAATAAAAAAATACATCCTTAAAATGTAACACCTCGTAAAATCACGTCCAATGATGTATTGACACGTGTAATAAACCCTAATGAAGTCAAATAGTAAAGTTAAGGGACTAATTTTTTGAAAAATCGAAAACCTTGATTATGAAAGGACTGGAAGTGTTTGTATACCAAAAATAAGTTTCTGAATAACCTCGTACGGTATTTTTATTCACAAATGAGCCACTTGTTGATCGAGTATAGCCGTTCGCGTAATTAATTGAAAGTTTGCGCAATGAAGGGTTAAAAGCGTCAACATGTTAATTCTTACCTCTGAGTGACCTTTTAAGAAACCGGGAGCTTCATGATATTTGATTATACTCTCGGGAATGCCAAACATTGGCCGTCTAAAGTTTTTATGCCTTTAAGTAAAGATACGCGCAACTTTGCAAGTTAGAAGGACTAAAAGTGTCAATATGTTTAATTACACCTCTGAATGACCTTTTAGCAAACCCGAAGCATCGTGATGTTTAATAATACTCTCAAGAATGCCTAATATGGATTAGATGAGGCTTCGATGATATTAAACAATGAAATGCGCAAGTTTGCGCATTAGAGGGACCTAAAGCATCAACTTTTGAATCTACGCCTTTTGGTGACCATTTAAGTGATTGAGAGCGTAGAAATAATTAAACCCATGCTTGGGAATGCCCATTATGGGCCCTGGAAGGCTTGGATATCATTAAATGACATTTCGCGCTACTTTGTGCGATTAAGGGACTATTTGCGTCAAACTGCAAAAGTATGTCGATTCGTATAGTAACGGACCTTCGGGAATATGATCGTAAGTTAAACATGCCCTAATTATCCCTTACCTAGCTTAGAAATAGGCTTAGAGGTGTTTCGTGCGCAAAAATAAACTTTTAAGTCATGCAGGGACTAAAAGTGTCAAAAAGTGCACAAGTTTGCATTTTCGCGCATATCTCACATTCTGAATATCTCCGGACACCCAAAAAATTTATGTAATCATTAAAATATTTTATTTTAGTGATTGGCATAAGAAATATCCATTCGTCGCTTAATTTGGATCGTTTTTGCGTTCGTTACGACTTCCGTCGTAATTAACCGAACAACGCAACCGGACCAAACGAGCCGACATCCGAGATATTTTTGAGCACATTTCAAGTTCCCTATACTTTAACTTCATTTTAGAGCTTTGAAATGGGGTTAACGGGGCTTAAACGTGTCAAAAATGCATCGAAAACCATGTTTTGGGGCTTCAGGGACTAAATCTGCCATTTTTGAAAATTGCTGACCTGCACAAGGCTTACGGACCGTAAGCACATATCCATACGGTCCGTAAGGACCCCCCAGATCAACAGAAATGTTTTCCAGCCTGTTCCAGCTTGATCCAGCAATTGCAAATGGTATTTCTTCAATCCTTGGGCACCCATAGTATTAGAAAACACTGGGTATGAAGTGTATGGTCCAGATTTAATCACGTTTATCGAGGAACGATCCTAACGGTCCTCTAAATCCTATAAATACCCCACTTCATTACTTGCCAATCCCACACTTGAATTCTGAATTCTCTAAGTTGGAGACCTTGCTCTTCATACCTGAGAATTTAGGATCAAAACCTCCTTGCTTGGACCCTTTGTAAGTGTCCTTTCGTGCTTAGTTTAAATTTCTAGCGTTATAGCCGAAAAGTCAAGCGTTTTTTATAAACGCTTTGACTTTTAAACGGTTGAGCCATTGTTTGCAACGAACATGGCTACGTGACCGTAATTAGGTAGGTGTTAAACCCCCGAAAGGGGCACCTCCTAATTACCACGTTTACTTAGTTAAATTGCCGGGTCAAATAAAAGTCAAACGGGTTAGTTTTAAATAAAATTCATAACTAATAATATAAAAGCCATAAAATCAGTTTTCTCACTTTAATAACTTGGTAAATATTAGTTGAACATGCCTAAGCATGATTCAACCCGAAAATTCTAAGTATAGGCTCGGTTCGGAACCAAAAGTCGCAAAAGTTGACTTTTGCTTTGACTTTCAGTTCTGACCCGATTTAGCTTAGTTTATATATGCCTTCGGATTCCTTTAGGACCAGGTTATAGGTTAATGTAACCCTCTGAGGTTATACAACTTGGTTCCTTAAGTTATCCGATTCATATGCATGTTTCCGTTAAATGCCTAAATATTGACTATTATGCCCTTTTAACCTTAAAACGAAATTTTTGAAAATGTGAGAGGATAGAAACCTTCATTACTGATATAATATAGTATTTTGGGATTTTTGAAGATTTTTATTTATTTTTAGGTTGGGCATAACATAGGGTTCTAGCCTTGATTCGGTAATTGACGGTTTTGCCCTTTTGGCCATAAAATGAGTTTTACATAACATTTTGGTACCAAACTTTTTGCTACTGATTTTATATGATAAATAAAACATTTTAAGCTTTCTGGAATGATAAAAATATCAGCTTTTTTTATAAAACCCGAAAAATCGCTTAAAATCGCCTTTTTACGCGTTTTTAACGCATAGTATAAGTTAAAACTATTTTTAACATATAAGGTTTGATACCTACTGATGTTTTAAGTAAATTTTCATAATTAAACAGTAGGCAAAAGTTTTAAACTCATAATTCTAATGTTTACCTTTAAAGCTTAAGTGAAATTACCAAAATACCCCTTCGGTGCATAGTTTGGTTATAATTAATAAATTTCACATATATGTAATACCCTACTGATATAACTTATTAAATTAATAATTTTTACTGATTATATCAGACCTAAACCTCATATTAATATTTAACCTCTCTTATAACCTTTAAAATGACCAAAATACCCCTACGGGGCATAAATTGGTTTAAATTTGTTTTGGGCATAATGGAAGATATCATACTGATATCACAACATATTAAAGGCATATTAACTTAGGAAACCTGTTCATGACTCATGTGGTTACCCGTTACGCACTTTTCACGTTCGGATCGGCTTATGTAACTAGTTTGCATAAATTAGCCGAAACGGGTCAAACCTTGTCATTTCTATCTCAAAATACAGAATGTGTTTAGTTTACCCATACTAAACAAGTATACAAGCTTGTCAGGTCTAAATCACATTCTAATCCGGTCTTCGCTTAATCATGCGTTTTGAACCGTAACCTCCTTTAAAAACTAACCGGTCTAAGCATAGGCTTAATTAAGACCCGTTAGAAATCTAATAGGTTATTAAAAACCTTCGTTCCAGATTTAGGAGCCCAGTAAAAGCTATCTGTACTTGATGATTTGATATACGGCTGGGATTGAATTTATATTTAGCTCAGGTAAATGCTTTTAACTTATTTTCCCTATACGGGCTTGGGGTACGGTATATAAAATACCGCTTGGTCGGGCATTGAATTTTTGATCGTATGAAGGTTAATTTATTGATATGACCCGTTTAAATTGTTTTGTTTGCTTAAAGCCTTTGGGGGGTTAATGACCATGTCCCGGATATCCTTGGCATCATTTTAAGAAATGGCCACGACCTAAGCACGGGGTGTAGGCGTACACCCGACAGTGCATATATAAATAATAAGGTATAACCGCCGGTTACGGGAATAACTCGCCGCGGGACTATATCATGTGGTGTGTCTATTAATCTTTAACCCGCTGTCAATCCGGGCTACTGAACGTATAAGAAACATGTGATTCTTTTACAAGTTTATATAAAAATAATTATCCCAAGTTATAAAAAGTTTTGTGCCATGTGCATTCAAATCAATTTTCTTAAACGTTTTCAAAATGAGTCAGTTAAATTGTATTTATCAGTGTAAACTGACGTATTTTCCCAAAAAGGCTAAGTGCAGGTACTAATCGGAATAGGCTGGCCTCTCCTAGCATCAAATAAAAGTCTCGCAAGCTTAGATGCCTTAAGGTCTGTTGAACAAAGTTTCTTTTTATCTTTTGATCCGCCTGAGGATCTTTTACAACCGTATTTGTAATACTTGATATTACTCTTTATCGGATTGTAATATATTTATCTTTTGCTTCCGCTGTGCATTTAAATTGTGTTGTTTGACTATGTTGATATCAACTACGTCACGATACTCTCCACCGGGCCCTCCGGTAATACGTGGAAATATCGGGGTGTGACATAAAAACCTTGTATATTACACGTGTTGAATAGATCTAAAAAAGATTTATATCTTTAAAAATCATGTGTATTACACAGATTAAATAAATGTAATTTTGTATATTAAATACTAAAAACGTCGTATATTTAAAAAAACCCGTGTATAGTCGGGTTGAAAAATCTACCAAATAATAAAAAAATTATATCCATAAAAAACCCCGTGTATTACACGTATTGAATAAATCTAATTTTACATAGCAAATGATAAAAAGTTATATCTTTAAAAACTTCGTGTATTACACGGGTTATATATGTAACTTTGTATAGTAAATAATAAAAAAAATTATATTTTGAAAAACCCCGCATTTTTCACGAGTTGAATAAATATATTTTTGTATACCAAATAATAAAAAAGTTATATTTTTAATAAATTAGGATAACATTTACTATTAATTTATTATTTATATATTTAATATAAGATAAGTAGGAAAGAGATGTATTTGTTTTAAAAATATATTAAATTAACAATTTAGGTTTGAGGATAATATTTTATTAAAGTATGATAAGATTTAATATTAATTTATTATTTATTTATTTAGTTAACTAGGTTAGTGTAACGCTCCGCATTTTCGAACTCTCTTATTTTAGCAAGTCATGTTGTACTTTCCATATATAGACACTTGTACTCTCTCTTTGTAATCTACTTTCGTTTCGTTTGTAATTCGAGGCTCTTGATCATAATGAAAACGAAGTTATTTTGTTCGTGTATTCACGTTAGTCTTATGTCTAACTGATAAACGATTCTTGTTTGAACGAAATATTATTCAAGGATTCTCGATTCTATATTTAACGACACTTGATACTCATTAAACTAATCGAAACTCGAAAGCTTTGTGAAACAAATAAACGTTTAAATATTTTTTTTATTCGTTAAAAATATGGCCATTATTCAAATTTAAACTAATTAAATTAATTAATTTTGTTACTTAAAAGTTTATTTTTATTAATAACCTAGTTAATCTCGTTAGATATTAAAGTTAGTAAACTAACCTAGTTAGTTTGTATAAAAAAAATTAAACTAACTTACTTGAAAAAAAAAAAAAAAAGAGTAGTTTCCTTTTAAAAGTAACAATATATTTGGTTAAAGGTTCAGGGGTAATTTGTGCAATTTCTGAAAGTGTAAAGTTGCAAGGGACTAGTTATGTGACTTTCGAATATGTAATAAGACAAAGAAAATAATAATCAAAAAAATATGCTGATCGTGGGACTCGAACCCAGGTCAACAACAGCACCAAACACGCGCTTGACCAACTGAGTTGCGTGCCTTTTTGTGAACAATCCCAGCATTCAAATCATTTAACAACTATCTCAGATGACTAATCAGCGCAAACAGCTTAGTTTCAGCTCCGTTTTAGCGCGATTTTTGGTTCTTTTTGAGTTTTAAACTCACTTATAACATTAATTACACAACCACAACTTACCCTAATCATTCCCTATAAATACCACACCTCTTCCAAGCATTATACACTTTTCTAATCATCAAAAACACTCTCAAATCCTCCCCAAATTGCAGCAAATTTCCAAGTTCGGACAGATTGTTCAACCTCCACTAAAGTGAGCATAACTCACTCATTTCTTATCTGATTTAGTCCATTCTTTTTCCTATGTGCTTGGTTTGACCTTAGCTTCGATTCCATGGTTGTTTCACAGTAAATAAGTCCCTGGAACTCTGGCAAAAAGGCTCTAAATTCCACTGATTGTTTTTGTTTTCATGTAATCTTTGTTAAACTTAACCAAACTTGAGTTTTCTCATCTCAAACCTATGTCCTAATGCTTATAACCTCATCTATGGTTAGTTAGGCTTAAAAACAAGGTTGAGACATGTTAAATCAGAGGTTAAAACCTCACAAACATTCTGTTTTAGTTAGGGTTTTACCCACAAGAAGTGTTCAAGCTTGAAGCTTGGATCTTTCATTAAAATCCACTCACTTCTTGATGTTTTCTCATAGGTTAGTTGTTGTATTTCATTATCTTTGTAAGTTCATGACCCTCCTTGGTTGTTTTTACATCAAGTGTAGTGGTGAACACTTAAGAGGTGCCTAAATGGAAGCTTGTTCTTCCTATCTCTTACATGATTTCCATGATACTTAGAGGTACCTAAATGGAGACATTAATCTCCTACCTCATGCTTAAACCATAGAACCTTGTAATCTATATATTATCTAATTATTCCATATGTATACCTCCGTAACTAAACTTGATAATAACTTAATAGTTACTTGTCAAGAATATGTTACATCATCTATGACCATGCCCTTGTTACGACTCTAATGGACCTTTGAATCCATGAAATCATACAAACTCTTTTGAGTTTTAATAGTGTCAAGAATAAGAGTTATGTGTACAAGATGATTATTTTCACTTATGTTATTTTCCATACATTTTAGACTCCGAATCTATAATCTTCCGATTTCCCCAAACTCACACACCTATGTTTCCTTGTGTAGGAGGACAAGGTGCTCCAAACTAAACAACCAAACTCTCACGGAAAATCAAGTAGGAAAGCTTGCAAAAACCATGAGTATACTCGATCCCTTTTCACTTTTATCACTTAGGGATGCAACATGTACATTATACAAAATGATACTCAAACCATTTTAAACATACTATATCCATGCTTAACATGAAACTATGTGTGATACTTGTTATTCTCGTATGCTATGTAGACTATTTGGTCGATATATGCTCATTAACTTTGCTAGCCTCCCTTAACAATTATAGCGCTATAGGATTAACGCACCGCCCGTTAGACTTTGGGTATTGTTAAGTTAAACATGTTACCACCCGCTAAACTCTTGGGATTAGGCTCTTTTAACGCGTTGTATTCTCGGGTTTGAACATATTGTACGCAATATTTGCATACTAGTACTCACATATTATGAATCATGTTGGATATGAGCACTTTTTATTCTATTTATGCTATGTAACAAAACTTGTATACTCGCCTTTGCTTTTGCATTGAACTCTATTTTAATACATGTTGCAGGTTAATTGATGAAGTGATGTTACAAGATGAAACAAGATTTAGGGTGGACTAGATACACACCTAGATTAATCTATCTTTTGTTGTTATGTTACAATGTTGTTATTTTTATTTGAATCTTGTATGACAATTAGTCTTGAAATGAAATTTGAATTAAATTAATATTGTCACATAGTGTTATGAAGTCTCTTACAATCTACGCACTTCGTCTCATCCCGATATTTCCGCCATCGGTTGGGGTGTGACAGTTAGAACCCCGTGTATTACACGAGTTGAATAAATGTAATTTTATATATTAAAATAAAAAGTTATATCTTTATGAACTCTGTATATTGTACGGGTTAAATAAATGTAATTTTATATATCAAATAATAAAAAATTATATTTTTAAAAACCATGTGTATTACACAGATTAAATAAATGTAATTTTGTATAGTAAATACTAAAATCGTTGTATCTTTAAAAAAAACCCCGTGTATAATCGGGTTGAATAAATCTACCAAATAATAAAAAATTACATCCTTAAAAACCCCGTATATTACACGTGTTGAATAGATCTAAAAAATAGTTATATCTTTAAAAATCATGTGTATTACACAGATTAAATAAATGTAATTTTGTATATTGAATACTAAAAACATCGTATCTTTAAAAAACCCGTGTATAGTCGGGTTGAAAAATCTACCAAATAATAAATAAAAAATTATATCCTAAATAAATGTAATTTTGTATATTAAATATTAAAAACGTCGTATCTTTAAAAAACACGTGTATAGTCGGGTTGAAAAATCTACCAAATAATTAAAAAAATATATCCTTAAAAATCCCGCGTTTTACACGAGTTGAATAAATATAATTTTGTATACCAAATAATAAAAAAGTTATATTTTTAATAAATTAGGATAACATTTGATATTAACTTATTATTTATATATTTAATATAAGATAAGTAGATAAGAGAGGTATTTGTTTAAAAAGTATATTAAATTAACAATTTGGATTTGAGGATAATATTTTATTAAAGTATGATAAGATTTAATATTAATTTATTATTTATTTAATTAATATAAGATAAATATAGATTTGAGGATACCTTCAATGAATGACACGTGTTCAAAAGTTGGTTTCTTTTATTATAGTAGTTAGATATAAGATAAGTATAGATTTGAGGATACAATGAATGACACGTGTCCAAAAATTAGTTTCTTTTATTATAGTAGATAAATAAAAGCTTTCAGTTAAATTAAATAATATTTTTTTATACATTTATCATTACCTTTTATCTCTTTTCCACTTATAATCAATTTCAAAATAGATTAAAAAGTTATAGAGGGTAAACAGTGTCACCTCAAATATATAAATAAACAGTAAAATTTTCTATCTATTTCACTCACAATCACTTACATCCATATCTTATAAGGAAAAATTACACGTTTTATCCTTTATCTTAATACCATTTTGTAGACGGTGTCATTTTCATCGAATTTTGACAGGTTTTGACCTTTATAGGGAATTTTGTTACGTGTTACGTCCTTTAAGCCTAACTCAGTTAAATTTTTCTTGTTAAATCTGGTCAACTAAGGGTATTTTAGTCTTTTTACGCATTTATTTAATATTTTATCTTGATAAATAAACAAAAACATATTAAAAAAATTAATGTGTAAATATATACAGTAAAAAGAAAATATATACACTACAAAGAAAAATCAGGGTTTTCCTATACCCCACCACCGTTAACCACCCTACACCACCTGCCACCGCCACCCCACACCACACCACCAGCCACCAGCCACACCCTTGATCTCTTTACCAATTTTCATATGCTTTAACACAAACAACAATAATATTCTCATATATCATCCTAATCCTAATCCTAATCCTAATCCTAATCCTAATCCTAATCCTAATCCTAATCCTAATCCATCTATCTCTAACCAGATATGTGAAATAAACACATTCAATAAACATACATATTTCATCAGATCTGCGAAAATCAAACGACGGTTAAATCAGCGTCCTAAACGAGGGTTTTCTGACGACGGTGAAGGAGTGCTACATGCTTGGTTGAAGAGTGGTGGTGATGCGTTATTCGACGACGGTGAAGGAGTGCCGGAGAAGAAGATTGTGTCGTCAGATCTATTTGGGGTTAGGGTTCCGATGGTGGTTGCAAGGGGAAGCGGCGGTGGAGTTGGGGTGGTTGCAGGGAGTAGGCGTTGGTTGGATGGTGAAGACGGTGGTGGTGAAGATGGCGGCGGCGACATATGGTGGTGTTGGTTAAGATGGTGGTGGTGGCAACATAAGGTGGTGGTGGTAGGTGAAGGGAGAGAGAGGGGGGAGGGGGAGGGGGAAAGATAAATATCTGTATTGTTTGTTATACACACACATGTATATAATTTGTTTGAAATATGTTTCAAAAAATAAATTACAAGTTTTGTTCTTTAAATAAGTAAAAAGACTAAATTACCCATGTGTAATAAGATTTAATAGAAAAATTTAACTGGGTTAGGCTCAAAGGACGTAAATTGCAACAAAATTCCCTATCAAGGGCAAAACCTGTCAAAATACTTTGAAAATGACATCGTCTGAAAAGTTGTACATAGATAAAAGACAACACTTATAATTATTCATATTTTATAATATAAAGAACACACTCACAAAAATTAATAGAACAACTACATTTTATAATATAAAGAATACAGTCACTAAATTTTGATGGAAGAAATGTGAATGCTCTAATACTAATACCATATGCTGTATTTATTAAATTCAGACCCTACTTCTTGGAATAAATATTATATTTGAAATTTTCTTCAATGACACCTTCAGTCCTTGATTTTAGATACAATATTTGTAAATTTACAGTATTTTAATTCGTATCATCATTATTATATACCCTGAACGGCAAGAAACGATGTGTTAATCATCGTGACACTGGGTGTTGTGGCTAAGGTCGACTATTCAACCGCCGCCAGCTCCTTGGCTCGCCCCAGATGTACGGAAACCCGACCTCCACCCGCCTGAAGGCACGATAGTAAAATAATCGGTAAAACCTCGCATTTTATCCAAGTCGAACCGGCGCCACCGGTATTCGCTCTTCACCTGAATGCCGCAAAAAAATAACGAGGATAGTGAGAATCAAACCTGGGTCACAAAAAACTCAATTCTTTCCCTAACCACTCCACCACCACCTCATTAGCATTATATACCTATTGTTAGGGGTGTGCACGGTTCGGTTCGGTTCGGTTATTAGCATTATCCGTAACCGTAACCGAAGTCTCGGTTAATCGGTTCGGTTAATTTCGGTTAATTTGTCGGTTTTCAGTTTGGTTAGGTTAATTTTCGGTTAATAATCAATTCAAACAAGAGCTAATTAATTTGCTTAGAAATACATGTAATGGAGGTATAAATACATGAAATGGATGTATAAATAAATGAAATGGAGGTATAAATGCATGAATAGGTGTTTAAATACATACAATGAATGTATAAATAAATGAAATGAAGGTATAAATAAATGAAATGAAGGCTAGAAATATATAGAAAGCTATAAATATATAAAAACTAAATGATTCGGTTCGGTTCGGTTAATTTCGGTTAACCGATGGTAAAAAAAATATCCGTTAACCGACTTTCGGTTAATTCGGTTTCGGTTAATTTCAGTTCGGTTTTGTCGGTTTTCGGTTCGGTTTCGGTTAACGGTTCGGTTATTGCACACCCCTACCTATTGTAGGTCGGTGGGCACTTTTCTGTCAAACCCCGATTTAAAAGATATTATATGATTATACTTTACATAATACGTGCAGTTAACTTTTTCACTTTCTAAATTATCTTTTAATAAATAATTTTTATTCATTAACATTATTATAAAAAAAATGAATACACGGGTGTATTTAATTTTTTATGGTATCGTAACTTATTCAAGTGCTGATACTATCAGGGGCGGACCCAAGTTATGGGGTGGGTGGGCGGCCGCACCCCTTGAAAAAAAAAATTTTAGTGGTATTTTTCGCGAAAAATCCAGACCGCACCCCTTGGAAATTTTCGTCCGCGCCCCTTGAAAAATTCCGACCGCACCCATTAGAAAAAATGTTAGGAATTTATGTAAAAAAATTGTGAACACGGATTGAAACCCGATCAAATTATGTAAACAAGTTAGCCTACTAACCCCTTTAATAAAACGTAAATTCAATCCAGCAAGCCCAATAACTTAATACCCATTCAAGCCCAACCCAACTACTAGTTTTGTTAAACAAAACAGTACACGTAATTAAAAAAAACCCAAATCGCTGCCACTTGCCAGCGACTCCCGCCCTCCCTCTGCCTCACTTGGCAAACATGTTTGTTGATTATATGATTGTTGGTTGGCAAATAATAATTACTACGGCTTGAATTCAAAATTTTAAATTGAAAATTACGGAACATGGGCTATGGCTGAACACTTGAAGATCCTAGTTTATTTTGTATGTGATAGGATTAGGAATGAACAATGAGTAGGGAAGTTATGCCGCGATTTCTCAAGAGGAAAGGGGTTGAACCACTTTTTATCGCCGAATTATTCTAATTAAAGAACAAGATATGTTATAGATAAGTTTTTTTGTTCTTTTATTGAATGATTAAGAGAAATAAAAGTCGGGATGGTTTGAACTTTGATGTTTTTTTGTTTGATAATGTGATAGAAAGTTAGGAACTAGGGTTTGATTGTTTGAGAATTGAAATGGACCCGACCCGATCTGATTCGACCCGCCATTAAACTTTGTTTGTTTGTTTTTACTTGTTTTACATGACCCGACCCGATCCGACCCGCTATGAACCGATTTTTTTATATAGCTAGGGGTCTAAAATCTTTAAAAAATTTCCGCACCCCCAGGAAAAAAATCCTGGGTCCGCCACTGGATACTATACTGATATACAATTTATAGTTTTTGATCGATGTAAAACACGTGTGAATATCATTTTAGGTATAGAGGCATATAACGACTTTGTTTTTTAGTTTTCTCTTATGGTTGTTATCTTGCTATTTATTTCATTATTTACAATAATTGAGTTATATAAGACAGGTTTACCATTATCTTAGTAAATAAAATATTATTAAACTAATATCGATATTTGGGATTACCTTAGACCGTGGGGTATGGTGGGGCTTGGGTTGGGCATTTGGTGACACGTGTAAAGGGAGCCAGCCCACTGCCAGGTTACGTGTCCGCGGGGTATGGCGGGGCGTGGGTTGGGCTTGGGTTGGGTGCACCGCGTGGCATAAATGTTTTTAAAAAAAAAAATACAAAAAATTTATAAAAAATCACACAACATTTATAAAAAAACCTACAACTTCATTAAAATTTTAAAAATTACATAATCCTAAAAATTACATAATTTCTAAAAATTACAAAATAAAAAAACCTAGAGCGTTAAATTTTTTTCGAAAAGGTCGATCTTGTCGAACGCCTTGTTTTCCTTGCCTCGAAACTCTATGTTTGCCACTGCCACCCGGTCCTCGTGCCTTAACTCGCCACCGGGAACCGCTTCGTAGTAAGCCTTGAAACGCTCGAGCTTGGGCCGTAGCTCGCGCCTTTTATGTTGGCACGCGTTGATGTTGTGGCGGTCGTTACCGACGTTATGTCGGTAGGCCGCGAATGCTTCCGCCCAATATTTTGTTTGGCCCGGTGGCCGCCCCTTCATTGCGTCGACGACGCTAGTTACGAGTGCCATTTCTTCTTGACGGGTCCAGGATGCCATAGTGGTGTTGGGTTCGTGGGATGGGGGGGACCAGCAGGGTAGTGGGTTCAAGACAGTGGGTGTAGCCGGTGGGGTTTTGGTTCGTGGGATGGGGGACCGGTGGGGTTGGGGTTGCAATATATAGGGCCTTTGGGGACCCGGGTGGCGGTTATAGAAGATGGGGGGATGGGGGGGACCAGTTTGAATTTTAAATTTCAAAATTTTAAAACAACCCCCTGACGTGGCGGGGTGACCCAATGAGAATAAGCCAGCTCGCTTCGCCATACCGCCCCACGCCCGGCTTGAAAGCCAAGCCCCAAGGGGCCACGCCACAACCCAAGCCCACCCGGGGTGGTGACTTGGGCGTTTTCCCCCAACCCACGCCCAAACTCCCGCCCCATACCCCACGGCCTTATCTATTAACTGTTTATCTTTTTTTTAAAGGTGTGAATTATTCGCGAATGTTGGAAGGTCTAGCATACGTTGTCTTAACCGGGTCCACGCTAGAGAGCTCCCTCGCACAATAGATTCCCAATTTTAAACCCCTTAATGAGAAACTGCTATCACCTAGACTCGAACTTGAGACCTGGAGGGAAAAACTTATCCAGACCCACCATAAGTAGAACTTAAATACTCGTGGCCACCACTAGAGCACTAGTGATGGTTTTATTAATTGTTTTATCTAATCACTGGAATATCAGTCAAACAGGTAACAAACTACGTCGTTAGCCCTTTTCAGACAACAAAACTACTTTTTTTTTAAACTACATTTATACTATGCATGCCCGTTGAAACCGACTAATTTATGCCACTATCCCCTTATCTTCTAACTTTTTCCGTAATATATTTTAAATTATTTCTTTTCAAATAATATATACTATATTATAACACACATAATGAGTCAAATAATATATACTATATTATTATACATACACATAGAGCAAAAAAGGTAGTTTTAAATAGTTTTAAGTGTTTTAAGTATTACAATCTGTAAAACACATATGATACAATTTTCTAAACATATTGTTGACATTTAAACCACCTACCCTTATAATTTTTTATTATTTTTAAAAAGTAAATAAAATAAAAATGTATTATTCTATTGTATGACACTGATATAATTTATTAATTTAGAAAATAATATATTACTTGGTTACTTAGAGCATTCACATCCAGCTCTCTAAAAATATGCATACATTTCACTAAAAGACAACTCCTATATCAATATATTTCTACTAAAAACAAATACTTTTTCTCTCTCATTTTCAATTAAATAATATTTTTATACCTTTATCATTACATTTTTCTCTCTCCTTCACTCACAACCACTTTCAATATATATTAAAAAGTTATAGTGGGTGAACAGTGTCCCCCAAATATTCAGATGAACAGTAACATTTTCTCTCTCCTCTACTCACAACCACTTTTTATACACTTTATATTTTAAAAACCCCATACACAGATTTTGATTCCCAGGATGTGAATGCTCTTAGTGGGTGTTTGGATTAACTTATTTTGGGGCTACTTTTGACTTATTAACTTCTTAGAAGTTAAAAGGAATCTCAAACACCCTCTGAGAAGCATTTTTATGGTTAAAAGAAATCTCAAACACCCTCTTAGAAGAACTTTTATGGCTTCAAAAAGGAGAAATTAAAAGTTAGAAATTCTAACTTCTCACTTTTGAGAAGGACTTTTGAGAAGTCAGAAGTTAAAAAGGAATCCCAAACCACCCCCTTAGGCTAAAGGGTGTGGGGATAATGGTTGGGACATGATTCATCACATATGAACATGAATACAAGGCTACACCACCCACTTGCTTGATCCACCATGATTTGCATGGATTAAACCATGACAACCACGGTCCTCTTTTTCATTTTTCAAGAAATCCTTTCCTTTTTCTTCAGATAAAGATAAATTCAAATAAATAAGGGGATAGTGATTTGGGTCATGACCACACCCTTATGATAGTGGTTTTGAATGGTGGATCAGATGTGTGTGACATGACACTAACATGGAGGGTCATGGTGGTCATGAGGGTCATGACCACACCCTATAGTTTGTATTCCACATCAGTGGCGAAGCTTGAGATTTCCGACTGGGGGGGTCGGAAGTCACCGGTCCTAAAATTATACCTTAGAAATTATAAAATCGGGGGGGTTGAAAACATATATACCTAAAAAATTCTATACAAAAACTACATACCGGACACTACTGAGCGAAAAGTTCGGGGGTCGGGCGCCCCCCCGGCCCTCCACTAAGCTACGCCCTTGTTCCACATCACAATTTAAGATCAAATACAAAGGCTTCTAAAAATAAGAAGTCGTACAAAGGGTATCAAACAACTCCGACTGACCTCATTCAAGCGGCATTGGAATCGTCTCATCGAACTCTACGATGTAGGATTTTAGTTTTTCACTTTTGGATTTATAGGTTGTAGATTTTATAATTTTGGTTTATTTTAAGTTTTCACTTTTGGATTTATAGGTTGTAGATTTTATAATTTTTGTTTATTATCATTGTGTCTTTTATTTATAATTGTGTTTTTTTTCTTCAACATTTTTATATTTTACATTTTTACTCAATATTGTGTCCTCTTGTGTGATCTATTTATAATTGTGTTTTTTTTTATTCAATATTGTTATATTTTACATTTTTATTCAATATTATGTCCTCTTGTACGATCTACAGTATCTTTGTACACTTATTATTTTTATAAGCTTTTTTTTTAGAATAAACTAGAAAACCAGCCCGCGCGCGTTGCGCCGCGGCGGCGAACCAAATTGCCATGTAGTCGGTGTACTCGATACGAGCGGACATACATTGTGATGTATGTGACCAAAAATACTTGTTCAATGTAAAGACATTAACAACCACAACCAGGTTCTTACCAGTTTCAAACCTATAGCAATTTTCTTTAAAAAATTGATATAAAAGATACCAGCAATAAGGATTATAAAATGTTAATATACCAAATCAAAATACAACTATTTCATTAAAAATTTTAAAGCCAAAGAAAGATTTCATTTTCTCCGGGTCAACACTATCCTCCCTCTCCCCTGCATGGAATTTAGATTTAACCCAACAACTTCTCAACTTAATAATGGCATATAAATTGTAAATTTAAGAATATCAAAAAGAGAAAATAATGGCATGTAAATTCAAGAATATCAAAAAGGAGTATCAGCAAATAAAATAATTAGATTAACTAATCTTATCATCTTTGACATACAGACTACTAAATTGGGTTTCTTTTGTTTATGACTTCAATCATGTTTTTGGACATTCTTTCCTTTATCCACCATTCAACCATGTACCTGGACATAGTTACAATCATTAATCCACTAAACAATCATTCCATCAAAGCACTTGTAATTTATCAAAATATACGTGAAGATATTTGGGAAGTCATTCGTGATAATAAAGATCTTCGTATCGCAACCCTAGTTGTCAACTATGGGCACGACCTCCTTTTCGCATTGATTTGTGTCACCAAGATCAAATATCTTCTCTCCAGATTTCAACTTTGAACGCTTCAAACCTAGCACAGATTACATGGTCCAAAATCCCAAATTAATATGTACAAAAAATATAGAAAGTTGGGGCCCCTTGGAAACCGGGTACCCAAAGCTGATGCTTTGATACACTTACCCTTGGGTCGGCACTGGGCATAAATGCTAACCAGCATGCATCCTTAATACCTGTAGATTGACAAACAGAAGAAAATGATGTTGTAAATACCAAATGCCATTAAAAATTCTGCTAGAGGTTGGCTGCTGACTTGCTAAAAGTGTACAGTACCAAATGAGAAGCAGAAGGAAAACATAAATGTCCAAGATTCTGACTTTGCTATTGCTCGTGTATGCAACTTGAATGTCAAATTCTAAACCAAACCACTTAACTGTATATACTATAAAAATACTCAGCATTTTTATCACATTTGAAACTTTAACGTTGGATAAGTTATATAAAGAGGAAAGCTTCTCTTAAATAATCAATCTCCACACAATCATTTATTGTATTCGACAAAGGCTAGGAAAAACAGACATAAACGATACCTTAGCCTCGGCCACCATAGCCCCGGTGGTTCGGATCCAGTCACCACGAATGGTCCCTCGTCAAGATAAAATACATAAAAAAATCTGCCATGTATTTTTTTTTTTTTTTTTTTGCATCAGCCTGCCCCAGCCCATTCGACCCACACCAAGATGTCTCGCTACTTTTAGAATCACTTAATCTTGTCGAGTCTAGAAACTGCACACGAGTAGCTTGTCTGCTTGTGTTTCCATTCATTAAGGTTCGCCCTCTAATGTTTCTGAATTCCACTCCCAATGTAGTTTCCTTCTAAGTGTATAATAAAGAGTAGCATGGCTTGTTCACATGAGCAAAACGTATCTCAAGAGGTGGCGAAACGGGTCCGGTCTAGGGTGTTAATTCCTAACAGGGCACGGAAATTGTAGGTTTGGGCTTGGTCCATACGGATGTGGGTCGAACCTGTGAAAACATTTACTTTTGCGGGTCATATTCTTGTCAACCCAGCAAGTTCGCAAGTTGACCCGTTCTACCCATTTATTTGTTTTTTTTAGAACTTGACTAATATAATTAACTTTAAACTTTTGCGGGTCCGGTCTAGGGTGTTAATTTCTAACAGGACACGAAAATTGTGGGTTTGGGCTTGGTCCATACGGATTTGGGTCGAACCTGTGGAAACGTTACTTTTGCGGGTCATGTTCTTGTCAACCCAGCAGGTTCGCAAGTTGACCCGTTCAACCCATTTGTTTGTTTTTTTAGAATTTGACTAATATAATTAACTTTAAACTATTTGGTTATTTTTTTTTTTGCCACATTTTAAAAATAAACTGGCATGGTTTAAACATAAATGCTTCAAAATAATATGTAAATTTAGAGCTTCATAGTAGTAATGTGTAAAAACAAAATTAACTCTTTTTCGGGTTAAATGGGTAGTGCACGTGTCAACCCACGAATATGTGTGTTGTGCTTGGATTCATGCGTGTAACACGAATGATAGAAAGAAAACAATATGTGTGTTGTGCTTGGGTTCATGCTTCAAAATAATATGTAATGACAGCTGTAAGATCTAAGCAATAGGTGCAAGACAAAAGTTTCACGGTGTGGTTTAATTTCCTAGGTCTTTCACACAAAAAGTTGAATGATAAAGAGTAATATGATCCCTCAGTTTAGCTAAAATGTATTGTTGACCAAAATGATGCATAAACTATAAACTAAAAGAAATATATTTAACCAAATGGAAATTAAACATACCAGATTGAAGCAGACGAACATAAAAGCTATCACCTAAACCTGTTACAAAAAAGAAACCAAAATAAACACGACACGCTGATTCCAAATAAACAGAAATGAGCGATTACTCACCGGAGAATAAAGACAAACGTAGAACGTTTGCAAACTGCCGGAACCCTAGTTAAAACACAAACACTTAAATCAAAGAACAACAAACTGACATCCAACTAACCTGAAAAACATAAATTACACCCGGCTATGACCGATCACCATCGTTAATAACCGCCGACGGATGAATAAGCCACCGGATCACAAAACTTAAAAATACGCTTAATATACTCAATAACGATATAGATCTCAAGCTTTGAGTAAACAATAAACGCTTATAAGCAGCAAATTAACAAATCCCATACCTATGTGAACGTTGGAGGTGCTCCGGTGAACGGCTAGACTCCGGTGGTGTTCGTGCGGAGGCAGGGAACTCCGGTGGTGTTAAGCGGCGGCAGGGAACTCCAGTGGTGGTGTTCGGCAGCGGCAGGGAACGCCGATGGTGTTCGTACGGCGGCAGGGAACTCCGGTGGTGATGTTCGCCAGCGGCAGGTGTTCGTGCGGTGGTTCAAACCACATCACCTTCACCGTCGCACTTCTCTCTCTCTCTCCATCTCTCTCTAGGGTTTGGTGTTGTGTAGAAAACAGGTAGATAGATAAATGAAAAGATGGGAAAACCATGCATCAACATTTGTACCTACAATGTCACAAAGCACAAACAACAAAATAAGCACAAAGTACAACCTTTAATGCACATAAATGTTAAAAATTAAAGTATTATATAATATATAATATATAATTAACCCTCCACGTCACATCACAAATCTCTCTATATCTTTCTAAAATCAATTATTCAATTGCCTCCTTGTAAGATTCAAATTTATTTGACATACATACAGAATTCATACCAAATATGTCTTCAACGATGGATCTAATCTAACCCACCATGGCCCACCACTAACCCAACCAACACCAACATACCGGGTCAGGGTCCGGGTCTCATGCACCCTCTCCCCTTAAAAAAGCCAATCGAGCCTACTCATTATTCCCCCCTTCAGGGCTTCACATTCTCTCAACCCACGCCTCGTTTTCAATTTCAATTTCATCCTCTACAAACCCCTATTCACAAATATTATTATTCAATACAATAACAATAATACAATGTCATTATTCTACAACAATTAGATCATTCGTGTTTCATATTCTGTATTCATACCTTCAACATTCCTGTTAAGCCGCCTCACAAACCCTAGATCCAACAATGGTTGGTGCTGGTGTTCACGATCAACAACAATTGACGGAGGAAGAAGAGTTCTTGAAAAGAAATACTGATTGTGTTTACTTTCTTGCGTCTCCTTTAACCTGCAAAAAGGTAATCTTTTTTTTTGTGTAAAGATTTGTGGGTTTGTTTTATAATGCATTAGATATTTGGTTAATGTAGGTTGTTTGAATTGGATATTGTTTAAAGATTTGGAGGGTTAGCTTATTGAAGTTGTAAAGATATAGGTTTTAGTTTGTGTAGCTCTGTTTAAGATAAAAAAAAATTGACATTAATTTTGTTAGATTGTTGGTTTATAGGGTTATGATTGTAATTATTGTGAATCTTGATGGTAGATGTGGAGGTTCTGGGATGGAGGGACTATGCAATTTGGATTAGGGTTTCACACGGTTTGTGTGTTCTTGTGGCGTTGTCGAGGAATGTTAATCTTTAACGTCTTTTTTTTGGTTTCGAAGGATTTTATATGGTTTGTTTATTATAATTGCTATAAGGGTATAATTAAAGATTATGACATACGAGCGTTACAGCTTTAAACCGTTTTTGAGCAGCATGTGACGGTTATTTGGCTGATATGGTTGTATTGCGGATTGCCCTTGTGGTTTTGAGCAGTGCGTGATGGCTTGAGTTAAGGTTTTTGGAAATTAAGTTAGCTTTTGACGGATACAAGAATGAGTTTATTTACTATAAACATGCATAATGTTGGTGGAATTCACGAATTGTGATTTTAGTTCATATGCTTTTTTTTTTTTGAAACGGTCAAAAAAAATTGAAAAAATGATGCCAGTAAAGAAACTTTGACTCGGTATCTAAGGTTCCAGAGGTTCACTAATGCACATTGTTAAACTTTATCTACACATATCAGCATTTATCACTTTATTGTATAATAATCTGACTAAACTCCGCCTTCATTACCATTTGTTAACAGGGAAGTGAGTGCGAGTATCGTCATAGTGACATTGCACGGGTTAACCCTCGGGATTGCTGGTACTGGCTAAACGGAAATTGCTTAAATCCCAAATGCGCTTTCCGTCATCCTGTAAGTCTCCTTATTGATTTGTACCTTTGAACTTATATGTTATTATAGATTATAATTCATAATTGGTTATTATGTATTTTTTTCAGCCTCTCGATGGATTATTGGGAGCTGAAGTTCCCACCCCTGTGGGGCCCGCTGTACCTCAGGCTCCAGTAAAACAAGGTGTTGCATGCATATTCTTTCAGAAAGGTTTTTGTTTAAAAGGACATCTATGCCCTTTTTGGCACGGACTGTCAAACATCGTTAACACAGCACATTCTGTGCCATCTAATCCTGTTACCAAGTCCTCTAACGTGTCTTCCGCGGGCCTGGAGAAAACCGTTCAACAACAAAAGTTCACTCAACAGGAAAACGTACAAAAGGCTCCCGAATTACCACCTCAGCGGAAACAAGTGCCCAGAGTGCAACTAAGAAACGGCGGTGGTGTTGGCGTTACTGTTACGGAGAAAAAAGTAGCACAGCAGCTTAAGGAGACTCCTAAGTACAAACCAGCCAATGTTGTCACGCCACCTGTCGTGAATGAATTACCGCCCAACAGGTCTAACCATAGTGTTTACGAGGCTAATAATGTTTCAGATAACGAGGGTATAAATGGAAAGGAAGTTGACGAATTTTCAAGAGAGCCTACCCCTGGTTTTGATGTTCTTGTGGACACGGAGCTTGGAGATTCTGAATATTATCCTAATGAAGAACAGTTTGGAAGGTCTAGAGGTCATGATTATGATATGGGTCGGTCTGTTGACTATGATGTTGAGCACGATAAACGTGATTTTGACCACTATAACAATGAAGGGTATGCATGGGAAAGTTCTGGTTTTGGAAGGACGCGGTATCCAAGAGATGAAAGCCCGGATCAGTTTGACCGGTCAGACTTACGCCACCAATTATCAAAGCAAAGAAGGGATAATAACGTTGGCGGTCTAAGGTCGGTTATCAGCCGTGAATATCCCCGTGATAACCATACTGACAGGATACTGAGGGAAGCCCGCTACGATCAGCGCCATGACCGTCGCTTGGATTCTGGTCCCCTTAGTGGTCGGCTTCGAGGTAGAATAAAGATTCCAGGAAGGGCTACGTCACCTGGCTATGAACATGGCTCAAGGGTAGAAAGGGAAATTGACATGGGAAGGCAACGACGTAACGATCGTGTATCATCAAACAATGGCAGGTTTAGAGACAGAATACACGGCAGATCAAATGATGATTTCAATGAGGGAAGAGATTATAGGGGTTATCGTGGTAACGATCGTGAATTTACTGGATCTAAACGATGGTCAGCTTTAAAAAGTCAGCAAATAGATGATGGTCAAACTCTGGGGAAGAGGAAACACCCAAGAACAGAAAGTCAACAATTTGAAGGGCCGAAGCCTCTTAGTGAGATTCTGAAGCGGAAACGAGAATCTGTCATTTCTTCTGTGAATAATGAAGTTAATAACTCCAATGAATATGATGAAAATAATCAAAACAAAAAAGACAACCCAAAGTCAACAGACGGTCAAGCTTCTTTGAATATTGAAGTGAGTGATGTAGCGAATAAAGTGGGGTCCATTGATGAGGATGCAATGCTGGATCAAGAGCTTGAAGCTTATGATCACAGGGATGGAGACTATGATTATGAGCAAATCGATGGGGAAGATTACAACTTAGAAGAAGGTGAAGAATACATGGAGGAAGGAGATGAGACAGGAAAGAAAGAGAGTGAAGTGTACTCTTAGATCTAAAGCTTTTGAGGTTTGTTTTAAATGTTTGTTGGTGTTCTGATTCAAAGCAAAACATTCTGATTGTAGTTATTTTTGTAGAAGTAGTGAGATAAGTTTTGCCTGAGGTTTTTAGTTTGTATCTAATTTTGCATGTTTTCGGCTAAAATCTCAATATGATTATTTGATTCAACTTTTGGATTTCATCTAGTATGACTCCTTACATGTTTTTTGTATTTGATCTTGAACTCGATAAGTTGAACTTAAAGCAGACTGGAATACCTTGATAAAAGGCTTGAGTCCATTGTTTGGAGAACTAGTTGTGAATCTTTTTTTCGAAACGTCAGTTGTCTTAAGCCCTTTCGATTCCAGCTTTCTCAGGTTTGAATCAGAGGCTAGACAACTTGAGACTCTCTGAGTTATTAAAGTGAGTTTAACCTAAGATTGAAGTAGACTAGTAGAGGGATTGTAAGTAGACTAGTAGAGGTGTACAAAACCTGATTGGGGCTCAAACCGGTCCGTTTTGTTTAGTTTGGTCTTAAACCAGTTTGCCCCAAGCCGGTTCGGGTTAAGAATCGGTTTTAGGGTTGAAAACCTCAACCCATCTAAACCGATTCAAATCGGGTTCAAAACCAGTTTTAGCGTTTAAACCGGTTTTTTTTAGGCGGGCTCAAACCGATTCTCAACCCAAAAATCTCATACCTTTTTTCTCTCAACAGCAGCAAAGAAACACAGCCGTTAACTTGAGAGACCAGGCTTACATAGGCCTAAAGTAGTTGGGCCTGTTAGAATATAAACTTAGCATTAGGAATTTATTATTATTATTATTATTATTATTATTATTATTATTATTATTATTATTATTTTTATTTTTATTATTATTATTATTATAGTTTAGTGGCGGTTATGATATTAACCGACCAGGTATATATGTAATATTATGTTGACAATTATCATTCACCAAGATTCAATTTAATATCCATTTTCATAAGAGTTCGTTTTCTGTTCTCTGTACAAACACACGTACAGAATCACACGAACATGAATACGATGTCGATTACGATGATGGCTTCCGCTAACATGTGGTATCAGAGCGCATGGTTAGAAAACGAAGAATTAGGATCAGAATTACGTGATCCTGGGAAGATACGGATGAAGAAGATGGAAAACAAACACGGGAAGAGGCGAGAAACAAATAGCGATTCAGATTATATGAGTCCCCGATTACGCGCGATTGCAATCTTGAAACAAGAGATTGCAATAATGGAATTGCAAGACGAAATTGCATTAATGGAATACGAATCGGGGCGTCACGAAGATAACGGAGATGCAGGCGAAGTAATGACACGGAAAGAAGAAGACGATTCCGAAAGAGATGAGATGGCCTGTGAAGATGTTCTAGATAAAAGGAATGAAGAAATTGTGTTTGTGAAAGACAAGGAAACAAAGGATGATCACGAAGAAGAAGAAGAGAATCGATCGAGAATACACGATTTCGGACACACCCGGATGAAGAAGGAAAACAGGGGATATGGAGACGGACAAGAATCCAATCCCGATCGCACGACTCCGCGATCACGCGAGTTTGCAGAATGGAAGCAAGAGATTCTAATGAAAGTAGAACACGAAATCGATTTATTAGAACGAGAATCTGAAGGGAGACAAGGAGAAACAGGGAAGTTCGAGAATCCGATGTCATCGGAATTGTTTCTTCAAGAAACAGAGGACGATGAAAAAGGGATGAGAAGAACAATGGCACAGATTAGTGACAAGCAAAGAAAAGGTATTGCGACAGAAACAGGACTTTTAGCGACGGATGAAAAGGCACTAGCATCAACAGATTGGAAATTAAGCAATCCCGATATCGAAAATTTCAGAACTATCTTACTCGGCATCACGAAACAAATCAAGGTGGATCTATGGACGCATCATGACAAGTTTAAAGAAAAATGCGTTTATCATCAAAGCCGACGTGACGAGCCATTACCGATGCTAAGTTTAGGGGATGGTGTTAGAATATAAACTTAGCATTAGGAATTTATTATTATTATTATTATGTTAGTATAGTTTAGTGGCGGTTATGATATTAACCGACCAGGTATATATGTAATATTATGTTTGACAATTATCATTCACCAAGATTCAATTTAATATCCATTTTCATAAGAGTTCGTTCTCTGTTCTCTGTACAAACACACGTACAGAATCACACGAACATGAATACGATGTCGATTACGATGATGGCTTCCGCTAACAGGGCCCATCTGGGCTTTAAGATCCATATGAGGCTTGATATATTACCAATTCTACGTGAGAATCATATAATTCAATTTTGGGCTAGTAAATAATGAAATGTTTGAACATTTAATACTTATTATCCAAGTGAAGAATCAAACACAAATACTTTGCTTGTAAGTGGGAGGCTTTGCATGATTAATGACTTTTGGACAAATACTTTGCTTGTAAGTGCCAAGTGGGAGGCTTTGCATGATTAATGACTTTTGGTGATGATGGGATTGGGATCATCCCATGTAAAAACATATTTAAGGAATTTTGATGTGATTTATTGGTCACCAACTTTTGAAGCAAGCATAACTTAAAAACTGTCTCTTTATTGTAAGAAGTGACGTTTTCATTACGTAACTTATAGTTGTAATGTTAACATACTTCCAGTGACATTTAGGTAACGTAACAGTTTGAAAATATCAAAATGAAGAAACCAATGTGTCTCTCGGAGACTATGTTAAAGTAACATGTATCTTTCATATATCAAAGCTTTAGTGATAAAAGATTTATTTCCGGTTACTCTATGCAAACATAGTTTGATCATATCCTTCCTAAGCGTACAAGTGTAGAGGAAATCTAGTATAGATAGTATACAATAGGCCACAAACTTGCGACAAGCCTACATATTCCGAGAATGATCTTTCATGTACCATGTGATCCGCATAATGTCTTCTTACCTTTGTTCCTTCTATTCCTCTTTTTCTTCCCTTTCTTGTTTTCTGCATCCTGAGTGTTACCCTTGTTGTCAACATTTTGGCGGATAATCTCCTCAAGCAAGTTAAGAGATAGATCAGTCTCTCTTAATGAAATCAAATCTTTAGAGACTGATCTTCGCCAGTCTAATGGAAATACATGTTGGAAATCAGAAGATGAATTTGCATAAGAGTGTGATGGTGCAGCGGAATTGTGATTCGGGTTTGTGTTGTCATAAGCAATGGATCCAAATTGAATGTGCACGATGAAGATTATAACGTTAAACAAGTGCAGAGAATGGAATGGACAAATCTTGGAATGAATAAGAATTGTCTTGATACCGGACATTGTTTCCGGTAACTTGAATATATACATACGAGTTTTGGCGGTTCGAATTGGCGGGTAACTGTCAAGGACAATTATTTGAAATGTTTGCCCGCTTATCTACCGATTATTACATAAACTTATCATTAACTAATCTAATACATATCATATGCAGTTCTACTTATATGTTCGAGTTATAATAAAACTAATAAACATAACTTAGTTTAATAAATCCAACATAACCCCCCTTAAACTTGGTTATGTTTCCGAGCTTGATCTAAAACGCTTCGATTCGCTTCATCTACAACCCATCTTGCATAGTTGAAATTGAAGCGTTTCCTTCTTTTTCCTTGATTCAAGTCTTCATCATCAATACCTGCAAATAATGCAACTTGTGCAGTCTCTGCAGGTTCTTGTTGAATTTCTCCTGCACTCTTCGATCTTTCATGGCAGCCTCCGGTGGACCTTCCTTCTTCTAATACCGTTTCCTTGTCCTGCACTTTCTTTTGAACAGTCTTAAACTTATAATAATACTCTAGGATGTCGAGATACATGGCATAAGTGACTCTCATGTAGTCTCCGTCTTCATAATTGAATCCTAGATCCCTTGCTATTGCAGGCCACAAATTCTCCGTTGTTACATTCCTGTAACCCCCGTCCACGGCCACCAACAAGTACAGACTCAGTAAGTTGATCTTTCTCTTGTGTGAAGTAACTGGTGGAACCGGCCTTGTTGAGATTCCCATATATTCGAATAGAAACCATTTAACCAGTTCTTCAAACTTTGAATCGAGTATATGTTTGTATTTGAAAACAAATTATCGATCATCCAGTAAATTCATAAACGCTCTACAATCTTCAAATTCATTGAATTCCATGGCCATAACGATCATAATACTCCAATCTGTCTCTTGTGAAGACAGATGAAGTTCTTCGAAATAGGAATTCAAGTAACGTTGTTTGAACTCTTCATCAAATACCCCTTCTTCAATTATGTTTTGCTTTTCTTTTAACCCAATCTCTTCTTCCCTTGTTAACCCACTCTCTTCATTCACCGTGTTATTCACCGGAACAGAAAACATGGGAAAAATTCTGCAAGTGTCACCATCTTTATTGACAGTGAAACCTTGCATAGTCAATTGATCCATGCTTAAAATGTTTCGATCTAATTCCGGAGAGTAAAAAACACTTTGAATTTTCATAATTTCATTACTTATTTTAATCTCTACCGAACCTACCCCTCGTGTAAACAAGAAATTTCTTTCTCCCGTTTGTGTATCAACCCCGATGATGTGTTTAATGCGTTTAAACACATTTAGATTTCCGGCCATGTGATGTTTAAACACAGAACTAACGTACCATATGTCGCTCCATAGCCCTCCTTCGGTACCGACAACTATCATCTCCTGATGATCTTTGACTCCATCTTCTTTGTTCTGTATCCCCGTGTTCACTGCCTGCCGGATAAGTTGTGTTGCTTCATCGGTTTCCTTCTTCAGGCATGAAGAAATCTGGTGACCGGGCTTTCGACAGTAAAAACAAATCTTTTCCCGATAACGTTGTTTATTCTTGCCCCTCATTTCGTCTGTACAATGTTGACACGGTTATAGTGTGGATGTTGATCGAATTTCAGTCATCTTCTCCTTTCCAGTAGATGCTCTGATACCACTTTGTTGGAAATCAGAAGATGAATTTGCATAAGAGTGTGATGGTGCAGCGGAATTGTGATTCGGGTTTGTGTTGTCATAAGCAATGGATCCAAATTGAATGTGCACGATGAAGATTATAACGTTAAACAAGTGCAGAGAATGGAATGGACAAATCTTGGAATGAATAAGAATTGTCTTGATACCGGACATTGTTTCCGGTAACTTGAATATATACATACGAGTTTTGGCGGTTCGAATTGGCGGGTAACTGTCAAGGACAGTTATTTGAAATGTTTGCCCGCTTATCTACCGATTATTACATAAACTTATCATTAACTAATCTAATACATATCATATGCAGTTTTACTTATATGTTCGAGTAATAATAAAACTAATAAACATAACTTAGTTTAATAAATCCAACAATACAAGATCAAATTAAGTTGAAGAAATCCGTATGAATCTTTCTAGCTTCTTCGTATCTTTGGGGTTAACATACTGGAAGTCCAAAAGAAACTTGGAAACCTCAAAAATGTGAAGGAGAGATGTGCTATGATGAAATGCAGAACCATTTGACTTTGACTTATGCAGCAGACGTTCAAGAGTTTCAAGCACCTCTATACCCACAGAGATTAATTCAGACTGCCAATAAGACCTCATAGAAAACACCAAATCTTTGATATCGATAGTTAAAAGCTTCCCGTCCCTCTGAAGACCCTTTTGATTGGAGTTTTCTATCCAATCAGCATGCTCATCGACCAAAATGTAAACAATATTGCCGTTTACACACTCCTTCCTCACCCCAAAATAATTGAAAAGAAAATCAACACGCGCCTCATATTGATTTGGTTCTTCTTTGTCGAAGCTTTCAAGACATGAGAAAATACGTAGAACATTTTCCTTCCATGCATTCCAGTAAAAAACCAGAGTTCTAACAGAAACCCGGTTCTGAAAAGTCTTCTCCTCACAATGCTTATTAATATCAACCGGTAATTCGTCCTCCCAGTCATACTTTGAGGATTTCAAACAAATATGAGAATCCACAATTTTTCTAATCAAAAAGATTTCTCCCCTTAAGCTCTTGTTTCTCTGGGAAACATGCAAATCCGTTTTGAGCTCGAGCAAGCTACAGTGCTGATCAGAGAGTAATTTAAGTTCACAACAAACAAATTCATATAAAGCGTCAGAATGAGTTTTTGCAAGCAACTTGGCTTTTCTGCAAAGTTCTTCCTTCCGGGCAAACTGCTTCACGGGCCAACCTTTGTTTCCGTTTCCCCATAGAGAGCTAAAGAACACATACCAAAGTAACAGAACCGATGGTTCTATAAAATGTCCAGCCTTCTCTAAAAGATCAGCCTCTTTTACAATATCGCCCCATGACCTAGCCAGCTCAGCAGCATCTAGAAAATGACCTAGTTCTTCTTCCAACAGCAAAAGGTGATCGAGGCATCCTAATGACCTCAAGAACACACGTTTAGATTCTATAGAACAAAAGGCCCGGACGAATTTCATCATGGAATTAGGATCTTTATGCTCGTGGTAATAGAAAGCACAACTCTCCAAGAATTCTTGTCCAATCAGTTCCATTTCTTTACTTTGAACATTAACATGCTTTTTCTGTACTATATATTGCAACCCTTTATCAAATAGTTTCCCTTTTTTGCAAACAGACAAACACTTGGAAAGCTTCTCTCCTTTTGCATAGGCTTCGGCTGCATCACTATAGCACCCCCCTAGAGTGAAACATTCTGCTGCTGCATCCATCTTTCCACACTTGTACAAATAGATTTTTCCTGCACACACATAAGAGATCAAATTTTGTTTCATCTATCGTATTGTCCATTTTTTAATATTTTCTATAGCTAACTGACACGTAAATTATGATTACCAAAAACAAAACTAACACTACGATAATATTTAAATAATAATAATAATAATTAATTTAATATTTGAAGGGGTGGTGCAATGGTAAAAACTTTGGTCCCTTTAGCAGAGGTGTAAGTTTTGTTGGGTTTTTGCAGAGTATTGAATAAAACGATTTAGAAGGTTCTTTGCATCATAAGTAAATGGGTTGAAATCACGATATCTAGTGCAATCCCTTAATCTCTAAATAGGCATCTCTAAATAGGCATTTATGTTTAAAAGATATGATACCAGCTGTTTCATACTCCCCCAAATCACAATAACAAGATGCCGCAGACTCAAGTTTCCCAATAGATTCAAACATCCCTGCTGCTTCTCTAACATAACCTAGAAAAGCTTCAGGATTTGTTTCTCGCATGTGATCACCAGATGCTCTTAGATCAGAAGCTTTGGCTAAAGTCTCCCATGTTGTGTCCCCAGCTCTTTCAAAGCACATTGTTGCCATCGCAAAATTACTCTCATAAAACAGCTGAAAACAATACATAGCACAGAAGCATGTCAAATAGAGGTAATACAATAACAAATCATATAAGATAACTATAGCACTAATTATTAAGAAAATTCACCATTTTTCCCCGCTCCCTCCATTCTTGAGGGCTGCATGCAACTCTCATTGCATGTGCCATTGAATCATCCAACTTTCTTATCTGAACAAGTCCCCGTCTTTTCCAGTAGTCAAACATTGGCTTGGATAGCTCCTCCTTATTCTCACATATCCATAGCCTTTGTCTAGTCCTAGTGATAGCGATGTACAATAATTTCAACTCCGAACATAAAACACTATGTCTTGACTCACTGAAATTGGGGAATGATTGAGGAAGCTTCTCATCCAGCCAATCTCGTTCCTTCATGTATTCATATATAACTTTCCATCGGTCTTTGAAAGGGGATGTCTCAAAAAAGTTATAGAGTAACACATCCTAAAAATCTCGATAGTGAAACATCCGAAAACATCAGAAAATTAAAATATACAAAAAGTGATATTTTCATGACAAGAAGAAAAAGAATCTGACCTGAAACTCAAGACCTTTACACTCCACTATAGTGAGAACAAGAGCATGTTTTCCAATATATTCACAAACCTCAGTTTTTGTAATATCATCACGGACAAGAATAACCTGTTCAGCACCAAAAGCAACTTCTCTACCACTACCACCAAAGATTGTCACAATAGCATTTTCATCATTTACGGACTCAAGCAAAACAGGAGCTTCTCCATTAATAAGACTAATCTCAGGCTCCAATATATCAATTGAGTGAGCAAAGTACCAGTAAACAATGTCAATGACACTTTGAGCTAATTTAAGAACGCTCGCGTGAGTTCTGAAATTCTGTTTTAACTGAAAAATCTCAGATACAATACCTTTATTTTGTTTTCCAGTTGTTCTCGAGGTTAAAAATTCCTTATAGAAGAGTGATCGAATATCTTGAAACCTAAAATTAATGTCTCTTGCAATTGTTTGTGCAGTATCACCAGCAAAAGTAAAACCCTTATCAACATTTTGGCAAATATATTTAAAAAGAGATATTTGCCTCACGCTAAGATCTTGAATTTCATCGATGTAAATGAAATCCATTTGGTCACCTTTATAATTTGCATTTTTAAGCCGGTGATGAAGGTCATTTACTAAATCGCCCAAGTCGAATTCTCCACGTTTGGTTTTCATACTTTCGTAGGCTTGAAAGAGGGAGTAAACATTCTCTCTTTTATGTTTAGTTAAAGTGGAAAAACGACTTGCAGCCAATAAACAATAACCCTCAAAGCTCAGATTACCATCATTGCATTCCCCTACTTGCATGCCCCCTTTTATACAAGATATTATTTCGGTGAATACTCGAAAGGGATCAAGTTTCTTCTTATGACTTGAATTGAAGTGAGGCCAGTAAAGTGAACGAAACCTATCAAATGTAACCTCCTTTAATCTTATGAAAGTTTGCAATGCAACAGATCCAGAACTTATATGGTTATTTTGAGAACCTTCCCTTGCCTCGAGAAATCTTTCAAAATAAGAACTCCCCAATGTGCCATCCAACATTATTGTGCACCTTGTAAGGTGGGAAATATCTTGCTTCACAGCATAACACAATTTTGGGTTGACTGTCACAAAAAGTTGGCGGAGAACACCCGGTTTGACACTTTTTGATTCACTAATCCCTTTAGAAATAACACGCAAATTTTGTTCATTTTGGAATAATTTCATTGTCAAAATGGTGGTTTTCTCAGTTCCTGATCGCCCAATTATGAAGGAACTTTTGCAAAATAGAATTATATCCATTTGTTCATCACTGACTTGCATCGGGAGGTCAAACTCTTTACCCGAAAGCAAATGGCTCACCACCCCTGGTGACAATGAGTAGAACTTCATAAGCAATAAGCTTTCATTCACTTTTGAGTTTTGTTCATAATTTCTACCATCACCAGGATTCACACTCGCTTCACAGTCACCCTCATGGTTGCTTAAATAACGAAATTTGATAAATTCTTTGGATGCCGGCCATTCTTTAGGCACTTCAAGGTTCCTAAACAATTAAAAAGATAATGATAACAAGCTTGTATGACAATTTTACAAATTAGAGTCAGCAGACAGCAATTGAACATACCCTTTCACACATTTTGTTGTGCAACGATTTATACAATCATCTGTGTAGTAGGCTGAAAATATGCTCTCAATTCGTATTGTAAGTTCAGAAATCTCCTCCCAGGGTAATATATCCCAGACCTTTATAACTTGTATGTATTTGGCTTCCTTCATGATGTCAACTGAGTAAATAACATACAGACCTTCAACCTTAATTTTTTTCAGAATTTTTGAAGAACTTTCGCGACAAACATCTACACTTCTATTCTTAGGGCGCCAACCACCAGAAAGTGTTAGTAAACGATTTATAACTGCTTTCTTCAAGTGAAATGTCAGTTTTCCAAACGATTTTCTGAAATCGTCACTGAAGAGAACCTGATGGCATAAAGTGCAACAAACAAGATGGACAAAAGCACAATATTACATGATGACATATATTGGTATAATAACCGACCATTTAAGTACCAATACCTTCCATTTTTCATGTTTAAAATGAACACTCTTTCCGTTAACCAGATCATCAAGTTGGTCTAGCTCTTTCTTTGCATCTATGATTGTCATCTTCAAGCATTTATCAGCATCAGCATCAAACAAACAACCACGATTCCTTGCATCACAGACTAATTCTTTCCATACACAATCACTATTACTGAGGGTTCTTTCATTTCCCAATATCCAGAGACAGTGTCTACAAAACAAATGGAAGATAGTAACATAAACAGACCCAGCCATACTTTCTAAACCCAAAGGCTAAAAGTGTCAATATGGGTGGGTAAGGCGGGGTCTGGTAGCAGTCCAAAACAAGTTCAGGTTGAGAAGGCTCAATTCTGTAGGAGTCAAACCAGGTCATGTTGACCTGCACTCTCTTATACCATTTTTTTTTATTAAAGCTTATAAAAATAACTAATTTTTAATTGTGACAACAAAAACAGCTTATTATTTTGAATCTTTATATAAAACGATTTAGGACGTAAACATTGAAAATAGATTTTGGACAACTTTCACACTGTTACCCTTTTAGCTGAAGTTTTATATTGGCACATCCGAAATCCACAAAAAAGAAATGTATCTATAAGAACCGGTTGTTAAGAAAGTGACATGACATCATACCGTGCTCTAGTCAAGGCTACATTAGTCCTCTGATCACTAGTCAAAAAGCCAACACTCCCATGACTATTAGATCTTACTGTTGATAGGATAATAATATCTTCTTCTCCACCTTGAAACCCATCAATAGTGTTCACCGTTACAAAGAATCCATCACGTTTCTCATATCCGTGACCAAGTTTTTCTTGAATGGAATCAACTTGGGCAGCATAAGGAGATACAACACCTATAGAAAGCCTCTTCCTCGAGTTATGCCATGCTATAGAAGTAAAAAGAGGTTAAACTTAAGTGAACATTCACCACAAGATACTTAAATGTTAGCATTTGAGTTCACTAGAAACAAGTTTTATAACTACTGAACCTAAAACAAGAACAACAAATACAAATGTAGTAGGTAAACCATATTTAGTTGATACTTTTGTATGTTCTCTAAAGCCAACCAAAGTAAGAAAAATGTAGGATTGCAGTCTTGCAGACGCATCTAACTAACCAACAAAAACAAAAAGTAGGTGAAAGTGAGTATAAACACTATGCTTACCTTTAAAGAGATTTTGTACAATCTTAACCACTATAGCTACCTCAACCATATTTCTTAGGCTCCGTTCATCCTCATCTTTTTCTTCTCTCCCACCAACAACATTTATAAATGAATATGAACCAAACATTGGTCCTGAAAGATACTTCTTTCTATAACTTTCACACGTCACATTTTCTGCATCCCGAATCTTATTTTCATAAAAATACCAATTTGGGAAAAAACTAATGGAAGGATGCATCCTGTACTGCTCCTCAAGTAAATGCTTAGAATGCCCCAAAGAACTCAGTCTGCCAAATAGGCTTCTTCCAAATTCAGATTCACTACATATCTGCCCACAAACAATCAGTTTATACAAATAAAGCTTAAAAGCAAAAAATTAAAAAAAATTATAATAAAAAATTAAGTATAGACATACAGTGCTTGAAACCATTGCAGGTAATTGGCACTCGTCTCCAATGAGAATAGCATGTTTTATCGCAGGAAGATGAAGAGGAATGATGGATTCAGCCTCTTTTAACTGGGCGGCTTCATCTATAACCAAGACCTCCAACGGCTTCATTTTAGCAGCATGGCGCAACTTGTAGGAAGTAGAAGTTGTGCAGAATATAAGGGAAGCATTTTGAAAACAGAACTGCTCTATCGCAAATCTTTTAGAAACACTTGGAAGACCAAGTCCTTCAAGAGATATTTGCAAAGTTCTTAGAACAGATAGAGACTTCACTCTAAACAAATTAATTAACGACATATCCCCCGAAGTGAAAAGCTGCTCCAGCTCTTCAGAAACCAGTTTTTCTTCAAACAACAGTAATTCAAAGAAACTTAAATCATCCAAAAGAGAGACCATATTTTGGAAATTATGTTTGCCCATGAAACTTCTTGAAATGTGAGTCAAGAATGTTAAGATGCATCTCCTGAGTAGCTGTACACATGAACTGAATCGATCACGCACAAAGTCAATGAATGATTTTACTTCGAACTTAGTAGCTTTAGTTTCATTTGTATTTTCAGCTGCAAGTTTTTCTTTGAACAATTCATTGTCCACAAAAACATGATATTGAGAAAGAAAATTGTCAAGTAAATCAATCATAGATCTTATACAATGCTTCCAACCAGTCAAAGTCCCAAGGCACTCTGTAAGCTTCTTAACACGATTTTCCAGATAGATGTCTTCAATCTCTGTACCAACTTTCAACCTTTGCTTGTTGCCAAGCAAAAGTACATCCCCAATACAATAAAAAAAATCACCTCTTGCAGTTGTAGTTTTGAATGACCCCTTTACCAGATTTAGCACACGGGAAGCTACTTGTACAATAGCAACATTCGTTGGAGTACACGTGAGTGTCCTACGGTTCATTTTCAAAAGAATAAATAACAACACACTTACAGTTGTCGTTTTCCCTGTTCCAGGAGGTCCCCATATCTGTTCCACAAAAGATCTATGGCAACATTCCGTTTTACAAAGGGCTACCCTAATTGCCCTCGCCTGGGATTCATTCAGCTCATGATCCAAAAGATGTGGATCAAACTTTCGAGAAATATAGCTATCAAAAGAACAGATATTGCAGCATCCCTTAACCTGTAACCAACACACTTACAATTAACAATGATATTATCAACTGGAAAATTATTATTCAGCCCATTTATAGAGATACTTGAACTAAACCTTACCATAGAATCAGAGTATAGAACCTCTTTGATGATATCCGTATGTAGATGCATGTGCAATGAATTCCAGATTCTTTTGTTGGTTGTAATATTCATCAAGAAAATAGCAAACATGCCATCTTGGAATTCAATTTTTTGTGAAGTTTTAACTTCAAAAGAATTTGATGTACTGTCATCACCATCCTCACTGATTTTGTTAACTAACGAAAAAACGCATGTTCTTCCTACACGCTGTAAATCAGAAGCGGATTCTGGTTTTCCATCTGCTAAAATAAGCAGATCACTGGGTAATGTTCTGTAAGGCTCGTTGCCACGTTCATTAAATCTGTTCCTCCAGTTACCAACAGTCACCTTATACATCATTTTTCCATCATCTTTAGTCTCATTTAGAGAAAAAATTTCAGCATATGGAGCTCTATAAATTATCTTCATAGAAGAAGCCAATTCAGCACGTGTTTCCTCTAGCAAAGGATAAACAAAAGAACCAGCATAGTGTTCTTCAGATCGAAACGTGAGTGGTATAATCTCCACCTACAAATAGCGCATCAAATTATAAGAATGATAAAATGGTATTTAATTAATGAACCATTGTATTTCTTGAATAATTACTAACATACAATGAATGGCTTATATAGCATAAGAGAACAGAATCACAAGAACTAATTTAGGAGTTAATCAGGAGACTAATCTAGAAAATTATAACAATGTTGACTAGGTAATCACAACACAATATTGGCTGGAAATATTATTAATAATTGTTGGCATCATTGGAAGATATTGTAGACATAATATGGCCCTGCAAGATGGAGGATCCATCGGAGACTCCAATCTTGGACCGAATTCGAAGAAATGGACTACACCCTAGTGGCTTAGGCAGGGCATTCGCCGGTTGATCATTATGTGTAGAACACATATGACATATGGAACCATCAACCACTTTATCACAGACGAAGTTATTGGAAATAGTATCAAGAGAAAAATAATAATTAGAACTCGTTCTCGTATTGCATTGATTGAATAGAATTACAAACATCTATTTATAAGTCAAACAACCCTTGGCCAACAAGAAACCTCTCTACTTAAACAGGGAAACTATCTCAAAACACCATGGTCTACAAGTAATCATAGTTTAGCCCTCATACTTGCAAACCTTTACAAGATTAGTCTAACAATCACCCTTAATCTTGTAATACCAACATGGCGTCTCATCTCTGCAAACTTCAGTCTTGGTAATGCCTTCATAAGGATATCAGCCTTCTACAAGTTCCCACTTACGTGCTCAACCTTAATCTCTTCTCGTTCTACACACTCTCTAATGAAATGATAGTGTGTATGAATATGCTTGCTATATGCCCGTGGAACACCGGGTTCTTCATTAGAGCTATGGCGGATGAATTGTCAACCTTCAAAGTTACTATCTCTTCCTTTTTTTGGTTATCTCTGACAATAAGCCACAGAGCCATAGTGCTTGACAAGCTACTCGGCCTCACAAGATGACAATGCAGCAGTTCCTTGTTTTTGTGAAACCCAACTACCTGGTGCGTCACCATAATAAAATACCACTCCAGACGTACTTCTTCCATCATCACTGTCTACCGAATGACTACTGTCACTAAAACCATGTAAGGTACTAGCTCCGCCCTTAGGATAGAACACACCATAGTCAACACTCCCTTCAAGTATCGCAAGATTTGTATCACAACTTACATGTGTAATACTTTAGTCTCTTGCTAAAACGAGACAGATAGCTTGCCAAATAACACAAATCTGGTCATGTATGCACAAGGTATTTAAGCTCTCGACGATACCTCGAAACTCAGTTGGATCAACTTTTTTTTCATCACTTTGTTTCGACAACTTTAATCCCGGGTCAAGTGGAAACTGTGTTGCATTACTTTCCCATAAACCAAATTGCTTTAGGATCTTGATTGCATAATATAACAACCCTCGAATAAGGTCCATAACAATTCATAATCGAGACTCCGAAAACGTACGAAGGAAACCGACACGAAACATGAAGAAACCCAGTTTTAGGTCACGTCGCGCTACGCGACGATGATAAAGGAATGCGGTCGCACGACGCGACGAGGTCAATTTCGAACTTGTTCATTTTCTTTTCTTTCTCTCGTAGTACTGTTATTATACCCGAAGCCCTAAAACTCTGCTCCGTAATCAGCGTGCTAACCCGGATCACTGGTACGATACCCTGTCCGATGGATCTAAAACCAAATCAACGGATGTTTAAGTGCTGCCTGAATAAGACCATACTTTGTCATCTTCGTTGTGGTTTTGATCTCGTGATTATCGTTAAAGTTTGAATTGGGTTAATACACTAATACGCGTTGCATTGCGTATTTAGTTAGGAACCAAGGAATTAGACCAGAAGGCTATTACTGAAAACCCTAAATCTGCAAAGTGAGTCATTATCTTTTTATCAAAATGCTTTTAAAACCCTAAGGTGGTGTTTGTTTTTTCAGATGCAAAAGGTCTGCAGTCTGCGGACCACATCTGCAGGCATCTGCAGGAGAAGAGGTGGACCAAAGGTCTGCAGTCTGCAAGGAGAAGAGGGTTTGTTTTTTTACTTCTACAAAAACCACTTCACAACACACACAACACACGCACAGAACACTCCTCTCTCTCTGCCTTCATCTACCACCACCACCACAACCATCAGCCACCACCTCCTCCACCGTCCACCTGCCACCACCACAACCAGCAACCACCGTCAAGCACCACCGCCCCCTGTCTCCTGCCGCGAAGCCAAGCACCACCGCAAACCCTAGCCCCCACTCCAAGAACCCACCCCCGTCGCAAGCACCACCACCGCCTTCGTCGTTTCACCACCGCCAAGAACATCAAAACCCACCACCGCCGTCGTCATTCGATTTGAGGGTTTTGTTTGAAGATGAAGAACATCAAACCCACCACCGCCGATCAAAACCCACCACCGCCGATCTCTCTCTTCGTTCCGTCTTTCTCCTGCCGCTCCCTCTCTCTCTCTCTCTAGGGTCTCTCTCTCTTCTTTCCCTCTTATGCAGGTCTGTGGAGAGTGGTGGTGGAGGTAGTGGCGGAGATGTGGGGGTGGAGGTGGTGGCGGAGATGTGGGGGTGGAGGTGGTGGCGGGGATGCAGAGAGTGGCGGTCGAGAGTGGTGATGCAGAGATGTGGAGAGTGTCTATGTTTTGAAAGAGATAAGAGGTGAGAAGAGGTGGGCTTATGTCTGCGTGGCGAAGAGGTAAAAGGTGAGAAATGCTTCTGGAAAACAAACAAGCTGCAGGACCCAAAGGTCTGCGAGTGTCTGCGCGACGCAGACATAAGTGGCCAGAAGTGTTTCTGGCCAAAAAACAAACAGCACCTAAATGACTTCTAGTTGTATTTACAGTGATTAAGTCTTTGTAATCTAAAATTACAGCCGTATGTGGGGTTTTGTATACATTACTTGATAAGCTTTACTATTGGACAAAGGGTTAGCCAATAGTAATATGACCACCGTCACCGAAATGGGCGAGTGACAAGTACAGTGGATAATTGAAAGATATAAACAAATATAAAAACTCTTAATGTTGTAATTACAATACTGTATATTTTTATACAAATGAAATGAACTCGCCAGTATTTTTCACTGATCAAATATTTTTAAAATACGTTTCAGGTGATGTGCTGTGAAGAGGAGGAAAAGTGCTAGGAGGCACTCAAAGCTTAAATAAGTGGCTATCTAAACCTGAATAAAACGTGTTTTGTAATCAAGGGCTTATTTGGTGAAAATCCTTTATGTAAATATGAGTTTCAACCCACAGTTTATGAAATAAAAACTACGGTGTTTTGAAAACTGTGATATTTTTCCTAACACCGGGTCCTGTTGAAAAATTCCGCTGCAATAATTTTAATAAACACCGATACCACTTGTATCTGCTCATGGCTCCCGCCTAGGGTAGGGTCAGGGGTTGTGACACATAGGCTAGTTGCTTCACTTTGATTCCTCTTTCACTTTGCTTTACTTCAATTCCCAAATAATAATGAAGCATTCCTGGATCACTTATCTCGAATCGTGTCTCCATAAGTTTCTTGAACGTCTCGAACTGACTCTCCGGTTACTATAACATCGTTAATATACGTACCAACTATGAGAAGTTGCTTATTTTTCTTTATTTTATAAACAGCTTGCTCATGTTTACATCTTTAAAAACCGAGTCCCTTTAATGCCGCATCGAGACGTTGATTCCAAGCTCTTGGAGCTTGATGAGGCCCATATAACGCTTTAATCAACTTATAAACCTTTCTTTTGTGGCTGGCCTTAACATAACCTTCTAGTTGTCGTACAAAGACATTCTCCTTTAGTTTACGATGAAGAAACGCTAACTTGACATCCAAATGATGGACTTCCCACCCTCGATTAGCTGCTATTGCGAGAAGAAGTCTCACAGTCTTGATTCCAACAACCGGCGCAATCACCTCTTTGTTATCGATCCAGATCCCTTAACGTATCCTTTAGCGACCAGCCTTGCTTTGTATTTTGTTATTACCCCGTTTGCATCTCTTTTCACCTTGTATACCCACTTAAGGCATATGGGTTTTACATCAGGAGGAGGATCACCTAATTTCCACGTATGATTCCTTTCGATACCAGAAATCTCACTATCCATAGCTTCCTTCTAATGTAGCTCCTTTGCCGCTTCTTTAAAATTCGTTGGTTCATCATCTAAGCAGTTAATCTCGGCGATATATCGGTGCTATATCACCGATATATCGGTTATCGGCCCTAGCTCAAAATATCGGTGTGTCATCTCGGTTATATCTCGGTCACCGATAATATCGGCGATAAATACCGATATATCGCTGATATTTTGTATATGTTATATCGGTCGTCTCGCCGAGAATCTCGGTTGGGCCAACTAAGAAGTGAAAATTGACAAATAAGCTGAAAACAGAAGAAGAAACATACCTGTTGACACTTATCGACCATATATCGACCGTATAGCGACCTCCGGCGGCCAATTCTGTCTGCTCTGCCGGAATTTCTGCTGTAAACAGCGAGACGGGGAGAAGAAGAGAAAGTAGCGGCTGCGTGTGTGTGTTAGACTTTTACTCTTTTAGGGTTTAATAAGTTTAAGTATTTCAACATTTAACCCCTTATCTTTCACTAGTTTATATTTAGTCCTTTAAACTTGTAATTTTTTTACATAAAAAGCATATTATTAGTTTGTGTATATAAACATTTAACCCCTCTATCTTCACTAGTTTACATTTGGTCCTTACACTTACAAATCTATGCATAAAAAGTATAAACTTAACATTATATATATAAATTTATATAGGTTCTATACGTATGTATGTATATATATATATATATGCACCATATTATAAATTACCGATATCCCACCGATATCCCACCGCAATAACCGATATCTCATATATCGGTCCTTGACCGATATCCGATATTTTTCCGCATTAACTGCATAGTTCATCATCATCATCAAGTGATAACAATAATACGTCTTCATCTTGATTTGGATCTAGGTTCGAAGAATTGCTAGGTGATCCTTTAACCACATAGTCTTGAAACCAACCTGGTACTTGTTTACTCCTTGCTGATCTTCGAACTAGTTCAGTCGT